>CM055620.1:213903-813903 GCA_029410595.1 Martes flavigula | reverse complement strand
TCTCTTTTCAAACTACTGCGTATGTGATAAATTGACTTGCTTTCATGCTTTCGTGTAATATCAGGAGTAGTTACTATTTATTGTGACCTACAATGGTCGAGGCTGTTGTGCCAGGAGATTTACATAAATTATCTTATTTTATCCTCAGAACAGCTCTGTGTTATTATTCACATTGTACAGGTGAGGAGATGAGGGGTTGTAGAGGTTTAGTGACTGCTAATAAATGAGGGATCTAGGATTCAAACACAGATCAGTCTTAATTTCCACGTCCACTATGCCTTCCTTTTTGCACAAATAACTTTCCCATCTCTGTTAAATCGTGTTATTGCTCCTTTAAAAAACTACTCATTTCTACGAAGCCTTCCCAAGTTACCACCTTTCTGTTGTTAGCTTAACTGTTTCAGACACTTTCAGAATCATATTAACTTTTGGCATCAGGTACACGATTTCTGTATAGGTGAGAAAAACCAAAAAACCCTTTTTACGTTTTCCTATAAATGCATTTGGAAAAAATCAGAGATTCTGACCTTTTTCTTTCATAATTAACTCTCCACAGCAACCAGGTGAGTGCTTTGCATTTAGTGGTATTTTTACAGACAGTCTTCTGTGTAATAATTTCAAAAATAACCTGAATTGGATGTTTCTATTGCAGGTTCTTCAGGGTGTACACCTTAAAGGCAAAGCAAGACAGAAAATCCTAAAACAGCCACTTCCTGATAATTCACAAGAGGTTGCCACCGAGGACCATAACTACAGTTTAAAGAGGCCTCTGACGTTAGGCGCAGAGAAGCTGGCTGAGGTGCAGCAGATGCTCCAAGTGTCCAAAAAGAGACTGGTCTCTGTGAAAAACTACAGGATGATCAAGAAGAGAAAGGGCTTACGGCTGATCGATGCGCTCGTAGATGAGAAACTGCTTTCTGAAGAGACAGAGTGTCTGCTACGAGCACAGTTTTCAGGTATGTTCCCCTTTTCCAAATTTCCATTAAGTACCTCCTTTGCCTCTGCCCATCAAAACGTGCTTTTTGCTGAAACATGAAGTCTCAGGGTAAGCAAAGAGAAGGAAGAGTAATTGCCAAAATCTTTTCATGTATTTCCGGCTTTAAAAGTCATGTGTTTATTATAAGAAAAGCAAAGAAATATATAAATGATGAAAGTTACACATAATCCTGCTACCCAGAGGTGAGATCATATGGTTGATAACCGTATACTGTACTGTTCGTTTTTTCTAAAGCACTCATTTTACAGCGAATTCTTTGTGAGCAATTTTAACTGCTACATAATTTATCACTAAAGTGTTTTTGCCATGGAGTCGAACCAGATTACTTTGCCAGTTCCCTTTGAGCTTGAAAATTCTGTGAGTCTCCATACTATTTTCTGAAATATTCTATAGAAGGTAGATACGTCCATTGGAAAGACTGCCTCCTCTTCTTTGTGAACCAGATATTTGAAGAGGGACAAAATAAGTATTGGCAACTTACTCTTTGATGAAAGCAGCAGAGATTTTGGATTTACGTTTTAGTAAAAAACAAGTATGTCTTGTTTCTAGAAGAGAGTAGGTATTGCCAGAGGAGGAGAGTAGTTTGTGTTGTTCCCGTTGGGAGCAGAGGTAGTAAACAGGAATCCCCCCCAGGAAAAGGATATTTTTTTTTTCCTCAAGGTAGGCAAGATTGTCTGTTCAATCCGAGTAGCATCCTCTCCCCAGAAGTGTTTCTTGTGTCTCATTTTCACCTCAGATAAATGATAACCAGGGAACAGAATAAAGCAAATAAAAGTACTCATAATCCAGAGACATAGTTTTATCCGGTTATTTACTTCTCTTCCCTGTTCCTCTAAAATTTCCCACTTAGGCTGCCAGTGAACAGTAAAACAGTGACTTAAGTGGAGACTGTTTTCTCCCTCTTTAGAGTGAAATGACCCAAGATGGGCAGGAGATTTGGTCAGGAGGTCCTCGGATTGGATGTTAGCCTTTGAACAAACTCAGTGAAACTGTGATTGTGTTTGTGTTTGGGTTCGGTTGCCCACTGCATTTATACCCCGATGCTGTGACCTACACCTGAAAATTTTACTGCACACACTCTTCATCACAAAGAATAAATAAATTTATTTTGACAGATTTTAAGTGGGAGTTGTATAACTGGAGAGAAACAGCTGAGTACTCCACAGAAATGAAACAGTTTGCATGTACACTCTACTTGTGCAGTAGCAAAGTCTATGATTACGTGAGAAAGATTCTCAGGCTGCCTCATCCTTCCATCCTCAGGACGTAAGTGAATGACTTTAGATGTTAAAGAAAATGAGTATTTTATTATTTTATTGCATTTTATGTGTTAAGGCTATTCGTACTCATACTCTCATTTATTAGTCTATTTTCTCTTTTTTAGAAATTTTTAGGTGGTATTTGCTTATTAACACAGCACGATATTTTCACCACAAAAATGAAGGCATATAGTCTGACAATTTTTTTTTTTTTCTTTTTAAAGATTTTATTTATTTATTTGACAGACAGATCACAAGTAGGCAGAGAGGCAGGCAGAGAGAGAAGGGAGGAAGCAGGCTCCCTGCTGAGCAGAGAGCCCAATGCGGGGCTCGATCCCAGGACGCCAGGATCATGACCTGAGCCGAAGGCAGCGGCCTTAACCCACTGAGCCACCCAGGCGCCCCTAGTCTGACAATTTTTTTGCATCCTCCAGATGGCAGAGACACTCTCAATGATTAAAAAAAAAAAAAAAAATCGGGTTTCTAATATATTCTAGTAGTTTGGGAATTTCTAAAACATTTCCGTAGTTTTAATATCAGGCTATCCTGGGAAATCTAGAACAATTCTAGATTGACACCATTGGTGTGAGGCCAAGCACAGAAGCCTGCATTTTTGTAAGCACCGCAGTTGATCCTCTGGACAGGATCTCCCAGGAGGAGATTTTGGTGAATACTTTTGTAGGATTTCTGGCCAGAATACATAGATGTATTTATAACTCTTAGTGTTATAGCACTGTGTTATAAGAAATAACCCAGTTGCTTTAAAATAAAGTACTTTTGTAATACCTTATAAAGTACTTGTAAAAGGTACTTTTATAATAAAAGTAATGCTCAATTTTTACTACTTTTTTTTTATCTCTGGTTTTACGGATGCCTGTGTATGTATCTATGTGGCTTAAAAGTAACAGAAATGTATTGTCTCACACGTACAGAGACTAGAAGTCCAAAACCAAGGTGTCATCAGGGTTGGTCCCTTCCGAGGGCTGTAAGGGAGAAGGGTCTGTTTCATGCCTCTCTTCTTGACTTGTAGATGGTGGACGTTTCCCCTGTGTCTCCTTACATCACCTTCCATTACTTATGTGTGTTTCTGTGCCCATTATGAGGGCCAGTCATATAGGACTAGGATTCACTTTAATGACCTCATTTTAACTCATTTACGTCTGTAAAGACCTTATGTCCAAATAAGGCCACATTCTGAGGTATTGGGGATTAAGACTCCAGTGTATCTTTTTTTGAGGGACACAGTTCAACAGATAATAGTCGCTTTACTGATCATAAGCCTCCCCATTACCCACAACCTAGAGGCCAGCTCCTTCCCGTGGTTTCCGGGAGTTCCCTCGGTGTGGCCCCTGCTGGGCTCCGAGGCTCGGCTCTTGCTCCCTCCCTGCCCTCTGGCATCCCCTGCTGAGGTTGGAAGGCCTCGTCCTTCCTGCTCCCCGGGCATTTCGCCTGAAATACCCGTTCTCTGTCTGTTGGTCCTAGTGATACTCCTCTGTCTTCAGACTCAGATTAGATACACACCCTTTCTGAAGCCTGACCTGGGGGAAGTAGTCCTGTCACACGTAGGATACAGACCTGAATCCAGTTCTGAAAACACGGTCTTCCTCCCTGGACCGTGAGCTGCAGCACTGTGAGGACTTGTGTGATTCTGTTATCCTGCCCCGAACCGCGACCCTGCAGGGTACCTGGGACCAGGGTACCTGGGACGCAGAGGCAGAGGGAACCTGGAGAGAAATGACCCTGGATGAGTAGGTGTGGAAAGAAGGTATGCCTGAATGGTCACTTAGCATTTCAAAGAGAGGTCTGGAGGAGATTCTCTGGGACAGCACTCCATTTAATTCCATTTAATTCAGCGGGGTGCAGCTCTAGAGGCCAGCCAGGAATGCCCTCCGCCCTCTGTCGGGAAGCTGCCTCCTGGTTTCTTACTGCTCCAGCTTTAGAACAGACCCGGAGGGGCTCTCAGCTGGAGAAACTTGAGAGATCGTGTAATTAACATAGAACACTGTACTGGTTTGGGGTGTGTAACGATTAGTTGGTATCTGCATGTATAGCAGAGTGATCACCGCACTGTCTGGTTAGCATTCATCACACACACAGCTAACATGGCTTTTTGCTTGTCATGAGAACTTTCAAGACCTATTCTCTTAGCAACTTTCAATATACAATATGGCATTATTAACTATAGTCACCGTGTTGTATATTATATTCTCTTTTTAAATAATTGTCCTCCACACTATTAACATAATACTAATAAAAATTTGGAAATGAGAGAAGAAGAAGGGAAATTCATTAACCCTTGTACGCTGTATGTAAACAGTTATTATTAATGTTGAGGTAATTTTCTTCCAGACTTTTTTCTGTGCTTAGACTTACTAGTTTTTGGGCGCCTGGGTGGCTCAGTGGGTTAAGCCTCTGCCTTTGGCTCAGGTCGTGATCTCAGGGTCCTGCGATCGGCCCGTGGGCTCTCCGCTCAGCGGGGAGCCTGCTTCTCCCTTTCTCTGCCTGCCTCTCTGCCTACTTGTGATCTCGCTCTCTGTCAAATAAATAAATAAAATCCTTTTAAAAAAAAACTTACAGATTTATTAGTTTTTTACATAGTTAGGATGTTTAACAACAGCATCACTTCAGGTAGTTGTACCCTACCTGCCCGGGGCATTCTCCAGCTGTTGGGCATTTATTTATGTTGATCAAGCCTGAGAAAGAGAGACCATGATTATGGATTATCAAGGAGTTGTGCTGTGTAGGGAGCAGAGATACGGGTCCGTGGGGAGAAGGGCACGTAGGTGGCGGGGAGGGCATCAGGTGAGAGGGCAATTGTTCGATCATGTTTGCGCGCTCAAGGGAATGATCTAGTAGGCAAGAAATTGGTGATGCACAAGAGAAAGGATTCTTGCGGGGGACAGCATCTGACAGCATTGTGGAGAGATGTCTGACCTTAATTAGGAGCAGGGGCCATTCATTTAAACAGGAAGAAAGGCAGATTCAGTAGGTTAACAGATTGATGGTAGGAAAACAAGTTTTTATTGGATTGCTTCTGTTTTCTCAGTGACATAGAGATCATAGCTGAGCGGCACCAAGGTGGCTCAGTCGATCAAGGGACCGGCTCTTGATCTCCGCTCACATGCTCCCATCTTGGTCCTGGGGGGGTGGTGAGTTCAGGCCCCAGATTGGGCTCTGCGCTGGGCGTGAGTCAGGGAAGGAGACAGGCCAAGTTGGGGAAGAAAGGAGAAACTGTGCATGCTTGTTCCCTCTGTTAGGTTGGAGGAATCGTTACTTGGCAAACAACTGGATGATGACAGAACAAGCCAGACTTATATTTCGTAGAAACCTCTGGTTCAGACAGGTCCCTCCCTCACTAATTTCTACTTGTATCTTTCTCTCAGTCGGAGCCACTATCAGTCACTTCTGTAATACTCTCTGTACTGATACCAGATCTTTTTCATTTCTCTCTTGAATTCTTTATGTCCAGAACCTTCCCAGAGCTATGCTGCTTATAATTCCAGTTTTTTTGGGTCTTGAAGGTTTGTTTTCACATATCTTTTGTCAAAATGTCTTTACATCCTCAGCCTCCCTCATTATAACAGTGATACGTACGGTATGATCTTTTAGATTTTCTCGAATTTCCTATTTAGGTATTCACTGCAATTTAGTAAATGAGCCCCGCCTAATAGGGAAGGGGATATGAGGGATTCGGAGGCAAACGAGACCACGGGAGGAGCTTACAGTCTTGAAATTCAACACTTGGCTCTGCCCAGCATTGTGACGCTTCCGCGCTGTATTTTTTCCAGACAGAGTTTTAAAGCACCCAGTGGACTCCACATAATCACTCCATAAGTAACCTGCTATTTAATTTAAAATCTGTTGATGAGAATGGAAATTACTGGAAACACTTCTGTGAAGGAAAATTGGGGAATGTGAATTAATTGAAAATTGATTCACCCAGTTATGTGCACCAGAAGTCCGAAATTTGTCTTTAATGTCTTGCATAAGTTGAATCCAGGGGCGCCTGGGTGGCGCAGTTGGTTGAGCATCTGCCTCCAGTCATGATCCCAGAAGTCTGGGATGAAGCCCCACGTCGGGCTCCCTGCTTAGTGGGGAGCCTGCTTCTCCCTCTGCTTCAGCAACTCCCTCTGTATTCCCCTGCCTGGGCTCTCACATGCTCTCTCCCCCTCTCTGTCTGTCAAACAAACAAACAAACAAATAAATAAATAAAGTCTTAGGGGAAAAAAGTAGAATCCATTAATTTCAATGCTGGTGTAAGTAAATTTCTCTCTCTCTCCTACTCCTAGGAGTTGTGTAAGTAACATAAACATGTACATGCGTATGTATCACCCCCGTACATGGTACGGTGCTGTTTGTATTATCTAAAAAATGGAAACAACCTGATGGTCTTTCAGTATAGATTAGTTAAATTATTTATGGCTTAACTATACTGTGGTATATGCCATGTACACATTTAAAATGCAGTAGGTCAGTAGTTAGGGACACAGAAAAATATTTCTGTAACATTACTATTAAGTAAAAAAAAAAAAATAGATTCAGTATAAATTTTGAAAATTATATCTAAGTGTATATATGTGAAGAAATCTGGAAGAATGTCTCTGAAATGTTAAAAGAGACTATCACTTTTTGCACTTTTCAGTATTGTTTTACTTAAAAATATAATTGTCATGGGGGGCACCTGGGTGGCTCAGTGGATTAAGCCTCTGCCTTCGGCTCAGGTCATGATCTCAGGGTCCTGGGATCGAGGCCCCCATCGGGCTCTCTGCTCAGCAGGAGCCTGCTTCCCCCTCTCTCTGTCTGCCTCTCTGCCTAGCTCTGATTTCTTTCTGTCAAATAAATAAAAAAAAATATATATATATATATATATATAATTGTCATTTTTTTACAATCAAAAAATTTTTTCATTTTAAGGGGGAAGAAAGGTTTGAGACAGACATCGGTCACTTCTCTATAGTTCTAAGTTACAAACGATTTGGGTATTTCCACTCTCAGTTAAAAAACTTTTAGAAACCGAGCCACATATCTTTTTGCCTGCTATTTAAGACCTCATTCTCGTAGCTATGGGCATTAAGATACCATTTAGATTTCCATTTAAAAATCAAATTCAAAGAACATAAGCTTTCCTAGCCTATTTAAAATAAAAACTTTTACATAGAGGCATAAAGTAGTTTCATTACATGATGATTCCACATGCAACACCATGAGCACCGCTGGGGTTCATTTGAGAATTCTAACGCAAGAAAAAAAAATTTTAACTGAGCATTTGGAGACACATTTGCAAAGGGTATTCACCATACTAGTGGGCTGTAGCATTGCCCTGTTTTGCCATTATCTTACTATTTTAAAATATAAGGACTTGATTAATATTTAAAATTTTTCAGATTAATACTTTTATTTCTTAAATAGGTGAAAAACAACTTAAAGTATGATTTTTGTAATCTATAAATGTGTTTTTTTAGTTTTTTTTTTTTAATTTATTTGACAGCATTAGTAGGCAGAGAAGTGGGCAGAGAGAGGGGGAAGCAGGCTCCCTGCCGAAGCAGAGCGCCCAGTGTGGGACTCGATCCCAGGACCCCAGGATCACAGCCTGAGCCAAAGGCAGCAGGTTAACACACTGAGCCACCTAGGTGCCCTAAATGTGTTTTTTAAACCCATTAGTACATCTTGAAGTCAATTTAGTGGGTCATGATTGGCATTATATACACACATGGTATATATATGTGTGCATGGCATGTAGTGAGGGTAAATTTCATTTATGGAACTTTTAGGTTGCTGCACAATATTTGGAAAGCCCTGTCCTGAAATACTTCGGAGGTATGTAAGCGTCTCATATAGAGGTCGGCTGTCCAGGAAGAAACCTTGGCAGCTTAGAATATAGCCCAAAAATCAGAAATGTAACACCCCCCGCTGGATCACTCAGTTAAGCGTCTGCCTTTGGCTCAGCTCATGATCGCAGGGTCCTGGGATGAAGCCTTACCTCAGACTCCCTGCTTAGTCGACAGTCTGCTTCTCTCTCCTGCTGCCCCTTCCTCTGCTTGTGCTATCAGCCTGCCTTCTCTCTCTCTCTCTCACCTAAATAAATAAAGATCTTGAAAAGGGAGGGGGAGGCCCTGGGTGGCTCTGTTGGTTAAATGTCTACCTTTAGCTCAGGTCATGATTCTGGGGTCCTGGGATTGAGCCCCACATCGGGCTCCGTGCTCAGCGGGGAGCCTGCTTCTCCCTCTCCCCGTTCCTGTAGTGCATGCTCTCTTTCTCTCTCAAATAAATAAAATCTTTTTAAAAAGGAAAGAAAGATAAGCCCCCCCCCAAAGTCAATTAAGTTACAAAAGTAAACTTCAGGGGCACCTGGGTGGCTCAGTGGGTTAAGCGTTTGCCTTCAGCTCAGGTCATGATCCCCGGGTCCTGGGATCGAGCCCCACGTCGGGCTCCCTGCTCAGTGGGGAGCCTGCTTCTCCCTCTCTCTCTGCCTGTTGCTCTGCCAACTTGTGCGCGCGTTCACTCTCTCGCTCTCTCTCTCTGTCCAATAAGTAAATAAAAATTTTTTTTTCAAGTAAACCTCAGTGAAGATGAATACTTCAGTCTCTAGAGTCCACTTAGTATTATTTGAGACAGTGATTCAGCTTGGCTGTTGCCTTTCCTGATCCTCCAACAAATTAGAAAAAGAAAATGAGTGAAAAGAATTCTAAAGACAGAGGCTGACGTAATAGGAAGACGTAATCGGGAGTCTGGGATGGTCAGGGACGCCACAGACGAACTAAGGCAGTAACGTAGGTACCTGGTGTAGGGCAGACAGATGCAGGCACCTTAATTGTCCCGGAGGGCATAATTTGGAGGCTGCAAGGAATGGTGGGAAAAGCATGAGCAGAACCTCGGGAAAGCTAGGTTTTTTCGTTTGTGCAGAACTAGCAGCATGGTAAGGGCCATGTGGTTTAAGCTCTCCCTCTGTCCCAGTTTCCTAATCTGTAAAATGAGGTAGATGTGCTAGATATTCTCAAAGTTCCCTTCCCCTTAAGCAGTTTTCTTGTTTCATTGAATTTACGGGTAAGACTGGTTTATGGTCTAAATTATAAACACATCAATGAGAAGAAACTGGGTAATTGATCTGTATACTTTTTTTAAAAAGTAAATGAGCAATGAAAATTGATTTGTGCTATGTTTGTATCTTGAAATACTACTCTGTTTCTGAGTTTCCCTGTTACCTTGTTATTTTATGGTGATTATATGAATACATGTTTGAAAATAACTAGAATTTGGCTGCTTATACTTGGCTTTGTCTATAGGGATTTGAGGCTACATTAGTATTTTTTTTTTTAAAGAATTTTATTTAGGGGCACCTGGGTGGCTCAGTCGGTGAAGCATCTGCCTTCTGCTCAGGTCGCGATCCCAGGGTCCTGGGATTGAGTCCTGCCTCGGCCCCCTGCTCAACTGGGAGCCTGCTTCTCCCTCTCCCAGTTCCCCCTGCTTGTGCTCTGAAATAAATACACTCTTTTTTAAAAAGATAAAGATTTTATGTATCCATTGGAGAGGGAGAGAGGATCTGAAGCAGACCCCACAGTGAGCGCGGAGCCCGACGTGGGGCCCGACGTGGGGCCCGACCCAGGACGGCGAGATTACGACCTGAACCAAAGCCAAGAGCTGGATCCGCAACTGAATGAGCCAACCAGACATTTACTTTACTGCCATTTAAGGCATTTTTCCTTTTTTTGTCTCTTCATTTGAGTTTTATGCTTTTCATTTTTCATGTTTTACAGATGGTTATCCAAATGCAAACCCAGTCCAGGTTTCAACAGCAACATTTTTTCTTTTCTTCAGCAAAGAGTAGAGAATGGAGACCAGCTGTATCAGTATTGTTCACTGATCATAAAAGGCGTCTCTCTCAAGCAACAGCTTCAGTGGGACCCCAGCAGCCACCATTTGCAAGGGTTTATGGACTTCGGCCTTGGCATACTTGATGCCGATGAAACGCCACTCGCCTCCGAAACCGTTTTGTTAATGGCAGTGGGTATTTCTGGTCACTGGAGAACACCTCTTGGTTATTTTTTTGTAAACAGGGCGTCTGGATATTTGCAGGCTCAGCTGCTGCGTCTCACCATTGGCAAACTGAGTGACATAGGGATCACGGTGCTGGCCGTTACGTCTGATGCTACAGCTCACAGCGTGCAGATGGCAAAAGCGCTGGGGATACACATGGACGGAGACGACATGAAGTGTACGTTCCAGCACCCTTCATCTTCTAGTCAGCAGATCGCATACTTCTTTGATTCTTGCCACTTGCTCAGGTTAATACGAAACGCGTTTCAGAATTTCCAGAGCATTCAGTTCATTAATGGCACGGCACACTGGCGGCACCTTGTGGAGTTGGCAGCGCTAGGGGAGCAGGAGTTAGCCGGCCTGGACGGACTGCCGGGAAGACTTGCAGATCTGAAGAGCCACGTCCTGAAGATGAACTGCGCTGCGCAGGTGTTCAGTGAGAGCGTGGCCGGGGCACTGGAGTGCTTGCTGTCGCTAGGCCTGCCTCCTTTTCAGAACTGTATCGGTACTGTCCATTTTTTACGCTTAATTAACAACCTGTTTGACATTTTTAATAGTAGGAACTGTTATGGAAAAGGACTTAAAGGGCCTCTGCTGCCTGAGACTTACGGTAAAATTAATCGTGTGCTAATCGAGGCCAAGACTATCTTTGTGACGTTATCTGATGCTAGCAACAATCAAATAATTAAAGGTAAGCGAAAACTAGGATTCCTGGGATTTTTACTTAATGCTGAGAGCTTAAAGTGGCTCTACCAGAATTATGTTTTCCCTAAGGTCATGCCTTTTCCCTATCTTCTGACTTACAAATTCAGTCAAGACCACCTGGAATTATTTTTGAAGATGCTGAGGCAGGTATTAGTAACCAGTTCTGCCCCCACCTGTATGGCATTCCAGAAGGCTTACCATAGTTTGGAGACCAGATACAGATTACAGGACGAAGTTTTTCCAAGTGAAGCAAGCACCCTTGACATTTCACTTGCTCGAAGGACAGACTTGGCCCTGTGGACAGTTCAGCGTCAGTGTGGTGTCGGCGCTGTAAAGAGTCTTTTTCACAAAGAGGATATTTGCCAAGACTGGTCTGATTGTTCTCTAAGTGAGGCATTACTCGATCTGTCTGATCACAGGCGAAAACTCACCTGTTGTGCCGGTTATATTGCAAACAAGTTATCGGCTCTGTTAACTTGTGAGGACTGCATCAGTGCCCTGTATGCTTCCGATCTCAAAGTTGCGAAAATTGGGTCACTGTTGTGTGTTAAAAAGAAGAATGGTTTGCATTTCCCTTCAGAAAGTCTGTGTCGAGTCATAAATACTTGCGAGCGGATTGTGAGAACCCACTCAAGGCTGGCGGTCTGTGAGCTGCTTCCTAAGCAGGGAGACTTGTTTCTGCAGCAGAAAATTTTAGGTGAGCTTTCCGGGCATCTTGATCTTTTTGTAGATTTAGATGAGCATCTCTTCGATGGAGAAGTGTGCGCCATCAATCACTTTGTAAAGTTACTAAAGGATATCGTAGTCTGTTTCTTAAAGGTCAGAGCTAAGGATGCAGCGCAGTACCCTTTGAAACACCATTCAGAAAGACCCGAAATGAAGACTTTCTCAAGGAAACGCTGGTCATCTTTACAGGATTACAGATGTGCAGGTTTCGCTAATACCAATAAATTCAGGCATTTGTTGAGTAATGACGGATATCCGTTCAAATGAGGGACCTAAGATACGTCCAGGTTTTTGCAAAGAATAATGGGTCAGCATTTTGTGTAGTTCAACTTACTGTGTTTTATAAATTGACCATTCTGCACAGTTGACAAGTTTGTAATTCTGACTTACTAGAATTTCTAATTATGCGTGTTATAAAATCTCGTACTTTGGTTGACAGCATTTCAGTTACTTGGATCGTAGGAAGCTGTAAGTCAGCGGGAGCAGACTAGCCAACAGACGCTGCCTTTGAATACGCTACTCTCGACTGGGTAATGGGACCGGACACACTTTTAACCTGTTCCGTCTATCTTAAAGCGAGAGAATAACAACTGAGAGTCATTAAAACATTCACTCGTACAAATAGACTGCCTTCCCTAAAAGCGCTTTGGTTTACAGCTGCTAAGAATGTTAGCAGGAAAAAAAAAAAGGAATGTTGACAGAATACCTATAAAACCTTGGATATAATTTTTCCTTACATATGAAAATTAGGATGTGGTTTGAAAATTAGGCTAACTTAAAATCTCAAATACCACAAAATCCCTTTGCCAAGGTACCCTAAAAGAGAAACAGGCTGCAACAAAGCTGAGGAATGTAGTCCAAGAAGCAGGTGAGGCCATTTTCACAATCCATTGTCCTTGGACTTCGAAATACGACTTTTGAGTAGTAGAGTGGATACTTATGTGACCACCGGAAGACCCCGATGCCCAGCAGAGGATGAGAAGAAGCTTATCTCAGCTGCCCCTTCGGACGCCTCTTTGTCTTTGCAGGGAGGCTGAAATAAACGTACTTTCAGTGTTGACTCAATAATGGGATGTATGTCGTGCGACTAATAAACTAGAAGAAGATGGCCATTGGATACAGTGGTTATGAAAATATTTGTCTTAATTATATAATAAGTTTTTTTTTCAGATATTTAGAGGAGCTTAAATAATCTCAAGATGAAAATATACAAAGAACAAATTTTCTCCATTCTCTCACACCTAAACTTGAAAAGATGAATAGAAAAACACTTAGGTACATGTACTTTCACATACGGGGAGTGTTTTAAATAAAAGAAACAAGCACAGGATTCATCTCTGTGTGTAAAACATTTACTCTTGTCATTGACTGAATGTTCACAAAGTATAGTTAATATGAAAACTTAAACTTGCGGAAGATTAATGACCAGGTAAAGCTGAGTTTTATTAACTGAAATTCTCCTTAAATTGTATATTTTGATATATTTGTTCTACCTCAAACAAAGGCTTAAATTTTGAGTTGTAACCAGAATTGTACTACATTTTATGCAGGAGCTGTTGCTGAGAAGTCTAGATGTTGTGGTTTTTGTTTGTGATAGAATGAGTTTAGATGCACCGGATAATCTTATTTAAAAGAAGCCTATTTGTAAATCACTACCTTTTAATTTATATAAATCCAAGTTTTGTCCTGAACTTTACTTAAAACTAGGTTCATATCTGTAGGTGTCTGTTCTTTGCTGTTGCATTTTATTACTTTACTAATACACATTGTAGCTTAAGAAATTAGTGTTTTGCATTATTTCTTTAAGTGCTGGATAAATTGGACAAACATGGAAGACAAAAATACTTCCTTCACTGCCTTTAACTGTTACTTGCTCTCGTCTTAGTGAAAGGGTTTCAGGTCTGATACCAGGTTTACTTCACATGATATGCTTTACAGTGAATTTCTAAAGTTATTCATATTTGATTAGGGTAATTTAGTTTATATTTTCCACTTAGCACCTTTGTCCTTTTTTCTTCAGAGAAAACAAACATTCTCTTCAGAAATTTATCCTTTCTACTTTTCAACAAATAGTGGTGGAACAACTGGCTGTCCACATGCAGAAGTATTAATTCCACGTGGGTCAGAGACCTGTATGTAAAAGGTAAAACTATAAAACTCCATGAAGAAAATCGAGTAAATCCTTGGTACTTGGATTCGGCAATAGTTTCTTAAATATGACACCAAAAACATAACAAAAAGTAAATTGGACTTCACCAAAATTAAAAACTTGTGCTTCAAAGGACGCCGTCAAGAAAAAGACAACCCACAGAATGGGAGAAAATTTTTACTAATATCTCTGATAAAGGACTTGTATCCAGAATATACCAAGAACTCCTATAACTCAGTAATGAAGGACCAATAACCCAGTTTGAAAAATGGGTAAAGGATATCAGTAGACATTCTTCGAAGGAGATCTGCACATGGCCTGTAAGCCCATGAAAATATGCCCAGCGCCATAAACTAGCTGGGAAATGCAAAGGAGAACCACAGTGAGGTAACACGTCACCCCCACCCCGGTGACTGTGAGACAGACAACAACAAGTGTTGACAAGAGGGGAGAGACAAACCCTCACACACTGTGGGTGGGAATGCAGCTGCTTTGGAAACAGCCTGGCAGTTCTTCAGAAGGTTCAACATAGAGTTACCATATCTCCCGGCAGTCTCCTGACAGGCACATACCCAAGAGAAATGAAAACATGTCCATGTACGAACTTGTACACACATTTCATAGCATTATTGTAGCTAAAAAGTGAAAAAGCCTCAATGTCCAGTTGATGAATGGTTGAACAGAAACGTGCGGTATCCACACCGTGGGTCACGTGAGGGTATGTAGCACTGCCAGAACCTTTATGGAACGACTGTGCCACATATCTGCACTCTGGTCAGGAATGTATGAAATTTCAGTGGCTCTGCTTTCTCCCCAGTATCTGCTAGTGCTCGGGTTTTGTTTGGAATTACCCAGTTTGACAGGCGCGCAGCGACACTTCACTGTGGCATTCATTTCCATTTTCCTCATGGCTGATGGCACTGAGCGTCTTTTCATAGGGTTATTTGCCAGCCACATCATCTTAGGTGAAAAGTCTGTTCAAGTCCTTTGCCCATATTTTGGAAGGTTGATTTGTTTTTGTTAACTCTATATTCTGGATATAAGTACACTATCTGCTGTATTTTGCAAATTTTCTGACAGTCTGTGGCTTTTCTTATTAGTGTGTTTTGAAGAGCAGACGCTAATTTTGCTAAGTCCAATTGGTCATTTTTTTTCCTTTGAGGGATCATAGTTTCATATCTAAGAAATCTTTCCTAACCCAAGGCCACAGAGATTTTTCTTCTTAGGTTTTCTTCTAGATATTTTGTAGCTTTAGGTTTTACATTTAGGTTATGATCCATTTTCAGTTAATTTTGGCCTGTGGTATAAGTTAAGTTTCATATTTTTATATGTGGATATCCCAGCACTGTTAAAGATTATTCTTTCTTCCCTGAATGACCTTTGCAACCTTGTAAAAAATGGACCACATATATATGGGTCGGCTTCTGGGTTCTCTGTTCTGTTCCATTGATCCATAGGTCGAACGGTTCACCTGTACCCCAGTGTCCTGATGAGCCTTCTGAGTCTTGAAACTACGTGGGAGTCTTTCAGCTCTATTCTTTATTCAGAAATGTTTGGCTATTCTAATTGTACTTTTCTATATAAACTTTATAAACAGCTTGATTTTTTACAAAAATTCCTGCTGGGATTTTGAGTGTTTTGTGGAAACTAAAGATCAATTTGGAAAGAAATGAGATCTTAATATTGAATGTTCCACTCCACAAACATGGTATATCTTTCTTTCTTAAAGTCTTCTCTAAGTTTATTAATGTTTCTACATTTCACCTACAGATCTTGTATATGTTACATTTCATGTTTTGTGGTGCTACTGTAAATGGTAACTGTAAAAATGTTTCTAAATGTTCATTGCTACTATGTAAAAATATAATTTTGTATATTGACTGCTTGAACTCCCTTATTAGTTCTAGTAGCCTTTTTTTTTTAAAGATTGCTATGACTTTCCTATATAGGCAGCCGTGTTATCCACCAGTAGATACTGTCTTCCTCATTTCCAGTCTGTGCCTTCTCCCACCCCCACCCCCACCCCCGACCTTATTGTACAGTGACCTGCAACACAGTGTTGACTTAAGAGTGCCTTGTTCCCCGTCTTTTAGGGGAAACCTTCAGCCTTCACCACTCATACGATGTTAGCTGTAGACCTCTTGGGAGATGGTCTTTTCAGGTTGATAATCCCTTCTCTTCCTGGTTTGCGGAAGAGTGTGTGTATGTGTGTTTAAATCATAAATGGGTCTTGAATTTTGTCAATTTTTCTGCACCTTTTAATTTTTTTTGAAAAAGAGTTGAATATAATTTACATACTGTAATATTTGCCTTTTTAAAGCATATAATTCAGTTTTTAGTATATTTAAAAGGTTTCCTGCAACTTCTGAGATGATCGTATAGTTTTACTTCTTTTGTATGTTACAGTGAATTACATTGATTATTTTTTAATGTTGAGTCAACCTTTTATTACTGGGATAAAACCCAACTGGGTCATGATGCATTCTTTTTATCTACTGCCAGATTTTATTTGATAATATCAATTACAGATTTGAAGTCTGTGGCCTTATAGTAAATATTACTCTGAACTTATTTATTTTCTTACTGCTTTTGAGTAAAAACTAAGCATGCCTTAAATGCTTTCATAAAACCTACAGGCCTTTATAAATTTCATTTTATAAAATCACTTGGATCATAAAGAGCTCACATGTGGTCTATAGATAATGGCAAAATCTGCATTAAAGAAACGCTCACATACACACCAAGTCCTAGGTACTGACAGAGAAAATAATCCCAATAGCGAAGGCTTTCTAGCCTTCCTCTCCTTTGGATTGCTGCTGTGGAATTTCTACATAAAATGCTGAAAAAGGATGCAACATGATGCTGGAGGTCCTGGTTGGAAGCTGCATTTACATAACAACTATTTTCTTAGCTACTTGTGTTACGGACCAATAAAAGTGGAAAACTTTTCTAAAGTTATTTTGATTCACATTTTACAGAAGACTGAGAAAATGGGCGTTGCCCCTCCGCAGGAACAGGGCAGCTAAGGCGGTGGTCTGCCCTGCAGCTGCTGCTCCGCTGGTCCGACCGCCTGCGGCACTTCAAGTTCTGTTTCCCAGGGAAGCCAGAGACGAAGACCTACAGATTGCTTTTAGTTCTTGAGAGAAAGGGAAACTAAGAAAGGTGCTCACCGTAAAAACATCAGACATTAAAAGAAAGGAAAAAGTAGACCAAGTTTCTGCCCTTTCGCAGCAGGGGGAAAAGAGAAGCTATACTCTTCGTTTCAAAGCAATCTAAAAGCTTAATCATAATTGGGCAAAATGACAGACTTATTTTTTAGTTGTGTGCTTTCGGAAGTAATGTCAAACTTAAAATCAGATTTTAAAAGTTTCTTGTAACATGGTTAAAAGTGTTTTTAAAGAAAACAAAACCCTTTTTTTTACAGAATAGTATAAATGTTTATTTTCTGTATGATTTACTTTGCTGTCCTGTTTTTACAATATAGAAAAGTGTATTCTTTGAATAGCTCTAGTAAATATAAATTTAATCTTTCTACTTTGGGATGTAGATAGAGCTAAAAAAAAAATTATATACCCAGCCCTCCCCAAATAGTCTTTTAAAATTGTTGAATTAATGTGGATATTAATCTTGTTCAGCAATTTGATGCAAATCCCTAAATACAAAAAGTTGCTTAGTAAGTACGACACAGGAAGGAAAAGTCTTAATACTTTAGATAGCTTCTTGAAAATCAGAAAAACTAGTAGCATTTGATTGCACCTTCAAGTTTTTACAAGCAAAACATTCTCAAGCAATGCCGTCATACATAATCTACAATTGTAATCCAAATTTCACAAACATTTTCTGCACACTGTATATAAATACACATCACAAAGGTGCAATTGGAATTAAACACAGAATATGTACAAAATGAACAAAGTTTAGGTTTAGACCAAAAAAGGTATTGTAATCTTTGAAAAATAACTTGATTAGATATTTTATCCTCTTACACTGATTTACATTTATACAAATTTTAAACATACTAGATTGAGGTGCTAAGAATGTTTGCACTATCTACATTTAAAGTTACTGAACTATAATTTTATAAATCCAGATTTCAAAAGGAAGATACTTCAGTGAATAACGGAATCTTCTTTTGGATTACTTAATTTCTATTGCCTATATCTTGCGTGTTCATATGAACATATATACACACTTAATACATACAACTATAGATTCCTTGTAGGAAATGTAATAATCATATACTAATAATCACTGAGGATTAAGGTACCTAACAAAATGCCTGAATTCCAACATGGTTTTTTTCTTGTCATTAAAATCCGAGTCCTATTACTGGCTCTAAAATTCATAAAGCTTTTGAATTTTGAATTAGTGAAAATGATTTAGGTTATTTTAGTAATAATAAGAAAACACTCATACCTTCGGCTTATCAAATCACTAGCTAAAAAGAATGCCATATTAAGCTTCCCTTATAAAAAGAAATCCCACTATAATTTTGAAAGTTGTTAGGAGGCCCTTTCAGTAAATCAAGTAAGACTCATATTGGATTGAGACCTCTTAGTTCAAAAGTCTATAAAGAGAATTTTATAGATGAAAAATCCTTCCCTAAATTCATCTATTGGAGTTTCAGTGTTCTTTATTTCTCCATCCAAGCCAAATTTTATACCTGATAATTATGTAAGGTTCTATTATCATCACTACATAATATTAAGTTCTATTCATATGCACCTCTCACTTTTAATAGTACCCAGTAATCACTGACAATTTATCATCATTTCAAATGCACACCACCTCCTTCAAAGAAAATGGAAACACCCTAGAGCACTTCTTAGTCACTCCTCAGAGAAATACATTGCTTATTTAGAACTATTTACTGTCCCATAACACTTTTTTTTTAACTTTTTTATTTTAAAAGTGTCCCTTTGGATTACTTCCCCTTCTGACATTTCCAAAGTGACAACAGGATACTATTCCAGAATCTGTGCTAAAAAGCTGGTTTTTCTTTAAAAGAGTGCTTTTCTAAAGGCAAAATGTCATTCGAATATGTTTCGTAAGAATTTGTTTATGTGGACATTCTATCTGCTTGCGTCTAGTGCCAAAGAATGACTGGATAATACCAATGGTGGTTTGGCTTTTTCTACTGCAACAAAGTCATACAACACCAAACGTTATAAATTATAGTAATTTATAAATGTCCTTTGTCAAAAGAATCAGGACAGAACATCTAATTCTTAAGAAACCCATGCAAATTAAAAATCCATGTAATACAATAAAGAAAAACTGAATTTAGAAGGGGCATATACAGATTTAACTAAGATTTAAAATATACTAATTTCCTCATTTAAAATTTCTTCTCTTTCAATATTATAATTCCAGGTCTCACGAGGACTGAATTAACAATACAATAATTGTTAAACTACCTTCCAGAAAATCAAGCGTCCCTGCACCTTCCATTTTCTGTACAGTTCCACGTATCAGTCTTTTGTGCAAGAGTTAGCAGTTCATGGCACAAGGGTCGCTTTTTGCTTTCCCTGCAGAGTTGATGACACTCATCAAACACCGTCCGAATTCCTCAAGGATCATCCGTTCGGCGGCCGCCTTCGATTTTCCCTTCTTGTCTGCCTGCTCCGCCTGGGCAAGGAGGCAGTTACACGTGGCTTCGGCTACTTCCTTAGTTACAAATGTGAACGGCAACCTGCAACGACGTGTGAGAGAGACACACGATGGTGTTGAGTCACGACCAAAGCGAATGACATGATACCAAGTGAGAATCTGTTGGCACCTTCGTGACTCACTGGCGCACTGAGCACTGTAATTTTTGCACGGAGCACAAGCACATCCTGGAGAGCTTTAAAGAGTTAGACCTGGTTTTATTACTGAGATTATTTTTTAAAGACTGTTCAGAAAGTATAATTTTAACAAAATGTATGTAGACAAGGTTATCTGGGTAACTAAAAGATGTTAATTCTACATGTTGACCAGATAATTCTTTCTTTTTAAAACAGTGGTTCTTTTTTTTAAAGATTTTATTTATTTGTCAGAGAGAGAGAGAGAAAGAGCAAGTGAGCACAAGCAGGGAGAGCAGCTGGCAGAGGGAGAAGCAGGCTCCCCGCTGAGCTGGGGGCCCGATGTGGGACGATGTGGGACTTGATCCCAGGATCCTGGGATCATGACCTGAGCTGAAAGCAGACGCTTAGTGAGTGAGCCACCCGGGTGTCCCCTAGATAATTCTATAAAAAAGTACTCCTAATTCATGAATGTTAGTTTCTAGAGTGCAATCTTTGTTTTATTGAGTACGATTTCTTCATGGTCTACAACACTGCCTGACACACAGAGGCACGCCATGAATATTTGCTGAATGAAACAAAGTGGGAACTGAAAGTACTATCTCCTGGGACGCCTGGGTGGCTCAGTCGGTTGAGCCTCTGCCTTCAGCTCAGGTCGACTCAGGTCACGATCCCAGGGTCCTGGGATGGAGCCCTGCACTGGGATCCCAGCTCAGCGGGGAGCCTGCTTCTTCTCCCATTCCCCCTGCTTGTGTTCCCTCGCCGTGTCTCTGTCAAATAAGTAAATAAAATCTTAAAAAAGAAATAAAAATAAAGCACTGTCCATAGTCCCATATATATTGTTCATTAGAAACAAGAAAGCACACCAAAATTTTACATTGTTCCATCACAACAAACAAAACATGGGAAAACCAAACGCTGTTGTGTACATGGAGTTTCTTTCATAAAGTATTAAACTATTAGGTTTGCTATATCTTGAGGCTTGCTATATGTAGCTAATTCTTAAAGTCCTCAGAGACAAAACCAGGCAGCCTGATGTAACCACTAACACTGACAAGGAAACTGCAAAATGAATGGATTCTGGGGGCGCTGGGGTGGCTCAGTGGGTTAAAGCCTCTGCCTTCGGCTCAGGTCATGATCCCAGGGTCCTGGGACTGAGCCCTGCATCGGGCTCTCTGCTCAGCAGGGAGCCTGCTTCCTCCTCTCTCTGCGATCTCCGTCTGCCAAATAAATAAATAAAATCTTAAAAAAAAAAAAATGGATTCTGAAATTAGGGTCTGCTACGACAAGAGGAAGTTACTAAGGCTTTGGGCTGCGATACAGCTGTAGAGAAAACTGTAAAATACAAAACACTTTATATTAGAAAATACTATGTTAATATTATATAATTAATAACACTGTATGATAGTAGTGCTCATTATATAATATTTGGAAACCACAGAAAAGTGAAAGGAAGGAAAAAAACTCAAATTTTGGCCACTCAGCAGTGTATTAACATGACAGTAAAAAATTTTTGATTCTTAAAAGTTTAGATTATAGTGTATAATTTTGTGCTTTTACACTTTATAATATTTTTCCCAGGTTGAAAATCAGTTGTAAATATTTTAGGGTAGCAATATCTTTAATCTCCACATGGAGATTTAGATTTAATAATCTAAAGGATTACTGAGAGCAGATGACCAGAAAGGATCCCTTGTTATAACCCTTACTGAGATGTTTGCCCGTTTCCACTCTATTCAGTCACTAACCATTTGCTGATTATATTCCAGTTACAAGAATTCTTCAGAATTACCATCTGCAATATTCTGAACAAAAAGAAGCATTTCTAGGGGCTCCTGGGTGGCTCAGTCGGTTAAGCATCTGACTCTGGGTGTCAGCTCAGGTGATCTCATGGTTGTGAGATCAAGCCCTGAGTCGGGCTCTGTGCTCAGCCAAGTCTGCCTGGAATTCTCTTTCCCTCTCCCTCTGCCCTTCCCACTCATGCCCTCTCTCTCTCTCAAACAAATAACATTTTTTTTAAAGAAGCATCTTTTTTTTTCTTTTAAGATTTTATTTGTTTGAGAGAGGGGGGGGGGAGGGGCACAGGGAGAGGGAGAAGCAGACTCTCCGCTGAGTTGGGAGCCTGACTTGGGGCTTGATTCCGGGACCCCGAGATCATGACCCAAGCCAAAAGCAGACGCTCAACCACCTAAGCCACCCAGGCGCCCCTAAACAAGCATTTCTAGAAGCATTAGAGACAACTTCAACTTACGCATTTAAAATAATATATCCCATTGGCAAGGCTCAGTGCATTTAATGATTCCTCAAGTTAACTGCGACCAAACTCTACTCCAAATCCATATGAGCAAGTTTGGCTGCATAAGGCCCTGCCAAACGCTGGGCTAGAGATACTCTGTTCTTCGTAGCCACCTGGTGAGGATGCTGGGAAGGATTAAGAACACCGAGACTCAGAGGGAGAACTTGTCAAACTCACGAAGTACGTCAGGGCGCAGACGGTATTTAAACTCAACCCGGCCACACTTTATAGCTGGAGTCTTCCTACTCCAGAGTTCAGTGGGCTAGTGAAGTAAGGGGTGGGAAAGGTGCTCCAGAAAGACAGGGAAAGTGCTACAAGGGCCAGGAAAAAGCAGGAGAAGGTAAAAATGTGCCAAATTATGAGTGATAATACTACCAGGAACAGCTGTAAAATTTGGTTTTCTTAGGGGTTTGTCAAATTACATAATTACATAATGACCTCATCTTAGTGGGGACAAATTCAATTAAATTAAGCACAGTGAATTAATGCATTACTGTGCACTGCAGAAGTGTGCGCTATATCTGATGCAGCTCTCCTGTTACCTCCAAATTCCTTTACAAGAACTGAAGTAGAAAGACAATGCGAAGAGGTCTGCAACCATCAGAAGTATGAACTTAATTTAGTCCAAAAAGAAGAAACTTTACCAAAGTAATCATATTATACTATAAAGACATGAAAATACGGACTTACTTTCCTCCCCCACTATTCAAAGCGGGCGCGGGCCTAGTAAGCAAGTCTGAAATCTGAGAAGATAACTTCGTCTTCGCTGCTGTTTGCTGCTGGACCCTGACTTCGGCCGCGTCCGCCAAGTGCATCAGGGTCTTTCTTTCTGGGCTTTCTTCAAAATTCTTGCAGCCAACACATTTGCATATCGAGGAACACATTATTTTTGCCTGAAAGATTTACAAAAGAAAAGTCTCCAAATCAAACCCAAAAAACATTAAGCAGACTCTGTGATCAGATCAGTAGGAACACAATTAACAAGCCAACTGACATCACCCGCAAGGGAAACCTCTTCCGGCCAAACCCTAAGTGGCCTAAGTGGCTGACCCCACGCGGGGGCAGGTCGGACGTTCAGACCAAGAGCGGCTCTGCACAGTGCGTGTCTCTGAGCCCTTCCGTGTCAGCTTTTCCCCCGATATGAGTAACTTATGTTCTTTATAAAGAATATGAACGATACAATATTTAAAAATAGAAGTTAGCCAGAATCCAACCACCTCAATCAAATCACCATTAACGTGCTGGTGAATTCCCACTTAGGTAAAACCACAATGATCACATTAAAGGAGTTTTAGAGACGCTATTTTCATTACGGATCATCTCCATCACCTCCCTCCCTGAGTCCCCTTCTCGATGCCCCAAACCCTTCAACAGCCCATATTAACCTAGTGTGTCCTTGCATGTAAAACTATGGAAAGCACGTATTTCTAGGAAAAACACAGCCCTCAAGTGCAAGCAGCTATCTTAACAAATACATCAGTCTTTTTTTTAAGGTTGGTTTACAAAATCACATGCTCACTTTCTGCAGCTTCCTCTGTTCACACCACACGTCGTGGAATCGTCCGCCCCGCCCCACCCTCGTCATCCAGCATGGACCGAATTCATTCTATTCGGTGGCTGGGCCTCAGCCCCTGGTACGGGGGCGGCACCACTGATGTGCGCATTCACTTGCCTGTTGCTGGGTATTATTCGTTTTCAGTTCTTGAGTACCACAAATAAGGTGGAAAAAGATTTTTTTATATATATATTATGCTTTTATTTCTATGAGCTAGATTTCTAGAATTGGGCTCACTGGTACATGTATTTTAATAGATGTGGCCAGACTTTTTTCAAAAGGCTCTAACCCCTCACATCTCATGAGCAACGTATAAAAAAAGCCTTTCCTCTATCCCCACAGTGTACACTGTTTTTAACATTTAGCAATCTGATGGGGGGGGCAGATAAAGTGAGATCACATTGTTCTTTCATTTACATTTCCCAGACCTCGTAAATTTGCATATCTTTTGTTGGCTTCATTTTCTTCGGTGAACCCATGTCAATTTAAAGAAACATACCTACTGCCCTTTCTACAGCACCCGGCAAGATCAACAAATCATATCCTGATGAACATATTTACCCTGCTCCTTTCTTACAATACACAAATAAATTCTCTTTACCAAGGGAAAAGAATGAATATACACTGAGTTCACTGGTTTACTACGAGCCGGTCAGAGAACCTAACTAAAGTGGTACTTAGTACGTATCTAATGATGGAGAGAGAAAGTCTCTGACATCAAGGGGGGAAACGGCACACCCCTAATGGTAATCTGGATTAAGTATGAAGAACCCTAGGAACGGCACTGGTAATCTAACAGGAACTCGGGAAGGAGAAATTAAAATGACAGGGTAGTCACTTAGCTTTGTTAATGTAACTTCCCTTATGGTCAAAAAAAAGGGGGAGGAGGCAAGGTTACAAGGCAGAGCCACTGAAATAATGTGGACGGTCACTCATCTACTTAACAAGCCCTGAAAAGTGAGTGAAAGGAACAGGAATGTGTCATCCAGATGCAGACCAACTGGGCCAAAAAAGCCAGTTCAATGAAAAGACCAACAACTGTACGCGAACTGTCAGACGGCACAGCCAATTCGCGGCGGGCCGGTCAGCTGCCGCTAGTCACCGCTGAGTGTACTCCAAGTTCTCCCATTTCTTGGTCTTTCAGAATGACACATGAGTTCTTAGACACCGTGCGTCCAGAATGTCAATGATTTTATTATAACAGGGCAGCATTTTTCTTCTAACGGATCTCAACCAGCACTGCCTTTTCTACTTCTATCAATGCTCAGATTCGATTAAATCATCGGCTCTTGCGTGTTGGCATTTCATATGCCTCGCGCGTACTGACTGTCCAGTGCCGTATGCACCGAAGGGCTGCTTTGCCCTTCTGACCCAGCTTTCCATCAATTTCCATTTCCTCCCTTTTTGTAGATTTGGTTTTATAACTTAATTTTTTACATATTCAGGACAAATTCTGTACAATACAGTTCGTGAACAGAAGCCACCTACTTCATCAGGTGCTCAAACAAAAATGTCCATCTTTTACAACACAGAATAAAAAACTGATTACTGGACTGTAGACATTATTTAAGAGACTTTCAAAATATTCTTGATTATATGCAATTTTCATTCATAGTGACTTTAGGACTAACAAGAGGTTACCTTCCTACACTTCTTGAGAGAGGTATCTGACTTCTAAAATGCGTGACTTAAGAATGCATGACGCAGGGCACGCCGTGCACGAAATCCTCACTGGGACGCACGTGTACGGAAAGGGGCACTGAACGGCAGGAACGTGTCCGAAGCAGAGCACACCCTGCGAGGTGCGAACGCCAGGAGCACTTGGTGTCACTTCACCAGAAGCGCCAGGCTATGGCTTCTGCCCAAACTAAAAATGAGGTACCCTCTGAACAAGAAGTTTGAAAGCCTGAAAATATAATCGTGAGAAGGGCCAACTCACTGTAGGAAGGACTCAACTCAAAAGGCTGTCAGGAAAGTGTTTCAGGAACACCGAGAAAGTAGTACAGTAGCGTAGGGTTAATCTCGGCCAGGAACAGACTACATTTAAGCTCTGAAAGCAGAAACAATAAACCAGATAGTACTCTGTCTCTAGCAAGAAGGGGATGATTTGAACAGCACCTAAACATGAACGGTATCTGTCAAGGCGGGGCTCTGACCACCTCCCCCGGAAAGACGCCTGAGCAGTGAGCAAAACTGCGGGCGGAGGGGCTGGCGACGGCGCAGATGGGTGCAGTCACCTCAGACGACCGGTGACCTCAGCCGGCGACATTCCACGTGTCTCCCTGCCTAGTCTCAGACTCGGAGAGCAAACGTCTTAGCGTGATTCAGGTCTTCACGGAGCAGTGCTCTTTAGGAGGACAACAGGCATCTGGGGCAAGAGAAATCTTCACCTTCAGGACTGCGCCCTGGGGTGCAGGGGATCGTGCGTCCGCCCGCATTTTCAGAAAGCCCGTGGAGGCCAGGGGTCGTACTGCCCCTCAGTGGAGGCCCACTGCTGGAGTTTCCAATCCACTTTGAGGTTATTTTTACTAAAAACGAATAAACTGGGGCTCTGACGTGCGTGAACTGATCGATCAGGTGATGAGACCCCGAGTATTACGTCATGACAAAACCAAGGTATCGTTCCTTGGAGGCCCTGCGTGGGAGGCCAGAAGGCCTTCCTCAGACGAGGGCCCTTGCGCCAACTGTGCACATTTTCAAACCGCAAGCGCCGACTACCTCCCCAATTTTCAGGCACATTTTTACAATACACCCTCGCAAAGTTATCTGCAAAGAACGGTTAGATCATGTTCCCCAAGCAGCATCTCACCTCATAGCATTCACAGTAGTTTTTGAGACACCCTGATCGCTTGCAGTTACACCCTTTGCTGTGACGCCGATCGGATTCCCCCTCCTTTCCCTTCCCTATCTTCGGCTTGAAAGCTTCTGGATTTCTGTCAAGGCAGGCCTACCAAAACAGAGCAAACATCGACTGAAGTTCAATCACACTACACCAAAAACCGCAAAAGGAATTAATTTTCATTGTAAGACAACGGAGTCCTACAAAAATCCGGTAAAACTGGAAATTTGGGTCAGTTAAATAAAATAAAAAGTAATCACCTTTATTGCTTTTTGCCTTTCATTTTCATGTTCCAAATTATTATAACAATTAGTACAATTGCAGTTGTTGCAAAATTCACCATTTGCAAAGCAATCACAGTATCTGGAATATAAAAATCAGTGCAGGTCACATAAAAAAGTCATTGTTCAAATAAACAAAACTAGAAATTATCTGATTGAAAGCAGTTAGAATGTACTCCGAGCCACCCAGTCAGAGAGTTAATGTAAGTTGACTGTCAACCACGTGATCAGGCTCAAAGGTCAAGTCACACAGGCTCCTAGAATTTTGGTTCAGAAACTTAGTTCCAAGATTATCTGTTGTCAACCCAAAAGCTACGTGATTTTATATGCCTCCAAAGTAAGTTACCTCAAAATCCAAAAAAAGGTAAAACACGGGCTATCTTCCAGTAGTGGAATCGGCTCCCGTGAACTACAGTTGTGCTTCTTGGGACTCTAAACCCCTTATATGACCAATGATTTTCACTTAATTGTTTCAGGCCAAATCTCTTGGTTCAGAACTAATAAGCAAATTAATCATCCAACAAACTTAAAAGCTACTCAGAGTATCACCTCATTTAGGAGGCCAAATATGAAAGTCATAAATAAAGTCAAATTTATGATTATTGAAGATGGAGGCTATGTCTGTCTCATGCTGCTGTGTCCCTAAACACCCTCCACCAGTGCCTCATCTACGGTAAAGACTATAAAATTACTTCCTTCTGAATGAATGAGAGAGTACTTTTACACCGTCACGCGTGATCAGACATTCACATGCATGTTTCATTACTTAGACTTATGAAATTGGTCTGTCAATAAGACTTTTAGTTAACTACTTGCTTTTAAAAGCATTTTCAGCTATATCAAATATGAAACAGTAGCAAAAAGACTTACAATTTCAAACACAGCGATTTTGTACAATTACAGGGTTTTCTGGGCCTACTGGCAGACTCTGATGGGATTATGCTATACAGATACAAAAAGAGATACACGTTTTAATCAATTAAAGATAGCTATTAAAAACTAGAAAAGTCTCTGTAAATTCCTCCTAAAACAAAGCTTGAACACACGTAACCATCTCCAATAAAACTGCTATATCGCTCCCTTCGCATCAAGTTCAGAAGCTGTAACATGGAAAGGCAGAGAGCCAAGACAGGGATTTGGGGCGGGGGGTGGTTAAAAAGGAAGTCATCAATAGCTTCTAAAGAACACGCCACAAAGAATATTCTTCTCTCTGAGAGAACTAAAGCTGAAATCTGCTCAAAACTTCTGGAATTCAGTTACAAACAGCGGCGAGGAGAAAGCAGTGTGTGTGGCCAAACTGGAGCCAGGCAGACTGGTCCCACGCAGTTAACTCAGCAGCACTTCGCAGACAATACCGCAAAGGAACAGAGTCCCAGAGTAACAAACAGACCAACGACAACAAAAGAAGGCAAGGACCTAACGTAGTAATTTAAAATATCAATCTTAAGACATATTCAGGATGAGGGAGAGAGAGGGAGAGAGAAACAGACAAGAACATGTGGCAAAATTGATGGATCGAAGTGAGAGGTTTTGGGGCTTCTTTGACAGCTCCCTTAACTCCTTTTCAAAGTAAAAAGTCCTACAGAGGCAGGCTCACATGGCTTTAAGGAAAAAACATGAATGTAAAAATATATATACCTATTTTGTAAAAAAAAATATTTATATATATATGTTTATATACACCAATACAAATGTATTTTGGAATACATTTAGTTAATGCTGCCCTGAACCTGATCCAGCAAGTGAACGTACGTGTTTTCAGAACACTCACCCGTTGAATGGAAGCCTTGCCTGCGTCTGGATACCAGGTGTCCCAGTGAAGCTCGAGCTGCTTGCTATGGACACATAGGAGGACTGCTGCAGCTACAATAAAGAAAGGCAACTGTAGACCATACATACAAACATGCACAATACTTTCAGACATCACGATCAGAAAGAAACAAATCCATCTACTAAGATGGGAAAGACAGTATGGAGAGTTTCATACAGACTCAGTAGTTCATGGAGCTCTTCTAAAGGCCCAAACTAACACTAGAGGGTGAAGACAACATGAACATTTTCAGAGTGCTGCGCAGTACAAACACAAGAAGGTGTTCACAGAGCCGCAGGCCAATCAGGACCAGGAGGCTCGGGGTTACACTCCGACAGTACAGGTGGTGACGCGTACTGGTGAGAACAATGCAGTGCGTCTACTTGTAAATAGGAAGGTTCCATGTGGTCGCTCATCCCATCACGAGGTACAGAGAGTGAGAATTACGCGGGCAACCGTTTCTATTTTACACTGATTTCCACACAAGAAAAGAGACGCTGATGATAGAAACACTCAACACTCATTTTCTAATCAACAGCCACATTCAACATACTCCAAAGTACACTTTGTTATCTGCTTCTCTCTCGTAAAACCTGAGGAGATCAAGTCAACAGTTTAGAACGTGGTGCTCATTTGCTGGATTCTCACATGAAAAAGAAAACTTCTATCTGCTTCCGGGAAGCAGCGCTCCTAATCCGCGCCAGCCAGCGGATGATACGCGGCTTTGACTAAAGGTGACCAGATGAGCGCGTCTGGGCAGGTCAGGACAGGTCACTACAGGTGCGTGGTGACGGTCGGCTCTCCGGGAGCAAGTCCACAGCACCCTCATCATCCGTGAGAAGAGCTGGATGACAGCCACAGCGCTCTCTAAACGCACTTGAACTCTGCCGACGTCAGCTTCAACGCCCCTTCTTCTATCTACACAGTCTCGTCCTCTTGCCAAACTGCTCTCAGTTCCCAAGTGTCTGATTGTGTATGTGACTTGTGCAAATGCTAACGGTACCTCAAAACAGATTCAGAAGTTTTTGTTAGCATCTTAAGATTCTGGAAACAGCCACTTGAATACTGAGTACGAGGTTTCTCAGTGGTTTGAGACTGTGATGGGGCTGCATATCTTTGACCAAATTATCCCTTTTGAAATGCAGTGACTCCGTTTCCTCCTCTTACCTGGGTCACGTACTGAGCCGGAAGCACCGCATAGCCCACGTTGCCTGTTCCCGGCGCCGGGGCCAGCACAGTGCCTGGCGGCAGGTTGGTGAGGTTGGGCTGGATCTGCGGCAGCGGGGCGGCGGGCATGATGAGCCGCTGCTGGGGCTGGCTGCTGGTGACTATCTGCGGAGTGGGATTGATGGGTTTGGGAACAACCTTAAAAAGCAAAACAAAACAGAACAAACACGCATATCCACGATTACAGAAATACACTTTACAGCTTTCCCATTCAGGATGAATCTCTTGCATGTGAATCTCAACTTTCAATTTGAAAAGTGAACTGTTCGGGAGAGGCTGAGGAAAGAAGTCCTGGGACACTCACCTGTTTGACAGTCTGTGCCGAGACGAGAGGAACTGACATCCGCACGGGAGTGGTGTTAACAACCACTGGCTTTGCTTTTTAAGAAAGGGGAGGAAAGGACAATTTATTTACAGGAAACAGTGCTTGAAACATTGAAGATGCTTAGTTCTCTCAAGCTATCCTCATAAAAGAGCTTAAAGAATTCCACTGGTTTCCTGTTTGGAGCCATCTGTAATGAGGATAGTTACCTTTTAAAATTCCGTGACGATCTACAGGGAACCTGGAGGTAAGGGGGCAGCTACAGTCTATCCGCCTGACAAGGGAACGTCTGTCCTTTAAGACAGCCTACTGAAAATACTTCTGTCTGTATCTGGATGATTTCAACGCTCCCTACTAAATCTAGTCAGTTGAAATGTTCCTTAGATAAAAAGACTGCCGTTCAGGACCAGTACCAATGCTGTTCCATACTCTTTCTAATTGCCACATGTGTGTGAAAACCAGAGAAAACATCATTCTTGTATAACTCATTATTTACAGAGCACCTACTAAAAGGCAGCACAGATAGCATGAAGGTCAGGAATATGGTCTCTAAGTCATAACACCCTGGAGACTCCAATCCTATCTGCTGCTTTCTAGCTCTCTTCGCCTATATCCCCATCTATGACGTGGGGATAGTACCTCCCTCACAGGGTGTAAGGATTAAATATGTTAATCCATGAAAATTTATTGGAACAGTGTCCAACAAACAGTGTCTCAATAAAGGTTAGCTGCCATTCATGTCATTGTCGCTATTACAACCATGAGTACTACATAAATGGCATTGTGGACTGTGTTCCAGGGAAACGAAACTACAAGACACTTGCTCAAAGAGCTCACACTCAAGTAGAGCAGATTAGACACGTACCAAATAAAATAAACACAGTTAAAAAGAGGAAGTGCCGCGGGTGCCAGGGAGACTGGCAGAGGGTGGGAACACAAAGAAGGCGGGAGGGCAGAGCGTCCGAGAAGGGTCCTGATCAACGGTCGGGCTGCGGAGGAGGCACAGACTGGGGCGGCCACTGCATGCAGAGGCAGGAGCACGAGAAGTGGAGGCTTGATGCTGGAAAGCAGCAGAACGTTGCCCCAAATGCTGGTGAGCAGACCAGTCTGGTTGGAAGCTGGGGTTAAAGGAGGTAAGCCCAAGTCCTGAATGTCAGGGTTGAAATCTATATATCTAATCTGTATTTTTTAATTCGGTAGGCCGTGAGAAGTTCCTGAGGATTTCGAAGTACAGGACGACGACTAGAACAGCATAAAAGGAAACTATTTGGTAGCAGCGTGCAAAACGGAACAAGGCAAGTTAGAAGCCTGTGCACACTGAGGCTCTACGTGGGCTGACAGAGCTGGGGACGGACAGGAGAGCAGCTGCAAGAGACAGGGTAGAGGGGAAAGGAACATGACCCATCACCCAAGTGGATGGCAGAAGCTGCACGTATAAGGGAAGAAAACTAAGTCATCGCGAAGCCTTCAAGCGACCCGGAAAATGACAGCCACCAGGACTAAAACCTCCCGGCTGAGCCGATCTGAAGGGAAGATGAACCCGGACATGGAGAAAAGCTACGATCAAAGTCAGGAGAGAGGCTGGCACTAGACCAAAGGAAGTACAATTTTTAATACGGCCTACTGCCACTTCCACAGTCTGAAAAAAGGGACTTAAACAGATAGGAAGGACAGCCCTTCCGGTTTGTTTTATGCAAAAAGACCTAGAGCCTGGTCTGAAAGAGAGAGGCTGAGATAATGGGATCTAACTGCTCCGAACAAAGAAGAACAGACTTTCTTAGATAAAAAAGCTCGGGAGGGTTCGGAGAGTCCTGGGACGGTTCAGAGAGTCCTGGCAGACCGTCAGGCAGGATTCCGACCTACAAGGGAGTGGCCCCTGCGGCAAGCGGCCAGAGCGGAGAGGGGGAAATAGGGAAACCTCCAGAAAGTGGTTTAGTGGTGGCGACTGCATCTCTCTCGATACGCTAAAACACCACTAAACTGTATGCTCAACAGGGGTAAATTTTAGAGTAGACACAAAGTATTTCTCAATAAAGTTGTTATACAAAAAGGAGTGTAGGACCATAATTACAGCAGCAGGGACATCTGATACCGGATTTAAAATTATTTCCTGTTCTGATTCTCTTCAGTTGCTTTAGCTTTAATTTATAATAACCACCGTAGACTGGTCTCGGCAATACCAAAAAGAATTGATAGGTGAATTAAAAGGAATTAAAAGCCTGAATTTCTGCTTGGAATCTGGAGAACAGAGCCCCTACACCATTTGCTCCTTGGACCGGAGGCACTGGTCGTGGTCCCGTGAGCACACCAAGCAGCGCTTCTGAAGCGGCTCGGACAACCAGAGAAGGTGAGAACGTCCAGGGCCTCTGCAACAGGAAGGAGTGTGCGGCCTGCCCTTAGTCACATCAAACAAATCGCTTCTCGGCCTTTTGGCTAAGATCAAGTGTAGTCGCATCAAACGACAGGCGCAGGTGGTTTGTATTTGGATAATAAAGAAAGGGTGACTGTCTCTGTGCACATGGGCTTACGTGGGCATACGTGCACGCGCGCACACACACACACAGGCACACGCTTGAAAATCTGGAAACTCCAGGTTTACATTAGCTTGGTATCTGCATGCTGAGTTTTCACTAAAACCTGGGAAATAAAGGAAATATAAAATGAAGTGGCCCAATTACCTATGGAAAGGGGGACATACTGGTGTTACGTAACTACATCAATGATCTGTATTTCTCCTCCTCCTCAACTTTTGAGTGTAGTTCCACGTTACTACTACTGCCATTTTCACAGAAGCTGGAATACTCTTCTTTTTTAGTCCTGAACAGAAATTCTGAACAATCCTCTTAGAACCGCCTTCCAAATTTTAGAAACCATACATCCAAGTGTTTAAGGCTTTCTAACTTCTTAAATTGACTTCCTTACCAAGATGGTAGGAGATTACATTCTAAACAGATTAACCATGAACTCTTCTGGATCCTTCTACTATGCTGCCTGCTATCCAGCCAGCAGTGAACATAGTGGAGCCTTTGAATACTGGTTTTGTAGGGCTTTGGTGGGAAATGTATAAGATGAGCCCAACTCCCTCTGGCATAAGGAAATCCCTTACTGGAAATTAAGCCCCTCGAAAGACACACTAGTACATTCGATGAACTACAGCAACTATTTTTGTAAATCTCTACTAAAAATTATAAATTCATTACTGCTGTGAAATAACATATATGACGTACACCCAGGTCTCTTATGGGGTAGGAGAGCAAACAGAGACGACTGCGGCGCACATAGGGCAATCACATAGGGCTGTGTACGTGATGGGCGGAAGAGGGCGGAAGGGGGGAGTCACAGGGCAACGGAAGAGCTGGAGAGACAGAGGGGAGGCCGGAGAAGGAGCGCTGGGGGCGGAAAGCAGAACACAAAGAAGCAGGGAAAAGAAGGACGTGTGTATGTGAGCGAATTCCAGGAAGCAAAGAGCATACAGAGGTGAGAGAGAAGCAGGAAGACAGATACAAACTTGGAAAAGAAGGTGCCGATAAACACGCTGGGATCAGGAACCGTCCACCCTATTCCTCCACTCCTCCTGGGTCTTCAGCAACTTTTCTACCTTCACCAAAGCCTCATTATCTACTAGGAACTGCGCACTAACATTACACCGGAAATGGGTCTCAGCCCATGGTCCACGTATAAACGTACGCACATAAGACATAACCTGTTGCACCAACGGCTACTTTACATCACCAGGACCTCCAGAGTCAACCACACCTGCAGCACCTTTTTTAGCGGCTGCTAAGTTTAAGCACCGAGAGAAGAGAAAACGGGGCTCCCTTAGTTGGCCATAGGCAAGTTTCATTCTCCCTCCATTAAGAACACCATAATAAAAGATTTTCTTCCAAAATCAGTTTAAAGAGGGATTAGAAAATATAATTACTTAATAGGTCTAATTTTAATACAATACATACTACAATACTGTTTCCCTCACGTACCCTCCAGGTTCTCTCACTGGTAATTTAAAAAATCAATAGGTTTTCTCTTCCAGTTTCCCTCAGGTGAACTAGCTCTCAGCAGCAGACAGCTCCAGCCATCTGATCGCTTAATAAAAATGAAAAAGCAAACAAGTGGTCTTTAATTCTTCTATTTACATCCAGTAAGTAATAAATCATTTACTTGCCACCAACTGCTTTTTGGCGTCGATGGGCTATGCAGCAGTCTTCTGAGACAAAAAGATCGAGCCCTAAACTGTGAGCTGTTCTGATCCTTTCACACCATTCAACTTCCGACAAGTGGATAAACACGGAGAGGGCTTGTGCGTGTGTCTGTGTCTGTGTATCAGGGGACAGGAAGGGTTCAACACAGACAGAAAATGGAGGGATTACAAATAGGAATATCCTCCACGAAAAGGAGAACTAAGCAAAATCACAGAATATTTTAATTGCTTTCTATTAGCAATTACAGATTCAAAATAAGTAAAGGATGAAAGTAGTATCAAGTTCTTGTATCTTGCCTATTAGTCATTTCAATTGATCCAAACCGTACTAAGCAGCTTCACAGTTTAGAAAAGAACATAGATAATTGGGTTTCATCTAAATTTGTCCCATTAGCATAAATGACAGGCTTATAAAACAGCAGCATAATGGCTACCCCCAAACTGAGGAATAATTCTGATGGTCTGATGGTCCAGCAGGTACAGTGTGCACCGGCTTCTAGCAGAGCGAAACACCGTGGTTATACAGAAGACGGTTCCATTTTGCTGTCCTCTGCAATAGTGGCTCATTCACACTCCCAGCTGAAATGCCATACTTAATCAGGACTTCAGCAAGAAAAGGACCAAAGTTCTTTCATAATGTTCAAAGAAGTCATTACTGTGTTTAAGAAATGGTTACTAACCTTGCTGGAGAGGTTGAGTGTTTGTACTGGGATTCTGACTAACTGGCTGGCTCGGGCTACTGGCTGTTGTGGCGGTAACAAGGCGGACATAATGAAACTTGCTTCCAGGCACTTGAATCTGCTGGACATTGGGAGCAGTTGCCAGAGGAATAATTGTCTTAAACTGTGATGTGCTCACGCCTCCAACAGTGATGGTCTGCACAGCTGATTTCACTGCCTAGTAAACAACACAACACGGCTATCGTTAATCTGGGATTTAACTTTCCTACCCTTTAACTTAGGACAATCGCTCAAGTAAAAAAGTGTGTTCCTGTATTTCATCAAAAGCTGTTGCAAGGAACAACCTGTTCAAAGAGAAATGAAAAGAATAGTAATGAATATAGGAGTGAAACCAAAATTAACGAGTTCTACCTTCTCTCTCTAGTAGTTACTCCCTTGAGAATCCAGGGCAGATGACTTGCTACGAAGAAATTATTACTTAAGTTATAAGAACTTACTCGGTTTTGTTGTTATTTATGAGACAAGAATTACTTTAAAACTCCCAGAATTAAGCCTCATATTCAACACAGAGAAGAAGATGCAGACACTTGGTTTCACTGGTACCCACCAAATTACCTAGGACAAATTTCATTTTTACATCTTCTAAAAAAGAAAGAAATCCAAAAGAAAGGCGCATCTTACACCCTCATTAAGTCTAGTCGATCCAACTGTATCCACAGATACAAATGTACCCACTAACATACGGGTTTTTAAGGGGCCAAATTCGGCCCCAAATTACCCCAATTTTGGTTGCCCAGGATAACCAATTTTGGGAGATTCAAGCTTGAGTCAGTATCATTTTAATAATTTTTAATCCTTTCCTTTATTCTGATAAACAGCAATGTGACTTCCCAAAAAGCTAAATGAACTGAAGTCTTTCAAGACGTTTTCAGTTGACGTTTAACCAATATGCGACAGATTTTTCTCCAAAGCAAAGGTCCAGACCGGATCTCAGCTGGTTCTACAGTATCATTTCATAAAGAATTACATCCCCTCCTAGTCTTCAAAGAGCCCTCATGCTAACGACACTTGACATGATGGAGGAAATCTATATTATGTGCAAAATAATTTATGAAAGAATAATTCTTAAGAATTTGAACATTTTCATAAAAGCTCAGGAAAAAAAGAGAAAAGAATATCATTTGTATGGAAGCTCTACAGGCAACAGTCAAAGGAGATTTCTTCAGCATAAAATGATTCACATATTATCCCTGGGCAGAGGCATCACAAAGCAGATTTAAAACGAAGATAAGAGACAAGAGCCACAACAGTCATGGGTTAAATGGAAACATAAAGTTTAAGAAAAGGGATAAAATGTTTACATACGCAAGCTATTGACAAATCTAGCAAGCATGAGACAAATATACCCAGTGAAGCAGGAGGCACCGCCCTTACTATCTCAGCTCCTGGAAGAAACTCCTGCCCTCAACAAGGTGCCGCCAGCATAGTCAATTTCTCAGGAACTTCCTATGTGTGAGGGACATGCGTCCAAAGCGAAATAAGGGGATCGGATTTAGATCCAGCAGCCACATCATGAGCTAGCTCCAGCACGGCACGAGTACAGGGGCTGCTTCAGTTAAGTCTGCGTAGCATACCTTTTTTCCTCTACTTTCAACTTTTCTGCATCCTAAGCTTCAAGCTACAACTCTTACGAGAGATATATAATTGGGTCTTTGAAACAAAAATAAGATCTGACTGCATTTTAAATCGGTGCATGTCTAACATAGCTATTTAAAGATCTGGATTTCAGTCCACCATTGTACTGTTTCCCATTTGAACCACCTGTCCTCTTCCGTTCCTTTTTTCTCTCCTTTCTTATGTTCTTTTGGGTTAAATATCTTATCATTTCATTCTCCCTCCCCCTATTAGCTTTTTCTTTATACATTACGTTACTAATCTTTTACTGGTCACCCTAGAGATTATGATGTGTAATGTAGGACCTGAATTGGTACTTTACATATCACCCAAGAAATGAAAGACCATAGAACACTAACACCATTTATTCTCACCCCATCTTTGTGCCATCGTTGAGTATTCTAATTCTACATATAATTTTACCTCCACAAAAAATTATCTACATATACCCACAAATGTACCTTTCCTGTCCTTCCTGTATCTTCCTGCTTCAAAGCACCAATGATTTAGGATTTTTCTTCTGCCTCAAGAACTCACTTGAGGATTTCCTTAAATGTGGATTTGCTGACAAGGAATTCTCTCTGTTTCGTGTCTCCAAAAATGCCCACTCTTTTATCTGCATCTACTTTGTTGATAAACTCATCTATTAAATTCTTAATTAAATTTAAGTTTCCAGTTTGAAAATATGCACCTGATTCTTTTTTCACAATTGACGCATACTTGATCCACAATGTTACATTAGCTTCCGGTTCACGGGATTCTTTCTTATAAGTTTCTAACTCTCTGCTGAAATCCTCCATTTTGTTAAATAAATTCCTGAATATATTAATCTTAGTTACTTTAAAAGTCTAAATCTGATAACTCTATTGCCTGTATTTCTTGGTTTTGAAAAATTTAGCTTGGTTACCTCATGTGCCTGATGATTTCTGATTAAACGCCAGGCATTATTTATGAAAAATTGAGCATAATCTGAGGTTCTGAATGATGTTATATTCCTCCAGAGAAAACTCACTTTCGTTCCAGGCAGGTAGTTAAAAGCAGGGGCAGATTCTTCTAAACCAATCACAAACTGAGCTGCTTTGAAGCAGAGCTTGACTCTCCCAGCGGTCTTGTCTATTTCTGTCTCACTCTTCTCCTATATAGTGGCCCCAACTAGGAACTCAGTGTCTATAGGCTTCCTTTGGGCTTGAATCCAAACTTTTGTTCATGAGATGTGTAAGACTGACAGATCCACTCAACTCCTTAACTCTTCTGTAGCCACTTTCTGCCCATCATCTCGGTCTTTCAGCCACAATTTACAAATCAGCAAATACCCTAGGAAGTGTCACAGTGAACATGAGGCTGACTTCTCCAGGCTTCCCTTTACTTCATGAATGTGGCCTCTGGTGTTCTGGCTCCCTTACTAGGTCTCTGATGACTTCAAACAGATTTTTAATTTCTTCTGCTTTTTAGTTGTTTTTGGTGAGATAGTTGGTCCACAATGCCCTAATTCTGTATAGTCGAAAACAGAAAATACCAACTGCCAGGGTTTTAATCTAGGCTACAGCATTCCTTGTTGTATGACCTTGGACAAATAACCAAACTTTTCTGTGCCTAAGTTTTCTCAACTGAAAATGTGAAAATAATATCCTTCTTATAGGATTATTATAAGGATTAAATGAGTTAAATTATATGAAGTACAAATAATAACTTACCACACATTATAATGTTCAATAAAGGTGAACGGCTGTTTGTATCATTATGCCCATTATGGATGGGAGAAACTGAAGCTCAGACAGATTAAGAAACTTTCTCAAGGTCACAAAGCTAAAAAATAGCAGAGTCAGGATTTGAACCAGACCCAACTCCAAAGCCCATTCTTTTAAGTAAGACATCATAATGCTTCCAGCTGTAGATGCTTAATGAATAGTTATTAAATGACTAAATAAAAGTAAATAGTATCCAGTCCTCAAGAACTCTGTTAAGAACTAAAGATGTGCATTTGCCTCTAAGAAACATTGAAAGCATTTTTTAATCAGTATGCTGAATAGAAATATAAACACATTATTTAAATGTTTTCTTTTTTTTAGAAAAAAATTTTTTTAAGATTTATTTATTTATTTGACAGAGAGAGAGATCACAAGTAGGCAGAGAGGCAGGTAGCGGGGAGGGGGGGAGGGGGGCGCCTCAGGGGAAACAGGCCCCCCGCTGAGCAGAGAGCCAGATTTGGGGCTCGATCCCAGGACCACAAGATCATGACCTGAGCCGAAGGCAGAGGCTTAACCCACTGAGCCACCAAGGCACCCCTAAAATGTCTTAATTTTAAAACAACTTTAGACTCACAAGAAGTTACAAAACTAATACAGAGTTCCCATGTACACTTTCCTCAAAGGAAGAACATCTTACATAACCATAAAACATTATCAAGACCAGGAACTGGTACAATACTGTTAACTACAAACAGAACGTACTCAGATTTCCTGGTTTTATATGCAATTTGGGGGGATGTTTACTAAAGATTGTATAGATTCATGTAATCAAATTACCATCAAGATACAAAACTGTTCCATCCCCACAAAGAAACTCTCTTGCATTACCCTTTATAGTCACAGCCTCCCCCACCAACCCTAACTCTTGACAATCACTGACTAAACCGCATTTCCCCAACACCTGAAATACTAGGTAACATATAACAGTTCATATTTTTGCAAAAGACAGAGGCATAAGAATACACTTAATTTCCTGGAGAATTCACAAGTTGGTCCCTTCCTTGAAGTACAGTCATCTGAGAAACTCCATGTGAATGCCTCTCGGACTATACCACATTACCAGAAAAGCAGCCAATATGCATTCAATAAAAATCTTTAGGTCATCTCTTGGGGCACCTGGCTGGCTCTTTGGTCACATGCCTGACTCTTGATTTCGGCTCAGATCATGATCTCAGGGTTGTGGGATCATCTGGGGCTCCGTGCTGGGCACGGAACCTGCTTGAGATTCTCTCTCCCTCTCCCTCTGCCCTGACACCCGCCCCTGACACAACATATACTCTCTCAAAATAACAACAACAACAATAATAATACTTTTTAATTTAAAAAAGCTTCAGGTATCTCTTTTTCCTGATTAACATCCTTGACAGCTGGTTAAAAACCAACTATCTTAACTGAAATTCAAAATAGCAACATTTAACATGCATTAAGGGCTTCCCTCAAATACATGGACTTGAACGATTCTATTTTACTATTTCCTAAGCTATTACTTTTTTTTTTTTTTTTTTAAGATTTTATTTATTTGAGAGAGTGAGAAAGAGCATGAGATGGGGGAGGTCAGAGGGAGAAGCCAACTCCCCACTGAGTGGGGAGCCTCATGTGTGGCATGTCCCAGGACTCCAGGAGCATGACCTAAGCTAAAGGCAGACTTAAAACTGACTGAGCCACCCAGGAGCCCCTTTCCTAAGCTATTTCTATTTACAGGTTAATATCATAATTATGTTTTAAAAATAAAATTTCTTTGAACATTATTTTCCAATTAGCAAATGGCAAAGTCCTTGCTTAAGTGAAGTTTACCTAAAAGGAAAGAAAGAAACCACCTCTGCAAATGAAGATTCTTATTCTACTTGGTGAAGCTGGAGAGAGGGAGGGAAGGAGAAAGGGGGAGAGACAGAGAGAGAAAAGACTCAACCAGTATCAAAAACAATGAGTTTGTAAGGTTCCATATTTGGTTCTGTCTGTAAATACTGCTTAGAAATCACTGTTTGGACTATACGGGCTTTTGGTTCCAGTTAGTCTCAATCACGTGTGTATTCAAGCAACCCAATGCTTCTCTATATCTTTTTTTTTTAAAGATTTTATTTATTTATTTGACAGAGAGAGACACAGCAGGAGAGGGAACACAAGCAGGCTGAGTGGGAGAGGGAGAAACAAGCTCCTCCACTGAGCAGAGAGCCCGATGCGGGACTCGATCCCAAGACCCTGGGATAGTGACCTGAGCTGAAGGCAGATGCTTAACGACTGAGCCACTCAGGCGCCCGTTTCTTTATATCTTTGTTTCTCTGTTGTACGAGGGAGAACATTACCACTAAATGAAATCTATATAGCACTTTGAGACCCCTGCATAAATTGTGCTGTTTCAAACAAATATTAAGATGGCCTCTGTTTAATCTACTGCAGAATCAGAACAATATTTTCCTTAATGCTAACTGGGCAGTGTTTACTAAAGTGTGTTTTTTCATTGAACATTAGCTCTTTAGGATTAGATATGGCATGAAACAGCCTATGCTGTCAAATTAATGTAAGAAACTGCTAAGGTAAACAAAGCCAAACAAAGCCAAACAAAACCCTTCTCTGAGCCCTTACTGTATGCTGATGGCCACTATAAATTTCCTAGATGGATGTGGCATAAAGTGTTTCTCAAACTTACTTAACAGTAGCATTTGGGGGGGTGGGAATTTTTCTTTTTTTACAAGAATATATTGCTGCCAAGAGAAAGGCAGATGGCATCATGTAAAGACAACCTATAGGAAATAGCTTTTCACAAGAAGTTGTAATAAAGAGTGATAGAGCAGCTGCACCATAAACATTTGTGAAATCTCTTAAAATAGCAATTCATATGTATTTCTACATAGAACATGACTTAAGACTCATTCTGAATCTAGGTAAATGGCAGCTAATTTTGGCATAATTTTAAAAGAGCAAAGAGCTTGTGTTTTTCTTTTTTATTGAAATATAATTGACATATTACATTAGTTTTTAGGTCTATAGAATGATTTCACATATACATGTATATATATATACATATGCATATATGAAAAAATACATATATATTTTAAAGATTTTATTTATTTGACAGAGAGAGAGCACAAGCAGAGAGAGCAGCAGGATGAGGGAGAGGGAGAAGCACGCTCCCCTCTAAGCAGGAAGCCTGATGCAGGACTCAAACCTGAGCTATAGGCAGACGCTTAACCGAAAGAGCCACCCAGGTGCTCCCATGTATGTCTATATTGTAAACTGATTACCACAGGAAGTTAGCATCCACTACCAGACCTAACGAAGTGTTTCTTGTGATGAGAACTTTTGAGATCTATTCTCTTAGCAGCTTTCAAATACACACTATAATATTGTTAACTGAAGTCATCGTGCTGTACCTTACATTCCCAGAACTTACTTATAACTGACTGGAACTCTGTCCATTTTTATCACCTTCACCCATTTCACCCACCACCAACCCCACCCCACAGCAAACATCAATCTGTTCTGTGATCTATGAGTTCATTTTTTTTCTTTCTTAAGATTCCACGTATAAGCGGGGGCACACAGTATTTGTCTTTCTGTGTCTGACTTACTTCACTTAGCAGAATGCCTGCACGGTTCTTCCATGTTGTGGCAAATGGCAGGATTTTATTCTTTATTTTTAATGGCCAAATACTATTCCATTTTGTGTGTGTGTGTGTGTGTGTGTGTGTGTGACATCTTTTTAATCCATTCATCTGTCAATGGATACTTCGGTGGTTTTCATGTCTTGGCTATCATACATAATGCTGAAAAACACATGAGCGAGCAGACGTATTTTCAAGATAGTGATCTTATTTCCCTCAGATAAATGCCCAGAAGTGGAACCGCTGGATTTTAGGGTGGAGTTCTATTTTTAATTTTGGGGGGAACCTCTATATTGTTTTCCATAGTGGCTGCGCCGATTTATAGAACCATCAACACTGCACTAGTGCTGTCTTTGACATCCTCACCAACACCTGTTCCTTGTCTTTGCTAACAGCCACACAAACACGTGTGAGGTGACATCTCGTTGTGGTTTTAATCTGCATGTCCCAGGTGATTAGTCACGCTGAGGTCCTTCTCCTGTGCCTGTCAGCCATTCGTATGACTTCTCTGGAAAAACGTCTATTTAGTTTCTCTGCCTATTTTTTTTTTCTCTGCCTATTTTTTAATTGGATTGTTTGGTTTTTCTCAACTGAGTTGTCTGAGTTCTTTATATGTTTTCAATATTACCCTTTATCAGCTATATGATTTCCAAATCTTTTCTTCCATTCCATAGGTCACTTTTCCATTTGATGGTTTTCTTTATTGTGCTTTTTAGTTTGATGTAGTCCCATTTACTTATTTTTGTTGCCTTTGCTTTTGGTGTCAGATCCAAAAAATCATTGCCAAAACCGATGTCAAAGACCCCTATAATTTTCTTTTAGGAGTTCTGTGGTTTCAGGCCTTATGTTCAAAGTTTTAACCTATTTTGAGTTTATTTTTGTGTATGATGCAAAATAATAGCACAGTTTCATCTTTTGTATGTGGCTATCCAGTTTTCCTAACACCATTTATTAAATAAAGTATCCTTCCCCCATTCTATATTCCCTCTGTCATAAATTAATTGACCAGGGGTGCCTGGGTGGCTCAGTGGGTTAAGCCTCTGCCTTCGGCTCAGGTCATGATCTCAGGGTCCTGGGATTGAGCCCCACACTGGGCTCTCTGCTCAGCAGGGAGCCTACTTCCCCCTCTCTTTCTGCCTGCCTCCCTGCCTACTTGTGATCTCTGTCAAATAAATAAATAAGATCTTTAAAAATTAATGAATTAATTAATTGACCATATATGTGTGGGTTTATTTCTAAGTTCTCTATTCTGTGCCACTGATCTGTGTATCTGTGTTTATGCCAATACCATACTGTTTTGATTACTATGGCTTTGCAATATAGCTTGAAGTCAGGAATTTGTAGGGCTCCATATTAATATGGTTTTTTGTTAAGATTTATTTATTTATTTTAGAGAGAGATCGAGAAAGAAAGAGCTCATGCACACATGAGAGGGGCCGAAGGAGAGGAGAGAACCTTTAAGCAAACTCCCTGCTGAGCAAACTCCCTGCTGAGTGCAGAGCCCAATATGGGGCTCAATCCCACAACCCATGAGATGGTTACCTGAGATGAAACCAAGAGTCAGATGTTCAAGTGACTGAGCCACCCAGGCACCCCCATAGTAATATGGTCTGTAAAAAAAAAAAATTTTTTTAAGATTTTATTTATTTATTTGACAGAGAGAGACACAGTAAGAGAGGGAACACAAGCAGAGAGAGAGGGAGAAGCAGGCTTCCTGCCAAGCAGACAGCCTGACGGGGGGGCTCCATCCCAGGACCCTGGGACCTGAGCTGAAGGCAGACGCTTAACGACTGAGTCACCCAGGGGCTCAAAAATTTGTGACAGAATGTTTATTGAGCTTATCATCACGGAAAAACTATGTTTACATTATCCTAATTACCAAACTTCAGGTTATCAAAATAAACCTATCAAGAAACAAATCTGCAAGCTTTAAAATGATTCCAACTAAGAGACAAATGAAAAAATAAAAAGAGATAAATATTATATACATTTTATGACTAATGAGAGTCAAACCTTGAGATGAATACCAGAACTTTCAGCACTGTTTTACTGACTGGTGAAATACCATGAAATAGCTATAAGGCATTCTTTTGCTATTTTTTCATGGATATTAACCCAACTTATGTTTTGTTTATAGTTATGAATTACAGTGACAAGGATGAGTAATTGAAATATATTAGTATCCATGGAAGCATTCGAAGAAAGGGTCAAGTGACTATCATAGGCAAAATTAGACAACCTGCTTTAAAAGCATCAGCCTTAAAGAAACCAGAAAAAGAAACCTTCAGCCCTACTGAAGATTAAACATTATCAAGATAGGATAAATAAAATAGTATAGGGCTGGCCTAGGAGCAGAGTACTAAAGATCAAGATTAAAAAGCCTCTATAACAAACTAATGAACAAAGGAAAAAGAGCAAAAACCACTCTTAAACACAGAGAACAAATCAGTGGTTGCCAGAGGGGAGGTGGGTGGGAAGATGCATGAAAAAAAGAGGATTAAGAACACACATTAATGGTGATGAGCACTGAATAATGCATAGAATTGTTGTATCATTGTATTATACCCCTTAACTAATAGCACACTGGATGTTAATTATACTTCAATAACAAAAAGGGGGGGGAGGAAAAAAATTACAGATCAATGAAAATTAACTACAGCTATAGATTAAGACACAGGTGAATCTTAGATATTATGTTATAAAGCAAATTTCAAATTATTAAATTTGCTATTATAACAAAAATAATTTCGAAATAAACTTTTAGGAGAATTAAAGAAGAACCTATATTAGAATAGTTCATGATAGGGGCGCCTGGGTGGCTCAGTAGTTAAGCGTCTTCCTTCGACTCAGGTCATGATCCAGTGTCCTGGGATCGAGCCCCACATTAGGCTCTCTGCTCGGCAGGAAGCCTGTTTCTCCCTCTTCCACTTCCCCTAATTGTATTCCCTCTCTCACTGCTCCTCTCTGTCAAATAAATAAATAAATAAATCTTTAAAAAAAAAAAAAAAAAGAATAGTTCATGATAAAAGTTGGCATCCCAAATCAACAGAGAATGGTGAGCTATTCAACAAATGAATTAGCCCTTTGGTCTGAAGAAAAAAAGCTGGATCCCTATAACTCATTCTGTGTAATAAATTTCAAATAGATCAAAGATTTAATCTAAAAACAAAAAAAAACCCAAAACCCCAAAAACAAAAACCAATACTGGCATAAAGCCCAACACACAGACCAATGAAACAACAGTAGAGTCCACAAAGAAACCTGCACATATATGGTCAAATGACTTTTAACCACGGTGCCAAGACCATTCAATGCAGAGAAGACGAATGACGCCAGGAAAACTGGATATCCACCATGCGAGAATGAAGCTGAATCCGTTTCCAACGTCAGATACAAAAATTAACTCAAAAGGGATCCATGATCTAAACATAAGATCAATACTAAAAAACTCTTACAAGAAAACACAGGGCGGGGCCCCTGGGTGGCTCAGTGGGTTAAAGCCGCTGCCTTCGGCTCAGGTCATGATCCCAGTGTCCTGGGATCGAGCCCCGCATCGGGCTCTCTGCTCAGCAGGGAGCCTGCTTCCTCCCTTCTCTCTCTGCCTGCCTCTCTGCCTACTTGTGATTTCTGTCTGTCAAATAAATAAATAAATAAATAAAATCTTTAAAAAAAAAAAAAAAAAAGAAAACACAGGGCATCAGAGTTCACAGAAGAGTAGTGCAGAAGACACAAAGAAACAAATAACTTTTTAAAATACAAATCTATGTGGGATCTTTAATCAATTAGATTGATGAAGACTAAAAACGGGTGATTAAACGGGAAAGCACAGAAATAGACTCACATAAATATGATCAACTGATCTATAACGAAGGAGCAAAAATAGTTCAACTGAAAGTCTTTTCAGTCAACGGTGCTAGAATAGGACATCCACATACAAAACAGTGTCTCTCAACACAGCTTTCATATGGACTCAGCCCTAAAACTGTCTAACTATGAAACAAACAGTACAACTCCCGGAAGATAACACAGGAGAAATTTTAGTTTACCTTGGGTTTGGTGATGACTTTTTAGATAAAATACCAAAAGAACATTCCATGAAAGAAAAAACTGAAAGTCAACCTTCATTAATATTACAAATTTCTGCTCCACAAAAGGTACTGATAAGCCACACACTGGGAGAAAGTATCTGTAAAATACATGTAAAGTCTGAAGATACAGGAGCCATCTGGGTTCCATTCCAGAAATTACTGAAACCAAACAGCACCACAGGAATGCAACCAGTCTATGAAAAACTATAGGATAAAACAACCCAATTTTTTTTAAAGGGCAAGAGAAAAAAAGGAAGATTAAAAAACTGAGAGAAATAGCAATCATTCATAAACTTATCTGATCCCAAATTCAAATATTGTGTAAAATAAATATGATGATTAGGGAAATGCAAATTAACTAGGTATTTAATGGCATTAAAGGAACACAGGTAAGTTAAAAAGAAGTGTCGGGGTGCCTGGGTGGCTCAGTGGGTTAAAGCCTCTGCCTTCAGCTCAGGTCGTGATCCCAGGGTCCTGAGATCAAGCCCCACATCGGACTCTATGCTCAGCATGGAGCCTGCTTCCTCCTCTCTCTGCCTACTTGTGATCTCTGTCTGTCAAATAAATAAATAAAATCTTTAAAAAAAAAAAAAAGAAGTGTCCCTATCTTTTACATACATAAAGAAGTATCTACAGATGAAATGACATGATTTACTTAAAAAACAAAGTGGGAAGAGGTTACAGATGAAAACAAGGTAAAGCTGATAATTCTAAAGTTGGATAAAGGGTACATGTATATGGTTAATTATACCATCCTAATTTTTTAATATTTTTAGACTTTTAATATTTAATTTTAGAGGCGCTGGGTGGCACAGTTAGTTAAGCGTCTGACTGTTGGTTTTAGCTCAGCTTCTTATCTCAGGGTCCTGAGATCAAGCCCTGTGTTGGGCTTCCCATGCTTAGCATTGAGTTGGCTTAAGATTCTCTCTCCCTCTGGCCCTCCCCCATAGCTGGCTCATGCTCTCTCTCTCTCTAAAGTAAATAAATAAATTTTTTAAAATTTATTTATTTGACACAGAGAGAGAGATCACAAGAAGGCAGAGAGACAGGCAGAGAGAGGAGGAGAAGCAAGCTCCCCACTGACCAGAGAGCCTGATGCAGGGCTCAATCCCAGGACCCTGGGATCATGACCTGAGCCAAAGGCAAAGACTTAACCCACTGAGCCACCCAGGTACCCCATAAATAAAATTTTTTTAAAATTAATTTTAAGTTTCTATAGTAAAAGGTGTTAATAATATGGCGATAGGACCCCATAAGTATTCAATCACCATAAGTATAAAAGCATAAAACAAAACCAATATAACAGAAAAGAGAATAATTTCTTAGTCATTTATTCCTCCTGCCCCTATCCCTGGCTAATGGGTACTGGTATGAGGAGCTATAAATAAAATAAAGCTTTAGGCAACAGAATCCCAATGGAGCCTATAATCTGTAATCATCTCAACTCCAACTCTTATTAATCGTACAACAATCTATGTCAAAGTTTACCATGAAAAGACACCCTTCACTTCAAATTGTACTCATTACCACCATCATCTCCAACTCAAATATGTGAGAGCTTCACAGCAAAAGTAAAAGCTACCAACCTCTGAAATCTCTGTCCCCAAATGGCTCTAACTCAACTTTTGATATTGTCATTGCTCATATCACTTCCTGCCTGGATATTTGCAAAACAAATTCAATCATCTTTATGACCAGCCTCTACCTGCCACCAGAGAGACTGCTCATTTTTTTGCAAACTTCACGTTAACTCTTTAGCTCTTGCTGCCTTAGAAACATTCCATGAATCTCCATTTAAGGACAAAATTAAGCCCAAACTGGTTTGTTTTGAAAATTATCCATAATCTGGGGGTGCCTGGGTAGCTCAGTCGTTAAGCGTCTGCCTGCGGCTCTGGACATGATCCCAGAGCTCCCTGCTCTGCGGGGAGCCTGCTTCTCCCTCTCCCACCAGCCCTGTTTGTGTTCCCTCTCTTCCTATCTCTGTCAAATAAATAAAATCTAAAAAAGAAAAGAAAAGAAAATTATCCATAAACTAATCTTATCTTATCTTTATATGCTCTCCATTCCCTCCAAAGCATTATTAATTCTGATCAGAGTCGCTGTCTCAGTGCCCCACACGCACACTCTCATTTCAGCTGTAGCCCTTCACTCTTGGGGCTGACATCCGCTCTAATTCATACCCAGACGAAACCTTAGCTCAGGGATGCCTCTGTAATCATCCTAATTGTGGGTCAACCTCCTCACATAGGATCTCATGCCATCAGGAGTCTGTTCATGGTTTTGTAATTTTGTATAATTATTTGGTTCACTTCTGTCATATTCCCTCCCACATCCTGCACAGGCTTTAGGGTCCACGCTTCTATTTTGCTCTCTTCTGTTCCCTAGCACAGCCCCTAAGCCATAGTAGGCAAGATTAAGTATTTGTCTAAGTGGTGAATGAAGGAATACCAGGATTTACCTCTCTTCAGTTTTGAACCATCTTGTCTATACCACACAACTAAGCACCTATTTCATTATTCATTAGTGTTCAACGCGCATTCAGTTTTGTCTGCCCAAGCATCACCATAAGCTCTTCTGTAGTTCCCCCAGTCTCAGCACAGAGGACACTGACCTCAATGAATACCGACTGCCGCTGACCACCACAGGGCGGAAGAGTCTCACGGAAACCTTCACTACTGTTCAGGTTCCCAGTGTCCTGGCTACTGTCAATTCCCCATGTCAGCACAGCACTCTTGTGCTACATGCGGATGATTACGCTACAGACGGCCTTCTGCTAACCAAAACCCAGTCTCTTCTGCTTCCTAAGCATACAGCCGATCATATTTCCTAGCCTCCCTTGTCAAGGTGAGGCCATGCGACTCAGTTTTATTTTAGCTAGTGAAGCGAATGGACGCATATTTCCAGGTCTGGCCCATAAAAGCCTCCCAGGTGTGCTTTTCCATGTCTTTTCCCTTCCAGCCGGCTACAAGGGGGATAACCTTTGGCGGGACTAGTAACATCATTCAGTTTACTGTAATTTCAAGCCTGTTATAAATATTAGTAAAGTTAAAATAAACCTGTCACATGACTTTTTATAATGTATTCCAGGGAATCAAGTCAACACAATTATTTGATACTCACTAGCATCTATTACATTTTTTAAAATACAAATAAACCATTCTTCAGCAGTCAGAAATTTACATTATTTTCTTTACTCTGTGAACCGTATTTAATTTCATAAATAAACCCTAAAAATTTCATTCTAGTATAGCATTTTTATGCTTGGGATTCTTTTATAATCCTCTGAAACTAAAAGATAGTATATAAAATTGAAAATTTAGGGGCCCCTGGGTGGCTCAGTCATTAAGCCTCTACCTTCGGCTCAGGTCACGATCCCATGGTCTTGGGATTAAGCCCCACATCAGGGTTCATTATTTATTATTTCCAAAAAATAAATAAATAAGTAAATAATAAAAACATTATTTCTCATTACCCTAATGTAAAGCTCTAAGTATTATGTAAGTTTGTCTGGATTGAGTTAATTACTATATAGACTTAATCAAAACAATATAAAATATTACAAATTGTCATTATTACAAATAAAAAAAGATTCTATGGGAATGCATCTCTTATTAGACGGATGATGGTACTCTTTTTTTTTTTTAAAGATTTTATTTATTTATTTGACAGAGAGAGATCACAAGTAGGCAGAGAGGCGGGCAGAGAGGTGGGGGGAAGCAGGCTTCCCACTGAGCAGAGCCCGATGAGGGGCTCGTTCCCAGGACCCCGAGATCATGACCTGAGCTGATGGCAGAGGATTTAACCCACTGAGTCACCCAGGCTCCCCGATGGTACTCATTTTTAAAGATTATTTCCCATACTCACAGCTGAGTATTACATATTGCAAGAGTGAAAGTTCAGTACCAATTCTATTCTTACTTTTTTTATAAATACTAAAAACATTTGCACAAGTAAACAGAAGAATATTTATTATAATAATATACATTAATATTCTGAACAACTCCTGAGTTTTATACCCAAACTTACATTGTATTCTACCACTAAAAATTATTTCTAATGATCTGAAAACTCACTTAGTTCCTCCTTTAATTTAATGAAGAGAAAAAAACCTGGAACCTATCTGAACTACAAGCAAAAAGTTTTAATAATCTGCAGTCATTTGTTTCTCAATTTCTAAGACATGTCAAAAATGTTTTTTTACCTAAACCTGATAGATGCCCAGTTTATACAGATACATTCGAATATAATTAGGAAAAACTTTTTTCCCCCCCCAAAGATTTTATTTATTTATTTGACAGAGTGAGATCACAAGTAGGCAGAGAGGCAGTTAGAGATGGGGGGCGAAGCAGCCTCCCTGCCGAGCAGAGAGGCTGATGCGGGGCTCTGAGACCATGACCTGAGCAGAAGGCAGAGGCTTAACCCACTGAGCCACCCAGGTGCCCCAGGAAAAACTTTTCTTACCTTCCTACAGTGATAACAATGTTTTTATCGTAACAGAGATTTGGGTTACATAGATATATGCATTTTATCTAAACTCATCTAATGGTACCTTTAAAATCTGCATATTTCAGCATACATAAATTTCACCTCAAATGAAAAGCCTCTAAACAAATAGTGAATTCTAGTTAGTGGTATGCTTAATGAAGTATTTGGGGCAAAGTATACTGGACATGTACAACTTACTCTGAAAGGAATTTTTAAAACAAGGTGATTAATGGATACAGGGACAGAAAGATAAATGACAAAGCAAATATAGGAAACTGTTGAATCTAGAATTTAATCATAAAAGCTTCATAGAATTCTTCCAAGCTAGAAGAGCCAGAAATAGGAAGAATTCAAGAAGTTATACTGGTCACAGAAATCAGAGAAGAAACTTTACTTTTTTTGTTTTAAGATTTTCTTAAACCATCCATGCATAGCTGGTGTTCTGAAATCCCTCACATGGCAGTCTGCATTCTGAATGGCTAAGAGATGGTTTAGTTACTTACCAAAGGCTGGGCAAACAGGGCAGATTTATTTGCCAAATAAAAGCCAAAATGTGAAAAGCACTCCCCTGGGTTGAAGAGCAAAACTGACAAGACGTATATGTAAGGTGTATTCAAAGATATCAAAGATAATTTGCATAAACTCTCAAAAGAAGAGTAAGATATTTTGAAGATGCATTCATGTTCATCATATAGACGTTAAGGGGAAAAAAGACAATCATTAACATTACATAAAGTATGATGAGGCCTTAGATTTTAGGAATATTTACTTAAGACTAAATTGGGGGGAAGGAAAGGGTTTCAAAGTTTCTAACCTCTTATTTCTTTGATCCAATTTTCTTTTTATTTTTTTTTAAGATTTTATTTATTTATTTGAGAGACAAGAGTGTGTGAGAGAGCACAATTATGGGGAGTAGCAGAAGGAGAGGGAGAAACAGGCTCCCAGAGGAGCAGGGAGCCTGATGCGGGGCTCAATTCCAGGACTCCCGGATCATGACCTGAGCAAAGGGCAGATGCTTAACCGGCTGAACCACCCAGGTGCCCCTCTTTGACTCAAGTTTCCAGAACCCAAGGTCTGGAAACCTTTACCTTTCTTGAGTTCATTTATCTAAAAGTTCACTGTCCTGAAATCTCTCTGATCGTATTTGAAATGAATCAACAGCCCGGCTTCACTGTGTTCTAAGTCACCTACTTTTAATAGAATATGGTTTCCCTACCCTAGATGTTTAAGTTTTAAATACAATTTTTTTTTAAATGGTCCAGAGAGCCATTCCAGCAATGAGAGGAAGACTAAGATGACCATCAGATGTTGCGACCATCAGATAAGAACTTTAAAATAATTATGGTTAATGTATTAGTCGACTCAGCAGGAAAGTAAGACAGCATGCAGTGAACCGTGGGGAAACAGCAGCAGAGAGATGGAAACTGGAAGAGTCAAATGGAAATGCTAGGAATTTTAAAAATACAGCTATCAGTGATGAAGAAGTCCTTCAATGGACCCAGTCAGTCAACTCCACACAAATGAGGAAGGAATCAAATCATTTGAAGACACGTCAACAGAAATACCCAAACCAAAAGAAAAAGAAAACGAAGTGGGAGAGGAAAAACAGAAGACAGTATCTAAAACTATGGAATTAAATCAGTCTAACGTTTTTGAACACAGAGTTCTAGAATGAAAAGAGAGAAAGAACAAGGTAGAAGAAATATTTGAAGAGATAATAGTTAAAAGTTTTTAAAAAAAGACAACAAATTATATACCCAAGACAGTTTAAAATCAAGATAAATATATATTTTAAGAAGAAAACAATAATAACACAGCACAGAGCTGGATACATTAACAGTCAAAACACAGAAATCCAAATATAAAGAGGAATCCTTGAAAGCAGTCAGGGGAAGAAAAGATACATTACATATATAAAAGAAGAAAAGACAAAAATTACAACAATATTTCTCACCAAAAATTATGCAAACTAAAAGTCAATGGGGTGACTTTTTTAAAGCTCTGGGGAAAACTGACAACCCAGGATTTTTTACCCAATGAAAATACTTTCAAAAGTAATGCTGAAAGTAAGACTTTTTCATGCAATACAAAAGCTGACAGAATCTCGCTAGCAGAATTTTCCCTAAAAGAAAGTTTAATTTTAAAGAAAGGGCTTTTTAAAAAGATTTTATTTATTTATTTGAGAGAGAGAGAGAGAATGCAAGTGGGGGAGGAACAGAGGGAGAGGGACAAGCAGATTCCCACTGAGTGCAGAGCCTGAGGTGGGCTGTGATGTCAAGACCCAAGCCGAAACCAAGAGTTGGATGCTCAATGGACTGAGCCACCCAGGTACCCCTCCTAAGGAAAGTTCTTTATACCAAACTAAGATTGGGGCCTACAGAAAGAAAGGAAGTTTGTAAGATACAGCTAAAATGAAAACAAAGGACTTACTTTTCTTATTTTTAATTATTTTAAAAGGTAATTTTGTGTAAAGTAAAAACAAAAAATGTACTATGGAGTTCATAACATGTAAAAATAAAATGTTTAAAAATGACAGCATAAAGGATAGGAGAAAAGAACTGGAAATACTCAATTGTAAGGTTCTTACACTACATGAAGTGACATAAATATAAAGGTAGACTAAAATAAGTAAAAAAATGTATGATTTGACTCTAGAACAACCAATAAATTCTTAAAAGTTTAAACTATAATAAGCCAATAGTGGAGATATAACAGAATCACAAAAACTATTCAATTCACCCAAAAGAAGTCAGAAAAAGTTAAAACAAAAAAAAAAAAAAGAGAGATGAGACAAAGAAAAAATAACTAGTAAGATGCAAGATTTAAATCCAATCATATGAACCATTATATTAAATATAAATGATTTAGAAATACTTTTTATATTGTCTAAGTATCTAATCACCTTATTAATATAATTCTAATAGTTCAAGAGCAGATTCTTAAATTTTACATGCATATGATAATATAATATGTAATTTGTGACTTTTTTCACTTTCTTCTGAAACTCTATGCCATTTGTTTCTTTTTCTTGCAATACCGCATTAAATGCAGGCCTTCAGTAGAACTGAACAAGTGTGGAAAGTGGATATGCTTGTTCAACACTGCACCATAACATGAAGTTAGATGCATTTTCTCCCCTTTCTAATTATGAAATTGTCCTTTTATTTTTATTATTTGAAGTATTTTTAACCAAAATGGAGGCTGGCTACCATCAGGATTTTTCTACATGTATTGAGATGTACTGTATATATTCGTAAAATTATTCTTTTTCCTATTAATGTTGTGAATTCGATGGATAGATTTCTGCATGTTAAATCACACTGCACTTCAGAAATAAATCGAAATATGCCATGAAAAAAAAACAGTACTTAAGGGTAAGAATAAGATTATAGGACAAAAGACATTAAATGTCAGAAAGTAGAGAACAGCACTGCTAAAATCTAAAGCAAGAAGAAAGTAAACCAAGTAGAATCATATTTTCATTGGCTTAGTGCTTATTTACATACCTAATAAATACTTTAGAGAACTGAGTATTACTTTAGAAAATAAACAGAATGGAAGAAATACATCCTACAATATGAGACAACTATAGTATCAAGTAAATTGAGAAAGCACTGGACATGCCTGACTTCCAAAATAAGCCTGATAACATCAGTTTCAAAGATGGAGAAGAAAGTGAGAATGGTCTGCAGAATGTGATGAGAAGAAGCACAGAAGACACGCAGTCCCACCCCCTCCATTGCAGGCTCAGTGGCCTAAGGACTAAAGGAGAAAAAAAAGTGGCCATCATTTAAGAGATCTGCTGGAAAAGCAAGTATCTTAGGGGAGAGTTGGGTATCTGTTAAAACAAGAAAGTAAAAGGAACATTCAGTAAAGAGGTTGAGGATTAAGGTATTATTTTGATTATGAACTCCAGGGAGGGCACAGTGGAGGGAGTTCTAGAGGAGGGGACAGGTCAGACAGGGATAGAAGACACTGACAGCCTTAATAAGGAGATTAGATGTGAGAGAGAAAAGGTGATGTAGGAATCTGGGCATCTGGATGGTACCCTATATAAACAGGAAGAAATAATGAGAGAATTCCTGTTTATTCAAGGCAGATGGTGGTCAGAGTGTGAGTGTTGGCAGGTAGGAAAAGGTGGGTACTTGGAGTTTCCTTTTGATCAATGGGCCAAATCCTTACTTTTCAGTCTTTTTCTTAACTGACTTTCTTGACATTTGAGATTGTAGCCCAATATCATTCTTGAAGTCATCTCCCCTTCCATTTTTTTTTTAGTTTCTCTTACAACATCTCTTAACATTCCTTCCTTTCCACTGATTCCTTCTCTTCGACTATGCTTAATATTTCTGTGGTTTGGTCCTGCTTTCTTCTCTCTACACACAACCTCATGCCCCCTGGTTGATTTCCTCTATATGCACAGTTTCAGTCACTGCCTATGTTCAGCTTCCTAATGGACATCTTCCTTTAGATAATCAGTGGGTACTTCAATGACCAACATCTCAAGAATTAAATAGTACCTTTTTGCTCAAATCAGCTGTTCTATATTCCCTCTCTAGTATAAAACGATTACATGATTTTCTTTCTACTATCTCAAATTTAGCTGAAGTGAGGCCTCCAAGGCTGAGAACTACAAATGATAAAGCCCCACACTCTAAAAAGGAAGACTTACTGAAAGAGAGCATCCCTATCATCCACTCCTGACTACCGAAAATGAAACAAAACAGCTTAGAAATAGAAATTAATTCATTAACAGGGAAAATGTTAAGGCTTTATACCTCAGTAAGAACAAAGGCAGGGGCTCTCCAAGAAAATCTCTGGGACAGACTGGGTGATAACTATAAGAAAGGAAAATGGACATCTTAATTTTTGGCTGGCAACAGACTCTGATAAAGAAACTGTGTATGCATGTGTGTGTATATGTGTGTGTGTGTTAAACTCTTACGCCTATCTTGGTCTACCCACACCAGAAATGAATAGTGAGAGAGTTCTTGGGATAACCTGACACATACCCCCAGTTTAGGACATAGGTGAACACAGAAACTGGTCCCAGCCTGGAAAACTGTGACAGCAAGAAGTCGGACGGAGCTATCAAAATGGCAGAGCAAGAACATGGAGGACAGCAGTTAGTCAAGGGGCACTTCTATTACTGGGTTCTACAGTCTTCTTATTGGCCAAACCGATGCTGCAGAAGGGCTACAGCATCCTGAGGGGCCAAAGACATACACCTCTGCTGTAAGGGTGTTCTGAAGTAAAAGGCTGTAGGGTAGACTATAGGAGGCAAGAGACAGGAGAAAACCGCCAAAGATAGCCTGGGTGTGTACCACACTCTTGATAGAGAACTGGGCAACGTGGACATACCCACAGGGGTCTCCAAAAACTTTCCTAAATGCACCTCTGTAAAAGTCCACACTTGGGACACCTGCCACACTGGCCGCTAGGTTACAATAGTTCCAGCATATAAAACTTTGTCCTTTCTCTTCTAATCACCCTTCCAATCAGTAGCAAGAGCAGAAAGAGGGGAGGGTAGAAGAGGGGAAGAAACAGATTACACTCCTCTTCTCCACTACATGGTCCCTGAGCCATGATTAGGTCTGAGTTGAGAGAGAAGCTTTCAACTAGATTTAAGGGTTTTTTTTTTTTTAAAGATTTTATTTATTTATTTGACAGAGAGAGAGAGATCACAAGTAGGCAGAGAAGTGGGCAGAGAGAGGGGAAGGGAAGCAGGCTCCCTGCTGAGCAGAGAGCCCGATGTAGGGCTCCATCCCAGGATCCTGGGATCATGACCTGAGCTGAAGGCAGAGGCTTTAACCCACTGAGCCACCCAGGCACCCCTAGATTTAAGGTTTTGACTAGACTTTCATACCTGTGAATTTAGTCACCAAAATAAGGCTTGTTCTTATACGGAAAAATAGCCTCTTGTCAAGAGGTAGGGAAGGAAGATCCAAGATCTCATGGCTAAAGTCAAGGATGAGAGAAAAACAAAGCTAGTTCCTATCTGTATGCCATCAAGGATAGGCCATGGACCAGTCATACTGGTCCATGGTGCCCCCACCTACTCTGTTGTTCAAGTCAGGAATCTAGGAGTCATCCTAGAGTCTTCCCTTCCCTAGGACCCTGATTTCCAGCCTTATGTCTTAAAGTTCTTTTAATACATCTCTTCTTCCCAAGTCCCTTAGCTACCAGTCTAGCTCAAACATAACGTACTATAATAATCTAACTTGGTGATTTCCCTGGCCCTGGCCCACACTTCAGAGTTATAAAATATTAAAATACCTAGACCCCAGCCTTAGAAACTCTCATTTAAATGGAGTCAGGGTAGGAACCAGCCATTAGTGTTTTCAAGGGGTTCCAGGGTGCTTCAAAAGTTCACCCAAGGTTGGGAGTCACTAACCTAACTAGTCTCGCTCAGAATACTGCCACAAGAATCCTCTTTTTCAAAATGCAAATCTCATATTATGCTAGAGTCGTGGTTTCCAATTTAGGGTACCCATTAAAATCATTTAGCTTTTAAAAATCCTGATACCAGGCCAAACTCCAGATCAATTAAAACCATCTCTGGGGGTAGGAACCAGGCATTCCCCAGGTGATCCCAATATGCAGATAATGACACCACTGTGCTAGAATCAATGGAAAGCCACAGAAAGTCTTCATGAATGATACAGTGCAAACTCCCCTAAAGATAATAAAACCTTCCACTTAACCTCAGCACCCTCAGCTCTCACACTACAAAAGCAATGTAGTTCCCTCAAGGGCCACACAATTTTCCACTTCTGTGTAAAGTATTAGTTCAATCCAGAAAGCCTCCTCTGCTTACCCACAGCTAAGACCCAAAACACCTTTAAGGTTAAGAGCTTTCAAGAATAGCCTTTGTATAAACCTTCCCTGATACACAGCAGAGCTCATCAACCCACTTGTAACCGTCATGATTCTGTAGGGCAATATTCAATGTTTAGGTCTAACTTCCTTGTTGAAATGAAAAACTTGTCTTATTCGTGCTTTTATCCCCAGTGCCTATCACTATGCATAGCACATAGTAAGCACTCAAATATCTATTGAAATCACCTCATTTAAGTAAATTACTATTTTCTATTATTATGCAGATAGAATCCCATTTTAATGAACTATAAGAGGCATACTTATACATTATATTCAAGTCTCACTAAGACAGAAACCAACAGCTATACTTTTTAAAAAATGTAAAACAAATGTTTAACATTTGTTCTATTAATGAATAATAATAAGTTAAGGAAAAAGGTGGTATAAAGGGTAGTAAATTTCGAGAATCACAAAGGCAGCATTTTACAGAATAATGATGCTTAGTTTTCCACCTGAATTTGTCCTTCAAAACAAACCTTTTCAAAATGTTATGCTGGTATAATCACTCTGTATGTTTTAGGAAAGTGAGTGAAGACTACTTACTTGACATAAGAGTAAAATGATAGCTACCTTAAGATGAAAACAAATTATGAAAAGCTTTTGAATGCTCTGAATGATCTATACTTAAGTCTAAAGACTCTGAGAATCTGGTTACCAGCATTCGATGGCAATTTCTAGTACTCTGGTTACTCTGTTTCCCAGCAAAAGCTCAGATCTCCATGAAAACCAGGACAGTTTAAGCAAAAAACAGAGTATTTTATCAAAATAGTAATAATATAATAAAGTTACATTTAATGTTTTAAATTCATATAGTCACTACATATGTGACTTCCCAAAGACAATAATTTTGCACAAATATTAACCGAAGAACTAAACACATCATGTACCTCATTCAAGAGAGCTTTGTTGTACCCACATTCATATGGGCCATGGAAATTATCTTCGCATGCAACATGATTACTAGGTTACTATGTGTTTAGAGTAAGTTTTGGTTTTTTTCTGCCATATAACCTTGATTACTAAATTAATCTAGTATTTGATGAACCCTTACTACTTGTTCAGGAATATACTAAAACTGAAGTAGCTAAAGTGACTAGTAAGAACATAAAAGCATTAACCACAACACTTGGCATTTGTGGCTAATTTTTTTTTTTTTTTACCTTATTTGGCGATTTCAAAGGTGAGATGGCTATTTTATTTGGTGTCTGTGTTGTAGAATTTAAAGTTGATCCAATAACACCACTTTCAGATATTGTTATGGTCTTTGATGGAGTCCCGGGAGTAGACTGTGAAAGAACCCTACCTGCAAATGAGAGGCAGCACATCAGTTCGACTTTTTTCAATAATAATATAAAAATGTATGTGTTGATGATCTACACCCACAAGGACTGCAGTACATATGTTCACTATTTCATTGTATCCAGGCATGAACTTAAACTACTCAAGTGAGTCCTAGGAGAACTAAGTTGAACCTAGTCAGAAGGAAACAAAACAATGCTTCTTAGTAACACTTAGTATCTTAATACCACTTAAGGTAAAGCCCATGAAAACACATGTCTGCTCACATTCTCATCAATCCTGCTAAATTCCATCTATCGGAATTAGAAAACAGGCTCAGGACAACTACGCAACAGGCCCTGTATCACGCAGCTCCTGAAAGTCAGGCCTTGAATCAGTCTCAAAACTTAATCTCTGTGCTATACTGCAGGTGCCTTACTCTGAACTTAAACCATTCAGCACACAATTTAAAGCCACCTCAGTGAAAGTTATCGGACCAGCCTGAACACTGGTTTAACACTACCTGATTTCAGACTGCCGAAAGGAAAAGAAAAACTTCCAACAGGAATTCAGGACTACTGTGTTCCCTTCTGGACAACACCCATTAGGAAAAACACGGGAAAACTGTAGGGTGTCTGGATGGCTTAGGAAATTGGGAATCATATCACAATGAGTTGAAATATTGGGAATTTTTATCCTAGGCAAGAGAGGAGTACAAAGACATGACACATCTCCAAATTCTTAAAAGACAGGCATGTGTGACAGCGGTTCACCAAGCACTCTGGTTCTCTCCCATTCTGGGCACGTGAGAGAACTGCCTTCTGACCCCTCCCCACACCCTGGGATTAGGTTAGGGACACGTGACAAGTTCTAACTGATGAATTGCGTGTAGAGGTGATATGTGTCACTCTGGGCCAGAGCATTTACTGCCTATGCAAGACCTTCCAAAGCTCTCTTTCGCTCTGCCACATCTGAGATGACGGTCCCTCTGCCAGCCTGAGTCCTTGAGAGATCATGATAAGAAGAGCCCCCTTTCTAATCCACAGTGGACATGTAGATAATCTTATCAAGTACGAACAAAAAATACAATTTTTTTTAAACTTCTGAGACTCAGATTGTTGATTAGGGCAGGAAAGCCAAGATGCTCCTGACGGACGCAGGCTGTCAAGTGGAAGGATTAGAGCCGCTCTGCAGCACATCAGACGCGCCGCACTAACGCACAGAAACAGAAGTTTCAGCTCAGCACTAGGAAAGAACTTCTAACAAAAACTTCCAACTGAAATGACTATTTCTCACAAGTGAGTTTTCAGTCACTGAAGGTGTTCCAAGCAGATGCTGTATAATCAAATCCACTGGCTAAAGAGGGAATTCAAGCACCCAAGAAAGAGAAAAGGTAGATAACTACATTACCTCTAAAATCCCCTCTTAGATGCTATGATTTAATTCATAGATATATCCAGAGATGAAAGAGAGAGGGAGGGGGGAAAGCAAGAGAAAAGAAAAAAAAGAAAGGACTTTCTCTTTAGACAAAAATCAAGAACTTACTTCAAAAGCGTCTGGATTATTTTTTCTGATAACAGTGCCACAGTACACAGTTTCTGTGTACTTTAAAGTACTTAATCTGAACTTTAAGAATTTTAAAAATATTTTAACTACAATTTTTTCAATTTCTTTGTAGTACCTGGTTACATTTAATTTCACTGAAAATACTCACTAATGAATTTCAGTTGAGATTTTTTTTTTAAACCTAAATTACATCGTAACTAAGTCAGTCAATTCTACATAAACTAAATGAAATTTACATCAAATATTTTTAGGCCATCCTAAAGTGTAAAACGTTTGCCTGTTCTAGTTTCTAAAACTAATACCTGTGGGATAAACCTGAAGCCCCAAGAACCATTACATTTTTAAGAAAATAAATGATCAATAAAGACAAAGTTCCATAAAATGTTCATCATTTATGGTTATTACTATAATTTCTTATTTATTTGGCATTACACAGATTCAGAAAAAAGTTTATGAACAAGTTAATACAGAAAATTCTCAATTCCTGAAAATAATTGATCCAAATAAAGGCCACTTAAAAATGAATTCATTTAAAACAGGGACAAAAATTTTAAATAACAAAGAAAACTAAAAGTAAAACTTTCACTTTTGGGGGGAGCTTATACTTAACAAAAACCCAATCTATAATTAAAACTACACTAACTCGGGACGCCTGGGTGGCTCAGTTGGTTAAGCGGCTGCCTTTGGCTCAGGTCATGATCCCAGGGTCCTGGGATCGAGTCCCACATCGGGCTCCTTGCTCAGCAGGGAGCCTGCTTCTCCCTCTGCCTCTGCCTGCCTCTCTGTCTGCCTGTGCTCACTCTCTCTGACAAATAAATAAATAAAATCTTTAAAAAAAAAAAAAAAACTACACTAACTCTTAGAACGAACTGGTAAGTGTGGGGGAAAGAGGACTTTTCTGAAAATGTTTATGTCAGCAAAATGACAGATTCTGTTTGATGGGCATAACATGATCATATTGAAGGTCATCTCTGCCAATGTATTTCAGGGTTTCATCAATTCTCCCAAGAACCCTCTACACCTCTTTAAAATTCAAGTTATTCTTTTTTAGGGGCTGGCTTATTTTTCATCCAGATAGCATCTCTCCTGATTATCTACTCTCCAAATCCCTATTTATCCTTAGCTCTGCAGACAGAGTCAAGCAAGTATACAAGTTATACAATTTCCCCTTGAAGTCCATTTCCAAGGTATTTACACTCTATTGTTGGTTGTTCTCCAAGAATCAAGAGACTTACTCCAAAAGACGGGGGTTGGGGGGGCAGGCAGGGAGCTCGCTTATCTAAGGGAGGACTAATTCTGTAGGAGATTAATTTATCAGTGAATATTTTCACATTGATGAAGCTTGCTCCACTGTAGCAACCCTGTACCTCGGGAGCTCCAAGAACGAGGACCTCTGTATCTCATTTAACCATCTCCAAAGCCTTCTGAAGCGTTGGGTATCAACATCTTATAGAAATAAGATGAATCGGGGGCGCCTGGGTGGCTCCAGTGGGTTAAAGCCTCTGCCTTTGGCTCAGGTCATGGTCTCAGGGTCCTGGGATTGAGCCCCATATCGGGCTCCCTGCTCAGCAGAAAGCCTGCTTCCCCCTCTCTCTGCCTGCTTGTGATCTCTCTCTCTCTGTCAAATAAATAAATAAAATCTTAAAAAAAAAAAAAAGAAAGAAAGAAAGAAGATGAATCGATATTTACCCAAGATCACAGACAAAATCAATAGGAGAGCCATGACTAAAACCCAAGTTTCCCAGTAGCTCCTCCCACACACCACACCACTTCCACAACATACACATTCATTCAAAAATACACATTCAACGAACCACATCTATGTGCCAGAAACTGTGCCAAGTCCAGAAGGATAAACAAGATAAAAGAGCTACCATTAATGTGGTACCTATATACAATGGAGTATTATTCACCTAAAAAAGGAATTCTTACATGCTACAACATAGATGAACTATGAGGACATTATGCTGAGTGAAATAAGCCAATTACAAAAGAACATATACTGTACAATTCCATTTATATGAGATACGTAGAGTAATCAAATTGACAGAAACAAAAGGTCTCTGTTAGGAGTTGGGGGGTGGGAGGAAGGAAAGGGGAGTTATTGTTTAATAAGGATAGGGGTTCTCTTTTGCAAGATGAGAAAAGTTCTGGAGATGGATGGTGGTGATGGTGTTACAACAGTGTGAACATACTTAATGCCACTGAACAGTCCACTTGAAAATGATTAAAATTTTATATCTATTATACCACAATTTATGTACATATATCTTATCATAATTTTTAAGATATAAATAATTTTTCTTAATTAGATGACAGAACAAAGCAAAAAAATTATCACTACAAAAATTATAAATACAGTAGGGGAGACAGACAAGAAAACCAAGAATTATAATACAGTAACTAATGGAAATATTAAAAACCAATATGAAATTTATTTTTTTATGTTAATTAGGGATGAAAATACTTTATTTCCACCAGTATGAAATTTAAAGAAGTCTGGTTAAGAATTTTTTTTTTAAATATTTATTTATCCACCCTGGGAAACACTGTGGGTGTTCCTCAAAAAGTTGAAAATAGAGCTGCCCTAAGACCCAGCAATCACACTACTGGGTATCTACCCTAAAGATACAAATGTAACTTTACTGCTTATTTTTCATCCAGATAGCATCTCTCCTGATTATCTACTCTCCAAATCCCTATTTATCCTTAGCTCTGCAGACAGAGTCAAGCAAGTATACAAGTTATACAATTTCCCCTTGAAGTCCATTTCCAAGGTATTTACACTCTATTGTTGGTTGTTCTCCAAGAATCAAGAGACTTACTCCAAAAGATGGGGGTTGGGGGGGCAGGCAATGATCCGAAGGGGCATGTACACCTGAATGTTTATAGCAGCAGTGTTCACAATAGCCAAACTATGGAAAGAACCTAGATGTCCATCAACAGATGAATAGATAAAGAAGACGTGGTATATATATACAATGGAATTCTGTGCAGCCATCAAAAAACCCTGAAATCTTGCCATTTGCAATGACGGTGGATGGAACTAGAGGGTATTATGCTAAGTGAAATAAGTCAATCAGAAAAAGAAAATTATCATATGATCTCTCTGATAAGAGGAATTTGAGAGGCAGGGTGGCAGATCATGGGGGGTAGGAAGGGAAAAAATGAAACAAGATGGGACTGGGGAGGGAAACAAACCATAAGAGACTCTTAATCTCAGGGAACAAACTGAGGGCTGCTGGGGGGTGGAGGGGAGGGAGAGGGTGGCTGGGGGATGGACACTGGGGAGGGTGTGTGCTGAGGTAAGTGCTGTGAGAGGTGTAAGACGGATAATTCACAGACCTTTACCCTGGGGCAAATAATACATTGTTATATTAATTTTAAAAAGATTTATTTATTTATTTGACCGAGAGAGAGACAGTGAGATAGGGAACACAAGCAGGGGGAGTGAGAGAGGGAGAAGCAGGCAGCCAGATGCGGAAACTGATCCCAGAACCCTGGGATCATGACCTGACCTGAAGACAGACGCTTAACGAATGACTGAGCCACCTAGGCACCCCTAAAATTAAGACTTTAGTAGGTATAATTAAGTTCTATGGGAATACATGAGACAATCAGGGGCAGAGTATAGCAAAGAAAGGCATTTTAAGTAAAAGGAACAATGCTAAGATCCTAAGTCCTAAGAGAACACGATCCATTTGGTAATCTCTTAAAATAAGTTTAAGCAGTAAGTATGGAACTAATAAGAGGTGAAAATGAAAAAAGTATGCATTAAATCAGCAATGCCTTTACTGTTAAGAAAGCACTGCAACTTGAATTCAAATCTAGAAACAGATGAGAAATGGATACAGCCTAGAAAACCTTGAGCAAGGGTGTGTCAAGATCAGATTTGCATTTTAGAAAAATCACATATATAAAGGTAAGTTTATCTTGACTACAAGACAGAAAAAGATATCTATCTTCAATGAGAAGCCCAAAAATCATTTAAAAACAATCTAAATGTACTTTGAAAAATCAATAGCACAATATAAAGATAAAACCTTGTGATAAAGAGAATTCAATAGGAAAGCTACTTCAGTGGTTTAAAATTTGTCTCAAATGAATTAAAAAGGCTATATAAGGTATCAGTTGACAGTAGAAATTCTCTCTCCTACTGAACTTAATGCTAACAATTCTAATAAAGTTTAACAGAGATCTACCTATGCCTTTTGGAAGAGCCAATAAGTCTGCCTATAATTAAAAGGTGAAGTTATGATTAGTGTGTAAACACATTATATAAATGATCCAAAGACCCAGCAATGACATCATTATAGTCAAATGTAAAAGAGGTGAAATCTTGGCATTTACCAAATACTCATTCAGACACTTCTGCAAATACCACAATTGTTTAGTATATAATTTTCCCACCTAATTAGAAAATTTAAGGTACTCTCTCAAACTCAAAACGAGTTAAAAACAAAACAAAACAAAACAAAAAACACTGCACTGAGACATGCCTCTTGGTTAATCCTCTCCACCAAAACCTCCCAAAACCTCCCTGAGGACCGGTGGGGTCCCTTTTTCATCAACATATCCAAAGCCTTCCTTACTTTCAGCCAACTGAAGCCCACTTCCTGAACCAGCTCCAAATTCAAACCCGTTCCACTCTTTCTTCAGGCGCCATACCTGCCTCCCATGACAGTCCTCAAGGCACCAGCCTCCTTTAACAACACATCTCTGCTGAGGGCCAGAAGAGAAAATTCATTCACCACCACTACCCTCAAATTACAATCTCTCCATGCCTCCTCTCAATGAACTAAAATGAGAAGCTTCCCTAGACACAATGCAAAGCCTCAGGAAAATGACAAATCACTGCCATTGACTTCACAGTTGTCTAGTAGGTGGCTTTAGTATACATCCCCTCCTACCTTACCCTCCCCATGGTTAGTTAATTTACCCTCATCAAGAATACACTTTCTAGTAATGGGTAATTAGCATTTGGAAGTCTCTAGTCAAATCTGCCACCCAGAGGTACTTCCATAAACCCTTAACCACAATGGAAATTAGAAATAAGCTCCTAACTGGTAAAAAGAGTCATGTTAGTATAGCTCTGAATTAAAGACCAGTCACCATGGATGTGTTTCTAGAAGTATTGAGCATCCCACCAGGCAAGAAGTAAGAAGAGAGCTGGATACACAGAAGGAGAAGGGGGAAAGAGTACCAGTGGTGTTTGCTTGGGAGTGATAACCATGGGTCATGGGCTCCACGTTGACTAAGGAAGACTCTGAGGACAGGAAGTGGGTGATTACTAATGAGAAAACAAAAGGGTTAATGGATTAGAGATCTCAAAGTCAAAGAACTGCTAGTTTGGGAATACAAAGGTAGATAAACCATGAAGAAAATGAAATACTTGAGGTCAAGATTTGAGGTGTTACAGCTACTGGAGATGGCAAATTTTAAAGTATGTAATAAAAGAGAACTGGGCCACACTAAGGAACTTGCTGGAAAATATAGTTAAAATTCTGTTACCACTTAAGTAATTACTATCATTGAGATAATCTTCTGTTCATAGAAAACTGCATATAAAGCATATTAACACACTGAAATAAAAAATTCAAACAAAAACCACGAAATACTACTGTCTCGTGGGTATTAATTTAAATCTATTAAACTTAACTACATGTCCTCTAGAGACAAACTGCCTGGGTTCACATCTCAATTCAACGATTTACGAGCTGAGTGCCTCCATTTCCACACTGGCGAAATGGAGCTGTTATTAATACCTACTTCACAGGATTGCCCAAGGACTATTTAAGTCACTATGTAAAGAGCTAAGAATAGTGCGAGGCACATAGTAAACACTAGACAAATGTTAGCTAGTATCATGGAGTTTAAGACTTCACTACTTTCATGATAAAAAACTAAGGAGACTAAAGTAATGGACTGATTTTGAGATAAGGTATTTTGCTCCAAGCATACATTTAGTAAGTGTCACACTTCTTATTAGTTTGGTTTATAATAATAACCCTACTTGTTGCACTAAATCATTACAAGATGGCAGAACAGCCCTTTTTAAACCTAAAAAGGAGGTAAATAAATAGCTTAATAAACTATAAAGAAATATAACCTGCAATGACTGGTGGTGATACTTGAGTTGTCTGTCCTGTAACTGCTTTACTATTAATTGGTTTTGCAAAGATCAGCTTCGTGATTACTGGACCAGAGGTTGGTGTTCGAGGCTTCTTAGCAATCTGAAATATATAAATAACTATGAAGACGATCTGTTTCTGTAAAACACCTATTCAATCAAAATTAAACAGAAGATTGATATATAGAAGTACATATGAAACCAGCTCAATTGACAGAGTATATCTAAGTAATCATGTTAACAACACCTAAAATGCAGCCATTCATCAAAATACTAATGTGATCCCATCCTTAAGCCAATATATAGCAATACCTTTGCATTTTTATTGTAAATTCTTATCTTAGTCTATAGGATAATATGCATATGATGAAAAACAAATGAGTATTTTGACATGTTTAATAATAATGCTTATTAATGATAATACTAAAACACTACAACATAGCAATATTCGTTCTCAAAATTACAAATTATTCAATAATAGAAAGACAGAGTCAATTAAGAAAGCATAATGTAAATGATGAAGCCACCTGTAAATGCAATTACATTGGCCCCTGGTAGCAAAATATAAATACACAATAAAGACAGGCTTATGACTAGATCTTCAGCTTTAGAGATATATCTATATATTTATATATACAGATCAGGGGTAGATATACGAAGAATTGAACAAGTCAATGCCCTAGGATACAAAGAGTAAGTTTGGCAAAACAAAGACTACTCTAAAGACAAAGGGGCTAGAACTGTTATTTGCTAAAATACTGTTTACTAGACTATCAATTCTTTGAAGGTAGGGTTTATACTCATCCCTGATCTTATTATATCAGCACACTGTTGACCTGAACTAAAATTCTCCACAAGTCAAGGAGGCTAGAGTTATCAATGTTTTAATACTGAAATTATCAATGTATGCTAAGATATAGATAGCTTCTTCTAAAAGTTAGATGCAGAAATTAGCTATGATAGGGAAGACATTAAATATTAATTTTATTTTTTGTCAGATATGAAAATTGAGGACCTAAAAGTGCTAATATTGGAAATAATGACTTAAAATGAATTAACATGACCAATTTGAACGACAGAAATATACCAGAAGCTGCAATGGATCTCAGAACTACATAAATATCAGCTTTGTGCTCAAATTAAAAATTAAACTAAATAACACATTACTTTATACCTAGAATATTTTATTTTCTTATACTCAGAACATGTGGCTGACAAAACAAAATATAAATGAAACAAATTGCTTTAAAAAAAAAAAAAAGGCAAGGAGACCCATTACCATACTAAGAAAAAAAAAAATATCCAGCTTGCAAAACTGGTATGTCCAAATAAATGCATGACTATACTTAAAAAAACTGATGCAGTTTGGGAGACATAAAGGGAATATATTTCCCAACTGTGTTTACAGGCCTAAAATTCTAAGATATCAGAATATATCATCTATTGACTTAGTCTAATAATCTCAAAAGGAAAAGGTATTGATGTTCTTAGAAACCCACGTCTTGTAATAAATATTCTTTTTTGGGGGGAATATTCTTAACTATAAAGATTAGGAGCTTAGAGTATTTCCCTATTTTTAATTGGTTTTCACAACCATATGACTATATGAATACTTACCAATCAGAAAAACAATCTAAACAATATGACCAAAAGCACATTAATTATTTAAATGAACAATTCCAATTTGCCCTTGTTGTTATGTTTCTTTAGTGGCACACTGTTGAAAATAACGATTTATAGTTCCTTCAAAGAACCATACTTTTTGCATTATTAAATTCTAAACTACTCTAGAACAGAATTACTTTATCAAGTAAAACAAAGCATGAAGTATCACTTTTAACAAATTTATGTAATCAGCAGATAAAGACAAAGATGATTCAAACAAGGAATTTTACAAGTAAGATAGGCAAATATATGATCAAATAATATACCCAGGTAAATACTGGCACTGTAGTGTATCAGTTCAGGAGCTAATAAGGAGTTACGTTGTTCCAGACTGTTTGCTGTTAATCACTCTTATATACTACGCACAAGAAACATGGGGAAGTGTTTACATATCTGTAATTAAGTGTTACGATACTTCTTTGTTACTGCTTTTGGCCTCAACTGTCACCTCTTTCTTTCGTTTTTCAAGATAGGTCTCCTTTCACCCTTACCTGCTGTCCATACCCTAACAGTTTCAATACTCTGATTAAACTTAACACAACACTAGGGGGTCCTGAGTGGCTCAGTGGGTTAAAAGCCTCTGCCTTCGGCTCAGGTCATGATCCCAGGGTCCTGGGATCGAGTCCCGCATCGGGCTCTCTGCTGGGCGGGGAGCCTGCTTCCCCCTCTCTCTGCCTGCCTCTCTGCCTACTTGTGATCTCTCTGTCAAATAAATAAAATCTTTAAAAATAAATAAATAAATAAACTTAACACAACACTGAGGATTGTCTAGGAAAAAAAACAGAGAATCATATACACTGTTTAACACTAAACCAAATATTTTGGTGCCTAAAGAGGAAACATAAATGTGTAGCTTCTTATTTATTTATTTTTTTCCTGTGCTTTAGAGCTTTGTAGGTTACTTTGGAGTTTCAAAGATTTGAGTTGCCTAAAAACTAGACAAGTGGAACAATATTCTAAGTGGGGTTTCTTTCATTTTTGTTTGCTTTTAAATAAAAGTTCTTTTTTGGGGGTGCCTTGGTAGCTCAGTCAGTTAAGTGTCTGCCTCAGTTCAAGTCATGATCCCAAGGTTCTGGGACCGAGCCCCACATCTAGCTCCCTGCTCAGGAGGCAGTCTGCTTCTCCATCTCCCTCTCCTGACAGGTGCTCTCTCTCTCTCTCTCTCACAAATAAATATATTTTTTTTTAAAGTTCTTTTTAATAAATAGAATCAGCTTTCATAAAAGTTAACAATAATAAAAGGAGTTATAAGAATTAGACCCCAGCCTTTGCTGTTGTTGTCAGTACTTAGGGGATTATAGTAGAAAAGTTGTGGATACAAGTAAACTGGTCATTAAATAGCATGTATACAATGTCCTAGTAAATGAAAAAAAATGACATTCTGGTTTTCATTATCAGTTTATTGTGAACATGGTTATAATCCATATCCCCAAAGCCAGGTAACTCTCGCAAACTAAAAAAAACAAGTTTTAAAACTGATTTAAAAAAATCAAGCTGAGGACAAGATGCTTGATGATGACAGTATATCTCATTCAAGAGACTCTCACCAAAAGAAGTAAAAGGAACTCAGAGATAAGCGGGAGATGATAATAAACAAGAAAGAGGGACATCTGGGTGGCTCCATTGGTTAAGCATCTGCCTTTGGCTCAGGTCATGATTCTAGGGTCCCGGGATCGAGAGCCCCATGGTGGCTCCCTGCTCGGCGGGAAGTCTGCTTCTCCCTCTGCCTCTGCCCCTCTCCCTTGCTCATGCCCTCTCTCTCCCTCTCTCATATAAATAACATCTTTTTTAAAAAAATTTTAAAAAAGCATTAAATATTTAATAGTGGCAGGAGGGACATGAGCAAATTACAAGGTTTGAGAAATCAAAGTGCTTAAATAAAAAGCCCATGGAGGGGGGGGGCGCCTGGGTGGCTCAGTGGGTTAAGCCTCTGCCTTCGGCTCAGTTCATGGTCCCAGGGTTCTGGGATCGAGCCCCACATCGGGCTCTCTGCTCAGCAGGGAGCCTGCTTTCTCCTCTCTCTCTCTCTGCCTGCCTCTCTGCCTACTTGTGATCTCTGCCTGTCAAATAAATAAATAAATAAATCTTTAAAAAAAAAAAAAAACAACCCATGAGGGGCACCTGGTTGGGGCTCAGATGAAGAGTATGCAACTCTTGATCTTGGGGTTGTGAGTTCAAGCCCTACGCTGGGTATAGAGATCACTTAAAAACAAAAGCTTAAAGAAAAAAAGCCCATGAAAAATAAATTTCTCATTATTTTACCAACATAATTACCAACGCATCATTACTTCTAACATCAGCTGAGCATGGATAGTTCCCCATATCTTCCTTTTCCTTATAAACCTGCATCAGTTCTCTAAGTCATATCCGTTCCTTTTTTCTGAGCAGTGAATCTTTCAAGCAGGGAATATATTTGTGTTTCCTGATCCTAAGTGGATCATTTTATTTTAAGAGCAGTGATGACCTAAAAAGGCCTATCTGAGCATGAAAACTGGGAACCGTTTAATATATGTTCTATTAAACTTTTATTTTAGGATCCTATTCATACTAATAATAGGCACCATTTTCAAGGGTCCTCAAACTTTTGAGAACCACATCAAGTACTATCTTTTATTATGTATTTCATCATCATCAAAGAGCCATCTTCCAGCTAAAGTCAAAAACTCAGAGAAGATAAGTAACCAATCCAAAGTTCCACAGGTGGTAGGGCAGCACAGAGGTGACTCAAATCCAGCTGGTCCACTTCTAAAGCCAATGTGTTACCTTCCATTACGTGACACTGTCTTTTCCACACAGCAAATACAAGTGATGGCAATGGACAGGAAACTGCAAAGAGGTGGCACACACGGGCTAGTATGCACTTTGCTGGCTCCAAGGATTGCTCAGAGCAAGCAAGTTTTCCTAGACTCTGGCCATCTGTTAACTGAAAAAAATTATGTCTGTATGATATTTTGACACCCCTGCAGCAACTCTGCCATCTTTATACCAGCAGAGCGTACTTGCAATCGAACTACTACTAAGAATAAAATGCACTTAAAAACGAGTAAAGAGGTATAAATGCACTAAGTTGGAATTGAACAAAAATTAAGTTTGCTCTAAGTTCTCTAGCAAACATTTTCAAAGCATTAGACATCAAACTTTATGAAAAAGAAACCACACAATTACTAAAAGCAACATTCAAAAGAATTCAGTAACAACTATGCATTTAATCACCCTACAAACACAACTATGAATCAATTTAATTTTTAACATGCATTTGAATTAATAAGCTCCCTTTTTTTTTTTTTTTACCTGTACTGTTTTTAACTGTTGGGTCTGTAACACAGAGGGCTGAGTTGTAGTATTAATCAGTTGACTTCCTGGGGTCAATGCTGAGACACCAATGACAGGTTTCACCTCTGGCCTCCCTCCAATGGTAACTACTTTAATTTGCTGCGGTGGTAACTTAGCATCTCCTGACTGGGCCTGAGTTGTAACTTTCTGAGCCTGGGGTAGTTGGCTATGGGGTAGTGCTAAAACAATTGGTGAACCAGACTTGCCCAAAGTTGTTAAAATTAACTTCTGTCCATCTGGTTTAAGGGTCTGATTGCCAAGTTTAAGATCTGATGTCTGTGATACTTTGTTTAAAATAATCTGATTGGCTGATATAGTCACAGGAGTCTGAGCACCAAGTTTTTGAAGGCCACTTGGAAAAGCTGGTTTCACTGTGGTATTAGAATCTGCTTTAGTAACTGTGGTATTCACTGCAACTTGGTTAGTGTGGTTACTGTACACTGTGATTGGTTCCGTGGAAATGGGCGTGGCTGTAGAGTCCCCAGTAGAATTTATGTTGACAATTTCTTCCAGTTCTGTCTCCATGGGAATTGGGGATGACACAATAACAGCCTCAATACTATCATCCTCCACTAAAGTTATACCAGTGTCCATTATCTCCTCTGGAAGCAAACTATTCACCTCGGCTGGCACCACCTCCATGGTCGTTCTCCTGCTAGAAGGTGGATCAGGCGCTGCAAGAAAAGTTGAAAATGAATAAATTATTAGTTTTCAAAACAGATTTAGGAATAAAATTATTCAAAAGAAATGCTAGTGACAAAATAATCATTTGTTGCTGATGTACAACTGAATGAAGGATATTCCTGATACCCATTTGGCTTACGTCACTTCAACATACTCTCAACCTCCAGGAATCTGAAATATAAGTCACACGGGACACAAAACTAGAAGCCAATATTCTCATGCGCCATGTCTCAATCCAAAAGTATACTGCATTCAGGACACTCCTTTCCAATGCCCACTCATAAAACTCTTTAGTCTTTGGCATGTCTGATAACCTTATTTCTTGCCAGTTATTGTTTTTTTCCTATTGACAGACTTGAAAACTGCTGACTCACATAAAGATTTAAATGTAAGCAAATATTGGAAAATATCTTCAAATCTCCAGGGAGCTAGGTTCTAAGATGAGGACAGTTTGCCATCTACAAAAATCCACTAAATATTCAAATTAATGTTAAAGGAGTTCTAGAGTAATCCATCTTGGAACGTGCAGATTAAATGACTTATCTGGCTCAAGTCTGATCAATTAGCTTCAGACCAAAAACAAAAACAAAAACAAAAACACCTTTACTTGGGAAGAAGATTCTCAAATCCTCCTTAGCCATTTAAATGTCAAAAAGGAAACCAATGAAAAGGGTGTAGAAGCCAGTCCCATTACAAAAAAAGCGGTAATAATAATAATAATAAAGCAAATTAGGAACAAGTCAGAACTGTGATGTTTTTAGTCAAAGGTTATGCAGAACTTCCAATGAAGATATCAGTACCATTATCTTCACATATTAAAGAGAGTACATCATGTTCCTGACTGACTAAATAATGTTATTTGTCCATACAATATTAAAGATGAATACAAACCTAGTCAGCAATTCTGTTTCATCTTCCCTTTTTTAAAAATACAAAACTGCAATACCCATTCTGAGATTAAGAGTAACACACATGGGCACCAAATTATAATTATTAACATTGACAAATACTAATAGTACCAAAATTAATCATTATTGAATGCTTGCTATATACCAACGATGGCATAATTAATCCTCACAATTCTGTGATAGTATCATTACCACTCCCATATTACAGCTGAAGAAACTTAGATTAAATAATCTGCCCAAGGTCACATAACTAGTAAATGTAGAGCCCAGACTCAAAATCAGGATATGTTTTACACCGAAGTTCTTAATTTTAATCACAAAGTTACACTGCCTTAAATTTTTACCACTGGTATTTTTTTTTTTTTTAAGATTTTTAATTTATTTGACAGAGAGAGATCACAAGTAGGCAGACAGGCAGGTGGTGGCGGGGCTGGCAGGGGGGGGGGCCTCCCCGCTGAGCCTGGTGCGGGGCTTGATCCCAGGAACCTGAGATCATGACCTGAGCCGAAGGCAGAGGCTCAACCCACTGAGCCACCAGGTGCCCCACCACTGGTATTTTTAAATGAAGAAAAAACATGTCTACTCCTTTACAGTCAATCCCCTACCCTAGAAATCCCACCCAGCAGAACCACTCTTCTGCTCTATCACTATAGGTTTGACTTTTTGCCCACTCTAGAACTTCACATAAATGGAATAATAAAAATGAGCTTTTTCCCTGAGTATGTTGAGATTTGCCTTTACTCCTTCACTTACTACGAGTTCTGTTCCTTTTTATTGCTGAGTAATATTCCATCGCACAAATCTACCATGATTTGTTTATCCATTCACTTGTGAATGGATGTTTGGAAATTGTTTCCAATTTGGGACTCCTAAATAACACTGCTATGAACATTCAAGTTTAAGTTTGTTATGGATACATACCTTCATATTTTCTGAATAAATACCAAGAAGTGGACTTGCCGTGTCATAAGGTAAATTTATCTTTAACTTTCCATGAAACTGCCAAACTATTTCACACCATATACACCCACCAGCAACGCGCAAGAGGACCAGATGTCCCACATCCTGAGTAACAACTGGCATTGTCAGCCGTTCTAATGGGTGTGAAGTGGCATCTCATTGTAGTTTTCACTTGCAATGCTCAGATGACTAACAACGCTGAGCATTTTTTCATATATGCAGTGTATTTATGTATCTTCTTTTGAAAAGTACCTGTTAAAATCTTTTCCCTTTTTAAAAAAAAAGATGGGCTTTTTTGTCTTCTTACTGAGTTGGTTAAGTTCTTTATATACACTATAAAATTACCACTCATGGGGCACCTGGGTGGCTCAGTGCATTAAGCGTCTGCCTTCAGTTCAGGTCATGATCTCAGGGTCCTGGCATGGAGTCCCGCACCGGGGGCTCTCTGCTCAGCAGGGGGCCTGCTTCCTCCTCCCCTTCTGCCTGCTTCTCTGCCTACTTGTGATCTCTCTCTCTCTGTCAAATAAATAAATAAAATCTTTAAAAAAATAAATAAAATCACCCGTCACGGTAACTTGTAGCTCAAACGAATTACTAGCGTTTTGAGATCCCAAAATACTAGCACTTCTCTACATGCAGCTCTTTCTGATCAAGAGAATTCTCTCTCACATTTATGGGAATTGAAAGTAGGCAAGTAAAAACACCACACCAATTATACCTTCAGCAATGGAAACAGTACCAAACAACAAAGGGCCTAACCCACAATGTCACATTAGCTTCCTTTCCCTACTGCAAACCTTGTCCACGCCCCATCCATTGCATCTAGTGCACTCCATCCCCCAAAGAACAAAGCAGGATGATGACTTGGTTGCCATAAGTATCCAACACAACCACAGAAGTAACTCTCTGCTCTCCCTGAAGTTCTCCCAGCATATCTGGACATGTGGGTACAGGCTTTGGTACCCCTTAAGGACAGGGAGATCTCTGCCCAACCTCGACTCGTCTTCCTCCTTCGAGCACCTGAAGTCAAGGTGCGGCAGGGAGAAGTCAAGTCAGAGGAGACGGTGGTCCGGCGGTGTGCTTACTTTCAGTTTCAAGTACTCACAATTACAACTCAACTAAACAACCTTCTAACGCACCCAAAATTCTAGATCCTCTGACACTCTTTCTGGTGTCCTATTTCTGACCATCATTTCAGCTTTGGGGGCTCCTTGACTCAGCGGTTATTATAGCCAGGCTGCCTCTCAGCTGGGGCTATGGAGTTGGTGCAACAACCAAAGCACCATTTGGGCTCTCAGTGCAACCCCTAAATATCCATTAAGAGGTACAACACAGGAGGACATTGCCCCTGCCCCTGCCTCCCTGTCTACCATGTGAGTGAGAGCATTCACCACCAGACGCCAGAGTCTTTTCATATCCCCTAACCTAACCCACAAGGCTGTCACCTTCCTCTTTCAGGAAGCTAGGTCTCTATCAGCACCCCATTTTCATGGCCCAAACTGCCAAGAACTATGAGGGATCTGAGATTTTAGACCCTCTTTGTAAGCGAACAAAGTATCCTGTTACCATTTCACAGATACTAGCAGACCACACTGTAGTCTTGGGGAGAGACACAGGACTTATTACAGCACACCAAGGAACACGAGCATCACATGTATGTGAGTTCTTCTGGCTGCCCACAAGTTCCCCATGGTAGACACAGAGAGGCCCAGGTAGATGTTGTGCAGGCAGGGGGTTTGTATCACAACTCATAACCCTGAGCTCAGTCAATCTGGTTCATTTATAATGGGCTGAAGCACAACTGCCCTTCTGTCCACAGGAAGATATTATCTTTATTATACTGCACAACAAGCAAATCTGTCCTTGGCTACAGCAGGAATCGCTGTATCTATCATTCAAGGCTGTATGCTATACAAACATCCTAGAAATAATTATTTAAAAGGACAGTCACTCCCTCACTTGCAAAGACCAATAGAAAACTTATCTCCCAAACGGTATCTCTCTACTTATTTCAGCAAAGTCTTATAATTCAAGTGTACGGCTCTTGCACATAAATTGATCCCTAAGCATTATATTTTTTGATGCATTGCAAATAGTCTTTTCCATTTTCCAATTGTTTGCTGCTAGTATATACAAATACAGCTGGGGTTTTTTTCATATTCTCCATGTGGCCTACAACTTAGGTAAATTCATTTATTGATTTTTAGTTGTTTTTTTTTTTAAGATTTTATTTATTTATTTGACAGAGAGAGAGATCACAAGTAGGCAGAGAGGCAGGCAGAGAGAGAGGAGGAAGCAGGCTTCCCGCTGCGCAGAGAGCCTGATGAGGGGCTCGATCCTAGGACCCTGGGACCATGACCTGAGCCGAAGGCAGAGGCCTTAACCCACCGAGCCACCAAGTGCCCCTTTAGTAGCTTTTTGCTGTAAGTTCCTTACGATTTTTTACAAACACAATCCACCCTGTCTGAATATAACATTTCTATTTCTTCTTTTCCAATTAGCATGCCTTTTATTTCTTTTTCCTTTCTTTACTACACTCGCTAGGACCTCCAGTAAAATGTTGAATGAAAGTGGTAAGAGCAGACAACTTTTCCTTGTTCCCAATCTTACTTGTTAGCTGTGGGTTTTTCGTAAATTTCCTTTAACAGGCCAAGGAAGCTTATTTATATTCCAGTTTGCAAAGTTGGATGGGTTTTTTCCCCCAATCATAAGCGGGTATTTCTATCATATGCTTTTTCTGCAACTACTGAGATAATCACACAGCTTTTCTCTTTTAGCCTTTGAATTATATTGATTTTTATTAAGCCAATTTTGCATTCCTGAAATAAGCCCTACTCAGTCCTGACATATGATACTTTGTATATTCCTAAATTCTATTTCCTAATATTCTGTTAAGCATTTTTGTCTACACTCATGAAGAATATTGGTGTGTAGTCCTTTTTCTTATAGTGGCTGTCTGGGGATAGTGATAGCCTAATAAAATGTGTTGGGGCATGTTGCCTCCTCTTCAATTTTCAGGAAAAGTCAGTATAAAATTGTCACTATTTATTCCTGAAATGTTTGTCAGAACTCACCAATGAAGCCATCTAGACATAAAGTTTTCTTGTTTTTAACTATAAATTCAATTTCTTTAATAGATGTGGAGTTGTTTGGGTTATTCAGTGACCTTTGATATTTGACAGTTTGGTCCTCCAAAGAATTTGTCTATTTCCTCTAAGTTGCCAAATTTATTAGCATTAAGTTATACATATATTCTTTTATATTAATGTCTGTAGAAATGTCAACTCTTCATCTTCATTTTGGTAATTTGTTTTCTCCTTCTTTCATCAGCCTGCCTGGAGACTTATCAATTTTATTGATCTTTTCAAAGAACCACTTTGGCTTCACTGATTTTCTCAACTCTTTCTCGATTTTTTAATTTAATTGACTCTTACCTTTATCTCCTTCCTTCTGCTTGCTTTAGGTTTAATTTGTTCTTCTAGAAGCTTAAGATAGAAACACAGATCAGAGTTCAGTAAACTATAGTCCACAGACCAAATCAGGCCCATAGTCTGTTAACTGCTCTCCAGCTAAGAATGGTTTTTACATTTTTAAATAGCTGAGGGGGAAAAAAAAGTGTATACATAAACATATACCAGATTTACACGGCCTCCAAAGCCTAAGATTATTTGCTATCTGGCTCTTCCCAGAAAAAAGTATGTCTAAAACCCTCAGATTTCTTATTCCCTAAAATAAATACTTAACATTAAAAATTTGCCTCAAACCTCCTTATTCCCTAAAATAAATACTTAACATTAAAAATTTGCCTCAAACCTCTAGCTGAATTCTACTAATGTTATTTTGTTTTCAATTTATTATCATTCATTTCAAATGTTTTCTAATATTCCTTGTGATTTTGTCTTTGACACACAGAAAAATAAAGAAGTGTGCTATTTGGGGATTTTCTATCTTATTACTGATTCCTAATTTACTCCTGTTATTGCCAAAGAACGTAATATTCTACAACATTTCCATCATTTGAAATTTGAGACTTTTTTCATCGTTTAGTATATGCTCTATCTTGGTGAACAGTGCATGTGCACCTGAAAAGAACACGTATTCTACAGTTGCTGAGAGCAGTATTTTACACGTCAATTACACCAAGTTGGTTGATAGTGTAGTTCGCATCTTCTATGTTTGTTACCTTTTTTTCTTCTATCAATTATTGAGAAAGGCTATTAAAAATTCCTAAATATGATTGTGGATTTGTCTATTTCTCCCCATCTGTGCGGGTTTTTTTGCTTCAAACATTTTGAAGCTTGCTATTCAGAATAACATGTCTTTTTACTTATCCTGTTAAAAAAAGACTAGGAAAAGGGGTATATTGGTGGCTCAGACGTTAAGCATTTGCCTTCAGCTCAGGTCATGATCCAGGAACCCTGGGATCAAGTCCCACATTGGGCTCCCTGTTCAGCGGGAAGCCTGCTTTTCTCCCTCTCCCACTCCTCCTGCTTGTGTTCTCTCTCTCCCTGTCTCGCTCTCTGTCAAATAAATAAAACCCTTAAAAAAAAAAAAAGGACTAGGAATTACAGAACTAGAGTCTCCCTTGAACTAGGAGTAAAGTTCAAACTTCTAAGAAGAAAAGATTTGATTGGTTTGGCCGATCTCTATGTAGTGTCGGGCTGTTCAGAATTCTGAACCAGCACACCTCAAAGTCACTAAGCAGACTATGATAATTGCTTTATGATTAGATATCTGTATCTGTTTCAATCAGGGTCACAAGCAAGGCATGGCAGCTTGTGCTAAAAGCAACTCTCAAAAGGAGCTGTGGGCATGGCAGGAAAGGGTTTGGCCATGCAGCTACATGAATCATCACTCTAATTTTATCCCTTAGGAATGGAAGATATGTACTAAGCACATGCAACCTCATCATCACTGTGTTGAGGACCACTACAAGAAAAGAGAGAATTTTCACAAGCCAGTAGGACTGAAGAGCTTTACTTCACCCCATTTTTGCCAGGGTTACCTGGCAAGGTATGGTAGGAAAGAAGACAGAACATACAATGTATTCCCCATGCCTCCAGTATTTTTTGCTCATACAACAAAGTTCTAAAGGCAAAGCATGATTCTGGAAATCAATACATTGAGTTTTCCTCCTCACAGCTGAACATGGTTGAATGGTTTAAGTCTATTGAGTGTCAAAGATTAACCGATTTCAGAAAATCTAATGATTTCTGTATTTGTCTCGACTGTATGACGTTTCAAGATCTAGCTAAAGTAGCACCCCCACTCTCATCTCCACTGCCCTAAGCATTCTATCACATTACCCTGGTACTTCCATGATAGCATCTATCACAATCAGAAAACATCTTTGTTTATAGTCTCAGTCTTCCTGCCCTACTTCTTTAGAATGCAAACTCCACAAGGACTGGGACTTGTCTGTCTTTAACCACTAGATTCCCTATCTCCGATGCCTAGAACAGGGCTGCCAAGTAGTAACCTCCAATACAAACTTGAAGAATGAATAATTAATCATGGGGAAGGGATATCATCTAAAATTCTAGCATTATTTACCAATCCAAGCATTATTTACCAAGATAACTTTGGTCTGTCTATTTGAGTAAGACAGGTTTAAATAACGCTCTGAGACTTCACAACACGTCAAAGAAAGTAAACTCACAAGGAACAAACTGAGAAACTCCTTTTCAAGTAATTTTTCAAATACTCAAAATTAGGTTTTAACCTAAACTCTGTGCAATTACATTCCATCTTAAATTGACAAGGTTCTCTTAATTTTTAACTAATTTATGGTTTTTATCAGTCATTTAATTAACAAATACTTATTACTTCCCAACTCTGTGAAGGGCATTATGGGTAATTAACCAAAGACCTTGCCCTGACAAAGCTTAGAAATCAATAGAAGAATGGCATGATCACAGTTATACTTTGAGAGGATTAACTTCATCTCGGTGTTTTATTGGACTGGAGGCAGAGAGACCGGTTAGTTAGAAGGCTATTTGGTAATTAGCTCAAGACAGAGATAAATGGAGGGTCTGAATTAGGACAGTGATTAAAATAAATCAATAAATATAAAATAAAAAATAATGTAAGATAGGAATGGCAAATGCTCTATGCTTTTAAATCTCTTAAGAGTTCCACAGGGAATACTGTCAGTGCTAAAACACTTACTTTCTTAATTACAGGTGAAGGACAACCAGGGAGAACAAATGTTTTCTTTTTTTTTTTTTTTCCAAATGTTTCATTCTTGCATATAACATTATGAAGTGGTCACCTATCACCATATTACAGATGAGTAATTTGTCAGATTAGACAAAAATATCTGAGTGTTTAAGAACTTTACTTTTGCACCTAGAGTTTACCACCAGACTAACTAGTTAACTACACCATTTGGATTTTAGCTCTGATTTCTAAAATCAAACATTGACAACTCAAAAACTTAGTACATAACTACATTTCTCAGACTAAACTGGGAGCACTGGACTATAAGCCATGAGTCCTGAGGAAGATTTGAAAAATTTATATTTTCATTTTGATAATATGTTTTAAAGTGTATTCTGGATCATCCGAACAACTACCTCATATGCACAATCAATGGTACTAGAACAAGGGTGGGTTTAAAAAAAAAAGGCACAGAAGGGTCTTATAAGGTAAATGATGTATTTATGCCAAGTGAAAGCCAAACCATCTGGGAGTTAAGGAGGAAAGCTTTGCAGCATTCAAATGAACAAAAGTAGTATAGAAACGGGATTATCACAGGATATATAGTATATAAAAAAACTGCACCTTGCCAAGGCAGGCAATAGTGTATTTACTATGCAAAGAGTTTGTTTCAGCAAAGCAACATCATCCATTACCCTAAATTTAATTTGTTTTACTGGCTTTATAGTTTTGTTTATATTTCATTTACAAGTCTACTTGTGTTTTATATTTACATAAAAGCAATAGACATAAGCAATTTATACTATATACATCCAAAAATTAAATATTTTAATAAAACTATTTAGGCCAATATAAGGACCCATAATATTTTTTTTCCCTTTAAAGGGGGGTACTGTATATATTACTCATGCTTAAGACTAACATGGTAGACAAGGGTGCCTGGCTGGCTCAGTGGGGTAAGCTTCTGCCTTCGGCATCATCGGGCTCTCTGCTCAGCAGGGAGCCTGCTCCACCCCCCACCCCCCCACCCCCCCACCTCCCCACCTACTTGTGGTCTCTCTCTGTCAAATAAATAAATAAAATCTTAAAGAAAAAAAAAAGACTAACATGGTGGACAAAACATGGGGATTCAAATCAGATCCACTTCCAAATATTGGCTCTTCTAGTTGTTTAACATGGAACCCTAAACAGTAATCTCACCAAGCCTCCATTTACTTGCAAGGCTACTATGAAAAATAGTTATGTTGTACACTAGAACTCAAATGAAAATTCTTTTCCTCTTTCTCCATCTAAATTGAATTAGCTTTTTATGACATTAGATAGTCTACCAAACAATAGGGCTTAAGATCTTGTCGTCTTCGATGTCTCTCCATGGAGCTATTAATCTGGCATATACCATGCACATTACACCTTCACAATGTCTCCTTCTCACTACAACCAAGAATGTCTGAATCTCCAAAGTCTAAAACCTGGTATGGTACTTTCACCTCCATCTCCTCTAACCTACAACACATTCTCCATAAAAGCCACAGAATTTAACTCCCTTGAGTACATCTCTGAGGCTGTCACTCTCCTATTTTGAAAATTTTCTGTAACTCTCAAGGCCTTCTGCATTAAACCTCTACCCAACCCATCCTTCCAACTTTACCTCCCAACTCTTAAACTGAAAGTTTCCTGAGGCAATGATACTGAGGTATGTCCTATCCCTAGCACAGTATATGACACATAAGAAATACCCAACAGTAACGCTTAATTAAAATCTGTAATGCTCCTCTTCCCGGAAAAAGATGTTAGACTGTCTCTGCTGGCATAACTCTTCCTTCATTTCTTTCTAACACAGTTCTAATTATTAACAGACAATTGTTCTAACCATAACAATCTGAAAACTGGCCTTTAAAGACAATCACAAAGAATCACCAAAAGAGACAACAGTCCTCTGTGATTTAAAAAAAAAAAAGTCAACAAAAAGTCATTTTACTTTCCTTTATGTTAATTACTTTTTAAATTCTGAGTTTTACCACTAACTTAGAAGCCAGTTGACATGTACCAAATAATTGCAACGTAAAAGCTGTAAGAAAAAAACGGAACCAAATCCCTACTGGATAAGACAAGAACATCAGAGAAATGTTTGACAAAATCTTCATTAACTGAAGCTTCTGAGTACCTAAAAATTTTTAGTCCCTCATTCTCCTAACAAGTGAAAGCCAAAAACAAGTTACACACACACATAATGTTTCTCCTCTGAATACGTAACCTATGGCACTGCACGTCACTCTCTGACATCATCTCTTTGTAGGAAACGTGGGTCAGGGCCATCGGGCTCATCACAAACATTCCAGCGGGCACTTCTAAATCCTCACCTCTCTGTCGAGGCTCCTACACTCAGTGTCGCCGATCGAACCTTCCACTGCAACAGCTGGGAAAAACCCGAGGGCCCCAAACCCGCGTCTAAAACCCGGACTCCCGCGTACCTTCCAGTGGCACTACTGGGGTGTGCCAGCAGACAGGCTCCCGCGGCACCTGCCGCACAATCTAAAACACACTCGGGGCTTCAGGGAACCCAGCGACATGAAACCATGGCCACAATCTATGGTCGTAGAGTCAGTCGGTCCTATGCTTCAGCTCTTGAACAAAGAGCGGACAAGCCCCGTCCTGGAATAGGACAGAGGCCACAACTCCTCTCTGCCAACCCAGCGCCCTCACAACTCCCTGCACAATGACGGCAACCCCTGGGAGCCCACACCGCGGCCGGTCGTTCGGACCCTGGAGTCCGCACACCGCAGCACGCGCCACGACTCAGTCTCCAAATCCACGAAATGGGTGTGGGGGGGGGGGATAACACGGGGATAAAACGCGACTGACAGTGTCTCAGCTGTCGTCTGCCAAACGCCAGGGGCAAACGGGTCCCTCTATGGACGACGGAGCCGCAACACAAAAAGAAAACATTTTCGATTGTGACAACACCGGCGCACACGCTGCAAAATGCGAGCGCCCGCACGGTCCACGGCGCGGGGCTTAAACGCGGGGAGAGGCCGGTGCCCCGCGTCTCGAAGGCAACACACGGCCCCGCGCGGCCGACACCTCCGCGCCAGCCGCCGCCGCCGTCGGGGGGGAAACGCCAAGTCAGGAAACCGGGTCAGAGCCGGCGGCTCCTCTAGGCCTCGGCGGCCGCCTCGGGTCCGCTCGAGCCCTCAGCACCCGGAGTCGCGTCGGTGTCAGGACGAGGCTACGGATCCCCTGCGCTCCGGACGAGGCGCTGCCCTCCCCGCCGCCCCTGCATGAAAGGAACTCGCTGCGGAGAAGCCTCCGGACGCCCCTTCTCCTCTACCTCCAGCGGCCGCCGCTTCCTCCTCCCTCCGCTCCGAGGTGGGGGCTCCGGGAGGTCCCGGGCGACTCCGAGCCCGGCGGGGCTGGCTCTGCCCGCGCTCCGGAGCCCCGGCCGGCCGCGTCGCTTCCCAGCTCGCCCCGGCGGGAGCGCTACGGGGGCCCGGGGCCGCGGAGGGAGCCCGGGCGGCGCCGCCGCCGCCGCCGCTGGTATGTCAGGGGCCGGGATTGTATTTCGAAAGATCCGCCATTTTCACCTCGTCATCACCATCACACTCAGCAGCTTCCCCGACCGCCCAGCCCGGCCGCCGCCGCCGCCGCGAGCCGCCCCGCCCTCCCCGGCCCTCCCCGCCCTCCGCGGCCCTCCGCCGCCCTCCCCGCCCTCCGCCGCCCTCCCCGCCGCAGAGGCTCCCGCCCACAGACCCGGGGAAGCAGCCCGCCCGGCCCGCCAACCTTCAAACGCGCGGGGAGGCCCACGCGCTCGCCGAGACCGCCCGCCCCGCGGCGGAAGGGGGTGCTTCTGCGGGCCCGCGGCGGCCGCAGGGAGGTCGAGCCCCGGGTCCGGCGCGTTTCTGAGCAGCAGAGCCACACGGAAGGACAATGAAGAACCCGAAGTCCCTCGTTCTCAGACAAGCAACTTGAGGCGAGGACGACGGAGCGCGCGGCTCCCCGCGGTGCGGAGAGCGCGACCGACCCTCGGCGCTGGGCAGGACGCCGGCGTCCCCCCGCGGCCGCCCTGCCCCCAGCCCCAGTCCGCGGTGGCGGGCCCGGGCGCTCGTGCTGACGACGCGGCCCAAACCCGCCGCGGTCCGGTTCCGAAAGCGGATTCCGACCCATGTTGCTGTCCCCGCGTCTCACGTCCCTCCTGTCCGTGAGCCTGAGCTTCCCCTCTGTCGCCGCTCGGAGACGGGGACGCGCGCTGAGGAGTGAACGGCGGTAAAGCGCGGAAAACGCGCCTCTGCCCTAAATCACTTGCCGGGCGTCCGAAGGTCCGTCGGCGGACGGGACCGGAGCCCGCAAGACACGTCCGCTCGGGCAGAGCGAGTGGCCCCGCACGAGGGCTCGCAGAGCGTCCCCCGGCTCCGCCCGCCGCGCTGTGGCCCCTGAAGGGCACCAGGGTGCTCATCGTCTGAGGAAGCCCCACGACGCGCGACAAGACGTGCGACAGGACCCGAGTTGGTCCTGTCTGCTGGGTGCGGGAAGCTCTGGCCACGCCGACCCCCCGGCGTTACAGCCCGGGCCCGCCAGCCCGCCCGCGACCGCCGCGCGGGGTTTCACGGCCGAGCACAGGCCTCCACGGTCCTCTGGGCCGGCCGGTGTCCGCGGGGCGAGGTGGCCGCCGGACAGGCCGCCCCCCCCCACCGAGAGACGAGCCCCTCCGGGAGCCGGCGGCCCCCAGCCGCGCCCGGCCGCTCCGCACCCGGCGGCCCGCTCCCCCCAAGTCCCGCGGCCCGCGGTCCCCCAGTCTCCAAACTTCACTCCGCCCCCGCCAGCCCGCCCCTCCGCACCCCGCCTGCTGTTTACCGTTGCTCGGCCAAGCTCAGGCCGGCCGACCGCCGGCCCCCGTGCACCTCGGGGACATTACGACACTGAGCCGGGGGCTTCGCGAGGAAAACGGACGCACACGAAGACGGGATCATACAAAGGGCGGAGGACGAAGGGGCGGCGGGCAGCGAGGGAAGCAGGCGCTGGAACGAAATGACACAGCAGCAGAACCGGTTCCCAGAAACCCGGGGCGACAGTCGGCTTCGCGGGCCACGCAAGGTGCGTGTCAACAGCCGCCGGAACCCTTCCTCCCGCCGGCCGCGAGGGGCGGGCGGCCGGGCCAGGGCCGGCCCTTGCCGGGTGACAGCCGCCCAGCCGGGCGCCGGCGGGAAGAGGCCGGGCCGGGAGGCTCTCCCCGCCCCCTGCGGCCCGAGGAGGCGGCGCGGCGACCCCCAGCCCGCAGGTTCCCGCTCTCCGCCGCGCCCCGCCGGCCCGGGCTCCCGCAGGGGGCGGTCCGGCGCCCTCCGCCCGCGCCACCACCCGCAGCGGGGGGCCGGCGTCCCCTTCCCGCCCGCCCGCCCAGAGGTCCCCACCCCCGGGGCTGACGCTCACCAAAGCCGCCGGCGGCGCCGCCGCCTGCTCCTCGCGCCGCGCTCCCTAGGCTCCCAGCAGCAGCGGCGGCGGCGGCGCCTCCGAGACACAGACCCGGGTTTGTTCAAAATCACGCGCCCAGCGCCATTCCACCGCCGCATCCCATAATACGCCGGGCCCTCCCCGCCCGCGCGCCCCTCTCCGCCCGCCCCTCTCCTCCGCCGGCCCCGCCCCCCGGCCCGCTTCCTTCGCCCCGCCCCTTCCGCGGCGCCTCGGCCCTCCCCGTGGCAACCCGCGCCTCGCGTCAGTGCGCCGGGTGCGGAAGCACGCTGCGGCCCCACGTGACGCGCGGCGGGCGCTCCGTCAGAGGCGTCGCCGGGAAGTTCCACCGGCCGAGCTGCGGGGGGAGCCGGCCGCCGCGCGTCGCCTCTGGCTCTCCCGCCCGGACGTTCGCGCCGCGGCTGAGCAGCCCCACCGGGCTGCTGTCCTGGGGGGATCGGGCGCGCGAACGCCCCCCGCTCCCTCTCTCGGTTTTGCGGGGTCTCTGGGAGCCCCGGGAGGCCCCGCCGAGTTACACTCACTCCGGAAGGGACTTTTCGCGGTTTGCAGCTGAGACTAACGCGGTCAGCGTTATCGGCGTTTAGTCACCTTTTCCTCCTTTTGTTCTCCCCGCTGTCCCTGCTGCAGAGTAGGAGGCGACAGCCGAACGCGGGTCGGAGCAGCCGGCGCCCGGGCAGCGACCGCGGTGCGGGACGGGCGACCGGACCGAGCACGGAGTGCGGAGGCCGGCGGTGTCGACGCGCGTCGTGCGGCCTGCGGTTGCCGGCGTGCGGGGAGGACGCGCGGGCCGACGTGAGGGACTAAGCCCGGGGCCGCGGTGGACCAGGCCAGGCTTCGCTGTCGTGGGGGCACTTGCTTTGGGGTCAGGCGGTCCAGGTTTTAGATTCCGGCACCTCGCGCCCTGGCGCAGAGCCGTTTGTCAAGGTCCTTGTCCCGGCTGCCGAGTGGACACCCCGGGATCCTGAGGGCGACATGCTTGACGGGTGTCGAGCAGCTCCACCGCTCCCACCTGCAATGTCGGTTCTGTTCTGCGAAAATCGCCACCACGCGTATGTCCCGTGCACACGCGGTGGCAAGGCAAGTGGCATGGAACTAGAAGAGGCCTGGAAGCCAGAGGGTCTGCGGCCGGTGCAGGGAAAGGGAGGAAATGGAAAGGTACACGGGCTTTGTTGGGGGTCAGTAGGTGAGTCCAGTTCATGAGGAGCCTTGAGAGCGAGTGGCCACGTCTCGTACCATCGACACCTCCAGAAGAAGAAGGGAGTTGACGTGTCACACCTTGGCTGGATTCTAGGGAAACTGTCCCAAAAGGGAGAACATTTCTTGGTTTATTCCACAAGGCTAGCATAACCCTAATATCAAAACTCAGGACAAACAATACCCAAAGAAAGAAAGGAATTCTTCTCTCATGACTTTGTTGCAAGGAAAATTAGGTTAAAATATCAAAAACAGTGGTGTGGTACTAAAAAGAATTCATACCATGACAATGTATGGTTTACTTCAAGAAGGATGGTTTAACACTAAGAAATCTCAAGTAATTTATTGAAGGAGAAAAGCCAAATGATATTCTCTAGGGATGCATTATATAGTATTCAACAGCCATTTCTGAAATTTAAAAATTCATAGTAAACTAGAAATAAAAGACTATTTCTTTAAATGGATCGTGATGATCATCAGAAAACAACAGTAACATCATACCTTAGAGTGAAATGAGGGAAGCATTCACATTAAAGTCAGGGAACCAACAAAGATGCAGGGCTATAGCAGTGATTATTTAATATTTTCTAGGGTGCGCTGGCTAAATGTAATTAAATAAGGAAAAAGAAAACAGGTTTGAAGACTGGAAAGAATAAAATAAATGGTTCTTATTAAAAATAATCATAAAGGGACACCTGGGTGGCTCAGTTGGTTAAGTGGCTGTCTTTGGCTCAGATCATGATCCCAGGGTCCTGGGATGGAGCCCTACTTGGGCTCCCTCTCCCTTCTCAGCTGGGAGTCTGTGTCTCCCTCTCCCTCTGCCCATCCCTCCCACTCGTAAGCGCGCGCGCTCTCTCTCTCTCTCTCAAATAAATAAATAAAATCTTTTAAAAAGTCATCAAGAGGGGTGCTTGGATGGCTCGGTCGGTTAAGCATCTGACTCTTGATTTTGGTTCAGGTCTCGATCTCAGGGTTGTGAGACTGAGCCCTACCTCAGGCTCCCCGGTGGGCGTGGAGCCTGGTTAAGATTCTCTTTCTCCCTCTCCCCCTCCCACCCCACCCACCTTTCCCTCCTTAAAAAAATAAATAAATAAATCACAAAGAGCTCAGTGTTGGGGTTAATTGCTTAGCCTCTGGAGTCAGACTACCTGGGTCCAAATTCTGGCCCTGCCACTTAGTAGCTGCATGATCTGGGGCAAGTTACTTTCCATCTCTGCCTCAGTTTTCTCTTCTGTAAATTGAGATTAGTGTCGGTATCATAAGGTTGTGAAGATTACTGAGAACATATACATAAAACAATTTGAACAGTGCCTGGCATTTGGTAAATGCTCAATGACCAAAACCCATTAATAATCAAAGCTATAATACAGAATAAAATATAACCTAATTTTTTACCTTTTCAAGGATGTGGAGAAAGGGGAACCCTCCTACATTGTTGGTGGGAATGCAAGCTGGTGCATCCACTATGGAAGACAGCATGGAGGTTCCTCAAAAAGTTGAAAATAGAGCTACCCTACGACCCAGCAGTCACACTACTGAGTATTTACCCCAAAGATACAAATGTAGTGATCTGAAGGGGCACATGCACCCAAATGTTTATACCAGCAGTATCCACCATAGCCAAACTATGGAAAGAACCTAGATGTCCATCAACAGATGAATGGATAAAGAAGATGTGGTATGTATACAATGGAATACTACTCAGCCATCAAAAAATGAAATTTTGCCATTAGCAACAAAGTGGATGGAACTAGAGAATACTATGCTAAGCAAAATAAGTCAATCAGAGAAAGATAATTACATAATCTCACTGATAGGAGGAATTTAAGAAACAAGGCAGAGGATCATAGGGGAAGAGAGGAAAAAATGAAACAAGATGAACCAGAGAGGGAAACAAACCATAAAAGACTCTTAGTCTCAGGAAACAAACTGAGGGTTACTGGAGTCGAGAGGGGTGGGAGGGATGGTGTGGCTGGGTGATGGACGCTAGGGAGGGTGTGTGCTATGGTGAGTGTTGTGTATTGTGTAAGACTGAGGAATCACAGACCTGTATCCCTGAAACAAATAATACATTATATATTAATAATAAAAATATAAAGATTCTAAACTTTAAAAAAAAAAAGGCATTTTACCTCTAAGAGTAAATGCTATTCAAACATTTCTAGTTCAAAAAAGAATCTTTGCTTTATATTTGCCTGAAGGCTTTTATAGATAAACTGAAAACATTAACTCAGCAAGTATTTGTTGATTATCTAGTGGATCCCACGCACTGTGGAAGGTACTGGGAATAAAGTGGCAAGCAAGATGAGGCGGCTCTGGCCAATGGAACTTCCCCCAGTGGTGGAACTGTTCTATATTCACACTATCAGATGTAGCAGACATCTGAAATGTAGCTACTGCAGCTAAGAAATTGACTTTTTCATTTTATTTAATTATCTTTAATTTAAATTTAAGTAGCCATGTGTTGCTGATGACTATATACTGGATAGCACAGGTCTAGAGGAAATGACAGAAAATGAACAGGTAGAAAATTAGAGCTTTCTAAGTAAATAAAGGAGGTCTCTGAGGAAAATATCAGTACAGAAAATGAAAAGATAGTGGTATAGGGGCGCCTGTCTGGCTCAGTCAATAGAGCACTGACTCTTAATCTCAGGGTTGTGAGTTCAAGCCCCATGTTGGGATGGAACCTACTTAAGATTTGTAAAAAATGGGGGCACCTGGGTGGCTCAGTGGGTTGGGCTGCTGCCTTTGGCTTGGGTCATGGTCTCAGGGTTCTGGGATCAAGCCCCGCATCGGGCTCTCTCCTCAGCGGGGAACCTGCTTCCTCCATCTCTGCCTGCCTCTCTGCATACTTGTGATCTCTATCAAATAGATAAATAAAATCTTTTAAAAAAAAGATCTTAAAAAATGTTTTTAGTTAACAAAAGAGATAGTGGTATAAAGTATGAGTTGGGTGGAATTGTCAGTAGACAAAATGAAATGTATTATGGAGTACCTATTATATTTCAGGTATACTGTTAGGTACTAACTATGCAGTAGTTAATAAGATTTTCTTAACCACAGGCTCATGAGTCCATTTGAGGCCTAAGTCCAGATGTCTCTATACAAGAAACCAATTTATGCATCTATATGCATAATTATCACCGATCTATTATCCCTTATCAACAGTTTCAAAATCCAAAATTTTTGAAAACTATAGGGTTTCCTGAAACTTATGACAAACTCAGCAGACAAACTTGGCCCAATATGACATAAGGAATTGATATTCTTTACACCATTTTGTGTGAATATCCTTATATACCAGTGCAGAAATTCGATGTGTTTGATTATGGGGCTTGATTATGGCCGAAGGGGTTGAAAGGAACTTTCTACAGTGATGGGATACTTTTGACCTTGATTGTGAGGCATAAGGGTATGCAATTGCCTAAACTCACAGGGTATTCTTAAAGTGGATACGTTTTGTTATATGTCAATTATACTTCATTAAAGTTTTTAAGATTTTATTTATTTATTTGACAGAGATCACAAGTAGGCAGAGAGGCAGGCAGATAGAGAGGGGGAAGCAGGCTCCCTGCTGAGCAGAGAGCCCCATGCAAGGCTTGATCCCAGGATGCTGGGATCATGACCCGAGCTGAAAGCAGAGGCTTTAACCCACTGAGCCACCCAGGCGCCCCTAAAGTTGGTTTTTTTTTTTTTTTTTTTAGATTTTACTTAATTATTTGACAGAGATCACAAGTAGGCAGAGAGGCAGGCAGAGAGAGAGGAGGAAGCAGGCTCTCCACGGAGCAGAGAGCCGGATGTGGGGCTCAATTCCAGGACCCTCGGATCATGACCTGAGCTGAAGGCAGAGGCTTTAACCCACTGAGCCATCCAGGCACCCCCCAAAAGTTGGTTTTAAAAGAAAAAAGTTTTTTAAATTATTTATCCTCAATTCCAAAATTCACTGATACTTAGTGGTTTCTAATAAGCGAATGTAGATAAGTATCACTTTGAACATATCCTAAATAATGTCAAACCACCTGAAAATTAAAATCAACCACTAAAATCATCTGCTGGTGGTAGGCAGGGTTCAGTTACTTTTCCTCTGGCAACAAGATTTATTTGCCTCTATAATAGTTATTTGTTTTTGTAATTAAAAGGATAGAAGTAGGGGCACCTGCATGACTCAGTCTGTTAAGGATCTAACTTGATTTTGGCTCAGGTTGTGGTCTCAGGGTGGTGAGATTGAGCCCATTGTCAGGCACTGCGCTCTACAGGGAGTCGACTCGAAATTATCTCCTTCTCCCTCAGTCCCTTCCTCTGCTCGCACAAGCTCTCATGCCCATGTGCTCTCTAAAATAAATAAATCTTTAAACAAAAAAAGAAGTGGAGTGTTCTCTATAACGCTCTGATCTATAGTGTCTCTCCCCCACCCCCCCACCTGTGGTTTCACTTTCTGAGGTTTTATTATTATTTTTTTTAATTTAAAAAAGATTTTATTTGTCAGAGAGAGAGAGAGAGTACAAGCAGACAGAGTGGCAGGCAGAAGCAGAGGGAGCTGAGCAAGGAGCCCAATTCTGGACTCGATCCCAGGACCATGGGATCATGACCTGAGCCAAAGGCAGACGCTTAACCGACTGAGCCACCCAGATGCGCCACTTTCTGAGTTTTTAGTTACCTGCAGTCAACTCTGATCCAGAAGCAGATCCTCCCTGACATGTCATCAGAAAGTCAGCAGTAGCTTAATCCTAACACTAAATCCCAATGTCTGTGTCACTCACCTCACTTTATCACATTATGTAGGCATTTTACTGTCTCTCATCATCCCAAGAAGGTGAGTGCAGTGCGATATCCTGAGTGACCACATTCATACAACTTCATATATATCATTGTACGTTGCTATAATTGTTCTATTTTATTATTAGTTATTGCTGTTAATCTCTTACTGTGACTAATTTATAAATTAAACTTTATCATAGGTTTGTATGTACAGGAAAAGCATAGAATGTATAGGGCTCGGTACTGTCTACTGTTTCAGCCATCCAACTAGAGGGATTAGAACACATTCCCTGTGGATAAGAGGGGATTTGTCTTGCTGGGGGTGTAACCATCCCTGTAGTTAGGAGTGGGCTTTACCCTTGAAGGAAGTATTTCCAGTGTCAGCCATCCTGAAAAAGGCACATCTTCAGAGAGGAAAAGGGAACTTGAAAGAGGGGCTCAGGGCGGGAAGTGCTTCCCCTCTCTCTCGACCTTGCTCATCTAGACCGCGACCCAGACTTTAATGTGTTGGAAGGAATGTGCTCGTCTTCCACGTAACAGAAGACGACGACTTCTGCCTCTAGAGAGACTAGGAACCAGGGAAAGCTTTGTTTTCCCTTTTAATTACAAAACACCTTCCCTGAAGAAGAGCCCGCGAGTAGGTAAGAATTCCCCTTACCGTTGTGGTTTCCATGGGGTTCCGTGAGCATGCAAAGCCATACTCAATCTTCAGCAATTTATTTAAGCATTTAGCAGAATTCTTTGCTGTTTGAATGGCTGCTTCATCTTCCTTCACATGCTGTGCCACAGATGACTCAGTGCTTGCCTCTCACCTGTGTTTACAGGCAGCTTGTCTTTCCCTGGATCAGGCTAGTCAGTTGTCCTGTGACCTCAGGATTTCTGATCGGCTCAATAAAAGTTATGATTTTGTAGCTTGTCCAGCTTATTGGTGTGATGGTGGGAACAGTGCTCTTTTCGGCCTCTGTACTAGGCAGAAGCTGGAAGTCCTCTAGGTATTATTTTGTTAAGAGGGCCTGGGGGTATCTATTGTTGGACCACAGGGCTCAATAGTTTTTACCCAAGACAGTCCTTCTACTTATTCTTTTTTTATATAAAGATTTTATTTATTTATTTGTCAGAGAGAGAGAACGAGCACAAGCAGGAGGAAATGCAGAGGGAAAAGCAGACTCCCTGATGAGCAGGGAGCCCAACACAGGACTTGATCCCAGGACTCTGGGATCATGACCTGAGCCAAAGGCAGACACTTAACCAAATGAGTCATCCAGGCTTCCCTCTACTTAATCTCTTAACCCATCCCTTCATTGTCTTTCTAGGTCTCAGAGCTCTTGCTTTACAACCCAGATTTCACTGTTGACTTCTGGTGTTCCTAGTTGGTGGCAGAGGTGGACCATCTTCTCTACCTCACTAACATTAGTTTCTACCCAACCTTTGGATTTTATGTTCCTGATTTTAGTGCCACTTCCAGAGAAGGGAAATTTAGATGGAAACAACATCACATTCAATGATGTTGGGATTAAGTAGGTCTACTTACTTACTCAAGTATGTTCTTTACTCAGCGTAACAAATATTTTTTTTGATTGCTTACTAAATACAAGGCACAAAGTTTTGGGTACCAGCTCGTTTATCAAAATCAATCAGACTATCACATAACTTTCACCCTTCTCTCCTGTTTCCAATTCAACTATATGACCCAAATTGAAACATGAATGGTGGGGAATGAGCAGACACAGAGTGGGCACTAGAGGACGTGAATGAAGCCTCAAGTTATAGTGGGTCTAGAGATAGAGAGAAAAGGAAGATCATCAGAACATACTGAATAATGGACAGGGTATAGCCTGAGAAGAGCCATGGTCCTTCAAGTAGGAGAAGAATACCTGCCCTGGCACTGTTCTTTTTTTTTAAGATTTTATTTATTTATTTGACAGGTCACAAGTAGGCAGAGAGGCAGGCAGAGAGAGAAGGGAGGAAGCAGGCTCCCCGCTGAGCAGAGAGCCTGATGCGGGACTCGATCCCAGGACCCTGAGATCATGACCTGAGCTGAAGGCAGAGGCTTTAACCCACTGAGCCACCCAGGCGCCCCCCTGGCACTGTTCTTAAGAGGACCTTCTGAGACACACAAATGGCCAACAGACACATGAAAAGATGCACAATATCACTAATCATTGGGAAAATGCAAATCAAAACCACAGTGAGATACCACCTTACACTTGTCAAGATGGCTAAAATAAAAAAGATAAGAAATATCAAGTGTTTGTGAGGATGTGGAGAAAGGATGTGGAGAAAAAGGAATCCTCATGCACTGTTAATGGGAATGCAACTTGGTGTAGCCACTGTGGAAAACAATATGGATGTTCCTCAAAAAATATGATTACCATATGCTCTAGTAATTCCATTACTTGGTATTTACCCAAAGAAAACAAAAATGCTAATTCAAAAAGATAAATTTATTTCTATGTTTATTGCAGCATTACTTAAAATAGATTACATACGGAAGAAGCCCAAGTGTTCACTGATAGAGGAATGGATAAAGACGTGGAATATCTATCTATCTATGTAGTAACATATCTATCTAGTAAGATCTATCTAGTAAGATATCTATTTATCTGTATCCATCCATCTTACTCAGCCATAAAAAAGAATGAGATCTTGCCATTTGCAACAACATGGATGGACCTAGAGGGTATAATGCTAAGTGAAAGCAGTCAGACAGATAAAGATAAATAGCATATGACTTCATTCATATGTGGAATTTAAGAAACAAAACAAATAAAGAAAAAAGAGACAAACTAGAGACTTAAATACAGAGAACAACTTCGTGGTTGCTACAGGGCAGGTGGTTGGAGGATGGGTGAAATAGGTGATGGGGTTTAAGAGTACACTTACCATGATTAGCACTGACTAATGTGTAGAATTGTTGAATCACTATATTGTACACCTGAACCTAATATAATGCCATATGTTAATTATACTTCAATTAAAAATATAATGAGATAAATTGTCAAGAAAAAAAAAAGGACTTGCTGGTCATCCAGACAAAGAGGAGCTTTAAGGAAGCAGAACAGTTACACTGAAACTTCTCTTCATTTGAAGGTGACAGGGCACCAGCTTTTGACACTGTTAGAGAAGACAGAAGACTTCTTAAACCATAAATAAATATATATAAAAATACATAAATAAAAGCCCTTAAGATGACTAAATTCAATACACACACAAGACTATTGAACAAAAAGCATTTTATTCCCTTTTTATTTTTAATTTTTTTTAAGATTTTATTTATTTATTTGACAGAGATCACAAGGAGGCGGAGAGGCAAGCAGAGAGAGAGGAAGAAGCAGGCTCCCCGATGAGCAGAGATCCCGATGCGGGGCTCGATCCCAGGAGCCTGGGATCATGACCTGAGCCGAAGGCAGAGGCTTTAACCCACTGAGCCACCCAGGCGCCCCTGTATTCCCTTTTTAAATTGAGATTTTACATTCAATAAAATGCACAGATCTTAAGTATAAAGTATGATTAACCTTGATAAAGAGTGCCATACCACTCTTATAACTCATACCTCTGTAAACATATAGAATATTTTCATCACCTCTTGGTACTTCCTACTAAATTACCAACCTTCTGCATTTTCCCCTCCCTAAGTAATTTCTGATTTTCTGTCTCCATAGATTAGTTTTGTTTGACTTAGAACTTCAGGTACATAGAATCTTATATGTATTTTTTAATGTCTGATTTCACTCGATATAATATTTTGAGATTCATTCATATTCTTCATATATCTGTAGTTTTTTCCCTTTTTAATGCTGAGTAGTATTCCATGGAAGACACATACCACAGTGTCTCCATTCCCTTCCCTTGTAACGGGCATTTGGTTTGTACTCATTTGAAGCTATTATAAATAAAACAGGTATAAGATTTTTACACAAGTAAACAAATGGAAATCATGATTTAAAAAACACAACACTGATGATACATTGAAAGAGAATGACTGAATCCTGCTAAGTGGCCTGAAAAGTGGAAAAGATATCTCAAAACACAGAGCAAGACAATATAAAGAGAGAAATTACGATGAAAAGAGCACATAGTGCTGGGGTGGCTCAGTTGGATGGCCAGCCGCCTCAGCTCAGGTCATGATCCCAGAGTCCTCGGATCGAGCCCCGTGTCAGGCTCCTTGCTCACTAGAGAGTCTGCTTCTCCCTCTCCCTCTGTGCTCTTGCTCTCTCTCAAGTAAATAAATAAAATCTTAAAAAAGAGAGAAAGAAAGAAAGAGGCACATCATTTTGAAGATACGTCCAAAAGACTTGACATATGACCGCTGGGAGTTCCCAAAGGAGAGAAAGGAACATCTAAAAGAGAAGTAATAATTAAACAAATAATAGAAAATTTCCCTGACCTCAAGACAGACCTGCATCTGCACGTGGAAGGGGTCGCTGAGTTCCAGGTAGTATCGATGGAAAAAGACACACCTAGGCAGATGTGAGGGAAATTCCTATGAAGAGAGGATCTTTAAGGACTTTCCCATGGAAAGAACAAGTTACTTGCAAAAAGAAGGAAAACAAGAAGAACAAAGAAGACTATGGGGGTGGGAGAGGGGGAGTGAGAAGAAAGAAAAAGAGGAGGAGGAGGAGGAGGAGAAAGGGCAGAAACAAAGCCAGGTAAGGACAAGCAACGGCTGTTTACTTAGAGCTTTCCTATAGCAAGGGACTTGGGCCATCACCAGTCACGGCTGACACGCTCAGAGACAGGCTTCAGAGCGGAGAAGGGGAACTCAGGTAAGCCCTGCCTGGAGGCTGCGGGCGCCCAGAAGCCGGGCAGCCTATGTAACTGGTTGGCGGCCTGGGTGGGGAGAATGGGGGGCGGGGGGGTAGTATTTGGCTTTCCCGGTTGGGGCAAACATTAGGGAAGCTGTGATCGGCCAAGCGCTGGCCATCTGGGGGCTGATAACCCAGGAGTCGGCAGGCTTTCCGGGACGGTGGCTGCAGATGCGGAGTGGGCTAGTTGCCGAAGACGGCGGCTCAGTTTTGGTTTACGTATGTTCTTGTCCTTGTTTGTTTGCGCATTCAGCTCGCAAAGAGGATGAAAAGAGAGAGAATGAAGAAAAGAGGGAGGGTGGGAAGAAGGGTGGAAGGTGGGAGGTGGGAGATCGCGGGCACCGGACTCCCCGTTTGAAATCCCGGGAGCTGAAAGGCCGGAGTAACATTTTATGGGTCACGGAGGGGAAAGAGCAGCTCGGCGCAAACCCCGTTCAACCACCAAGATGATGGGAAGGAACTTGTGAATATGCGCAGATTCACCACCGCGCTACCCGTGCACAGCCTCACTACTAAATAACGAGACACTCAGAAGAGAGACCTCGTGTCAACACAGGGAACACGAAGAGAAGGGGAATTTATGATGAATCAGTTTAGTCTGAATTTATAGAGCAAGTGAATAAGGACAACGAAACTGGGAATTATAGCCCAAGTGTTAACTGAAGGGTTCCTAAATAGAAGAGACATACTGCAGGGGCGCCCGGCGGGCTCAGTGGGTTAAAGCCTCTGCCTGCGGCTCAGGTCATGAGCCTGGGGTCCTGGGATCGAGGCCCATATCGGGCTCCCTGCTCAGCGGGGAGCCTGCTTCCTCCTCTCTCTACCTGCCTCTCTGCCTACTTGTGATCTTTGTCTGTCAAATAAATATAATCTTAAAAAAAAAAAAAGAGAGAGAGAGAGACATACTGCAAAGGAAAAGCAAATACTGAAATGGAACAAAGTACCAACCTATCTCAGTGAGCCAAGGATAGAGGGGGCAGACGTCAGTACATCCTCCAGGTCTCAAATCGAAGTGAAGGATGTGGAAGTGAAAATATTCTGTGAGTCTCATTTATCGAGGTATGATACAGAGGCAATGGGGGATTAAAGTGTCCAGAAGCGAAGAAAGGGCTGAAACTTGTCCTCACATATTCTTAAAGGAAAAGTGATACTGAATGTCAGAAAAGGAAAGGTGATCACCAATTAAACTGAAAAGATGAGCCTTGATACACTTTTCACACTAGTTAAATTGAAAAGAAAATGATACAGGACATGAGAGAGAAATATAATAAGAAATAGAAACATCCAGAATGAGTGGCAGAACTCAGGTAGGAATTAGAAATAAAAACATCATTTTAGGAATGAAGACTCGACTAGAAGGAGACTAGGAGTAAATAAAAGTGTCAGATAATGCCTTAAGAGAAAATGATGGAAAATTAAATTAAAAATGTGAAAAAAAATAAGATTTTGAGGGAAGGTGACTAATATTAAGATAAAGAAGTCCTAACACAAAGACAATAGTAGCTTCTGAGGAAAGAAACCAAAGAAATAGAGCAAGAACAAAAATGATAAAGGTATTATTGAAAAAACGAAAACTGCCTATTGAAAGAGCACACTCTATACCTAAGAATGACCAACACCAGCATGTGGTCTAGTAAAATTTCTTGATGTTAAAGGGAAAAAAATTGGGAGGTATACTAGGCAAAAAGACGATGTGACCTATAAGGAAAAGAAAATTAGACTCTCACAAGATATTTTTCAGCAATGCTTTAGGTCATAAGAAAATGGAGCACCACACTTCAGACTCTCAAGAAAAGTGAGTCAGGGATTATTACATCTAACAAAACTGATTTCCAAACATAAAAGGCACAGATGTTTCCAACACTCAAGAACATTCAAAATTATGTTTTCCAGGAGTTCTTCCTGAGAAATCTATTAAAGAACTAGCTTTAGCCAACTAAAATGACTAAGAGGTCTCAGTATAAGAGCCGATGGTGAGCATTAAATATGTACTGCTTATGGAACAAGACCAAAGGAGGATTAGGAGGAAGAAAGTTTAGTTTGTCACAGCTGAACGGGCTCACAATATAGGTAGAGAACAGAGGAAATGGGAGAGTAGTAGTAGGAAAATGTTGAATTCTTCAGCAATCACATTGGGGATGGTAGTATTTAAATTGTGTGTATAACATAGGATGAGTAAAATGAATAATTTTGGAATATTTTGCTCCCATACTCTCCTCTATACTTGTGAACCAGGATTCTGGATGTGGAAGTAAGGAGATGTAGATGTGATACAGAAAAAGTTAAGTAAGATCACCTACACTGGAATTTGAAGTATCAGAATGAACTCACGACTTATTTTATCCTTAAAATATGTATTCTTTAGCTCTGTCCTATGAAAAGGTCCCCAAATGACCAAGACAGTAGCAATGAACATCCTTAGCACTCAGATTGTTATCTGTAAATATCATTCCTAAAAGGAACTAAAGGAACAAGGGCTGATTCTTGGTCTAGGCTAGGAAACACACACAATGACCCTAAAATAATTTTGTCACACTAGCAACATGTGGAATAAATGCAGGGTAAGGGTTGGTGCTCAGAAAACAGAATATATGCAATCACCTAGGCCCTTTTTAAGTTCTATAGCAAGGCATATTTGAGCTGGGTACATTGGACACAAAGTGGACAATGCACCAGGAAAAGGATCTGGATGTCTTCCTCTGCATATTTGTAAGGAAATTCTGAGGGGTTAGAGACCAGGTTTTACATCTGATTATATAAAAATGGGAATTTCCTGGCCAGAAAAATGGCTAATAGGCAAGAGTTTAGTGAGAACTCATCTAGTGGTGTAGACATCTAAGCTAGAGCAGAGCTACCCAAACTTTAATGTGCAAGAATTACTAGATGGATTTTGCTAATATGACAGTTTGACTCAGTAAGTAGGGGCTGGGACCTAAGATTTTACCTAGTAAAACAGAATTAGGATTTCTTAATTCAAACAAGCCTAGCTAACTTCTTGCTGCTAAGCAACTAAAAAGAGAGAACAAGTTTCCAGTACCATGCTTGTTTGTTTTTCCACCCTTCTGTAAGTAAAACCTAAAAATATGTGGTTGGGCAGGATTACCCCTGAGCAGTCTGGAAAAGGGAGGCCTTGTCATGTTAAAAAGTTGAGTCAAAGTCATCAAAAATCTCCAAACAAAAGTCCAGGACCAGACGGCTTCCCAGGGGAATTCTACCAAACATTTAAAGAAGAATTCCTATTCTCCTGAAACTGTTCCAAAAAATAGAAATGGAAGGAAAACTTCCAAACTCATTCTATGAGGCCAGCATCACCTTGATCCCAAAACCAGACAAGGATCCCACCAAAAAGAGAATTACAGACCAATATCCCTGATGAACACAGATGCGAAAATTCTCACCAAAATACTGGCCAATAGGATCCAACAGTACATTAAAAGGATTATTCACCACGACCAAGTGGGATTTATTCCAGGGCTGCAAGTTTGGTTCAACATCCGCAAATCCATCAATGTGATACAATACATTAATAAAAGAAAGAATAAGAACCATATGATCCTCTCAATAGATGCTGAAAAAGCATTTGACAAAGTGCAGCATTCCTTCCTGAATAAAACTCTTCAAAGTGTAGGGATAGAAGACACATACCTCAATATTATCAAAGCCATCTATGAAAACCCCACTGCAAATATCATTCTCAATGGAGAAAAACTGAAAGCTTTTCCGCTAAGGTCAGGAACACGGCAAGGATGTCCGTTATCACCACTGCTTATAAACATAGTGCTAGAAGTCCTAGCCTCAGCAATCAGACAACAAAAAGAAATTAAAGGCATCCAAATTGGCAAAGAAGAAGTCAAACTATCACTCTTTACAGATGATATGATACTATATGTGGAAAACCCAAAAGGCTCCACTCCAAAACTGCTAGAACTTGTACAGGAATTCAGTAAAGTGTCAGGATATAAAATCAATGCACAGACATCAGTCGCATTTCTTTACACTAACAAGACAGAAGAAAGAGAAATTGAGGAGTCAGTCCCATTTACAATCGCACCCAAAACCATAAGATACCTAGGAATAAATCTAACCAAAGAGGCAAAAAAGTCTATACTCAGAAAACTATAAAGTACTCATGAAAGAAAGTGAGGAAGACACAAAGAAATGGAAAAATACTCCATGCTCATGGATTGGAAGAACAAATATTGTGAAAATGTCTATTCTACCTAAAGCAATCTACACATTTAATGCAATCCCTATCAAAATCCCACCCATTTTTAAAAATTTTTATTTATTTTTTTTTAGAGATTTTATTTATTTGTTTACTTGACAGAGAGAGAGACAGAGAGCACAAGCAGGCAGAGAGGCAGGCAGAGAGAGAGGAGGAAGCAGGCTCCCTGCCGAGCAAGGAGCCCGATGCGGGGCTGGATCCCAGGACCCGAGATCACGACCTGAGCCGAAGGCAGCGGCTTAAGCCACTGAGCCACCCAGGCGCCCCCCCCCATCCATTTTTTTTTAAAGAAATAGAACAAATAATCCTAAAATTTATATGGAACCAGAAAAGACCTCGAATAGCCAAAGGAATATTGAAAAAGAAAACCAAAGTCAGTGGCATCACAATTCCAGACTTCAAGCTCTATTACAAAGCTGTCATCATCAAGACAATATGGTACTGGCACAAAAAAAGACATATAGATCAATGGAACAGAATAGAGAGCCCAGAAATAGACCCTCAACTCTATGGTCAACTAATCTTCGACAAAGCAGGAAGGAATGCCCAAAGGAAAAAAGACAGCCTCTTCAACAAATGGTGCTGGGAAAATTGGACAGCCACATGCAGAAAAATGAAATTGGACTATTTCCTTACACCACACATGAAAATAGACTCAAAATGGATGAAGGACCTCAATGTGAGAAAGGAATCCATCAAAATCCTTGAGGAGAACACAGGCAGCAACCTCTTTGACCTTAACCGCAGCAACTTCTTCCTAGGAACATCACCAAAGGCAACAGAAGCAAGGACAAAAATGAACTATTGGGATTTCATCAAGATCAAAAGCTTTTGCACAGCAAAGGAAACAGTTAACAAAACCAAAAGACAACTGACAGAATGGGAGAAGATATTTGCAAACGACATATCAGATAAAGGGCTAGTATCCAAAATCTATAAAGAGCTTAGCAAACTCAACACCCAAAGAACAAATAATCCAATCAAAAAATGGGCAGAGGACATGAACAGACATTTCTGCAAAGAAGACATCCAGATGGCCAACAGACACATGAAAAAATGCTCCACATCACTTGGCATCAGGGAAATACAAATCAAAACCACAATGAGATACCACCTCACACCAGTCAGAATGGCTAAAATTAACAAGTCAAGAAATGACAGAGGCTGGCGAGGATGCGGAGAGAGGGGAACCCTCCTACACTGTTGGTGGGAATGCAAGCTGGTGCAACCACTCTGGAAGTGTGGAGGTTCCTCAAAAAACTGAAAATAGAGCTACTCTATGACCCAGCAATTGCACTTCTGGGTATATATCCTAAAGATACAAACATGGTGCTCCGAAGGGGCACGTGCACCCAAATGTTTATAGCAGCAATGTCCACAATAGCCAAACTGTGGAAAGAGCCTAGATGTCCATCAACAGATGAATGGATAAAGAAATGTGGTATATATATACAATGGAATACTATACAGCCATCAAAAGAAATGAAATCTTGCCGTTTGTGACGACATGGATGGAACTAGAGGGTATTATGCTTAGCAAAATAAGTCAATTGGAGAAAGACAACTATCATATGATCTCTTTGATATGAGGAAGTGGAGATGCAATGTGGGGGGGTTGGGGGGAGGTAGGAAAAGAAAAAATGAAAAGATGGGATTGGGAGGGAGACAAACCATAAAAGACTCAATCTCAAAAAACAGACTGAGGGTTGCTGGGGGGAGGGGGGACGGGAGAGGGTAGTGGGGATATGGACATTGGGGAGGGTATGTGCTATGATGAGTGCTGTGAAATGTGTAAACCTGGCGATTCACAGAGCTGTACTCCTGGGGATAAAAATACATTATATGTTTATTAAAATAAAAAAATTAAAAATTAAAAAAATAAAAATAAAGAAAAAAAAAGTTGAGTCAAATTGCTGGTTACAATAATCAGGAAGGTAGACAATTTCCCTACCTAACTTGTAGCCCTAGTGGAGGTTTATAGAAAGAGACAGTTGGTGTGTTTGGTTGCTTCTTTTGCTTTCAGCAAGGTATTACAAATAAAGCTCCAAGTCAGGGTGAAAAGCAAACAGAACATCTGGTAATTCTGGGCCTTCACTAAGTTGAAAAAGCCAGCTGCCTACGTACCCCTAAATAGCAGAAGATATTTGCCTTAGAGATTTCCCATAGCCCATTAAGACTTTTTGGCAAACACAAATGGGCAAAAAGGCAACAGAAAACAAAGATAAACTGAAACAAAAATCAAATTAACGGAGTTCCCTTCTCACTTAAGCCTGTTGTTTCAGATAACCTCAAGACTGTCGTCATTAAAAAGAAGTTAAGGAAGGTGTAAGTGTGGAAGACAGGAAATAGGTCACATTTAACAACTATTTCTAGAAACAACTGTGGGTGTGGTTACCGGAACCTGAAACTGTCTGGAAGCAGTTTACTAAATATTCAATGAAATTACATTAAACAACAACAACACTGAAAAACCTGGCCTACAAAAGCTCTCGATCCAAGTACAAAAGCTTTCCTCCAGAAAGGGAATACTCTTCAACACCCAGGTAACTTGTATTCTTAGGGCCAAACTGGGGCCCAGAGTGTAAGGGGTAACTGAGATCCTCTAAAGAGCAGAACAAGGGTCTAACCGGAAAACTTACTCCCTCCAAGGGTAGGGGTATTTCTCGTTCCTTCCCCCGGATTCCACCATTGCTTTGGAGAAGTAACGGCTGCGGGGTTCACATTCCACGTTTGCTGAGTTCTCAGTGTGCTCACCCTGCTCCTGTTCCACCCGTTTTGTATTACGCGCGTAGGCATGAGGCAGATAATTTGTTCACAGTGTATGTGACCCTGGGCCATGAAAAGACACGTTCCAGTCTGACGGAGAGGGCTGTGCATCATCAGACAGCCAGCTTTTCGAGTTGGCGTAGAAACTGAAAAGGGAATTGATCGCTCTTCTTTTTTTTTTAAGATTTTACTTATTTATTTGACAGAGAAACACAGTGAGAGCGAACACAAGCAGGGGGAGAGGGAGAAGCAGGCTCCCACGGAGCAGGGAGCCCGACGCGGGGCTCGACCCCAGGACCCCGGGATCACGACCCGAGCCGCCGGCAGGGGCTCAGCCACCGGCCCCCCGGCGCCCCCACATTACTTTCTTAAGGCATTTCCTTGTGCTCGTCTTCCGGCCGCTCCCTTCCGACAGAGGGAACCTCCGTTCGCCGCACACCGGGAGGGCAACTCCAAGTCTGAAAGCCGCGGCGGGCAAGGCCCGAAGACGGAGCGTCGCTGGGAGGCTGGTGCCTGCAGCACCGGCGACCGATGACCAACACGAAGCGTCCGGCTGGACGCCCGAGCGGCCCGCGGCCATCCTGCCGCAATGCTCCGCAGCGGAAGAGGGCGGCGAGGAAGCGCTCCGCCGTGCGCGGCCCGGCCTCCCCTCAGCGAACGAGAGCGAGAGGAACGGCGACACGGGGTGTCGTCGTCCGCGAGCGCCAGGAGGGGCGACAGTTGGCACGTGCGTGCAGACGGCGTCCCGGGAGGACCCGTGAGGGAGCGGCGCCGTCCGCGCGCCGACGGGACGCTCGGTGTCCCCGCCACGGCGGCCGCTCCGCGGGGGAAGGGGCTGCCGCCGACACGCACGCCCAGACCACGCCCGCGGAGGCCCGTCGCGACAAACCGGCTACACCGCCAGCGCAGAAACACGCGCATCCGCACCGCGTCTAGAAAGCGCCGCCTCGGAGAACCGGACGCGGGAACAGCTCGTCGCGGCAACGCGCGCCGCTCCAGCGCTGCCTCCCAGAGCGGGCGGCCGCGGTCCACGCCCGAGCCGCAGGCGGAACTGGGCGACGACGGGAGGGGATTCCGGTCCCCGGCGCTTCCTGGAGTCGCACAAGCAACACGCCCTGGACCTCCTCCGCCAATCCCAAGTCGGGGCGCGCGGGCCCGAGCCCGCGGGAGGCTCCTGGGCGGGCCTTGGACGCGCGTGGAGCTGCCGTCACGCGGCTCTGCGGACGGGCCTGCGCGGGCTCGCACGCCCGGCGCTCTGGCCCACACAGTCGCTACTCTATGGCATCTCGGGTTCCCTCTAGCTGCAGGCTGGAGGACTGCACTCGTTTCTCGGCGGCGGCGCGAGGCCCGGCAGCCTCTGCTGAGCTGGAAGAAAGATGGCGGCAGCCGTGCGGCAGGACTTAGCCCAGCTCATGAATTCGAGCGGCTCTCACAAAGATCTGGCGGGCAAGTGAGTGTCTCCCAGGGCCCTGGGCGGTCGGGAGGGAAGCCGTGGACCGGTTCGCGGGGTGACGGCTGCTTCGGGGTGTGGTGCGGCCTGACGACCAAGGGGGCGGGCCTGAGGTCGTCTGCAGACGCCCAGACGGGAGCAGAAAGCCGGCGGAGACCTTACGCCGGGAACCCCGGGGGCGGCCGACGCGGGGCGGCCGTCAGCTTGTTCGGGTTTGGGGAGCACCCTGACCTGCTTGTTGAGACTCTGGAAGCACGGCCCGAGGGGCGACTGCCCCCACGGCCTTCTTTGCCGGCCCTGGTGCCTCTGCATCGCTGCGGGCCCTCACACCGAATCTGCTCTCTCTTCGGGCCTTTTTTTTTTTTTTTTTAAATTGGGGGAAATGTGTCTTCTGGGGCCTCGGTGTGGCGCTTCCCGGGAGCTGGCTTTTCGAGCCCACGGGGCTGAGCAGGTATGGCCGCTCCCGTGTGCGGCCAGAGCCGCCCGGACCGTCTTCTGCGAGTCCTTGCGTGTGGGCTTCTCTCCGCCGCCGACTCCGAGGAGGGGCGCCTCCGCCGAACGCCCTCGCGACGTGAGTCAGGGAGCCTCGGGTGGTGGCGTTCGCAGGAACCCGAGTTGTGTAGGAATTCTGCGGAGTTTGTGTGGAAGGCTTAGACCCGTTCCGCGTTAAAACAGTGCCATGGGCCTGTCACGCGGGCGGTCCCAGTCGTGTTAGCCGAGGCAGTGGGCAGGTGGGTCGGCGAGGGTCCGACCCTCCTCGTACGTTATGCGGCAGCGTCCGCGGTAGCGAACTCGCGTTCCGGGGAGAGCGCGCGTCCAGCGCGACGGCCCCGACCGGGCGGGTGTGCGTGAGGGGGTACACCTGCCCTCACCTGGCCTGGAAACCTCGGCTGTGTTCTGGGGAAACTGCGGCCTCTCCTCTGGAGGCAGATGTCGTCTGGCTCTCGCGGGGGAAATGTAGCTGTGTCCCGTGGGTTTAGCTGGGGTGGACTGCAGTTTCCTTCTCAGGAAAATGGGGGCAGCGGGACAGACGAGTGAGCGTGAGCGCACAGTCGTATCACACGGGTCACTTAGAACGGCGCCTGAGGCCCCGTGCCACAGAACTGTCTTTGTTACTGTTATTGTTTCAAAGCGGTTGGTAAGTACATGAACTGACTTATTCCACGGGCTGTACGTTAGGGGAATGTGTCTTCATGGTTTAACCCTTTATCCGTGTAACGGTTAGATTCGGATGAAAGTAAAATGATCATGTATTTTCCCCCAGGCTCAGCTTACATTTCCCCCATGCTTTGCTTTGTTTTTTGTTTTCTTGAAGACCATGAAGTACATTCTCTATCAGAAGAGATACAGGTTTTCAAGTATTCGTAGAATTCTGAAACGTAGGTTAAGAATTCACATCCTCAGCTGTGAATTGCAGGTAAACAATAGTACCTATGTTATCGGTCCTTGAGTTATGTATTCCTGTGTAACAAACCCAAAACTTAGTGGTGTGAAACAACTACTACTTTTCAGGGTTCTTTGGGTGGACGGGACTGTTGTGCCGGCCTAAGCCAGGCCTCCTTGTGCAGGTGCAGAGTCAGCTGGCAGCTCAGTTGGGGCTGGCGAAGCTCAGACAGACTCACGTAGGCATCAGGCTGCTTCTGGCCGAGCCTGTCTCTCCACATGGTCTCGCATTCAGTTGTTCCTTACAGGGGCATAGAAGTGTTCCAAAAGGCTGAGAGTGGAAGCCGCCACACTTAAGGCTAGCCATGGAAATCTCACAATGTTGGTTCTCTAAAACAGGTCAAAGTAAATCATCAGACCAGCCCAGATTCAAGGGGGGGAAAAATGGAGCCTACCTCTTTCTGGGAGAAGTGGCCAAGTTACATTAGAAAGGAAATTATATAAAATAAAGGAAAGGAAATGCAGAAAGGAAAATTCTATAAAAATAGGACCCTTTTTTTTTTTTTTTTGTATTCCTACTTCTTGATAGAGAAGGTACCGAGAAGAGGATAGCAGGCCTTTGGAGTCTAAAGATTTCATTTTACAAGAAGCTGTTAGCATAGAGAAGAGAGGGTAATGAGAGACGTTTTAGCTCTCTTTGATTATTAGGCTGTTTTGCCAGGGTGCCTGGGTGGCTCAGTCAGTTAAGTATCAGCCTTATGCTCAGGTCATGATCTCAGGGTCCTGGGATGAAATACTGCATCCGGCTCTTTGCTCACTGGGGAGGCTGCTTCTCTCTCTCCCACTCCCTCTGCTTGTGCTCTCTTTCTCTGTCAAATAAGTAAATCTTAAAAAAGAAAGGCTGTTTTGTAGAAAAGAAAATAGACTCCTTTGCCTTACAGAGATAGACTTTTGATTAGAACTTTTTAATAATAGAATGGAATAGAACTGTCAAAAAACAGAAGACACTTACACACCAGGTACACACTGTATAATACACACTATGGACTCTCAAGGGCTCCTTGTAACACAGATTCTCTGGTTCTTTGTTATTCCCACACACAGCAGTTTTAGTGGTTCCCATCTCAAGAGTGAAGTTCCCTGGGGTGCCTGGGTGGCTCAGGTTAAAGCCTCTGCCTTCGGCTTGGGTCGTGGTCCCAGGGTCCTGGGATCGAGCCCCACATCGGGCTCTCTGCTCAGCGGGGAGCCTGCTTCCCCCTTTCCCTCTGCCTGCCTCTCTGCCTACTTGGGATCTCTCTCTGTGTCAAATAAATAAAATCTTTAAAAAAAAAAAAAAAGAGTGAAGTTCCCTAACGTCTGGTGTTTACCATGTGCCAAGCACATCGTTATTTACATTTTTTAATCCTTGAGTAATATTTACATTGCATATGAGGAAACTGAAGTATGGAGGTGAAATACCTCGCTTGAGGTCACATAGCTTGTGGCAAGGCCATAATTCAACCTGTATGCTTGGCTTATAGCCCTTGACTCTAAACACATCTACCTTTGGCCTTAAATTATCTTCCCCAAACTAGACTACATTTCAGATAATGATTTTTTTTGCGGGGGGGCTTAAAATACCTATCTTCCTCCACTCTTTTCCACTTAACACTACAATGAAATATTTAGAATACTTAAAGATCAACCTCATTTAGGAAATTATTTCTTTTTTTTAGCATTTTAAATTTTAATTAAAATTTGCTGGGACATCAGTTGTTAATCTTACTGAGATTCTCGAATATTATCATTTTCTTTAAAAAAATGATGTAAATTCAATTTAGTTAATGTATAATGTGCTATTAGTTTCAGGGGTAGAATTCAGTCATTCATCAGTTGCGTCTAACACCCAGTGCTCATTCCATCAAGTACCCTCCTTACTCCCCATCACCCAATTACCTCATCCTCCCACCCTCAGTTTGTTTCTTACAGCTAAGAGACTCTTATCGTTTGCCTCCTCTGTTTTTATCTTGTTTTTCCTTCCCTTCCCCTGTGTTCATCTGTTTTGTTTCTGAAATTCCACATATGAGTGAAATCATGTTATTTGTCTTTCTCTGCCCAAGTTACTTCGCTTAGCTAAGTATACTCTAGTTCTGTCCGTGTGGTTATAAATGGCAAGATTAGATTCTTCTTGACAACTTAGTAATATTCCGGTGTGTGTGTGTATGTGTGTGCACACACCACATCTTCTTTATCCATTCATCTGTCGATGGCCCTCTGGGCTCTTTCCATAGTTTGGCTATGGTGGACATTGCTGCTATAAACATTGGGGTGCACATGTTCCTTCGACTCACTGTTTTTGTATCTTTGAGTAAATGCTCAGTAGTGCGATTGCTGGGTCATAGGGTAGCTCTATTTTTAACTTTTTGAGGAACCTCCATGCTGTTTTCCAGAGTGCCTGCACGGGCTTGCATTCCCACCAACAGTGTAGGAGGGTTCCCCTTTTTCCGCATCCTCGCCGACATGTATTGTTTCCTCAGTGGTTAATTTAGTCATTCTGACCCGTGTGAAGTGGTATCTCATTGTGGTTTTGGTTTATAAGGAAATTATTTATTTATTTTATTAAAATTAATAAATAATTTATTATTTCTCCCAGGTATTATCGTATTTAATTTTCTGAAACTTCTTTGTGATGTGTCTATGTGCATTTGTTAAATCTCTCTGTCAGTTGGGTTTTGCTGTGAGATAAACCACTTGAAAACTGAGTGGATTAAAACAACAAGCATTTACTTTGCTTATAATTTGTTGGTGGGCTGGGCCCAGCTGGTGGTTCTCCGTCCTGCGTGGTCTGGGTCCCACACGTACCTCCCACTTGTGCCTGCTGTCCACTGCAGGTCGGGCAGGCACCACTGCTGTGCTATGTTGGTGGGGCAGGTGGTGGTGACTGGGCCGCGTGTTTCGTTATCCAGCAGGTTAGCCTGGTCTTGTTCGTGTGGCCACAGCAGGGTCCAAGACAAAAGGACACACACAGGACCTCTTGAGGTCTCAGTTCACAGCAGCACTTCACTTCTGCCAAATTCTATTAATTAAAACAAGGCCAGATCAAAGGGTTATAGAGTCACACTGCAGGAGCATATATGCAGAAGGAGAAAGAACTGTGGTTTTTCATTTTGTCTTATTTTTGTTTGTAAATACCCTACTGCATCGTTCTGATGGTGCTTCGCCGCATTTGTTGAACGGATGTGTTCAACTCTCTCATGGTCTGGGATGTTTGGGCCGTCTCTTTACAAATGTAGCCTGTGTCCCATTCTGTTCCCTTCTCTAGGATTCCAGTGAAGCCCCCGTTAGGCCTCTTACTGTGACCTCCATGTCTCTAACCCTGTCTTCTGTACTTAGCTTTGGACTGCTTTATTCCGGATAGACTTTTCTGTCCTGCCTCCTAGTTTATCAGTTTTTCAGGTGTTTAATCTACTGTTAAGAACTTCATTGAGTGAACTTGGATACAGTATTTTTTAGTTCTATAGTTTTGGGTGGTTCTTTTTTCTTTTCTTTCTTTCTTTTTAAAATATGGTTTTTAAACTTTCTATTTTAAGTACGCTGCACGCCTGGGGCTTGAACTCATGACCCTGAGATGGAGAGTCGCATGCTCTGCTGATAAGCCAGCCAGGTGCCCTGGTGGTCCTTTCTTCAGATGACACTTTTTTCATGATCCTCAGTTTCTTGCTGAAACCTTGAAGCCTGAGTTTATCTCTGTAAACATGATAAGCGTAGTTGCACTGCAGTCTTTCTGGTAGTGCCGGGCTCTGGAGGCCGGGCTTGTTGCTGCTGTCTGTTGCTTTTGTTGATTCTAGCTCAGAGTTATATGCCTTGTAATCTTTGTTGGGCAAGTTATTTAAAAATATACTTTTCAAAACATTTGGAGGCTTTAGGACATAGCCTTCCATGGAGGATTTTCATTTCCTTCTGCCGGTCGCCCAAGGGTGACGGCAGTCTAGGCTCAAGGCTTCAGAATTTCATGGTTTACCTAGACGATCCTTGAAATAGAAATTGTAATCTTATTTCCAAAGTGGTAGTGTTTCCTCCTTTGGCAGGCGTGGATCTCAGATTTCTTTTCTTTTAGCTTCTGTAGTTGGCCAAAAATGACAACTTTCCTCCCAGTGTTTCTGGTAGATTGGCAGAATGCCCCAAGGCAGAGCCTACCAGAAGTGCCACTCTGCCTCTCAGCTGTCGGTTCACAGTCAGCAAAGGCTTTCAGGCAGATGCTCTTCGTACTCTTATCTTCTCCTGTTTTTTTCTTTCTTGTTAGGATTTTATGCTATTAATTTTTTTCTTTTTTGCATTTCTTTCAGCTTTTTATGTTTTTATTTTTGTTTTGAGGTAGACTTGGTCCTGTCATCTAATTTGTCATTACCATAGGTGAAAGATCTATTAATACATACCTGTTCTACTTGTTTTGATTCTAAATAGTGACTGTAATACATTTTCATGTAGGTGTATATTACTTACCTTCAAAGATTTAAGTGCCAAGAAATCAGGAATCAGCACAGTGGACTTTAGTTCATAGACATAACTGGATGCTCAGTAGACGTTTGTTGATGATGGTAAATGAATAGGGGAGATGCAAGCACCTTAGTTAAATTTGTTTTCCTCTGTAATTTTTATTTTTTTTTAAAGTAGGCTCCGTGTCCAGTGTGGAGCCCAACATGGGGCTTGAACTCATGACCATGAGATCAAGACCTGAGCTGAAACCTAGAGCCAGATGGTCAACCGACTCAGCCACCCAGGAACCCACCTCCATAATATTTTTTAAGAAAAATATATTTGGTATTTGTCATGTTCTCCATATCAATCACTTCTCCGTTTTTTCTTTTGAGTGCTTAGTAAAAAGATGTTTTATCCATGGAGCCTTCTCTAGCTAATCTAACCCCTTTTGGTTTTACTCTCTTCTAAATTAAAATATTACTTCTTCATTTTTCATCTGTCTCTTTTTTAATTTTGTTTTTACTTTCTATTAAAACATAAGATATTTCTGGGTTTATATATACCTATATATTTTAAATTACATTGCACTTAGTATATTACTCTTAAGAGTAGAGCCTAACGGGGCGCCTGGGTGGCTCAGTGGGTTAAGCCGCTGCCTTCGGCTCTGGTCATGGTCTCGGGGTCCTGGGATCGAGCCCTGCATCGGGCTCCTTGCTCGGCGGGGAGCCTGCTTCTCTCTCTGCCTCTGCCTGCCTCTCTGTCTCTCTCTCTGTCAAATAAATAAATAAAATCTTTAAAAAAAAAAAAAAAAGAGTAGAGCTTAATACATTTTCTCTCATAACATAGATATGGAACAACTATCCAGATCAAGCTGGGGAATATTTCCAGCATGCCCAGAGAGTCCCTCATGCCCCTTCCCAGTCATTGCCCTCAAATATAACCACTGTTCTACTTCTGTCATCGTGAATTGGGTTTGCCTGTTCTTGAAATGCACATAAACGGAACCATTCAGTTTATAGCCTTTTGTGTCTGTCCTTTTCCACTTAACATATCTGTGAGATACATTCATGCTTGAAGCATTCCTTATTGATTTGTAGAATGCCATTTTATTAGTGGGCTTCACTTTCTTATTGATGAGCATTACAATTTTTTGTAGTTTAGAGCTATTTTGAATAAAGCTACTATGAAAATTTTTGTATTTTTTTTTGTGGACATAAACATTCATTTTTCTTTGGATATATACCCAGGAGTAGAATATTTGGGTTATAGAGTACACGTTTAGTTTTAGTAGATAACTGCCAGTGGTTTTCTGGAGTGTAGATCACTTTACACTCCCGTTGGTTATAGGTGAGATTAGTTCCCCTACATTCTCACCCATACTCAAATTTGTTATTGTTTTTAATACTATTCATTCTAGTGGAAGTATAATAGTATCTACTTATGCTTATAATCTCATTAACTTAATGAGTATTGGGGTGGTTGGGAATCTTTTAATATGCTTACTGGGCATTTGGATGTTATCTCTAGTGAAGTGCTTACTTATGTAATTTTTTATTTTTTTGCCGAATACATGAATTTCAAGTATTTTTTCTATCTATGGCTTGCGTGTTTCACTTTTTTTTTAAGCTTTTAATTGAACAGGTTATAGAAGAGGATTGATAGACCAGAGCCCATGCCATCATCAGACTCCTCTGATTCTTCTTTCTTTGCTTCCACTTTCTTCTCAGCTGGAGCGGCGGTGGTGGAGGGAGCAGGACCTCCTGCTGGCACAGCACCAGGTGCTGGGGCGGCTCTCCCAGCCGCTCCGTTGGCAGCTGAGGCTCTCATGTTGACACTGGCCAGGGCCTTTGCAAACAAGCCCAGCAAGAGAGGTTCAACATTCCTACCTGCCGTTCTAATGAGGGCTTTGATCTTTGCCTCTGTGACCTCATTGTGCTGCAGGGTGAGGGCCAGGCAGATGCAGGCGAGTGCCGTGCGGACGCTGCGGATGCGGAGCTAGTCACCGGATGCGAGGGCCTCACCCCATCACGGCATTAGCTTCCTTGAAAGGACCGAGCACCTTAAGGGCAGCTGAGGAAAGCATGTCTCACTTTCTTAATGGTGACTTTGATAGATATTCTTTTTTTTTTAATATTTTATTTATTTATTTGTCAGAGAGAAGGAGAGAGAGAGAGCACGCAAGCAGGCAGAGAGGCAGGCAGAGGCAGAGAGAGAAGCAGGCTCCCTGCCGAGCAAGGAGCCCATGTGGGACTCTATCCCAAGACCCGGGGATCATGACCTGTGCCGAAGGCAGCACCTTAACCCACTGAGCCACACAGGAGTCCCTTGATATTCTTAATTTCAAAGAAACATACCCATTTTTTATTCGTACAAAATTCTTTTTCTTGTGGTGAGAACTTTTAAGAACTACTTTTTTAGCAACGTTCAAATATGCAACACACAGTATTATTAACTACAGTTGCTGTGCTGTACATTACATCCGCATGACTTACTTATTTTATAACTCGAAGTTTGTATCTTAAACCACCTTCACCCATTTTCCATACCCCACTCCTTGCCTCTGGCAGGCACCGGTTTGATCTGCATCTGTGTGTTCGGTTTGGTTTTACTTTAGATTCCACTGTAAGAGAGATCATTTGGTACCTATCTTTCTCTGTCTGACTTATTTTGCTTAGCATTAATGCCTTCAGGATCTATCTATCTTGTTGCAAAAGGCAAGATTTTCTTCCTTTTTATGGCTGAATAATATTCCATTGTATTTACATAAGTGTTCTTTATCCATTCATTCATAGATGAACACTTTAGTTGTTTCTCTATCTTGGTTATTGTAAATAATGCTGCAGTGAACATTGGAGTATTTATATATCTTTTCAAACTAATGTTTTCATTTTGTTTGGATAAATACTCAGTAGAATTATTGGATCACAATGTGGGTTTTTTTTTTAGATATCTTTATACCATTTTTTGTAGTGACTGCACTAATTTACATTCCTACCAACAGTACATGAAGGTTCCCTTTTTTGTGTATCTTCCCCAACACTTGTTATTTCTTGTCTTTTTTTTTTTTTTAGATTTTATTTATTTATTTGACAGAGATCACAAGTAGGCAGAGAGGCAGGCGGGGGGCGGGGGTGGTGGCGGGAAGCAGGCTCCCCACCGAGCAGAGAGCCCTACACGGAGCTCAGTCCCGGGACCCTGAGATGACCTGAGCCAAAGGCAGAGGCTTAACCCACTAAGCCACCCAGGTGCCCCATTTCTTACCTTTTTAATAATAGCCATTCTAACAGATGTGAGGTAATACCTTATTGTGGATTTGACTTGTATTTCTCAGATTATTAGTGATGTTCAACCTGTTTTTGTGTGACTTTTGTTCTATTTCTGTGAAAAATGCTGTTGGAATTTTGATAGGGATTTCATTGAATCTGTAGATTGCTTTGGGTAGTATGGGCATTTTAACAAGACTGATACTTTCGGTCTGTGACTATGGAATGTCATTCCTTTTATTTATGTCTTTAGTTTCTTTCATCATTGTCTTACAGTTTTCAATGTACAGATCTTTCACCTGGGTTAAATTTATTCTTTGTTCTTTTATTCTTTTTCCAATTTTAGTATATGTGCTGCCAAAGCGAGCACTCTTTTATTCTTTTTGATGTAATTGTAAATACGATGTTTTCTCTTCCTGATGATTTGTTATTAATGTGTAGAAACACAACAGATTTTTTAAAATTTAAATTCAATTTAATTAACATATGGTGTATTAATAGTCTCAGAGGTAGAATTTAGAGATTCATCAGTTGCATATAATACCCAATGCTCGTCACATCATGTGCCCTCCTTAAAAAATGCCCATTACCTGGTTCCACCCACCTCCCCTCCGACAGCCCTTAGTTTGTTTCCTACAGTTAAGACGCTCTTATGGTGAGACACGTGGGTGGCTCAGTGGTTAAGCTTCTGCCTTGAGCTCAGGTCATGATCTCAGGGTCCTGGGATTGAGTCCTGCTTCTGGCTCCCTGCTCATGAGGGAGCCTGCTTCCCCCTCTGCCTGCTGCTCCCCTTGCTGTGCCCACACGCTCACACTCACTCTCTCTCTCTCTCTCTCTCTCTCGGACAAATAAATAAATAAAATCTTTATTTTAAAAAAAAGTCTCTTATGGTTTGTCTCCCTCTCTGTTTCCTTCTTATTTTATTTTTCCTTCCCTTCCCTTATGTTCATCAGTTTTGTTTCTTAAATTCTACCTGTGAGTGAAATCATACATATATACATATACGTATTTGTCTTTCTCTAATGGACTTGCTTCATTTAGCATAATGTGGTCTAGTTCATCCACATGTTGCAAATGGCAAGACTTCATTCTTTTTGGTGGCTGAGTATATTCCATAGGTATATGTATATATATATATAAAATTGTGTATATATGTAATATATATATTTATATACATAGCATCTTTTTTATCCATTTATTTATTGATGGGCATGTGGGCTCTTTCCATATTTTGGCTATTGGAAACACAACAGGGGTGCCTGCGTGGCTCACTTGTTAAGTGTCTGCTTTTGGCTCAGGTCGTGATCCCGGGGTCCTGGGATTGAGCCCCGCATCGGGCTCCCTGCTCTGGGGGAAGCCTGCTTCTCCCTCTCCCACTCCCCCTGCTTGTGTTCCCTCTGTCACTGTGTCTTTCTCTGTCAAATAAATAAATAAAATCTTTTAAAAAAAAAGAAACAGAACAGATTTCTGAGCATTGATTTTGTACCCCAAAACTTATCCGAATTCATTTATTAGTTCTGCAGTCATATTCCTTATACTATTCAGTTTTATTCATTTCAGTGACTTTTGTTTTATTGTAATTTGTGATAATATTATTTGATATTTAAATTTTTATTTGCCTAGACTATACCTTCAAAGACTCAGGTTATTTAAAGTCTCTTTAGTGGGCGCCTGGGTGGCTCAGTGGTTTAAAGCCTCTGCCTTCGGCTCAGGTCGTGATCTCAGGGTTCTGGGATCGAGCTCCGCATCGGGCTCCCTGCTCAGCGCAGAGCCTGCTTCCCCCTCTCTTTCTGCTGCCTCTCTGCCTTGTGATCTCTCTCTCTGTGTCAAATAAATAAAATCTTTAAAAAAAAAAAAGTCTCTTTAGTATCATACACAGAATCTCATACAGCATTTTAAAAACCCTAGGTGCTCAGTTCACATTTTTGGATTATTTAATATGGCAATATTAAATGATTATTTTTTTAAAGATTTTACTTATTTATTTTTTAAGATTTTATTTATTTATTTGACAGAGAGAGAGAGAGAGAGATCGCCAGTAGGCAGAAAGGCAGGCAGAGGGGGAGGGGGAAGCAGGCTCCCCGCTGAGCAGAGACCCCGACTCGGGGCTCGATTCCAGGACCCTGAGATCACGACCTGAGCCGCAGGCAGAGGCTTAACCCACTGAGCCACCCAGGTGCCCCTAAATTTTATTTATTAGAAAGAGAGAGAGCACACAAGTGGGAGGAGCAGAGGGAAAGGGAGAAGCAGACTCCCCACTGAGCAGGAAGCCTGACTCACAGCTTGATCCTGGGACTCTGGGATTATGATCCAAGCTGAAGGCAGCCGTTTAACTGACTGAGCCAGCCAGGTGCCCGATTGATTATTTGAACCCCAGATTTAAATTAGGTTTATTAGTCATTCCTTATTATTATTGTAAATAACTAATTTCTTATTCTAGATACTGGAATACTGGAATTTACATATTAGAGAATGAGTAAGATAGCATCTAGCCTGAACTCTATACCTCTCTTTCTTAATCTGTAAAAGTTGAGAGTTTGATTAGGCAATTCGTAATGCTCTGGCAAGTTGTATGATGTGGTTAATGTAAAAGTTTTATCACTTTCTAGGTTTTTTTTTTTTTTTTTTGGTGTGGTTATTTATTTATTTATTATTTTTTAAGATTTTACTTATTTATTTGACAGACAGAGATCACAAGTAGGCAGAGAGGCAGGCAGAGAGAGAGGAGGAAGCAGGCTCCCTGCTGAGCAGAGAGCCCGATGCGGAGCTCGATCCCAGGACCCTGGGACCATGACCTGAGCCGAAGGCAGAGGCTTTAACCCACTGAGCCACCCAGGTGCCCCTTTGGTGTGTTTTTTAATACAGATCAGTTGACAAGTTATGAAACGATGCTTTAAAACTGGTTAATTAGAGGAGCGCCTGAGTGACTCAGTGGGTTAAGCCTCTACCTTCGGCTCGGGTCATGATCTCAGGGTCCTGGGATCAAGCCCCACATCGGGCTCTCTGCTCAGCAGGGAGCCTGCTTCCCCACCCCCCTCTGCCTGCCTCTCTGCCTACTTGTGATCTCTCTCTCTCTGTCAAATAAATAAAATCTTAAAAAGAAACTGGTTAATTAGAACATTTCTGTGCGACATTGTCATCTTTGAGTATAATATTGTTAGTATAAAATAATTTATAGGGATGTCAGATTAAGGGGGCTTAGCCATGAATATGAAAAATAGGAATAATAAGCCAATCACAAATGAATAAACCATTGAATGCCCAGAGCGGTGAAGTAGATGTATAAGTATAGCTATGGGAAATAGTATATGTGCATGTGTGTGTATGTGTGTATAGAGAAAGAGTGAGATAGTCCATGTTAATGAATTTTCAGATAGCTGAATATTGTCCCTCAAATTTTTTTTTTTAAAGATTTTTTATTTATTTATTTGACAGACAGAGATCACAGTAGGCAGAGGCAGGCAGAGAGAGAGAAGGAAGCAGGCTCCCTGCTGAGCAGAGAGCCCGATGCGGGGCTCGATCCCAGGACCCTGAGATCATGACCTGAGCCGAAGGCAGAGGCTTTAACCCACTGAGCCACCCAGGCGCCCTGTCCCTCAAATTTTAAAAATAATTTTAAAAACATCAATTTTTATTTTAAAGCTTAATAATATTTCCTTGCTTTATTAGAGTAGTTCTCTTCTTTTGGAGTTTGTTGCCTTTTCTGTCAGTTTATCTTTCTTACAAGTCAGTTTGACTCGTGTTTTTGAGAAATCATATAACCAAGGTTCAAAGAGTACTGTATGGGTTGAGAATCAGTAAGTGTTGAATGGTAGCTTGTACAAAATACAAATCATAAATTTGAATGAGTTTGGGCCCTATTTGTATATATTTTTCTTTCTATTTGTATATTTTCTTTCTTTTTTTTTTTAAAGGTTTTTATTTATTTATTTGACAGACAGAGATCACAAGTAGGCAGAGAGGCAGACAGAGAGAGAGGAGGAAGCAGGCTCCTTGCCGAGCAGAGAACCTGATGCGGGGCTCAATCCCAGGACCCCGGGATCATGACCTGAGCCGAAGGCAGAGGCTTTAACCCACTGAGCCACCCAGGCGCCCCTATATTTTTGTTTCTTGACTATATTCTGGACAACGTTCTGAATAATTGGCAATACTATTAGGTTGTGAAATATATTAACTAATGCTTTTAATAAATATTACTATTAAGACAGAGGGATAAACAATAGTATAATACTTGTGTACCTACCACTCAGTTTAAGAAATAAAATACTGTTTTATTACTTACCAATACTGTTAAATATTTGAATGATTGTGATATGCTGCTTTAGGCATTGTTTGTATAGCAGTCAACAAAACAAACAAAAATCCTTGTCCTCCTAGAGTTTATATTTTTAGGAAGGGGTTTGCCATTGCCTAATAATTGTCATTGTTCCTGTTTTTAGCATTTCCCCCATCCTTTTTTTAAAAAAATTAAGATTCTTATTTATTTGAGAGAGAGAGAGGGTGAGTGAGTGCATGAGTAGGGGGAGGGATAGAAGGAGAGGGAGAAGCAGAGTCCTTGCTGAGCAGGGATTCCCAGCTGAGGGCAGGGGGCTTGATCCCAGGACCCTGAGATCATGACATGAGCCAAAGGCAGACACTTAACCAGTGGAGCCACCCAGACGCCTCTCCCCCATCTCCATCCTTCTTATTTGAATCTTATGTGGTCATGAATATTAGGCAGAATAGTTATTAGAAGTGATTGCAAATAAAGAATGTATAGGCTTGTCTGACAGCATGAGGCATGTTCTGTCAGTGCATTTGGCTTGGTAGAGTTTGTTTTGTACACACTAAGACATTCAATCCCTAGTATTTTGTTTCACTGCCTAGTCAACACTATCCTATTGTTGGTAACCCTAGTTTCATTAAGTCCGCAAGAGAAAAGGTTCTGGGTCACCTCAAATAACATTTTTGTGTCTGTGTAATACATAATTGAAGGAAATATAGCTTATTTTTTTAAGACATTTGAAAGAAAGTTGACTTTTTTAAAGAGAAGAAGGCAAATCATAAGAGACTTCTTTAAGAAAAGATTCATTGACTTACTTAAGAGAGCACGAGCTCGCATGTGCACATACCTGCACCCAAGTGTGGGAAGGGGGAGAGGGAGAGAGGGAATTCAAGCAGACTTCCTGCTGAGCATAGGGCCATTGCAGGTAGGGGCTCAACCCCACAACCCCAAGATTACAACCTGAGCTGAAGTCAAGTCATATGCGCAACTGGCTGAACCACCCAAACACCCCAAAAGTTGACATTTTAGTTTAAATTTAAAACTAAAACTTTTTCTGGACACCTGGGTGGCTCAGTGGGTTAAAGTCTCTGCCTTCGGCTCAAGTTGTGGTCTCAGGGTCCTGGGATCGGGCCGAGTCGGGCTCTCAGCTCATTGGGGAGCCTGCTTCCCCTTCTCTCTCTGCCTCTCTGCCTACTTGTGATCTCTCTCTCAAAAAACAAAACAAAACAAAAAAAAAAACCTAAAACTTTTTCAAGAAAAAGTGACAGTTTAGATCCAGTAACTTAGAGTTACAGATTCACTTTCTTGTGATGGGCTTGAAAACTTTTTTTCTTTTTTAAGTAGGCTCTATGCCCACTGTGGGGCTTGAGCTCACAATCCTCTAGATCAGAAGTCTCATACTCTATCAACGAAGCCAGCTAGTTGCCTCTGGGGCTGAAAACTTAAAAAAACTTGTGGTATACTGTACAGAAAACAAGAAGAAGTGATACCTTAGAACTACAGATTTAGTGTTTCTTGTGATGGACTAGGAACTTACAACGACAAAAGAAATCTATGGTATACTATAAAGAAAACCAATTAGAGCACTGTGAAAAAAACCAGGGTAAACAGAAATGAGTAAACATCAGACTGAGCATTAGAGTATGTAGTGTCCTCTGAACTTTATTTTCATTTGGTGTTGTTTTAGGTACCGTCAGATCCTGGAAAAAGCCGTTCAGTTATCTGGGGCAGAACAACTAGAAGCTTTGAAAGCTTTTGTGGAAGCAAGTAAGTGGAATGAAAATTCCATGTTTGCCTTGTATTACTGAGTTAGGACTTCAAAGCTTGCTCAAGCTTGTTTTAGATCAAGTTACCAATATAATTTGCATTGACATTAAATCATGTGGAAATTCACTTTAGAATTTACTTACTTCTTGGTTATTTTTCAATAAGTTGTCTTCAGAGTTACATTACCAATTAAGGTTTTATATAGTAATTGCTACAGTAACTGATGAAAGACAATGTAGCATAATGATAAAGAGAGTAGTCTAGATTCAGTCTGGTCTCTTGTTCTGTTAGTTGTGTGTTCTTGGGTAAGATACTTCCTTTGTGACTCCATTTCCTTGTCTGTAAAATGGGGATGGGATAGCTACCCTGTAGCAATGTTGGGAGAGTAAAGGAGTTGATATACCAAGTAAAGAGCTTCGAATAGTACCTGGCATATAGTAAGTGCTGCAGAGATGTTAAGTGTTACTAACGTGAAGAACACTCCGTTTGAATGGGAACCAGACATTTCCATTCTTCAAGACATTCTCACCTACTCCCTGACTTCAAACGTATCCAGTTATTTTGAAAATTACTCGAAAGTCAGGCTGGAGTTGATACGAGTTAACAGTATTAAGGACGCTTGAGAGGGCTTTACACTGTACAGCATGCTTTCACACACATGCTCGTGAGAAGTGCTAGTTTGTGTAGGAATTTCTTTCAAACGGTTGTAAATGCCCAATGGCACTTGTAATGAAACTATTTTCTCAGCTGTATCCGGCTTTATCCGAGAATGAATTATGATTAATACATCATGAACTGATTACAAGCTTGTTGCAGGTTACTGTAAGTTACTGCCTCAGAAAGATCGGGGCCTGCAGTGGGTGTTGAACTGGCAGTGGCTTCAGAAAGACTGAGAGGAATGGTTTTATTGAGAACACTGCATTGTAGTAGCAAAAGAATAGTGATTTTTATTATAAACTTTGATCTTTGTATAAACATTGAATCCAGTGCACTAATGAAAAGCCATCTACCGAAAATCATTCACATCAGCTGAACAGTTTTGAACCGTCATGTATTTTCCTGGTAACTGCTGGTTTCAGACTTAATTTATCTGAGCAGTGGTACAAGCATGATGCATCTTTTAAAATATAATAATGGTGCTAGTAATAATGAAATTTGTTGAGTGCTTTGTGCCCCATGTTGTTTAAAGTGCTCTGTGTACAGGGCATTTAAGCTTCACAGCAGCCTTAGCTAGCCACAGTGTACAGATGAGAAAACAGAAACACAGAGAAGCTGAATTTCTTTTGGAGGGCGTCTGATCAGGAGTGCTGGAAGCGGTGTGGCTTCAGAGCTCTCATCTGTAATCACATGCAGTATTAAAAACTTGTAAATGTTTATAAATAATGTCATTAAGTCTGCCTGTATGTCTAGTGCTGACTTCAGTTTTATTTGACATTTTTATTGGGAAAGTACAAGTGGCGGTAACTGTCCCTACTTGCTTTATTTAAATTTCATGAACATTATCTCAGTTTCTTCTTTAACTCCTTTTTGTAACCAGGTGGAATATAAGTAGATACATAAAAATGGAGGTGTTTCTGTGCCTTCCCTTTGTAGAAAAATAAGGAAGAGAAGGAAGAATATAAAATTCTCAAATGTAAAAGAAAACTTTTCCCCAGCCATTTCTGTTTCTTAGAAAAATATAGGGGATTTTTACTGTTTTGGTGTAATCACTATGTAATCAAATAATTCAGCATAAGGAAAACTAATTGTGTAATATAAGCTGATATGGGTGTGGAAATCCCTAAATAATGCACTGAAGGTTCATTATTAGGAATGCACTAATATATATTGTTTTTAATGTTAATTTTAGGTAAAAATTGATTGCTTAATGAAAATTTATAAATGATTCATGTTTTCTTATCTTTTTTTTTTTGTCCAGTGGTAAATGAGAATGTCAGTCTCGTGATCTCTCGACAGTTGCTAACTGATTTCTGTACACATCTCCCTAACCTGCCTGACAGCACAGCCAAAGAAATCTATCATTTCACCTTGGAAAAGATCCAGCCTAGAGTCATTTCATTTGAGGAGCAGGTAAAAATCTAGAGCAATGACTTTTGAACATGAGATAGCAGCAGTTATTTTGAGAGGTATTACTACATTTTTAAAGGAGATGGTCATCCAGTTTTATTTTTGACAAAACGGTGTGCCAAATAGCATGTTACAATGTAAAAATAGATACTAGGATGTTGTAACTCCAGCTGATAGTTGCTCAGATGTTACAATTTGATTTATAAACCAAATATTACTCTTTAGACAATTTTTAAGAATCATTGAAATTGTTAATAAGCTTAGAATAATAGGAAAACTTCAACATTATGTATGCAGTTAACATAAAAGTAAAATTTCATATTTAAGCTAAATTACTGCCATAATCCATGTTGCAGAAATGTGTTAGTTCAATATTTTGGTATTCTGTATATGCAGAATTCATTAAAAAAATAGGGGTGGTCTAGTGACACTTGTACTATTTACTTGTCAGCTTAATATGTTAAATGAAAGCATTATCACAATAAATTAACTTTGTATCCATTTATTTTAGCCACTAATGTGAGTTGAAGTAATTTAACATGTCTGCCTGTTATTCCAGGTTGCGTCAATAAGACAGCATCTTGCATCCATATATGAGAAAGAAGAAGATTGGAGAAATGCAGCCCAAGTGTTGGTGGGAATTCCTTTGGAAACAGGACAAAAGTATAGTAAATAGTGGATATTGGATGGAGATGTATATAGGATATGTATCATTGTTCACTAGTGTTTTTTCTCACATTCTAGTGAAGGAAACATCATAAACAATAAGTACAGACATTTTGTAGAGTATTAGAAGGTGATAAGTGCTCTAGAGAAAAGTAAAGGGAAAGTGGGGAACAGGTTGCATCATTAAATAGGGTGATTGGAGTGGTAGGGTGTCCAGGTGCATCTTCCCAGATACTTGAAGGAAGTGAGGGAGTGGCTGGGAGCTGAGAGAAGACTGTCAGGGGATCCTGGTGGGGAGGATGGCTAATGTAAAGGCCCTGAGACAGGAGCACGCCTACAGGATGCCAGTGTGATTGGAATGGAGCAAGCCAAGGGAAGGTGGGGGCTGAGATCAGAGAGTACCAAAGACTGGGTTACGTGGGTTCTTCTAAGTCAGTTTAAGGCCTTTGGCTTTTCTCTAAGTGAAACGAGGGGGAACCATTGGAGGATTTTGTATGGAAGACCGACGTGATCTGATTTATATTTTAGAAAATCATTCTGACTACTGGGTTGAGACTAACTGTACCACTGCAGAGAAGATGGAGATTGTGAGAATTGTTGGATTCTGGATATGTTTTTAAGGTAGAGCTAAGGGTTTTCTGGTAGCTCAGATATGGAGTATGAGAAAAAGAGCCAAAATAAATCCTGGTTTTGGTCCGAACTGCTGGAAAGATGGAGTCACCGTCTGCCGAGTAGTAAAGAGGAGGTTTTCGAGGGGAGAGCAAGAGCTCCGCTTCGGGCTTGTGATAACCAAGTGGAAGTACCTAGTAAGGAGTTGAGTGTATTAGATACTGTTCTTGACAGTGACCGTGATTATCATTTTGATAGTGCTGGAGCCTTATCTTCATCTGCAAGGATATCAGAGAACTGAAAATTTACCAGTTTTCTAAACAGATTAACCTAAAAGTGATTAAAAGTAGAATCTGGATAAACAGTAGAGAACTGATTTCTTTAAAGAATTATTCATTTTGGTAATTACAGTAATAAACTTAATAGATGGCATAAAAATTGGAAAATTCAAAAAAAGTATAGTACTCTTTATAGCAGTTCATGTAAATTTGAGTTATGAATGGAAATAGTATACTACAAAATGCTAGCAACATATGACTTGAGGAAAAATTTTGAATTAGTATAAAAAAATTTAAAAAGTAAAGACTTTCAGAACTTGAGCCATGTAAATTGTAAACTCCGTTCTTGCCACATGGTGGCATCACTTTTGCTGGTAATAAAAAAGATTTTTCTGTAAGGATTAATCTTGAATTTTGTAAGTTTCAAATTATGTGAGGTGTCAGTTGTGCATTTCTTGCATAAAATGTGGCCACAGAGATAAAGAAGAAAATGAAAACCACCTGTAATCTCAACACCTAGGGATAATTGGTATGACTATCTTCATAAGTACGTATAGAAATACATCTTTATAATAGTGTCTTACATGCTCTTTTATCCTGTTTTTTCACTTAGCAAAAATACATGACTGTTATCATATAGTAATGATTATAACAATGTGTATTATCCTACCATCTTAATGTACCACAATTTAGTTGATTATTATAAATATCACAATAGGTGATTCCCAGTTTTTTCCTGTTAGATATTTATGAGTAACTTTATAAATGAATATTCCTTTTATATATGTGTACACATCCCTGATTATTTTCTTTTCTTTTTTTTAATCTTTTTTTAAGATTTTACTTATCTTTTTTAATTTATTTATTTTTATTTATTTTTTATTTATCAGATAGAGATCACAAGTAGGCAGACAGGCAGGCAGAGAGAGAGAGAGGAAGGGAAGCAGGCTCGCTGCTGAGCAGAGAGCCCGATGCGGGGCTCGATCCCAGGACCCTGAGATCATGACCTGAGCCGAAGGCAGAGGCTTTAACCCACTGAGCCACCCAGGTGCCCCCCCTGATTATTTTCTTGAGATTAATTTTCTGGAGGTAAAATATAGTAGGTAAGGAATGTATGCATTTTGAAGGGTTCAAAGGGTGGTTGGAAAATATATTGCCAAATTGTTTTCCAGGATGGTTTACTCATTTATAGCCCCAACAGCACTATGTGATACACCCCTCAACTAGGCATTTTTTAAGTTCTTTGACTTGTGAGATTATCCGAGGATTGAAGGAAGCTAAAAAACAATAGAACAATCATGATAGAAAAAATAAAAATTCAGTAAAATTTATTTTGTAAATATTTTTTAGACTTTTTCTAATACAGTAAAATTTTGATTCTCTTATTTTAACAGAATATGTAATGAAAAAAATGTATTTTCTCCAACTCCTAAAAACTTTCTTGATAATATATATATTTAGTCATTCTGTTTTTTTCTGTTACATCCTAGGCAGTACAATGTAGATTATAAACTGGAGACTTACCTGAAGATCGCGAGGCTATATCTGGAAGATGACGATCCCGTCCAGGCAGAGGCTTACATAAATCGAGCGTCATTGCTTCAGAATGAATCCACCAATGAGCAGTTACAGATACACTATAAGGTAACAGATGAGCTGATTTGGGATTAATTTTGTATTGGAGAATCCTACTATACTAAGATGCTCCAGAACATCATTTTATTTTTTGCTTTGATTTTGAATTTTTGGCTTTGATTTTGAATTTTTTCCCCTAATTGAGGAATTTCCCTTTTTAGGTTTGCTACGCACGTGTTCTCGATTATAGAAGAAAATTCATTGAAGCTGCACAAAGGTACAATGAGCTCTCTTACAAGACAATAGTGCACGAAAGTGAAAGACTAGAGGCCTTAAAACATGCTTTGCACTGTACCATCTTGGCATCAGCAGGTAAACTTGTAATTTGTGCTTTCATGAATAGTCAGTTACCTTTGCTTAATAATTGCAGGTTCATTACTACTGGAGGATTTAGCAAAGAACTATTTTTCTTTTTCTTTTTTTTTTTTTTTAAAAGATTTTATTTATTTATTTGACAGACAGATCACAAGTAGGCAGAGAGGCAGGCAGAGAGAGAAGGGAGGAAGCAGGCTCCCCGCTGAGCAGAGAGCCCGACGCGGGGCCCGATCCCAGGACCCTGGGACCATGACCCGAGCCGAAGGCAGAGGCCCAACCCACTGAGCCACCCAGGCACCCCCAAAGAACTATTTTTCAAGGGGATGTCTTATTGCAGTTATAATTATGGTAAATTTATTTTAAACATTTAAACAGTTAAAAACAGCAATAAAATAGATTGCTAACTTAAAAATTTAAATATGCATGTATCAGTCTATTACCCACATGTGTTAGGAGTAATTAAGAGAGATAACATGAAATTTAGTTTGCCTAATATAGCTCTTAAAAATAAATAATGGAATTCAGTGAAAATTATATAGAGGGAAATAAAAATTAAAATCTAGAGATTGATAATAACTTACTGCTTTTGGGATTTTCTTTAACTTCAAGCCTTAGTTTTATATCTCACATTTATCCTTTTCTTTGGTAAATATGAAAAATAAACTGTTCTTTGTTCTTTTTTACTAAATTATAGCATATAAATCACTCAACTTATAAAGCAGAAAAGACATTGAGAAAAAATGCTGGTAATGCTAAGCCATGGCTTTTCTAAATCATTTTTAGAATGTTTATTGATCTGTATTTAGTTGAGAGCTTGATGACATGTTCGTACTACACATTTCATTCCTTATGAAGCAGTGATCTTATTTATTGTATTTTTGTTACTGAAAAGTCAATACATAGAATGGTATTGCTTCCAGTTCTTAAGAACTTTTACTGGTTACTTGGGTTTCCTTCTTGTAAAAGTGTCTGTTTGTATCCTCTTTTTTTAATAAATAGTAGCATGATATACATACTTTGTAACCTGCTTTTTTCCTACCTGTATATTGGCAGTCTTTATGTGTCAATACATATCACTCATTCTTTTTGGATGAGCAATTGAGTATTCATTAATTCTGTGTTGGCAGTAACTTTGTAGAACATAGCTGCCACAAATCAGGACTCCTGACTCTATTTTAGTAGGCAAAAATGGAGTCATGACATAGTTTCTTATTGGAGAAATAGGTTGTGAGAATATTTGATGCTCATTTGTTTCCCTTAGGACAGCAGCGTTCTCGGATGCTAGCCACTCTTTTTAAGGATGAAAGGTGCCAGCAACTTGCTGCTTATGGGATCCTAGAGAAAATGTACCTAGACAGGATCATCAGAGGAAATCAACTTCAAGAGTTTGCTGCCATGTTAATGCCTCACCAAAAAGCAACTACTGCTGATGGTAATGAACAGGTCTTAATTTGTGGAAGCAAAGATTTAGGTACACACTAGTGGCAAGTGTGTTAAATTTGAAGCATCTTGATATCTTTCTGTAATATTTTTATATAACACTTGATGACCAAAAAGGAGTATTATATTGACTGAAAATGAGTATTATATCCAGATAGGGTTTAAATAATAAAAATAGCCCTGTTGGAAAGCATATTGTAGAATAATGCATTTTCAGTGATTATAAGGGCAGAACTATAGCGTATGTTAATAGTGCCTGATTTTTATTTTTATTTATTTGTTTTTAAAAATTTTATTTATTTATTTGACAGAGAAAGACAGCAAGAAAGGGAACACAAGCAGGGTGAGTGGGAGTGGGAGAGGGAGAAGCTTCCCGGTGAGCAGGGAGCCCAGTGCAGAGCTCAGTGCAGGACCTTGGGATCATGACCTGAGCCAAAGGCAGATGCTTAATGGCTGAGCCACCCAGGCGCCCCTAGTGACTGGTTTTTGAAAAACTCAAACCCTTTGATAAGTACCTTAATTAATTTTTTTTAGAGTTTTTATTTATTTATTTGACAGAGAGAGAGATCACAAGTAGGCAGAGAGGCTGACAGAGAGAGAGAGAGGGAAGCAGGCTCCCTGTGGAGCAGAGAACCTTATGGGGGGCGGGGAGGATCATGACCTGAGCTGAATGCAGAGGCTTAACCCACTGAGCCACCCAGGTGCCCCAACCTTAATTAATTTTAAGCATCAGTTTTTAACAGTGTAATTATCCAGTCCTGTTTTAGATAGAGTAAAATTTGGCACAGTAGCTTGCTTAAGGTTATTCAGGGTGAAAGTGCTGCCAGTAAGAATAGAACTTGGTGTCATGTTTCCTAGTTAAGGGATCTATTTGCTTGCCAGGCTACCTTTTCCAGAGAAGTTTTTAAAGTAACTGAAAACAATAACATACGTAATAATAAAAATATAAACAAGAGTGTCAGAAACATGAAAAAAGTCAAGATAAACGCAGATCTGTTAGACTCACTTCCTTGGATTCAACATCATCCTATATCAAAGAGGATTCAGCTGTAAAAAAGTCATGTATGCAGGGGGTTTGCTGAAAGGTATACACTTCACCCAATCTTACTGCCCTGAGTTAGAACAGATCACTGAAGGGATTGCAGTGACCGCCTGTTGAATTTTTCATTTAATTTGTACTTTAAGAAGCAAACTAGTTGATTTTCATCTTTCTGTCTAAAGGAGGTATTTTTTCTATAGGATATTAGTTATGCAATCCTCAGGAAAAGTTCCTTCACAGTCTTGCAGTTGTGATTCTCCTGATCAGTTTGTTTTTGTTTTTTTTTTTAATCTTATTTAAATACACTCTGGGGGTGCCTGGGTGGCTCAGTGGGCTAGAGCCTCTGCCTTCTGCTCAGGTCATGATCCCGGGATCCTGGGATCGAGCCCCGCATCAGTCTCTCTGCTCAGCGGGGTACCTGCTTCCCCCCACCCCCCGCCTGCCTCTCTGCCTGTTTGTGATCTCTGTCAAATAAATAAATAAAAATCTTAAAAAAAATACACTCTGAGTTGATTGGTTTTTCTTATCTTGACTGCTAGAAAGCTTATTAAATTTGCAGCCCACCTATAAATAGTGTGTATGTATGTGTTTTGATTGTTGTTACTTTTAAATTCTTTTCCATGTATTCTGAGCAGCTAACATTCCGAGATGTCTAACAAGTTGGAAAAGATAGTTAAAAAGAACAAATTTCTGGAAGTGATATAGTCAAACTTCCCATTTGACTTTGAACTTTCTGGCTATGAAAAAAAAATGTGAAAAAATTCTTTCTAAAAAGGATGCTTCATAGGACCTTTGAGGATGCAAATGATCCTCAGATCTATCCCATGGGACTATAAAGAGGGGACAGATGTTTTGTTGTCTTCTCCCATTTTAGGCCTTACTGTTTTTCTTATTTATCTCTTCTGGACATTTTTGTTGATTGGCATTATAACCCTTTGCAATCTTGAGATGTAATTTTTTTAAATTATAATTCATTGTTCGTTTGTATTCTTAAAGTTGTGTAATATTACTGCTAATCTGCTTTCTGCTCACTAGATTTGTCTGTCGTGGGCATTTCATATAAGTGGAATCACACAGTATATAGCCTTTTCACTTGGCAAAGTGTTTATCCATGTTGTAGCATTTATCAATACTTTATTCCTTTTTATTGCCAAATAATATTCTATATGTGAATATACTGCATTTTATTTCCTCATCAATTGATGGACATTTAGGTTATTTTCACTTTGGGCTATTGATAATGCTTCTGTGAATATTCATGTAAAATTTTTTCTATTTTAATTCAGTTAATTAATGTATAACGTATTACTGGTTTCAGAAGTACAGGTCTGTGATTCATCAGTCTTTACCCAGTGCTTATTACATCACAAAACCTCTTTAATGTCCAACACCTAGTTACCCTACCCCTTCACCTCCCTTCCCTCCAGGAACCCTCAGTTTGTTTCCTGTGATTAAGAGTCTCTTACGGTTTATCTCCTTCTCTGATTTCATCTTGTTTTATTTTTTCTTCTCTTCCCCTATGATCCTCTGCTTTGTTTCTTAAATTCCACATATGAGTGAAATCATATGATAATTATGTTTCTCTGATTGACTTAATTCACTTAGCATAATACCCTGTAGTTCTAGCCACATCATTGCAAATGGCAAGATTTCATGCTTTTGGCGAGTATGTAATATTCCATTGTATACATATGTCACATCTTCTTTATCTATTCATCTCTCAGTGGACATCTAGGCTCTTTCCATAGTTTGGCTGCTGTGGACATTGTTGCTGTGGACATTGGGATGCAGATGCCCCTTTGGATCACTATATTTGTACCTGTGGAGTAAATACCCAGTAGTGCGATTGCTGGGTCATAGGGTAGCTCTATTTTCAACTTTTTGAGGAACCTCCATACTGTTTTCCAGAGTGGCTGTACCAGCTTGCATTCCCACCAACAGTGTAGGAGGGTTCCCCTTTCTCCGCATCCTCACCAACACACGTTGTTTACTGTCTTGTCAGTTTTAGCCATTCTTTTTTTTTTTTTTTAATAAAGATTTTATTTATTTATTTGTCAGAGAGAGTGAGCACAGGCAGACAGAGAGGCAGGCAGAGGCAGAGGGAGAAACAGGCTCCCTGCTGAGCAAGGAGCCCGATGTGGGACTCGATCCCAGAACGCTGGGATCATGACCTGAGCCAAAGGCAGCCGCTTAACCAACTGAGCCACCCAGGCGTCCCAAGTTTTAGCCATTCTGACCAGTGTGATGTGGAGTATTTTTTCATGTGTCTGTTGGCTATTTGGATGTCTTCTTTGGAGAAATGTCTGTTCTTGTCGTCTGCCCATTTCTTGATTGGATTATTTATTCTTTGGGTGTTGAATTTGATAAGTTCTTCATAGATTTTAGATACTAGCCCTTTATCTGATATGTCATTTGTAAATATCTTCTCCGATTCTGTTGGTTGTCTTTTGGTTTTGTTGACTGTTTCCTTTGCTGTGCAAAAGCTTTTTTATCTTGATGAAGTCCTAGTTGTTCATTTTTGCCCTTGCTTCCCTTGCCTTTGGAGATGTGTCTAGCAAGAAGCTGCTGTGGCTGAGGTCAAAGAAGTTGCTGCCTGTTTTCTCCTCTAGGATTTTCATGGATTCCTGTCTCACATGGAGGTCTTTCATCCATTTTGAGTCTATTTTTGTGTATGGTATAAGGAAATGGCCCAATTTCATTCTTCTGCATGTAGCTGTCTAATTTTCCCAACACCATTTGTTGAAGAGACTGTCTTTTTTTTCCACTGGACATTCTTTCCTGCTTTGTCGAAGATTAGTTGACCATAGAGTTGAGGGTCTATTTCTGGGCTTTCTATTCTGTTCCATTGACCTGTGTGTCTGTTTTTGTGCAAGTACCATACTGTCTGATGATGACAGCTTTGTAATAGAGCTTGAAGTCTGGAATTGTGATGCCACCAACTTTGGCTTTCTTTTTCAATATTCCTCTGGCTATTCAAGATCTTTTCTGGTTCCATATAAATTTTAGGATTATTTGTTCTATTTCTTTGAAAAAAAGTGGATGGGATTTTGATAGGGATTGCATTAAATGTGTAGATTGCTTTAGGTAGAATAGACATTTTCACAATATTTGTTCTTCCAGTCCACGAGCATGGAACATTTTTCCATTTCTTTGTGTCTTCTTCCATTTCTTTCATGAGAACTTTATAGTTTTCTGAGTATAGATTCGTTCTCTCTTTGGTTAGGTTTATTCCTGTTGCATTGCCTGCAACAGCCAAATCATGGGAAGAGCCCAAATGTCCATTAACTGATGAATGGATAAAGAAGAGGTGTGTACACACACACACGCGCACATACACGCACACACAGAGGAGTATTATTCAGCCATGTAAAATAAATAAATAAAATCTTCTAAAAAAAATAAAAGTGTAAAACAAGGGACGCCTGGGTCATACGGTTGAACGTCTGATCGATGGTGACCGTGCGGTGTGATCGAGCAGGGTCGAGAGACTGAGCCCCGTGTCGGGCCCTGCTCAGCATGGGGCTTTCGGAGATTCTCTGTCCTCCCTCTGCCCCTTCCCTCCCACTCACTCTCTCTCTCAAACAAATAAATCCTTTGTAGAAAAAAGTGTAGAACAAGTTTCAGGCTTGTAACGGTCTTATTTATATTTATTTAAGGTTCTAGCATCTTGGACAGAGCTGTTATTGAACATAATTTGTTGTCTGCAAGCAAATTATATAATAATATCACCTTTGAAGAACTTGGAGCTCTTTTAGAGATCCCTGCAGCTAAGGTATTTTCTTGTTTCCAATTTATAAAAAAAGAAGACTAAACTACAATATGTAATCGATAAATATTGGCAACTGCAATAAAAATACACAAAGAAAGCTTCAGGAAAATGGAAGTAAATTATTTGAATGTTAAAGTAGTACTGTAATGGAATTGTCCTAGTTTTTTGCTTTTTTTAAACTGTATTTTATGATAAAGTGACCTAGAATGAAAATCTTTAAGGGGTTCCAGGTTATGATACCTGTTTTGTGAGAGTCTTTGTTTAGTGTCTGTTTCAGTCCACTTCATGGTGGACTGATTTCTGATTTCTGATGAACCTGAGATTTTGATACATGCCTTACTTCTTTTTCCGCTCTAGTTGACTCAAAGGTTAAATATTTTATCTGTTTGAAAGAATAACTGTGGTCATTCTCTAGGCTATTCTGTTGTAACTTTTATGCTTGATTTATTTTAATTGACTGAGTTAGTAGGAAATTAATTTCATTTTTAGTCATGATAAAGGTTTGGTTGGCTCTGTACAAATACCAACAAAGTACCAAGAGTATTTAGAGGGCATTTCAGGTATCATTTAAAAAACATTCTCTTAATTTTAAATAAGAGTAGAAGTAAGCAATCCACTTATTTTTACCTAACTTGCATATCTTAAATCATGTAGTAATGGGTCATGTCCCCTTTTATCTGTTAGTGAAATATTAATGTAGAATTTCCTAACACAGTTACTGTACTGTACACATTCAGTGCATAGTACAGGAAGTGGAACCATTTGGGAACCAAAGCCGAAGTTCCCATTAAAAGATACTTTCTTTTTAGGCTGAGACTAATTATTTAACAATAAATGATAGTACAGTTGTTCAGGGTTGATTGTGAAGATGGTCAGAATTACTAAAATGACCAAGTCATAAGCCAGTTTGCTTACACATAGTAAACATGAAACATGTCCTTAGGAGCTAGGTAGAGGATCTTTTGATTCCGTTCAATGTCTTTTTTTAAAAAAGATTTTATTCATTTGAGAGAGAAGGAGAGGGAGAAGCACACTCCCTGCTGAGCAGGGAGCCTTATGTGGGACCAGATCCCAGGACCCAGAGATCATGGCCTGATACAAAGGTAGATGCTTAACCGACCCAGTCACCCAGGCCCCCCTGCCTTAATTGTCTTTAAGATCCTTTTAATTTTTATTTATCTATCTATATATTTAATTTTTTTAAAAAGAGTTTAGTTTTTTAAATAATCACTACACCCAGAGTGGGGCTCAAACTCACAGGCCTGAGATCAAGAGTCCCATGCCTGGCACCCCTTTTTAATTCCCTTTTAAATTTGAACATCATTGCTCCTTCAAAATATACTTTCTTCAAAAATACTACTTTCTTAAAGAATTTTCTAGGTGATAAACACTGCAAATTTAAATGAAGTAAAAAGAAAAACTAGTTTGTGTAGGCTTTTTTGACGTATGGATCTCCGTGAGAAGAAAAATTGTTAATTTGATTTTGAACAGAGGAAGAAATTGGTAAGAGTGCTAGGCTCTTGTCCAAAATCTCACAAGTAAAACAGATCCCAGTTAACGTAAATTAATGGGTTATACCGAAAGAACTGGGGGATAAAATAGGCAGATTTACAAGGTTAATCTTGTGATAAATGGCAGATGAGTATAGAAACTGTGTGCGTAGCTAAACCAGAGATTTCAGTTCTCTTACATGTGAGGAACTGTTAGATATGATAAAGTTTACGAGAGTTTATTGTTTTTTTGTTTTTTTTTTAACAGGCAGAAAAAATAGCATCACAAATGATAACAGAAGGACGTATGAATGGATTTATTGATCAGATTGATGGAATAGTTCATTTTGAAAGTAAGAGGTTTTGCTTATTTCTGTCATAATAAAGTGACAGGAGACTCTTGTGTACTTAGGATTAGGCCCTGTTGAACAATTTCCTTTGACCTAGTGTATTACTACTGGAATGAACTTACTTCCTAGAGAAATAATTTGAAATAATTTTTATGAACTTATATTTATGAATCTACTTAATGCTGCATTTTAATGCTCTGGAAGCATTTGAAACCAGAATCAGTAAACCAGTTCACCCTCTTACTCATCACGTGGTGCACCGTGTGCCCGCACGAGGGTGCTAACACGCCGACTCCCTCCAGCAGCGCGTTAGACTCACAGGGCAGGCAGCTCCGTCCGTCCCCTGACTCGTCTGTTACGTCCTCAGCCCCGCTTTCTCCTCCTTTCCACTATGGTACTTCTGTGCCTGGAACCATGCTACTTGTTAAGATTTGATTTTGAGATACCCCATTCTCACCGTATTTCCTGTCTTTCTGGCAGTCCGTGTCCATTAAGTTCAACTCTTCCTTGACTGCTTTGCAGCCTCCATGAACGTTTTCTTTTTCCTGGTCAGACCATTCCTTTTTTGCTTCATTCCTCTTCCTCTCTGGCTTGGCATCCACGATTCATTATATCTTTATTTCTTTTTTTAAGGTTTTATTTTTATTTTAGAGGGAGTGAGAGTGCACAGGGGAGGAGCAAAGGGAGAGAGAGAGACTCTCCAGTGGGCTCCACGCTGAGCGCAGAGCCCGGGGCAGGGCTCAGATCATGACCTGAGTTGAAACCAGGAGCTGGTCGCTCAGCAAACTCAGCCACCCAGGCGCCCTGATCACTGTTTTACTTACCGTTTCGCAGGTGCCCTGGATGACTTGCCTGTTAACTTTTCGTTCCAGCTGTCCAGGAAAACTTTGCCTGGAATGAACCCATTCTCCATCGTTTTCATTCCTGTCCTCAAGAGCTAACTGATGTTGCCAGAGAGGAGTTAGAACACCAGACACATTGATGACCACTGCACATGCAAGGTCGTGGGTTCTCAACAGTACCTGGGACTCTTGACACATTTTTTTTTCCTACCCCGCGGTGGGGATTTCAGATTTCAGTTTTTGTAAATCTCGGACTTTTCTCCTCCTTCGCTCTCAGCAGCAAACCTTGTTTCCTGTTTCACAGGAAAAAAAAACTACCAGTGTGAAATTCAGTGAACTTTTTGATCATATTTATAAAACTTCTGAATTTTAAATACCATGTGATTACATCTTTTCTTCCTTTGTGTTGTACGGGAGGTGGTTTCTGTCTCCCTTGCCAGTTCTTGTGCTTTGGATCCCTTTTCTGACTGGTATCCGTCCCTCTCAAAACCAACTTCTTAGGAACTTGAACTTAGCAGTTCTTTCGTTTGTTTTCATTCTTTCTTGCTCTATTGGCTTCTTTCCGCCAATATTTAAACATACTTGGGTCTCTCCCATTTTAACAAGGATATTTTTATCTTTCAGGCCGCATTTTGACTTTTCGGCATATCGAGTAACTTTGATCATCACTCCTTTCTGAGCCATCCCCGCCGCCCACACCGCCCTTCACCTCTCACCCCGTTCTCCTGCTCTCCCTCCTCCTTTCCCAGGTATCCGTCCAGTCATCTTTGTAGATTCTGTTGTGCCTTTTAACATGAATATTGCTAAGGGCGAACGCCAGGCCTTTCCCTCCTCACTCTGCCGTTTCCCTCGGTCCAGCGGCCATCTCGAGGCAGACCAGGCTTGTTTGCCTTCTAGTGCGTGGTTCTCTTCTGAGTCCTCGACGCGCTGGTGTTAACCGACCACTAGGTCTTTTCCCCCTGTTTGTTGAGCATCTCAGAAGGAACATACCCCGACTGAATTCATTATCTCCCCTCCCTCGTCGCTGCCACAGCCTGCCGGCCCCCAGCTGCCTTATTCGCTTCTCCAGCCTTCCCTCTCCTTGGTCCCTCTTCTCTGCTGCCCAGAATCCTTTCCGTTTCATCTCCAGGTGCATCTGGAACCCATTTACTTGTCTTCCGTCGGAACTGTCACCGGCCCGTTCTGAAACCCCCCTCCCCCTGGGCCGCTGCTCCTCTCTGGCCTCGTTGCCACGGTACAGCCGGAACGGTGGTGACCTCTTGAAAGGGCGAGCAAACGAAACAAATACCAAATTGTTAAGTCATATCAGTTGTGCTTCTGAAGTGAGGCACTGTGTACCATGAACACATTTTAAAATTCTTACGCAGACAACTGTGTCAATTTTTCATTTTATGGCTTTTTAATTTCCTATATTCGTTCAAAAGGTCTCATTCACTTTGGGATAAAAGTAACACTTTTCTAAAATTTTAGAAATATTTTCATTTATGTTCAGAAATATCTGTCTACAGCTTATTTTTGTGTATAATTCTAAGGTATGATCTAGTTTATCTCTTTTTAAAGATGGATTGCTGATTTGCAAGTACTATTTATTAGGTAAGACATACTTTCTGATCTTGGACAAATACTAGGTTCTACATACGTTCTTGGATCTCTTTCTGTGATCTGTCTGGTTCCACTGATCTGTAGCAATATGGTAACAAACAAATTCATAGTAAATTTTACTGTTGGAAAAGCATCTCCTGTCCCTCCACTGCTATGTTTTTTACTGAGTTGAAATTTACATAACAGGAACCATTTTATTTATTTATTTATTTATTAAAGATTTTATTTATTTATTTGACAGAGAGACACAGCGAGAGAGGGAACATAAGCAGAGGGCGTGGGAGAGGGAGAAGCAGGCTTCCGGCCGAGCAGGGAGCCGGATGCGGGGCTCGGTCCCAGGACTCCAGGATCATGCGCTGAGCCGAAGGCAGTTGCTTAATGACTGAGCCACCCAAGCACCCTGCTTTTTTGTTTAAACATTAAAATATTTCTCCCTCAGAGTCCAGTAGACAGAGAGATGTGCTGTGTCCAGTAGGTGGCAGTATCTTATGACTCAAACTGCTGGTGGGTTCCGCGAGGCTTTTACGGTGGTGGTTTTGTGACTGACGTGCTTTGATTGGTTGGTTTTCTTTTGTTTTCATGAGTAGTAATGACATGGATCTGTGCGGATATGCTTTTGGTTTTGTACTTTGTGCCAGTAATTTGGGTACTTTCCTTGATATTGCTTGATTAGCTTAATGTGATTAGCCAAGATTTTTGAAAATTAGTCTTACTGTGTTTATCTTTTGACTTACGCTTGCTGAGCATTCGGGAGTAATGTTAAACGGTGTATGTTGTTGTTCTGTGTAGCACGGGAAGCCCTGCCGACGTGGGACAAACAGATCCAGTCCCTTTGTTTCCAAGTGAATAACCTGCTGGAGAAGATCAGTCAGACGGCGCCGGAGTGGACGGCGCAGGCCATGGAAGCGCAGATGGCCCAGTGAGCGCTTGCGGGACTCTGCGCGCAGCAGCTCTCACCATGTTGTACAGATCAATTTCACTGTCTCTCCAAAGCATTTGCATCGTGACCTTACGTATTTCCATCCCTTTTATGCTGGATTCCATTTAAAGAAGACATTGTTAGAACAGGAAGCGCAAGCATTTAAAAACCTGTAGTTCCCATATATTCAGGGTCTCTGTGTCCAAGCTAACTCAGATGTTTTGAAAGCTTTTTCTTTAAACGGAGTAAGTGAAATATCCGTGGCTAAAAAGTTTGGGATTTGTGATAACTTTGTAGTCATGTAAAACTTAAAGTGCTTCGTGCCTCTCCAGATGTGGTAACTCTAATAAATGGAGACGTGAGCCAAATAAAAGTAGTACTTTGTTTTTAATTAGCGAACAGTGTTTTGTTCTTTCCCTTTCATTTCCGTGGACATTGATTTATAGCCTGTGCCAGAACCCCGGAGCCGAGCCGTAGCACCTGTCCTCCAGCCAGGCGGCCCCAGAGCTGGTAGCGTGTGGGACACTGGTGGCTGCACCAAGCTCCGGAGCGCCCAGGGAGGAGCTTTTCATTTCTTAGCGAGTCCAGGAAGGCTCCTCAGAGAGGGTTATTTCAGGCCAGCTTTATAGAGAAAAGGACTCTTAAAAACGAGTTTGTAGGCAACTTCCAGTTTCAGCTCCAGCATGTGAAGAGTATTGAAGTCATCAATCCATCCTCACAATCAGAAGAAGGCTGAAAAGGCTGAAAATCAGTGGCCTTCCTTATTTCCACCAGAGAATTGAGGTCACAGAGCAAACTACTGTGAAAACTGGAAGGACAGGCAGATAGAAGCATGGGTGAGAGAGCTTGTTGGGCGCAGAAGCTCCTGGAGCCGTAACCGATAGGAACAGCAAACTGGTAACGTCGACGAGTTCCGAGCTCCTGGAGGCCGGGGGTAAACTAGCTTGACAGTTAACCCCCCTGAGGGCCCACTCTCTGGGGAGGCCCTACGCTTTCTAGGATTTATCCCCAAGAGCCCCATCAGGTTCTCAGGGTGGAGATCAGGATCCCCTGCATTTCAGGTAAGACAGGGGAAGGGAAAGTAACTATTTTGAAATACACCCGGAGCATTTTCCATGGCAAAGGCCTGCCCTCTGAAGAGAACTACACTACCAGAGCCTTACCCAGCCTGGGGCCAGGGCAGTTACTCCTACACTTCGAACCCCTATAGCCTTCTTGTGTCACATAAGAGGAGGAAAAAAAAGGGCTAAGAAACACTTCTGAAGGTCACAGCCCAGGGACTCGGGTTACGTATAAACAGATTTAGAATCATAAGATTACACAATCCTTCTCAAATCCGTTACATCAAACAGGGCTCCAGTGTCGTCATCGTGGAATTGGAGAGCGATAGGACATGCTCTTTAATACAGTACTCAGGGAAACAGTAAAACGGAAGGATAAAAACAAGATCAGTGAGCTTGAAAATGTGTTGGTAAAAACTTCCCAGGCTGAAATGCAAAACAAAAAACAAAACAAAAAAACCCCACCAAAACACAAAAACTATCCAACAACTATGGGACAGTTATATAAGCTATAACATAGGTATAATGGGAATACCAGAAGACGATGAACAAGAACAGAAGAGATATTTGAAATAATAATAGCTTTTTTCCATAAGTTAATGATGGAACCAAACCATAGGTCCAAGAAGCATAGAAAAGAACAAGCATGATAACTACCAAAAACATCTATACCGAAGTGTATCGTATTCAACCTGCAGAAAACAAGGACAAAAACTTGAAAGAAGCTAGGGGAAAAAATACCTTCTCTCTCTCTCTCTTTTAAGATTTATTTGTTTTTGTAGTGAGAGGTCACAAGCAAGAGGGGCAGAGGGAGAGGAGAGAGAGTCCCAAGTAGACTCTGCTGAGTGCAGAGCCTGAAGCAGGGCTCGATCTCGTGACTCAGATCAACACTTGAGCCAAAGTCAAAAGTTGGTCATCAACTGATTGTGCCACCCGAGTGCTCCCAAAAAACACCTTTTCTATAAAGGAAACGTGAGTAAGAATTATTTTGGATTTCTCATCAGAAACCATGTAAGCAAGAACTGAGTATAGATATTTAAGATGTTGAAAGAAAAAAAACAACAGAAGATATTATCCAGCAAAATTATCCTTTATTTTTTTTTTTAATTTGCTTATTTATTTGACAGAGAGATAGATCACAAGTAGGCAGAGAGGCAGGCAGAGAGAGAGAGGGAAGCAGGCTCCCCGCTGAGCAGAGAGCCCGATGCGGGGCTCGATCCCAGGACCCTGAGATCATGACCTGAGCCGAAGGCAGAGGTTTAACCCACTGAGCCACCCAGGCGCCCCTCAAAATTATCCTTTAAAAGTGAAGGAAGAGTCTCAGCAAAACTGAAGACATTTGTTGTCAGGAGCCCCGTGTTAGAAGTGCTCCAAGTTCTTCCGAGTGAAGCAAGCGGTACGGGCCAGAGCCCGGACGGGGGAGGAGCGCTGGAGAGCAAATACGTGGAGCTAAAATCTTTTTTAAAATGTTTAATTAGTCTAATAGATGACTTTGTTCAAAGTAATAGCAACAATTTTTTAATGTTTGTAGTGTATGGATAAGTAAAGTGAATGACAGCAATGATGGGAGGCAGAACTTGTGAATATTCTCTTCTAAGATTGCTGTACTACCCAGGAAAGAGCAGAGTGTTCTGATATGGACTTAGATTAGTTGTAAATGTACATTGCAAACTGGAAGGTAGAAGAAATTAAGAATATACACAACCGATTTGCTAAGAGAGAAAGGAGAAAATGGGATCATCACGTGCTCGGTTAAAACCAGAGCATCAACAGAGCATTAAACTGCAGGAGGCAAACGCTGATGGAACAGCGGGGACAGGGGGACGCAGGCACCGTGAGAGACCAGCACCCCCTCCTCAGCCGCTGACAGGGGGACGCAGGCACCGTGAGAGACCAGCACCCCCTCCTCAGCCGCTGACAGGGGGACGCAGGCACCGTGAGAGACCAGCACCCCCTCCTCAGCCGCTGACAGGGGGACGCAGGCACCGTGAGAGACCAGCACCCCCTCCTCAGCCGCTGACGGGGACGGATGCACCGTGAGAGACCAGCACCCCCTCATCAGCCGCTGACGGGGACGCAGGCACCGTGAGAGACCAGCACCCCCTCCTCAGCCGCTGACAGGGGGACGCAGGCACCGTGAGAGACCAGCACCCCCTCCTCAGCCGCTGACAGGGGGACGCAGGCACCGTGAGAGACCAGCACCCCCTCCTCAGCCGCTGACAGGGGGACGCAGGCACCGTGAGAGACCAGCACCCCCTCCTCAGCCGCTGACGGGGACGGATGCACCGTGAGAGACCAGCACCCCCTCCTCAGCCGCTGACAGGGGGACGCAGGCACCGTGAGAGACCAGCACCCCCTCCTCAGCCGCTGACGGGGACGCAGGCACCGTGAGAGACCAGCACCCCCTCCTCAGCCGCTGACAGATGCGACAGGCGGAAAGTCGGTGAGAACGTAGTTGAACTCAGCGCCATCAGCCGGTCTAACTGACGTCTGTAGACTACTTCTAACAACAGTAGAGTATTTTTCTTAATCTCACATGGAACATTCACGAAGATGGACCACATTTTGGGTCATAAAATTTTAAAAAATGTCTGTGTGCTGAAGGCCATGGAAGTAGGGAATTTTAAGAGTGAAGACGTGACAGGAGAATAGGCTAGAGAAGTAAACTGAGGCTCTATTATGAGGGGCCGGGGAAATTTTGGGGTCTTTTTAAAAAATGATCACGGCTAAATTCGGGGCAGGAAGTTTTTAAGATGGATTGGAAAGAAGGTGACGGAGCTGCAGTTACTAGAGGCGGGCGGACTAGCTCAGGAGCCGCGTGCCCGACTGTTGGGAGGGATCGTGAAGGTCTGGACCACATCCGTGGCGGGAAGACAAGGAGAAGAGGGCAGGTTCAGTGAATGATTGCAGTAGGTATCTAGCGGGTGTCAGGCATCGTTCTGGGCCCTGGGGATACAGCAGCAAGCAAAACAGGTCATCCACTGGGGCTATCAAGTGGAATTTAAGTGACAGAAGCCAGTGGCCGGTTAGATGTGAGGAGAGGGGCGAGGGGTGTGATTAGCCAGTTCGGGACTCACTGATACTCATTGGTACTTAGAGGTCGTATCTTGAACAACGAAGTAAGTGGTGATAGCATTTGACATGTGGCGTAGAAAAGGTCTAAGGGACATCCAGACGGACTTGGTTAGGAGGCAGCTGAAGAGTCATTCAGAACGTCATCAGTAACGGGGAGACTGGAAATCATAGTCTCCCTGACATCTAGGGGACGGCTGAAGCCATAGGAGTAGATGACACTGAGAACATGAGGTGTGAAAAGAGCGGATCCCAGATCAACCTTGCAAAGCACCTAACTCCATGGGGCGAGGAGAAGAAGGGGTCGAACACTCAGGGTTGCCGAGGGCCCAGGAAGGTGCCTTCACATTTGCTCTCTCTGGAATTGCACAATAAACCTCTCCAGTGGTTTTGCCTCCCCTTCCCCGTCCCGACAAATGACATGGATTCAAGGGTGGAGAGAGAACCGAAGGGAGCCAGGGAGTCAGGTTTTCATCAGGGCAAAATGATGCGTATAGAACACAGAGAATAATGAACGTGAAAAAAAATGTTGCTTTATGCATTTGTCAGTATTTAATCAAAACTGGGTCATGCTGAATTTGATCACTGAACGTTTATTACTTGTCCTGAATCTTCATATTGAGAAGAGAAGGGAGATCAGCACCACAAGCCTGTCAGGTGTGCAGCAAGGAAGCAGGGCAAAGTGTGCTGTTACTTGGTCGGCGTTAATAGTACTTGCAGATAATATGATAAAGAGCAAAAAGATTAGCCAAATGTGTTACAAATGTCTTATAATAGTCACTGTAGTCTTTTTTTCTGTCTCAAAGTTCTTAGATGAAAGAGAACTGGGTTGCCATGGACCAAACTCTCCTGCGAAGCAACCAAATTACCGGAACAAAACTATGAGACTGACCCTTAAAATTAATGATGCAAAAACACTGAGAGCAAAGAAGCATAAAGAATCTTGTTAATAAAATCTTTTGTTTTGTTTGCGTGCCAGATGTAACACAAAATTCGTAAGCCAGAAAGTTAAATAATATGAAAGCAAAGAGAAACTGAGCTGGACCAATTTGGAAAACTAAGGGAAAACATTCATTTAAAAGAAATCAAAATTCCATTTTTTTTGTAATCACACAGATCTTTCATATCTCAGTTGCAAAAGGCAGAGGAAGACTCAAGCTGAAGAGATATCTGCTGATCTCAGCGGCTTCAGTGAGAGCTTTTCACCTACAAGGGACACACAAAGAATAGGTTTGAATTTTCTTAATCTACGCTTTTATTTTCAATAAACTTTAAATTTTAGAATCATTGTAGGTTTACAGAAAAATTGCAAAGATAGTATGGAGAGTTCCCATATACCCTGCACCAATTTCCCTACCGGTTACCATCTTACTAAGGTAGGTCTGTTACAACTAATGAACCAAGGTTGATATAAAATGATATTTAGCAAAGCATATGCTTTAGTTCGATTTCTCAGTTGTTTACCTAATGTCTTCTTTCTGTTCCAGGATCTCACCCAGGACAGCCCATCGCATTTAGTCATCCTGTTTCCCTAGGTTCCTCTCCACTGCGACTGTTTCTCAGACTTCCTGTTTGTGACGACCTTGGCAATTTTGATGAGTACCAGTTGGGTGTTTGGCAGAATGCCTGTCACCGATGCGGTTCCCTTTGGTCACCTGGCTGAACTTGTCAGGTTTCTCCACTATAAGGTCACTCTTTCCCCCCCACCCTTTCATACTATACTCTCGGAAAGGACGTCACTGTACAAACCCACTGGAAAGGGGTGGGCAGTTACGCACCATCCCCTTGAGGGAGGAATACACATGTACGTTGTTTGCAATTCTGTGCTTCTGGAAGATTTGTCTCTTCTCCCCCATTTATTTATTTGTTTGCTTGCTTAATCATCTATCTACATAGACACACATATATCTAAGTAAGGACTCAGAGATTTTACTTTGGTTATAATCTTTTCTAAAAATTTCATTTGTAATCTACTACTACTTTACTGTGTTGCTGCAGGGTTCCGACGTTCACAATTGGGAGCTTTTTCTGTTGGTTCCTTTGTCCCTTTCAACCTATTTATTTTTTAAAATTTATTTATTTTAGGGAGAGACAGAGAGAGCATGGTGGGGGAGGGGCCGAGGGAAAGAGACAAGCCGACGCCCCACTGAGCGAGGGGGAGTCCCACACTGGGGCTCGATCCCAGGACCCTGAGATCACGACCTGAGCCAAACTCAGATGCTTAACTGACAGCCACCCAGGTGCCCCTCAACCTATTTTTAAGAGAAATCATGTTATTCTTTGATCTTTGTCTCTTGCTTTTCCTACTTCAAGTATTTGTATATCTAAAGTTTCACTGTTGATGAATAATGTCGAGTTCAAGGTGATGCTCCAGAGTCAGGAACACCAAGACATTTTACTTCAAACCAATTCAAAGATCCAGTGAGATAATCTCTCTGAGGTTAAAAAAAAAAAAAAGTTCGGTTGTCAGGATTCCTTATGTATGTGTGGGTTTATTTTTTGTCCAACTCGTCTCGTGTATTTATTTAAATAAACAGGGTCGAAGTGGTCTAACTCTTCGCTTCCGGCCTCGTCCTGCGCAGTCTGTGCTGCACGCCACGGTCGGTAACTCTTCCAAAGGGTCAGCTCTGCTGACGTTCCCTACATAAAGCCCGCAGCAACCCCCTCTGCTTACCAAATAAAAGGCCAAATCATTAGCCTAGTTTCATTCCATTGCGTGCCATGGCCCCAACTCACTTTTAAAATCTTCCTTTTCTAGTAATTTTCCCACTGACATGTTCTTGCCAAGTTGGATGGGCCTAAACTCGTAAAGATGTTTTCCCTCTTTCTGCTTCTATGGCTTCACTAATGTTGTTGCTGATTAGAAGCAACATCTGTTTCTGTAAAGTCACAACTCACGTGTGAGATCTAGCGTCCGCCCCATCGGTCCGTTGCCCTGCTTGTCTGCCCTGCTCTGTGCCCAGGAGGCTGACTCTAGACCGCGGCAGCACCTTCCTGCCCGCGGCCGCGCGCTGCAGCAGCGGAGAGTCTGGAAGGACATGGCAACGGCAGAGCAGGACACTTCTCCTCTTGCTTCCCGGGAGGTCGCCGCAGGCTGCTCCTGCCCGCTAGTGTGAGAGCTTACGGGTCCTCTGAGGGCGGCCTTCTCCGAGCTCACTCCTTTGGGATTCTGGTAACTGCTCCCTCGTCCCCTCCCTGAGGCCCAGGGGTGGTGACGCTGGACTGCTGCTGGCCCTCGCGGCTCCAGGGCCCGCCCTTGGCATTGCCCTAGACCTCCCGGCCACGCCCGTGTGGCAAGTGGCCGGCACTAAATCCGCGCGGTTACGATCGCAGTGCCGTCCCCTTCCTCTTGTGACCTCGACACTCACTTCCTCTTTAGAGCAAAAACCCACTGCTTCCAAGAGCCTTTCATTTACACATCTCACAGAATATGATCTGTTCTTCCCTCCGCGCATAAAATAGCACTTGGCCTAAAGGCATTGGTCAAGCCCGTTGTTTTGTGTAGAGGCTGTCCGACCTTCTCCTTCAGAGTATACAGTCTCCAAAGACAAGAGGGCCAGCTCATTGATTTCTGTCCCCACAGCACTTAGCACTATCCTGCCTAGGACGAGGTACTTGATACATTATTTGCTAAATAAGTGACATTTTAAAATATATCCTCCATATTTGTTAACCTATACAGGGTTCTCATCCACTGGAAAAATGAAGCGGGATATTACAAAGAATGGAAAAAATGAATGCTTTCTTCCCGTACTCAGGGTAAATGCTACAGCAGACTGAGAAAAATCACGTTTATTTCTACTTAATAGCTCGTTCTGAGAATACTAGAAAAATTAGTTGGAAATGATTTGACTAATTTTCAGAAGTTCAGATTCTATATAACATTTCCAAATGCTCTATATTCTATATGACCACTTGCAGAGTTCGCTTTTTCCAATACGATTTTCCTGTTTAGTCTCTCTCCCCTTATTCTTGATAGACACTTTATGCTGCAGTCAATTCAAATATTACATAATATGCAGTTTTCATTTGCTCTACTACTTTATAGTTATTTGCCAATTTCTTTTGTCAGTTTGATTGTCTTGGTAGGGGGCGTGTTTTCTGCATCTTTTGTATCTCACTACACTCTGGCATTTTACAAGTGGTAAGTGCCTTATTAACAGAGAAAAAGGAATTCTGAGAAAAGTCACCATCCCTTTATTTACTAAACTTTTTCAAAACATAAAGCTATTGTTGCAAACTGAATGTCTATGCCCCCTGCAAAACTCACCTGTTGAAACCCTAATCCCCACTGTAAGGGTGTTAAGGAGGTAGGGCCTTTGGGAGATAATCAGTTCTGAAATAAGGTCAGGAAGATGAGCCCCCCACAATGGGATTACTGTCTTCATGATGGGAGAGCTCAGCGCTTACTCTCTCTCCGCCATGTGAGGACACAGTAAAGAGGCAGCAAGGCAATGCAGCTGTCTTCGTCATAAGAAGAAACCAATAAATCCTAACAATAAATCGATCCTTATATTCAGACAACCTTTGAGAGACTTAAGGAATTGTTATTATTGAATTATTACTCAAAATAATGGATAATTTACAAAGCCCTTATTATATTTGAAACAAAACGCAGATTCTGGGACCTACCATTAGTTTTTAGAAAGTGCGCATGGCTCGCCTTCTGTTGATGTCTCTCTTGATCTGGCAAAGAGAACACTGAGGACAGAAAAGCGTCACCAGATAGTCATCACAAATGGACCCCTGTTTGGAAATATGAAAAGAAACAGAAATTTAAAACCCACCTCCTTGGAAATTAGGACACTTTGAAGAGAAGCAGAAAGAACTGATCCTTTGAATTCAGAGTTTGGATGGATACATTTAAGAAAATGTTAACAGATTTTTCCATATAACTCCTCCTTTAATGCCATCAAAAGTTTTCCTGTATTTTGCAAAATTAAATATAGAAGATATGAATCAACCCAACCATCAGCATGAGGGAAAAACAGAGTTTCAGAAAGGAAAACCTCAAAATTTCCCCACACCTCCTCCCTGTCTCAGGAAGCTACTAGAGGACGTGTCCACCCCAACGAGGGACGAATCCAAGAAGGGGGGAGATGTGGGATGTAAGGAACAGGAGCCTAACCCGCGGGAGAAGCTAATGGAACCTTGACGGTGAAGGTGGAGGAGACCCCGGGCGAGGCGCTCAGCGCCGCAAACGCAGAGCGACCGGCCCCAGGGGCAGCCGTAGGTCAGGCCCCGTCCGCTGAGGTGGTGATGGGAGAACGTCTGCTGTGTTGAGTAGGTTGGAAGGAGACCAAGGAAACGGAGGCAGTGAGGGCGCTAACGTAAGCGGAAATCAACTCGGAAGTACGTGGGAAATTACTAATGAAAACTCCAAATTAAGACCAGGAAAAACAAAGTTTAGCGGAAAAAGCAATCATAGCTCAGCTCTGGCGTGCGCACCCGGTCTCCTGACGCGAGCGCCACGCGCGGCTTCCGTCCGGACTACCCGTCGCGTGGGCGCAGGCGCGGGAGTGGGCTGGGGAGGCGCACGTGGGGGGGGGGGGACAGACCCCGTCGCGTGGGCGCAGGCGCGGGAGTGGGCTGGGGAGGCGCACGTGGGGGCGGGACAGACCCCGTCGCGTGGGCGCAGGCGCGGGAGTGGGCTGGGGAGGCGCACGTGGGGGGGGGGGACCGACCCGTCGCGTGGGCGCAGGCGCGGGAGTGGGCTGGGGAGGCGCACGTGGGGGGGGGGCAGACCTAAACAGACCTCAGTCCTCCTCTCTCCTCGGGGAGGCCTACAGACAACGCCGCGCGGAAAACTCAACAAGTGGCCACACCAGCCTTTGGTTGGGAGGGACAGTCCCGCAGGGCCGCGGGGGGAGCATCCGCGCGGGGCCGCGGGGAGGGGGCGCGGGAGAGAGCAGTGCGGGGCCGCGGGGAGGGGGCGCGGGAGAGAGCAGTGCGGGGCCGCTTTTCCGGGCGGGCGTCGATGGCCGCGGCGGGAGCCGGGCGCGCCCGGAGCCGCAGCAAAGGGAAGCCCGACGGGAAGGCGGGGACCGGGTTGTTCGGTGGCCGCGAACTCGAGCCGCGCTTCGGAAACCGGAGCCACGGGCTTCCCCGGCCGGGACGTCAGCCGGAGCCGGGGAAGCGGAAACCCGACGGGGCGCGGGCAGGGCGCGGCCGACCCCGGGGCCCGGAGCTCGGGAGCAGGAGGAACAGGCCGGGCGGGAGGGCGGAGGCTCGGACCGCGCGGCCGGGCGGCCCTGCGCCCCCCGCGGCTGTGGCCTCGCCCCAGGGCGCGGCAGGTGGACCTGGCCGGGGGCGCCCCCCGCGGGCGGGCTTTGCGGCCCCGGGAGAGGAGCGGGGCGCTGGCGCGGGCAGCTCGTCCCCACCCTCCGGATCAGCCTCCCGAGGACTTGGCGCGGACCCCGGGAGGAGCAACGAAGGGGAGACGCGTCGGCCCCGCAGAGATCCGAACGGCCACTCGGGAGACGGCCGGACCGCCTCCTGCTCGGTATTCACGGATTTACTTCATTAACTTTCTTTATTTTATTTTATTATTTATTTGACAGAGAGAGAGATGGAGAAAGAGAGCACAAGCGGGGAAGGGGCCGAGGGAGGGGAAGCAGGCTCCCCGCTGAGCAGGGAGCCCCGAGACCGGCTGGATCCCAGGACCCGGACCGTGAGCTGAGCTGAAGGCCGCAGCCACCCAGACCTGGCCGCCCCCCCCCTTTTTTTTTTTTTGCTTTTGCTTCTTTTCTTCCTCCTGCTGCATAGGTCTTTCCTGATTGCTTTTAGTCCCTAGAGATGTCCCACAACACATTTTTACCCATTAGTGATGACCCTTCCTTCTTTTACCCACAACTTAAAACTCGATTCATCTTGAGATTCATGCAGGTTTTTGTATCAATAACTCACCCCTTTTATTACTGAAGACTACTCCATTCTAGGAGTGCATCACTCTGCTCATTCACCTGCTGGGGGACATTTGGATTGTTTTCAGTTTGGGGCTGTTACAGGCAAAACCACTCTGAACATCTGAGGCAAGTCTTGGTATGGATATATATTTTGGGGGGTAAATATCTAGGAGTAGGGGCGCCTGGGTGGCTCAGTGGGTTAAAGCCTCTGCCTTCAGCTCAGGTCATGATCTCAGGGTCCTGGGATCGAGCCCGGCATCGGGCTCTCTGCTCCACAGGGAGCCTGCTTCCCTCTCTCTCTCTGCCTGCCTCTCTGCCTGCTTGTGATCTCTGTCAAATAAATAAATAAAATCTTTGAAAAAAAGAGAAAAAAATATATATCTAGGAGTAGAATGGCTCGGTGTGTTTAACTTTTAAGAAACTGCATTTTACATTCCTACCAGCATTGCATTAGAGTTTCGGTTCCTCCATATCTGGCTGTACATGGTGTGGTTCTGATTAATTTTAGCCATTCCCATAGTTGAATAGTGGTATCTTATTGTGGTTTCCATTTACATTTCTCTAGTGATGACTAATGATGGTGAACATCTTTTTTTTTTAAGATTTTATTTATCTGACAGAGAGATCACAAGCAGGCAGAGAGGCAGGCAGAGAGAGAGGAGGAAGCAGGCTCCCCACTGAGCAGAGAGCCCCATGCGATGCGGGGCTCCCTCCCAGGACTCTGGGACCATGACCTGAGCCTAAGGTAGAGGCTTAACCCACTGAGCCGCCCAGGTGACCCAATGTTTATCTTTTTATGTGCTTATTTGTCATCTACATATTTTCTTTTTTCCCTAATTTAATTTATTGTGTTAAGAACACTTAAGGGGCGCCTGGGTGGCTCAGTGGGTTAAAGCCTCTGCCTCCGGCTCAGGTCATGGTCCCGGAGTCCTGGGATCGAGCCCCACATCGGGCTCTCTGCTTGGCAGGGAGCCTGCCTCCCCCACTCTCTGTCTGCCTCTCTGCCTACTTGTGATCTCTGTCTATCAAATAAATAAATAAAATCTTTAAAAAAAAAAAAAGAACACTTAAGAACGTGGGTGGATCTCAAAATAAGTACGCTGACTAAAAGAAGCTGGGCAGAGGAGTACAGACTGACACTTGTATTACATAAAGCTGCAGACAATGCAAGGTGTAAGGACAGAAAACATTGACTGGGACGTGGGGAGTGGGACCAGCGAAGAATTCTTTAGAGAGGCAAACGACATTCGTTTGTTGTTTTAATCTCTGATCTGAACATAAAAAATATTACCCAACATGGGGCACACATCTAATGTTAATGGATTATAAGTTGATGCAATCCTTTTGGAGGGGTATTTGATGGTATCTTTCAAATTTTGAACGTGCCTACCCTGGGATCTATCAATCTAATCTCAGGCACCGGACTACAGAAGTACCAATGCACGTACAGACTTACATGTCCTAACAACTATTTAATCTGCAGCTCTACTCGACGGTCCCTCAGTAAGGAAGCGACTGAGTACATTACGTATGCAGGGGAGTACTGTGAACACATTAACAAGGGTCTGCATTGCCGACATAACACGCTGATTGTGTGTAAAGGGGTTAAATTTTCACTTTTTACTTTCCATAATTCTGTGTTTGAATTTGTCATAAAATTAGGTCTATAGCATGTATTATTTTTGTAATCAAAGAACTAAGAAACATTTTTTTAAGAAACATTTTTAAATGAAAAAAATAAAATAATTTCAATGGAATTAAATACTTTCCTAATATATTTTGCCACGTCATTTGTTCCCCGTGATGCTTAATTCTATGTATCAACTTGGCTAGACCATGGTACCCATATATTCTAGATGTTTCTATGAAGACTTTTTAGACGAGAGTAACATTTAAATCAGTGGATCCTAAGTGACGTGGATTATGCTCTGTGGCGTGGGCAGGCTTGATCCAAGCCACTGAAGGTCGTTGTACGGAAAAAGCAACCTCCCCAGAGCAGGAGAGAAATCCTGCCGGCCGACTGCCTCAGAGCCGGGCTGCAGCTCCTCCCAGCCTGCCGGGCTGCTGTGCTGTTTGGACTTGCCAGCCCTCACGGTCGCATGAACCTCTTCCTTACAGTCACTCTCGTTATATGGATCTGTATGTACCCAGGTGTGCATCATCTGTATCTCTTTTTGACTGTGTTTCCCTGGCGAGTCCTACTACATACAGGGCAGCTTGTGGCATCATGGAACGTGCCTTCATGCAAAGGTAGGGTTGAATATCGACAACTTCTACTCCTAGTGCATGTCTTTTGGCAAGTTACTCCACCTCTGAAAACTTCAAAGTCCTCATCTGTAAAATGTGGACCCCCTCACTTTACAGGGACGGATGGCATAAGGTTTCAGTGAGGTGTCCTCTGTCATGAACTTGGGGCATGCTGGGTTCTGAATAGTCCCCATCCCTTGTCTGATACGCATGCAGATACGAGAGTTGCTTATGCTCTAAGGTCTTTAACGGAAACCTAGAAGGTCACCTAACCAGGGAGATCTCTTGCTACGGCAACTGGATAGAAGGTTGCACATGCTAGGAAATGCCAACCAAGCAAATTCGGGTAAGGGACCCCATCAAATGGCTTGCAGTTTTACGATTATGATTTTCAATGTTGGAGCATGTTTGAATGTTACAGTGTTGTAAGAGACTCACAGGGATGCCATATCGGGTCCGGTAGAGGGTCCTCATTGCGACGGATGTCCCACACAGACAGCATTCATTCATGTCAGCCGCAACTTGACACGCGAGGCACGTGAAACAAAATGTGCCACAGAGACCTGGACACAGGAAGCCAGAGGCACGAGTTACTCCACTCTGTTCCGGCCCCCTGTGGAAGCTAGTTTGCTTTCATGAACGACAGTCCCAGTCGTGGGGTCTCGGCCACACGTCCTGCTGCCACGGCTACCCACCATGCTTTTGCCCGGTATTTCATCGGCTTCTCCCTTCTCTCCACCCAGTCACTTCAGTCACCCACACACTTGGCAAGTGTGCGTCCGCTCTGCCATCCTGCCTTCGCTCATCTGTTGAACGACTCGCAGAAACCTAGCCGTGTTCCAGAGATTGTCCTCGAAACTGACTGCCTCCTTCCGGAGTCTAGGAGAGCAGTCAGAAAATAACACGAGAAATTCCCCAGCGGAAACCTACTCAAGATGTCAAGGGGTCAACCACGGAAATGAGGCCTCGAACGGCTCTGAGAGGATGTGCTGCTCGGTCGGAACATTGACAGACGAGTAGAGTTTGGCAGGTAGACCAAAGGGAGAGGAACGTCTCTGACATCACTTGGCATGTCTTGGCAATAGCTGGTGTTCATCCAGTATGGCTGGTGGGACGGGGATCAAGCTGGAAGTCGAGGCAGGTTGGGGACTGGATGATGGTGCGAGTGTGTGGAGTTTGTCATGAAGGTCATAAGGAACCAGCGAAATATTTTAAGAAGGGAGAAGGATTTGGTCAGGGCAGTAATTAAGGAGTCTTGCCATGGGGGCCTGGGTGGCTCAGTGGGTTGAACGTCTGCCTTTGGCTTAGGTCACGATCACAGAGTCCTGGGATCAAGCCCCGCATCGGGCTCCCTGCTCAGCGGGGGTCTGCTTCTCCCTCTGACCTTCCCCCTCTCATGTTCTTTCTTCTCTCTCTCTCAAAAAAAAAAAAAAAAAAGTCCTCCCTTGAAGCAATTAAGCTTTTATTAGACCTTGTAATTCACTTATTTGAGTGACAATACAAGAGGCAGGAGGACAAAGCTATTCATCTTTACAGGGTTTTAGTAATGTAGTCACTTAGTATTACTATGATTTGCAGATGTTGAACTAATGTCTTGAGAAGTGTAAGTCATCACCCCGGGTCATCCAGTAAGAAATGAGAGCCAATGAGCAAACCCATTGCTCCATTTTCTAGGTAATTTTTTTCTCTCCGTGCTTTCTAATGTATGTTGACCTTTGGACAATGTGGGGGTTTGGGAGCGCTGGCCCTCGGTGCAGTCAAAAAATCTGCGTGTAACTTTTGACTCCCCCCAACCCGAAGTACTAATAGCTTACTAATGACGGAAGCCTTACCAATGCTCTAAACACTTTACTAACACACATTCTGTATGTTGTACGTGTCACATACTGTGCTCTTACAATAAAGTAAGCCAGAGAAAAGAAAATGCTAAGAAAATCACAAGGAAGAGAAGATACTTTTATAGTGCTGGGCTGTAAACAAAAAGTCTGCATCTACACGGACCAGCGCAGCTCAAACCCATGTTGCTCAGGGGTCAACTTGATCCGAATTTCACTGTCACTGGTACGTTAAAGGTTGATGTACTTTCTTTCCTTGTCTCAGGGCGCTCTGTAGGCTTGAGGCAGGCAAACCAACCTCAGAGTAAATTTTGTTGTGGGTGGGGGTGCCTGGGTGGCTCAGTGGGTTAAAGCCTCTGCCTTCGGCTCAGGTCATGATCCCAGGGTCCTGGGATCGAGATCGAGCCCCGCATTGGGCTCTCTGCTCAGCAGGGAGCCTGCTTCCCCTCCTCTCTCTCTCTCTCTCTCTCTCTCTGCCTGCCTCCCTGCCTGCCTGCTTGTGATCTCCATCTGTCAAATTAAAAAAAAATTTTTTTTGTCGCGGGTGCCTGTTTATTCCTTGGGGTCAAGAGCTGAGCTCTTTGGTCCCCTCTGACCCCCCCACCCCATGCCCGAGCGCGGCTCCCCAACTGCACTTGGAGAGGTTCACGAAAAGGAAACAAAGAAGAGGCAGAGATTCTTTCCCCAATAAGAAGCTGACTGCCTTTAGAATTCTTTATTCTCAGGTGTATAAAAACCTAAACGTATCAGTTTAAAGAATTCTTGACCGAGCTTACGTCACAGCCATGGATGAATACTATGCTTTGTGTGACTCGGAAGTAGTGAGTCTATATATGCAACAAGAACAGTCGTTTTCCTTTTTCTTTCTTTCTTCTTCTTTTTTAAAATCAAGTTAAACTGGAAATACCTCTTTTCTTTTCATGTATGGCCTATTTACAATCATTAGACCAGACCCATTCATTGTGAGAATCATCAGCTTCATTGCTACCATCTTAACTCCAGAATTTATTTCAGAAGTAAGACTATTGACTGATGTGCTGGAGAAAAATTACCTATAACCAGCACAAGCCTTTCTCCTTTGCTTCCCATTCACTGGCCTACATGCCAGGTGCCTTGTAGGAGGCCGGGAACCCTTACTACACCATAAGGGAGGAATGAGGGAGGGCTCTGGCCTTGGGTCTCCCCCCTCCCCCAGCGATGACGGGCACATTTCCCAGCACTTACAGACTCCACAGTCGCTGAAGCAGTCACACATGCCCGTCTGCCAGTTGGAGGTTTGGGGCATGGGACTACATCCAGGCTGAGTCACAATGACCACCGGGGACTGGGCTTGCATTTCCGGGGCGGGGTCCTCAGTGGCAGTGGTCTGGAAAGGAAAAGGCTGGTGTGAGAAGACTCAAGGTTGCTCGTGGAAACCTGTTTCGAAGCATTCTGCTTCCCAGGCAAGTGAGACGATTTGATTAAGTTGTGCGCGGATCTTTTTTAAAAAAAGAGATTTTATTTACTCATTTGAGAGACAGAGGGAGAGAGCGCACGTGGACGGAGAGGGAGAGGGAGACGCAGGCTCCCCGCTGAGCAGAGCCCCACGGCTGGATCCCAGAACCCTGAGATCGAGACCTGAGCCGGCTGGATCCCAGAACCCTGAGATCGAGACCTGAGCCGGCTGGATCCCAGAACCCTGAGATCGAGACCTGAGCCGGCTGGATCCCAGAACCCTGAGATCGAGACCTGAGCCGGCTGGATCCCAGAACCCTGAGATCGAGACCTGAGCCGGCTGGATCCCAGAACCCTGAGATCGAGATCTGAGCCGGCTGGATCCCACAACCCTGAGATCGAGACCTGAGCCGGCTGGATCCCAGAACCCTGAGATCGAGACCTGAGCCGGCTGGATCCCAGAACCCTGAGATCGAGACCTGAGCCGGCTGGATCCCAGAACCCTGAGATCGAGACTGAGCCGGCTGGATCCCAGAACCCTGAGATCCAGACCTGAGCCGAAGGCAGACACGCAACTCTCTGAGCCTCCAGGCGCCCCTGGTTGCTGATCTTCGAAGAATATAATTTCTCTCTCTACTCGCCTGAGGACAGAGGTCCCTGGGGCAAGGAATTCACTGAACTGATCAAAGGACCGATTGCCTCTTTCGGAGCAAGGGAGAAAAACCGCACTGTTGGTACCGTTTTTAGACAGGCTTCCAGTATCCACACAAGGCAGGGGAACGAGGACCACCTTGCAGTCGCCCAGGGGTGAACCGCAGAAGCAGGCCCCGCTCGGCCGGCGCATCCCACATCGAAACTCTGGTGCACACATGCCCTCCCCCTCCTGCTCCTTTTATAAGGTTCTTTTTGTTGCGGATTTGTTGATGACTAGCAGTTGCAATAATAATAATAATAATAACAATAAACACCCTCCCCTGTTTTCTGCTTCCCCGCGGACAGTCTGCTTCACTTCTGCTCACCAAGTGTGCGGTGGTCTCCCCGCACCAAGCGGTTCTGCCCTCGCAGCCGCCCTGTCCTCCTGTCCGGCTCCGCGCCCACCCGCGCCGACCGTCGGAGCTTCGGACCCGCAGGCGCAGGGCCCAGCCCCGCGACACGGCTGCTCCTTCCCTGCTTCGGGAGCCCATTACCAGCCCAGACTGTCCCCCGCACTTCCGACTCACCAGCGACTGCCCGGAGGTCCCCGTGACCCCTCCGTGGGTTCAGTCAGTCAGAGGGGCTCACAGGACCCCGGAAACCAGTTGAACAGTTTACTTACCCGATGACTGCTGCGGAGCAAAGGAGACTGAAGGATTCCAATGAGCAGATGAGGAGAGGCACAAGGTCGGACGCGTGGAGTCTGGGCCGCCCCCCTGCCGGGCTTCCTAACCCAAAGCTCCCTGAACCCCATCCTTCGGGGCTTTATCGCATTAGGCGTCGTTGATTAAACCACTGGCCGCTGGTAACTGGATTCGGTGCTCAGCCCCGCTCAGCTCCCTGGAAGCCCGGGAGGTGGGGCTGAGCGTTCCAGTCCTCTGATCACAAGCTGGGTTCCCGGCCACCAGCCCATCCGCAAGGGCTTTCCGAAAATCACTTCTTTCAGATAAACTCCCCGGTACTTGAGAGGACCGTGGTATGAATAAGAGAACACCTTTATTGCTCTTAGTCCGTTAAGAGAGTCCGAAGATTTTAGACGCTCCGTGCCATGCACAGAGATAAAACCATATGTGTATTTCTTATTATAAAGCACCATATCACAGACGCCCTCTCCAGTTCTCTTGTATCCTAGTTCTCCACTTCAAATTTACCTGAAGCCTGTGTCCCCCTCTCAGTGCTGGCTTGGGAGCCCTTTGACACATGTTGGGACAAGACCTGACAGTACGTCTCAGCAAAGTGTATTAAGTGTATTATGAAGTCCATTTTGTGAAGTTAATCCTAATTTCTATCAGCAGAGGCAGTGGGGGGGGGTCATAGAACATGGATTAGATTTGGAGTGAGAGTATCTGTGCTCAGACTCTGTGATCTCGGACTAGTCACTTACCAGTCTAGTCGCTCACGTTTCCATTTGTTAGTCTATGACATGAAAGTGGCTTCCGACCACCTCAGGTGCTTTTTGAGAGTTCTTTTTTCTTTTTTTTAAATGATTTTATTTGACAGAGCAGGGGTGGGGAGGGGAGAAAACACAAGAAGGCAGAGCGGCAGGCAAAGGGAGGAGAAGCAGGCTCTCCACTGAGCAGGGAGCCTGACTCCTGCTTGATCCCAGGACCCTGGGATCGTGACCTGAGCTGAAAGCAGATGCTTAAGCGACTGAGCCCCCCAGGCGCCCGTTGTTAGTATTCAGTGACATAAAGTCTGGGGAAGAGTCTAGCAATAAGGTATCAGGTGAAGTAAGGGAGAGGGGCTACCATGTACAAAAGCATAGCAAGGAAATTTGATGATTTCCATATACAATTGTTGGTAATGATATCCCCTAATATTCACTGAGATTCTCCTCTCCCGCGGACATCGTGCTGGACTCACATTGTCCACCTAATCTTACAACAGCCTGGCACAGTAGGAATTATTATCTTTACTGAGTTGATAAGGAAACGGACACTCAGGGAGTTTAAGTAAACTGTGGAACTCAAATCCTTCTCAGGCTCATTCCACAGACCCTTTTCCGCCCTTTGCCTCTTGGCTTTGGACCCCCCCTCCATCACCGTGCTGAGTACAGTGTGGCATCGCCATCGGCTTATCGTGATCTCCTTGAGACCTGGAACCCCCTTTCATGTTTAGTCCGTTAGCACCAAGCTCAATGTTACCCTCATAAAGGCACATGCCTCATTGATTTGAGCACTTACAGGAGGCTTGATTCCCTTACAGTGTGCTGGGCACTGGGATGTCATACATTTCCACTTCAGACTTCAGGACATTTTGAAAAGCACACGGCGGGCGCCCCCCGCGGACACACCACACGTTATAACTGAAAATACAGTGCTTCAAGATACCCAAGTATTGGGACGCCTGGGTGGCTCCGTTGGTTAAGCGTCTGCCTTCGGCTCAGGTCATGATCCCAGCGTCCTGGGATCGAGTCCCGCATCGGGCTCCTTGCTCGGCAGGGAGCCTGCTTCTCCCTCTGCCACTGTGTCTGCCTGTGCTCGCTCTCTCTCACTCTCTCTGACAAATAAATAAATAAAATCTTTAAAAAAAAAAGATACTCAAGCATTGTCATAATATTTGCCTTTTTAATATTATTTTCTGCGTAGAGAGAGCAGGTCCAAAAACAGACAAACTATCTCCGTTCCATATTATTTTACACTTTTCTTTTTCTTGAATTAGCTGGTTTCTTTACAGATCTGATGACTTTTTAACACTTAGCTAGTTTTCTGGTTCCTTTGAACAAGAAGAGAGTGCAGTATATGACACCAGGGATAGTTTTAAAAACAGGATAATGGCTTGGATACTTCTCCACGCAACTGAAAGTGTATCATGCAGGAATGGTTCAAATATGTCTAAGTCGGCCCAGGCTTCATCACACTTAATAATAAATTATCCAGGTCCACTCTCACAGGTGGCACCCCAAATCTTGGCAAACAGTATGAAATGAATGCTCAGTTATTCTGGATGAGGATAAACTAGTTTAATTTTTTTTTTTTTTTTTTTTTTAGAAAACAGGTAAAGCTTAAAAATGGTCTCTTAACTATTTGTTTCCGTTGAACATCATCACTATCAGCAAGTAGCTCTAGGTATTTGCTTTCCCATTAGTGAGTATAGTACACAAACACCACACATTTAAAGTTTTAATAAAATGATTATCATAAGTATCTCAAAGCACAAGATTTGACATTAAGTATTTATTTTATTTTTTTGAAGACTTATTTATTTTATATATATGTATGTGTATACATGTGTATGTATATATATACACATACATATAAAATGTACATGAGCAGGTGGCGAGGCAGAGAGAGAGAGAGAGAGAATCCTCAAGCAGACTCCTTACTGAGCAGGGAGCCCGGCGTGGGGCTTGAACCAAGGATCCCAGGATCATGACCTGAGCAGAAACCAAGAGTTGGCCGCCCAACCAACTGAGCCACCCAGCTTTCCTGACATTAAGTATTTGTTTATTTATTGTTATTTTTAAAGATTTTAGTTATTTATTTGACAGAGAGAGACACAGCGTGAAAGGGAACACAAGCAAGGGGAGTGGGAGAGGGAGACGCAGACTCCCCGCTGAGCAGGGAGCCTGATGCGAGACTTGATCCCAGGACCCCGGGGTCATGACCTGAGCCAAAGGCAGACACTTAACGATTGAGCCACCCAGGAGCCCCAACATTAAGTATTTAAAGAAGATTCTAAAATGAGAGACATTTAAAAGCCCTAAAGCTAAGAAAATAGTAAAAAGGCAGGAACAGATAGATAATTCACAAAAAAAGACATAAAAATGACCCTTAAAAGATATGTATCAAAAAGGTGGTCAAATTCACTCAAAGTTAAGGAAATACCAATTAAATGCCTGTCAGATTGGCACAAATTAAAAAGTATGCCACGCGCTCTCTTGGTGAGGCCTCGAAGAAACAGGCAAGTGCGGCCGCCGGGCAGGAGCTCGGACAATGCGGATCCCAGTCTTGTGCGCGGTCACCACTGTACCCTGTCATCCCACTTCTCGAAATGACCCTGAACATGTATCTCCAACCATGTGAAAATGTACGTGCCTGAGGTTATTCGTGTACACGGGAGAGTGGCTGAATAATGACGTACCAAGGGGACAAGGCAGCCACTTGCGCTAAACCCCGTGTCGCCGCACGGAGATCCGCTTCGGCCCTCCCAGAAATGGAATCTTCAGCCGGTCTGTCAGGAATTGCCTAATCTGCTCTTGTTAGATGATCTGCCTGATAGACCCCTGCGAACCCCTAAAGAAAATGGACCCGGCACAACCATTTATTTGCTTTTTTGTCTAGTACAGTGGCCCTGGGCCTGTTCCCTCTGTCCGTAGAAGTCTTTCATTCCGTACAGCTCCCCGCACCTCCTTGCTGTCCGGTAGATTGGGTGCTGCCTGATTCATAATCATTGAACAAAGCCAATAAGATCTGTACATATTACTCAGTCGAATTTTGTTTTCTAACAGGACATCCATACAAGAGAGCATTGTGCAGCTATCAAAAAGAGGGTGAGGATAACCACTATAAACTGATATAGAATGATTTCCAGGATAAGCCATGCACAAAAGAACACGTGTTGTCTGATACCCTTCATGTGAGAAATAAGGGGATATAAGAAAACATACAATGAGAAATACAGACAGAATAAACCAGAAATGAATAAATGTGTCATGTTCAGAGTAAATGGGGTGAAAAGAATGAGAGGACAGTAACGGAATGGTGGGGATGGGCTGACACCCCAAGCGCACCCTGTTGTATGGCTCTTCCTCTAAATCATGCTAGTATGTCACACGTTAAGTCAACACACAAAGGGACAATTAAAGTCAACCGGAATGTGGAAGGAATCCCAAAAGCAATAGACACGGTGACGAAGTCACCTGATTGTATTATGATTAATGTTAGAAACACACTGACGGGAGTGAGGAAGAAAAAGGCCCCGTGATGCCTGCAGAAAGCCGAGTTTTGACCACGTAATATAAACCTAAAGACAAAAGCAACAAATGTTAATCCCTAGTTAGGAAACTTGTTTTTCACAAGGGTATAGGTTAGCAGTTCTGAAACTTCTTTGTATATATATACATGCGAGGCTTGAACAAATAAATATGTTGTGGATAATGAGACTGAGGTTTTTTACTGTCAGAGAAAGAAATTCCCAAAGGAAAGGAGGAGGCTGGAATGAATCCTGTGCCGTTGGATTGGAATCAGAGGTGCGAACTCATGATTATTCACCCACACGCACGCGCGCACACACAGATATAGACGTGTGTGTACATAAATCTGTTTCCTAGCGCCGCCCACTGAGAGGACCTAGAAGCAACAAAAGCCCATTATCCCTGAATATACCTTGTGCCCAAATCTTGGTTTTGAAATGCCATTTTCCAATAAAAGGGAGTCAGAGTTCATTGGAGAAATGGCTGATTCCAGGGCTACAGCAGGGAAAGCACAAGAGGAGCCTGGAACCTCTTGATCCAGGACCAAAAGTTCAAAAAGGGCTCCAGAATGGCTTAGAGACAGAACCTCAGAGCCCATCTGATGGGCCTCACAGTGGCCAAACCAGGACGATTTGAGCAACAAATTAACGTTAGTAGTGGGTTATAACTCATAAACCAAAATTCCATGCTGATATAAATAAAAACAAATTATAAAACGAGGGGGAAGATACAGTGCTTTTTTATGATAGAATTCCTATTAATGAATGTAGAAGGAACGGTGGAGATACGAGATCACCATTTGGCAAACAGCACAGTGATAATTATTGATGTATATTGAGATGGGGAGGGGCAGAGACAGAGAGAGAAAATCTCGAACACGCTCCTCGTTGACTATGGAGCCTAACGCAGGGCTTGATCTCACGACCCTGAGACCATGCCCCGCGTTGAAATTGAGAGTAGGACACTCAACAGGATGAGCCACTCAGGTGCCACCACAGTGGCAGTGGTTGGAGGCAAGGCTCCTAAAGGGGTGCTCATGTCTTTGTTTATTATCATGCGCTGAAGGACACAACATCACTTCTGTGTTACTTTACCAATAACACATACTCAGAATCCATTCGTAAGGAAGTATTAGACAAACACATATGGAGGGAGATGCTGTAATACATCTGGCCAGGAAACAGTGTCAGGATCGTGAAAAACAAGAAAAGGGGAAACATTCAAGACGGAAGGAGACTAAGGAGACACGAAGACCAAGTGCGATTTGGGATCCTGAATTGAATCCCGGAACAGAGAAGGGGCTGTCAGTGCTCTTCAACCAGAGACCATGAAGCACACAGTCATAGTTGGGCGAGTCGGCTTTACTACGTATTCTAGCAAGGGAGGAGGCACACACTGGGGACTGCGGGAAGTCTCCGGAGAAGGGCATTAGAAAACACTTTCTGGTTGGGTAGATTTGAAGGAGGATCAAGGGAATGGGGGTGGTCCCCGAAGCGGAATACACCTACCACTGGGGCTATTAATAGGGTCTGCGGGGAGCACTGAGGAATGCGAGGTCCATTCTGCCGGAGGGGTAGCAGCAGCAATCACTCGTACTAGCCAGGAGAGGACACCGTTTGCTACGTTGTGGCTCGAATAATGTCTAAAGTTCAAATATATCTCCAAATATGATTACGGAGTACAAGTGTTCTCATCTTGATCCATCATGGTGGCAGACTAGCCTTATCTGACGCCGATGCTCTGGGAAGTTCTTTATATGTAAGAGAAGAACATCAGGAGCTCGTGTGAGGGACAGCACGGGGGGCCCGGAGGGTGCTGTGCTCAGGGACGTAAGTCAGCAGAGGAAGACAGATACTGTATGTGGGGTCTGAAAGCAACCAAGCAATCAACGGGCCAACCAAACCAACCCCACAGATACAGAGAACAGAACCTCTGTGGTTGCAGAGGTGAGGGGTGGGCTGTGGGAGAAATGGGTGAAGGTGATTAAAAGGTACAGACTTTCAGCTACAAAATAAGCAAGTCCTGCGGGTATATTGTACTCATGGTGATTATAGTCGATACTACTGGATTGTATATTTGAAACTTGTTAAGAGAATAAAGTGTAACAGTTCTCATCAAGGGGCACTTAGGTGGCTCAGTCAGTTAAGTGTCTGCTTTCAGCTCAGGTCGTGATCTCAGGGTCCTGGGATCGAGCATGGGGGGGGGGTCCTGTTTAGCAGGGAGTCTGCTCTCCCTTTCTCTCTGCTTGCTGCTCCCCCTGCTTGTGCGCTCTCCCTCTGTCAAAAAAATAAATAAAATCTTAAAAAAAAAAGTTCTCATCAAAAATTTGTAACATGTGTGGTGGTATGCTCACCAGGCTTATTATGGTGAACATTTCACGATATGTACGAATCTGAAATCATTACGTTGTACACCTGAAACTAATATAATGTTAGATGTCCATTACCTCTCCAAAAAGACAAAAACAAAAAACAAACAAAGAAACCCCACAACAACCCAGTGTGAGTGCCAGGCCAGCACGTAGCCATACAGATGGCGCGCTGGCCAGACCAGGCTAGCTCCCGGATGCCGAAGACCCCTCTTCCCTTCCCCGGGACTCCAGGGGGACAACTCGTAAAATCTGAACAAGATCTGTCCGTTAGTTAGCTGACAGTTTTCAATGTTCATTTCCTGGTTTCAATATTTACACTATGGTCATGTAATTTACAACAAGAATCAGGAAACCTGGGTGAAGGGTACCCAGGGACGCTGTGCACTTTAAAAAAAATAGTTTCATTGAGATACGTGTTTTACATCCCATGAAATTCACTCATTTAAAATGTGTACTTTAGGAATTTTAGCATATCCAGAGTTGCACAGCCATCACCATAATCAAATTTTAGAATGTTTTTATCACACATCCCTTAAAAATACCCATCTCTATTACCAGTCACTCCCCACATCCCCTCACTTCCCCAGCTCCCAACAGTCTCTAATCTGTCTCTAGTGGTTTGGTTATTGTGGACATTTCACATAAATGGAATCAGATGGTGCAGTAGTCCTCATCGGTGGCTTTGGTTACCTATGGTCAGCTGAGGTCTGGAAGCAGAACTTTCTCCTTTTGACATATGGTCCAGTCGCCTAGTGCTGTTGCCTAGAGCTGTCACTGGTCACCTAGGGCTGTCACGATGCCAACGTCATTCACCTCACTTTATCTCCTCAGGTAGGCATCTTATCATCTCAGGAAGGGTGAGTAGATGTAATAACATTTCGAGAGACCATAGTCACATAACTTTTTTTACAGTATACGGTCATAATTGTTCTATTTTATTATTATTGTTGTTAATCTCTAATTTAGATTAGATTGTTGTTAATTTCTAATTTAGAAATTAAACTTTATGATAGTTATGTATGCATTAAAAAATTGTATATATAGGGTTTGGTACGATCTGCAGTTTCAGGGATCCACCGAGGGCGTCTTAGAACATGTCCCTGGGATATACCAGGCTGTGCGTAGTCTTCCGTGACCGACTTCCTTCAGTTAGGGTGATGCTTTCAAGGTTTATCTATGTTCTAGTGTGTGCCGGTACTTCTCTACGGCTGCATAACATTCCACCCTGTGGACAAACCATCTTGTGTTTATCCCTTCATTAGCTACCTGATGGACATTTAGGTTGTTTTACTTTTTTTTTTTTTAAAGATTTTATTTAATTTGACAGACAGAGATCACAGGTAGGCAGAGAGGCAGGCAGAGAGAGAGGAAGGGAAGCAGGCTCGCTGCCGAGCAGAGAGCCCGATGTGGGGCTCGATCCCAGGACCCTGGGATCACGACCCCAGCCGAAGGCAGAGGCTTTAACCCACCGAGCCACCCAGGCGCCCCTGTTTTACTTTTTGATTATTAACGAATGCTCTACTTACTGTTTGTCTACAGATTTTTGTGTGGACACTTATTTTCATTTCTCCTGGATAGATACCCAGAAGTCAAAGTTGTGGGTCAAAGTGGTAACTCTACCTTTAGCATGTTGGAAGGTAGCGACGCTCACCACTACCACCACCAACGCCATGTGTAGCATTTTGAAAACTGTTTCAAACTGTTTTCCCAAATGGCTGCATTTTGTGTAAAGGTTCTAAGTACTGCGTATCCTGGTCAGCATTTGTTATTATCTGTCTGTGTGCTGTTATTGCAGCATTTTCCATAAGTCTAAAATTATTTTTAAAAATAACCAAACAAAACATAGAAAAGATCATGGGAAGAGAGGAGCCCCATAAGATTTAGAGTGAAAAACACAAAAATAATCTGCTACCAGTGCTGTAAAAATATATTCCTAAATTCAAGCAGTGCATAATGTAAATACAGGCATTATAAAAATTTTACCCCCCCATTCTTAGAAAGTATTCTAAAGGATTTCTCTTTTGTGTATAAAATACCATAAACTATATCCAGAGCAGTTGAAACTTATTTTACATTTATTAAGTTTGCCTTTTTTTTTTTTTTTAAGGTTTTATTTATTTGTCAGGGAGAGAGAGGGAGCGAGCGCACAAGCAGGGGGAGCAGCGGGTTCGGCACCGAGCACGGCTCATCCGGGGACCCCGGGATGTGACCGGAGCCAAAGGCAACCGCTTCCCCGCCGAGCCCCCCGCTCCCCGGCGCCCCAGGTTTGCCTCGCTACAAAGATCACTAGTGGATTTAGGTTTTGATCTTTGCGCTCTTAGGAAACCCGCCGCAAAGGCCTTTCCCCGCGGTCCGCCAGGAAAGCACCGGCCGCGCTGCGGGGCCGGCGGGCGTGGGGCAGCGGCGCGGTGGCCACGGCGGGGTCCGGGGGGGCAGCGGCGCGGTGGCCACGGCGGGGCCCGGGGGGTCAGCGGCGCGGTGACCACGGCGGGGTCCGGGGGGGCAGCGGCGCGGTGGCCACGGCGGGGCCCGGGGGGGGCCGCGGCGCGGTGACCCCGGCGGGGTCCGGGGGGCAGCGGCGCGGTGACCACGGCGGGGCCCGGGGGGGGGGCAGCGGCGCGGTGACCACGGCGGGGCCTGGGGGGGGCCGCGGCGCGGTGACCACGGCGGGGCCCGGGGGGGTCAGCGGCGCGGTGGCCACGGCGGGGCCGGGGGGGTCAGCTGCGCGGTGGCCACCGCGGGGCCCGGGGGGGTCAGCGGCGCGGTGACCACGGCGGGGCCCGGGGGGGTCAGCGGCGCGGTGACCACCGCGGGGTCCGGGGGTCCGCGGCGCTGCCCGGTCCGGGCGAGCCTCCCCGCGCGGGCCCGGTCGGGAGGAGCGGCGCGTGTTGGGCGGCGGAATGCGGGGACCTTCGTCCGGCTGCGCTCGGGCTCCCGTCCGGCGGGGAGGTCAAGGGGCCGAGAGAGGGCAGGTCGGGGTCCGGCCGAGCCAAGCTAACCCCCTCCTCCGCGGCAGCGGCCTCCGACCCTCCTCGCAGCGCCGCGGCCCGGCGGCTCCCGGTTCCCGCCCCGAGGGAGGCGACCCTCCCGGGCGCACGGGCCGCGCGCTCCAGCCCTGGCCCTGGCCGGCGGGGATGGTCCTCCCGGGGCCGGGGCCGGTCCTCCCGGGGCCGGGGCCGCCTGCGTCCCCCCCGGACCGTCCGCTCTCGCGCTCGCTCAGCCTCACTCTCTGCCTCTCTCTCAAACAAGTGAGTCAGTAACGTCTGCGAGGCGGTCGTGACCGCGGTGACCCCAGCGCTGCGGTCGCCCCCGCCCCGAGCCAGCGCCGGGCACGCGGCGTCCGGTGAATCCCGCGGACGGACTCGGGGCCTCCAGCCCCTCCCGCAGCAGAATCCTGTTCCCGCAACTGGCACAGCTTCTTCCTCGTTTCCTTTTCTTTTTCTTTTTATTCTTCTTTTCTTCTCCATTGTTTAAAAGAAATACAGGTTTTTACAACTTCATTTCGGAGACAGCGAGAGCACGCGCGGGGGGAGGGGCGGGGACGGCGCAGGGGGAGGGGGACGGGAGGGCGGGGACGGCGCGGGGGACGGCGCGGGGGTGGGGGCGGGGACGGCGCGGGGGGAGGGGGCGGGGACGGCGCGCGGGGGACGGCGCCGGGGGAGGGGCGCGGGGGACGGCGCCGGGGACGAGGGGGCGGGGACGGCGCGCGGGGAGGGGGCGGGGAGGGGCGGGGACCGCGCGGGGAGGGGCGGGGGGAGGGGAGGGGGGGGGACCGCGCGCCCCGAGCAGAGCCGGCGGGGCGCGAGCGCGGGGCCCTGCGGCGCGGCCGGGGCGGAACGGAGAGCGGGCGGCCCGCGGCCCGGCCCCCGGCGCCCCCGCCGCCCGTCGGGAGGTCCGACCGCGCGGGCGCCCGCGAGCGCAGCGTGAAGATCCCGACCGGACGCGCGTCTGCGGCCGCGGGGTCGTCCTCCCTCCGCGGACTGTCCCCCTCGGGGCGCTGCAGGGTCCGGGATTCCCACGGCCGCTGCGAGCCCGAGAGCCCGGCAGGCCGGACGGTGCGGGGGCTCTGACGTCCGGTCCGCGTGTCGGGTCCCGGGCAGGGCCCGCGCTGGCCGCGCCGCATCGGCACAGAGAGACCCTTGCTGAGTCCGGTGACGTGCGCGGTCCTCGGCCGGCGGACGAGGGTTCAGGGTTCCGCCTCCTTCGCGACGTTCGATTTCCTGCTTTGAACGTGGCAGCTGTGGGGACGCGGGTGCCTCCGTGGACCTTGCGCGCCGCGCGGGCCCCGGAGGGAAGGTCCTCCCCGACGAAGGTCGCCTGCGGGGCGCAGGGCTGCCCTGTCCGGCCGGCCCAGAAGAGCAGAGCCGCGCCGAGCCCGTGTCCCAGACTTTCACCGGACCGGTTCGGGGTATTTTGAAAAGGGTTTTGTAAACTCCCACCCGAGATTTCTTACTCCAGGAAACGCCTTCTTGGTAGTTATAAAATGGGGAGGAGAAAGCGAACACGCTGATACGCAGCTCTGTGGCTTAAATATCATTTCACGAGTTCTAGAGAACTTCAAGTTGCAGCAAAATCTCGACACGTAACAAACGCACAAAGTCCGGGTGACCGACACATACCCGTGTGGCAGCCACCAAGTGTCCGACAGTTTCAACCCCAGGTATGCAAGGCAGGAGAGCATCATGTTTGGGGCCGGGGAGGGCCGCTGTGATCACAGAAGACAACGTTCCTGGAATCTCCCTCAGCCCAGGAAAGACGCTAAGGCTTTCTGAGACCTGACCTACACGCCCGTCGCCAGTGTCGGTGGTCCCCAACACTTACTTTGTGTAAAAACCACTTGGAGAGCTTGTTTCCGAGGTAGAATCCTGGGTGTTATCCTCTAAAATTGTTATTTTAGAGACGGGCTGGGCGGGTGCAGGAATCCGTCCGGAGCACCCTCAGGGGGCTCCGAAGCCAGAAGGGGCTGTTGTGCAGAGAAAGGTCGCTCTTTTGTGTAGACACAGCTTGGTGAGAATCAGAAAAATCGTACTTTTCTGCAGGCAGACAACAGCCTACGCCAGCGCCTGCAGCCTGCCTGAGGAGCACAGGCTGAACTAGCTGCGTTCTTTCCTTTGCTGCCAGCTGCCTGCTCAGAACCCGGGCATCCCGGGACATCCCAGCGCCAGTGACTTTGCAGAACACACTTTGTCACCCATGGCCTGGGGCTGTTTCATTTCTCCTCTGTTACTAACAACTACAAATGCAATCTGATTCAGCAAACAGTTGTTGGGCAGCCGGTGCATGTGGAAGCCTGTGTTAGATATGGCAGGGGCTAAGGAGATGTCTGTAGCTCCTCGATGGCCAGCGGCTCTGCCCGTCACTAAGTGACCCCATAGCTGTTTTGTTCGGTGCCACCTTTGATCCCGCAGGAACAGAGAGTGATGGAAAATTCCTCTCAGGGAAAAGAAAAGAAATGGAGACAGGAGGAACCGGGATGGGGATCTTGGCGCCACGGTTCGAAGAGAGACTAGACTACCGACTCCTTTCTTTGGAAGGGTCCTTTCGTGGAATGGCCTCAGTGCTGGGAAATCTTGCAGAATTTGGCTCACACATTAAACATCCTAATTTCGCCAATTGGTCTTAGTTAACGGCTAACCTCATATCTATCTCCCCTGCCTTGGAACATGAACTCTTGAGAACAGCCCAGCATCTCACCAATATTAACCAACAGAATTAATGTATTACTCTATTACATTAATCAAGTCAGGTACTAAATTTATTACTTAGACTTTCTTCTTCTTTCTGGTGTTTACTGATACTAAATTTTGATTTTTTCACTTTTTTATTTTTTAAAGATTTTATTTATCTGTTTGTTAGAGAGAGAGAGAGCGAGAGCATGAGCACAGGCAGACAGAGTGGTAGGCAGAGTCAGAGAAAGAAGCAGGCTCTCCACTGAGCGAGGAGCCCGATGTGGGACTCGATCCCAGGACACTGGGATCATGACCTGAGCCGAAGGCAGGCGCCTAACCAACTGAGCTACCCAGGCGTCCTGATTTTTCACTTTTTAAAAAAATTTTTATTTTTTAGGTAATCTGTACACCCAATGTGAGGCTGAAACTCACAACCCTGAGATCAAGAGTCCCATGTTCCACTGACTGAGCCAGCCCGACACCCGATTCTTTTCTCTTTAACTGAAACATTTTTGTTTCTTGATCTCTCATCTCTTACGCTTCAAAGGTAAAAACGTAAGGATAGGTGAGAAGGGTAACATCTCTATGCATATGAATGAAGCACCAGAATTTAATTTTGAAACATGCTAGTCTGTTTTCTTCCTTTCATACTGAAAATTCAAAGATTCTCGTGATTCATTAGTAAATCCAAAAAATTCCATCTCCTATTTCTGACATTTTACTGGATAGATGAAATAAAATATTTTCAAAGCGCAAAGAAATTAGACTAGCACAAGTAAATATGCATATGTATTAATACAAGGAATGAAATCAGTGATCAAGTTAGTAAACAAAACACCTGATAAGTGTTTTCTGCTGGAAACAGTAGTTGATAAGAATTCAAGGCTGCACTCCTTTGAAAAGCATGGCATCTAACACATGTTTGGCACATACTTGTTGAATTTGACTAAATTTAAAGCAGTTAGCTAAGAAAATATTAGTTTTTCAGCTGAAAATAAAGAAACCAAATACTTTAAAAAAACAACAACAACAACTTTTCTTCCCCCCAGTGCTAAGATAAGCTTTTAAAGAATTGCTTGATTTCAAAGTACTTACAGTTAAGAACTAGGTTCCGAGCAGGAAGTGATCAGTAGCTTGGGAGAGTATCTCACTGAGAGAGAAAGGTATGTGAAAACAGAACTAAATGTGTTTCCGTTGCAGACCTAGTACAGAGAACAGATTCAGAGGTTTTTATTGGCTGGTATAATTCTGGCAGCAAGGTGTGTTCCTGATATCCCCAACCACGTAGAAAAAACTAGAGGGCATTATGCTAAGTGAAATAAGCCAGTCAGGGAAAGACAAATACCATAAATTTCACTCATGTGTGGAATTTAAGAGACAAAACAGATGAACATAGAGGAAGGGAAGGAAAAATAAAATAAAGTAAGATGAAAATAGAGAGGGAGGCAAACCCTAAGTGACGCTTATCTCTAGGGAAAAAACCGAGGGTTGCTGGAGGGGTGGTGGGTAGGGGAAATGGGGTTTGGGTGATGGAGGGAGCACTGGGTGTTGCTGGGGCTGATGACTCACTGAATTCCACCCTGAAACCAATAATACACTATACATTAACTAGACTGAATTTAAATAAAGAATTAGAAAAAGAAAAGAAAATGAAAGTATTTCTTGTTAAAAGAAGCGTTCCCTGTCCTAGGTAAGTACAGTCATGCATGTATCTTTTGGTGGGAAAGATTGGATTCATTATGTAGTTTGGTTGGCTTTACGGGCCTGGCAGAGCTTAGCAATTTTCGAAACTTCCTCTGTCCCTTGGACACAGTAAATGACCGATTTCGCGCACATTTCGTGCGGTCTTCATACGGGGTTTGCAGGCAGGATCTGGGGGGAAACCCGCCATCTGGAGTCCCGCACGACTCAGACCCTGGTCCGCCGGTTCCCTCGCACGGAGGATGCCGCGCGCCAGACGTGGCTTCAACGTCCCTCCTGCGCGCACCTGCTGCGCCTCCCCGAGTGCGCGGCGGGAACCTCCCCCCCCCGCGGGGCTGGCCGGAAGCGGGGTCGCGGCGCGGCGGGTGCTGCGTGGGCGCCGCGGGTTGCCCCGGCGGACTCTGACCCGTGCACCTGCCGGTCTCCCGCACACTCTCGCGGTGCGGGCGGACGCGAGCCTCGCCCCGGGGGAGGGGGGGACCTCCGAGTGGGTGAGAAGTTCTTAAAGTTCTTAAATTATGAACCAGAGATCAAAGTCTGTGATCCCGGGTCCTCGGGTGGAGCCGCAGCGGGCCCCCTGCTCCGCGGGAAGCCTGCTTCTCGCTCTCCCACTCCCCCTGCTTGTGCTCCCTCTCTCGCTGGGTCTCTCTCTGCCAAAGAAATAAATAAAATCTTTTTAAAGATTAAGCTAAAATATGGGCGCCTGGGTGGCTCAGTGGGTTAAGCCTCTGCCTTCGGCTTGGGTCCTGATCTCAGGGTCCTGGGATCAAGCCCCGCATCAGGCTCTCTGCTCAGCGGGGAGCCTGCTTCCTCCTCTCTCTCTGCCTGCATCTCTGCCTACTTGTGATCTCTGTCAAATAAATAAATAAAATCTTTTAAAAAAAAAAGATTAAGCTAAAATAAAATTAGAGAAATAAGACTCACCCTCCCGTCATTAAGGACTCGTGGACAGGGAGTGTGCGGTGCTGTGTTAGTTGATGCCACTGAAAGATGCTTGAGACGCTGGCTGGAGTCTGACCCCCTGATTTTTTTTTCTCCCACAGAGATGACATACAGTCTTGACGAAGTTTTGCAAAATGGATAGACTGTTGATTTTGGTGGCATTATAAGTTGGTACTCTCTCTCTTAGGAAGCAGTATTGACTGTACAATATATAACAGAATTTTTAAAAATTTAAAAAATTTTAAAAAATCCTTGGGCCCTGTAATTTCACTAAGAGTGAGTGTTTTCTTAAATTTTGCACCCATAGGCACTTTGTTTGCCTCAGCCTGGTCCCAGTCCTGAATGAACACATTGAAGGAAAGGGTCAACTCAGGTCAAGTCTGTGTTGGGGAAAAAGAGTGGGGAATGAGTTTAACCACCCAGCCCATGCCTCTGAGGTCTGCTGGAGGCCGCTGGAGAAGAAAGCAGGATGATGTGGGCAGAACACAGTGCAATAGGGAGTAACTATTAGTTACACTGTGGGCTGGGAAGGAGATTAATTCTGTGGGAAGTAAAACTTGAAGGCTGGGATGTGCTTTGGCCCTGAGGCAGAGGCGGAACGGAAGGGGCCAAGGTGGTCGGGGAGGTCGGGGACTACTTTTCTGACCCAGGGCCTTGACCTCACGGGGACAATGGGATGCCCTGAAATATGCAGAAAAACCGTTCACTTTACACATCCCTTGAATGTCTAACAGGCATCTCAAGCTTAACCTGTCTTCATTGAAACTTCAGATTCCTGGGTGCTTGGGGGGCTCGGTCAGGTCATGATCTGGGAGTCCCAGGACCGAGTCCTGTATCAGGCTCCCTGCTCAGTGGGGAGTCTGCTTCTCCCTCTGACCTCCCGCCTCTTTCTCTCACTCTCTATCAAATAAATAAATGAAATCTAAAAAAAAAAAAAAGAGAGAGAAACTTTGGATTTGCATCCTCAGAAGATGCTTCTCTCACCCCTACCACTTAGGAAATTACCAGGGTTCTGGAGATTCTGCAGCAGGAACTGGGGACACAGTGCTCTAGCCTGGGAAGAACATGGACATGGGACACCCACCCTACCCTAAGTCTCTCTGGGGTTTATAGACCGTGATGAGGGAGGGCTTCATATGACTGCTTGGCTTTCACAAATTGTTAAAATCATTGTATCATTGTATTAAAACCTACAATTAAGTTGAGAGAATCCTATGGACCCATTGTCTGGCTTCAGTAATAATCAACTCATTCCCAATATTGTTTTATTTATATCCACATCCAGTTACAACTTCTTTCTCCCCTACATAATTTTGAAGCAAATTCCAGACATTGTATTATTTCATCAGTAAGTATTTCAGTACGTATCTCTAAAAGAAACTCTTTAAAAAATCATAAACCAAATGCTATATAGCTAGCTTCCCATTTCTTAATATCATCAATACTCAGTGTTCAAATTTTTCTGATTATTTCATAAATTTGCCTTTTACTATTTATTTACTTTTATAAATTTGCTTTTTAAAAGTTAGCTCATATCAAGATCCTAATAAGCTGTCTACATTGCCGCTGGTCGATACAAATCTGAAGGCATTTTAAATCTGTAGGTACCTCTGCCTCTCTTCATTCCCTACTCCCCTTACCCTCCTCCCCACATATGCTTTTGTTTGTCTGGGGTGTGTCCTAAGAGTCTAGATTTGGCAGATTATACCCTCACGATGTCATCTAACATAGTCCTCGGTCCCCTGTATTTTCTGTAAAACGGTTGTAGGTCTGGAAGCTTGACCAGATTCAGGTAAAAACTTCTTGGCTGGAACAATTCATAGTATCGCTGTATACTGCCATAGCACGGCGCATGACATTAGCTGTTTTTCTTGCTCTGATGTTGGTTCACGATCGTTGCCTCGGCCCATTCTTTCATTAGAGGGTGCAAAACAGTGGTATTCTAATTTCACCATTCTCTGGCAGTCTTGAGACTGTGCCTTGGAGACTTTCTCCTACATGGAGCGCACTTCACTAGGATCCAGCTGCTGCGCTTTGAAACCCAGCGCCGCCTTGGTCCTGGGGCCGGGCCCCCCAGCAGCAGTGCTCCCAGCGACAGTGCAGTAGGGTACGAAGGCAGACACGGACCCCTTCGTAGGTTGACTCTGGCCAACCTTCCTTAGACTGCATGTCCCCTTGGAATGCTTTCAGTCAGCTTTCTTTCCCTGTCCTTCACTCCCCGTGGGATTTGCATCACAGTCCAGCAGATGTCCCGGCCTTTTCTTGTTCACTCTCTACTTCTTTTCACATAATCACTTTCCCCAAGAAAACACCTTGCACTTCTCATCCAGTTTTGGCATCTGCTTCTCAAGGGACAAGGACTGACACATACTCCTTCTTCACTTATTAGCTGGAAATCTTCTAAAAGGAGAAAATTCTCCTCATCAACTATTTGTTTACCTTAAGGTATAATTCCTATGAAAGAGCAAATATATTATTTATTTCCTTTATTTCCCAGTTTGCAAAATGATGTGCTACTCCCTAGAATTTTTACAAGTATCCAATGGGTTAAAATGTGTATCATTATGAACCAAGAAACATATTTGGTATGTTTCAATCCATTGCAGATATTATTATGAATTTTAAAATAATCTCTACACCCAACGTGGGGCTTGGACTCGCAGCCCCAGGATCAAGGTCACTTGCTCCACGACTGAGCCAGAGAGGAGCCGCTGTTGCAGATGTCCTTCTTACTGATGCTACAACGGGTTTTTGATCGAGTCCTTGCTCTCTTTATGACATGATGTTCCCAGATGATCTTACATATTTTCTGAGGGATATATTTTCTCAGGTCTGGGATTGACCATTTCTCCAAGGAGTCCTGGCTCGAGAAAGTATCCTGGGAGGTTAACATCTGCGAGAAGAAAAGAGGAAGAAGAACTGGGCCGAGGAAACAGCAGGCCCCCCCCCGACAAAATCTGTCCATCGGCTGACCACACGCTTCACAGCTGGGCAGCCGGTCCGTTCTCGAAGGGAATGGAGGTGGGACGTTGCGATGCCAACAAAGGCAGTGCCTCAGGCTTAGCTAATCGAAGGGCTCTATGTCCTTGGAAACAATGATTGGACAAAAGATTGGCATATGCCCAAGTAGAGCCAACTCCTATTCTTTCTGAAGATGGCTGTAAACAAGCTGGAAAGTGAAAGCTCTGTCTTTTCTGCTGGAATTGTTCAACTGGAATGAGAGCCTGGCGTTGCCAGCAGCCGTCCTCCTTGGCTATCGGAAGGAAGTCGGACTGTCTGTAGCAGCAGGGACCGACTCCGTTGTGCCGGCTCCGGGGCAGAGGGCAGGAGAGAGCGGGAGGAGCATTGAGGGTGTACTGGCTGCGGCCCCGACTTGTGGTAGCACTCCCCCAGGCTGATGCCAATCTAAGGCCCCAGTACACCTCCCAGCTATGTGAGCCAAGAAATACCCATCCTTCCCCTTTTTAATTTGCTTAAAGAAGCTTAAGTTGAATTTAATTACTGTCACTTTACAGCTAAAACAAAACCTCTTGAGTAATAATTTATTTAAAATTTTACTGTCTTAGCAGTGGAAAATTACTCTTTGAGAAAAACCAACAAAGAATAGTTCTTGTCTGACTCGCACTCCCAAGTCAGCAGCAAAACTCTCATCGAGGGAAGATTGTTTTTAGCATTCTACTTTCAAGGTTTTAGTGGTTACTGGCTACTAAGGTGTATAGATAAATATATGTAATATGTGTTGCAGAGATAAGAGATCTTTTTTCTAGCTCTAAATCCCTAAATATTTTTTAAGTTTTGAAGTACTTTTTTAAGTTTCAATTCCAATAACAACAGAAAAATAAAACAAAATTTCAATTCCAGTATGGTTAACATACAGTATTATATTAGGTTCAGGTGTACAATGCAGTGATTCAACAATTCTGCATGTTACTCGGTGCGCGTCAAGTTAAGCTCTCAATCCCCATCACCTTTTTCACCATGCACCTCCCCTCTGGGAACCATCACAGTTTGTTCCCTATAGTTAAAAGTCTTTTTCCGGTTTTCTCTTTTTTAGTTTGTTCATTTGTTTTGTTTCTTAAATTCCACATATGAATGAAGTCATATGGTATGACATATGTCTTTCTCTGACTGACTTATTTTGTTTAGCATTATGTTCTCTAGATCTATACATATTGTTGCAAATGGCAAGATTTCATTATTTTTTATAGCTGTTTTATATATATATATATGTGTGTGTGTGTGTGTATATATGTATATATATATATACATATATATATATATAATATACCACATCTTCTTTATCCACTCATCTGTCGATGGACATTTGGACTGATTCCCTAATTTGGCTATTGTAAGTAATGTTTCAGTAAGCATAAGGGTGCATATATCTTCAAATTAGTGTTTTAGTATTCTTTGGATAAATATGGTAATTCTATTTTTAATTTTTTGAGGAATTGCCATACTGTTTTTCACAGTGGTTGCCACAGTTTGCCTTCCTACCAACAGTGTAGGGTGATTCCTTTTTCTCCACAACCTTGTCAACACTTATTGTTCTTGGAGTTTTGATTGTAGCCATTCTAACAAGTGTGAGGTAATATCTCATTGTGGTTTTGATTTGTATTTCCTTGATGATGAGTGATGTTGAGCATCTTCTCATATGTCTGCTGGTCATCTGGATGTCTTCTTCTTTTTTTTTTTTAAAGATTTTATTTATTTATTTGACAGAGAGAGATCACAAGTAGGCAGAGAGGCAGGCAGAGAGAGAGAGAGGAGGAAGCAAGCTCCCCGCTGAGCAGAGAGCCCGATGTGGGACTCGATCCCAGGACCCTGGGATCTTGACCTGAGCCAAAGGCAGAGGCTTTAACCCACGGAGCCACCCAGGCGCCCCCATCTGGATGTCTTCTTTGAAGAAATGTCTGTTCATGTCTTCTGCCCATTTTTGATCGGATTATTTGGGGTTTTTTGGTATTGAGTTATATAAGTTCTTTAAATATTGGGTACTAATCCTTTATCATCATCTGCAAATATCTTTTCCTACTCAGTATTGTTGATTGTTTCCTTTGCTGTACAGAATTTTTTAAAATTTTGATGTTGTCCCAATAGTTCATTTTTGCTTTTCTTCCTCTTGCTTCAGGAACCATATCTAGAAAAATGTTGCTACAGCTGATGTCAGAGAAATTACTGCCTGTGTTTTCTCCAGATATTTTTATGGTTTCGGATCTCACACTTAGGTCTTCAATCCATTCTGATTTTATCTTTGTGTATGGTGTAACACAATCATTCAGTTTCATTCTTTTGCATGTTGATGTCCCATTTTCCCAACACCATTTGTTGCAGAGACTTTTTTCCACTGTGTGCTCTTTCCTTCTTTGTCATAGATTAATTTAATGACCATTTAATCATGGGTTTATTTCTGGGTTTTCTATTCTGTTCCATTGTTCTATATATCTATTTTTATGCCAGTGCCATACTGTTTTGATTACTACATCTTTGTAATGTAACTTGAAGTCAGGAATTGTGATACCTCTGGTTTTGTTTTTATTTTTCAGGGTTGCTTTGGCTATTCAGAGTCTTTATGGTTCCATACAAATTTCAAGATTGTTTGTTCTAGCTCTGTGGAAAATGCTATTGGTATTTAATAGGGATTACATTAAGTCTGTAGATTGCTTTGGGTAGTATGGACATTTTAATAATTTTAATAATATTTGTTCTTCTAATTCATGGGTATGGAATATCTTTCCATTTGGAATATCTTTCCATTTCTTTGTGTCCAATTTCTCTCATCAACGTTTTATAGTTTTCAGAGTACAGGTCTTTCACCTCCTTGGTTAAGTGTATTCCTGGGTATTTTATTATTTCTGGTGAAATTGTAAACGAGTTTCTTTTCTTAATTTCTCTTTCTACTGCTTCATTATAAGTGTATAGATATGCAATAGATTTCTCTATATGTATCCTGCAAACATATTGAATTCATTTATCAGTTTTAGTAGTTTTTTGGTGGAGTCTTCAGGTTTCTCTATATAGTATCATGTTATCTGCGAATAGTGAAAGTTTGACTTCTTCCTTACCAATTTGAATGGACTTTATTGCTTTTTCTTGTCTGATTGCTGTGGCTAGGACTTCCGGTATTATGCTGAATAAAAGTGGTGAGAGTAGACATAGGGGAAATGCTTTCAGTTTTTCACTATTGAGTAAGATGTTAGCTGTGGGTTTTTTACATATGGTCTTTAATATGTTGAGGTATGTTCCCTCTAAACCTACTTCATTGAGAATTTTTTATCATTTATGGATGTTTTGCTATGTCAAATGCTTTTTCTGCAACTACTGAAATGATCATATGGTTTTTATTCTTTCTCTTGTGGATATAATGGATAACATTGATGGATTTGTGAATATTGAACCACCCTTGCAACTCAGGAATAAATCCCACTTGATCATGGTGAATGGTTTTTTTAATGTGTTGTTATATTCAGTTTGCTAATATTTTGTTGATTTTTGCATCTATGTTCATCAGAGGTATTGGCCTGAGGGTCGGTCTCTCTCTCTCTCTCTTTTTTTTTGTAGGTCTTTATTTGGTTTTGGTATCAGAGTAACACTGACCTCATGGAATGAATTTGGAAGCTTTCCTTCCTCTTCTATTTTTTGAAATAGTTTGAGAAGAATGTGTATTAACTCCTCCTTAAATGTTTGGTAGAATTCACCTGTGAAGCCATCTGGTCCTAAACTTTTGTTTGTTGGGAGTTTTTTGATTATTGATTCAATTACATTGTTGGTAATTGGTCTGTTCAAATTTTCTTTTTCTTCTTGATTCAGTTTTGGGAGGTTATATGTTTTCAGGAATTTATGCATTTCTTTTAGGTTGTCCAAGTTTTTGGCATATAATTTTTCATAATATTCTCTTATGATCCTTTGTATTTCTGTGGTATCAGTTGTTATTTCTCCTCTTTCTTTACTGATTTTATTTATTTGAGTCCTCTCTCCCTCCCTCTCTCTTTCTTTATGAATCTGAGTAAAGCTTTATCAATTTTGTTGAACTTTTCAAAGAATCAGCTCCTGGATTTTGGCTCATTTCTTTGATCTGTTCTATTGGTTTTTTGTTTTGTTTTTGTTTCTATTTTGTTATTTCTGCTCAATCTTCATTATTTCCTTCCTTCTACTGGTTTTGAGTTTTGTTTTTTCTTCTTTTTCTAGCTCCTTCAGGTGTAAAGTTAGGTTGTTTATTTGAGATTTTTCTTGCTTCTTGAGGTAAGCTTGTATTGCTATAAATTAAGTTTTTTTTTTTTTTTTTAAAGATTTTATTTATTTTATTTATTTATTTGACAGACAGAGATCACAAGTAGGCAGAGAGGCAGGCAGAGAGAGAGAGGGGGAAGCAGGCTCCCGCAGAGCAGAGGAGAGCCTGGGCTCGATCCGACCCTGGGGATGATCACTGACTGACCTGGCAGAGACTTTAACCCACTGAGCCACCCAGGCGCCCCTATAAATTAAGTTTTGAAATAATTTTTGACTTTGCAGAAAAAGTTGCAGCTAGGATAGAATTCTCATATATCCTTCACCTAGCTTTCCCTAAAATCAACGAATTATTAATAAGAGTTTATCGCTGAGTAGTAGATTGTGTGCAAAGGGGTTTGGTGAGTAGGTGGCTGCTATATTTCTATGCTTTTTTCTAATGTACTCTTTCATTATATTTTAATTTCTTGTCTTCTTTCCTCCAATGCATGTCTTCATATTTGCCCCCACAAATAGTATGCCCTTTTCTTGAGAAAGGGGATTTAATAAATGATTGTTAAGTGATGAACGCATAAATGAGTAGACATTATGTATGGATGCTCTTTTTTTCAGTTTTTCAGCAATTTATTTAATCTCTTGGTTTGTAATTTACACACACAAAAACATGTAATGCTTAATTTGGTAGTTTATATAGATCAGAAGATAATTCAAACAAAAAACTGTGAGTTGAGATAGATTAGTGGTTGGCAGAGGTTGGGGGAAGGGAAGATAGGAAATGACTGCTAATGAGTACAGATTTTCTAAAAAAAAGAAAACATTCTGGAATTAGATAGTGGTGATGATTGCATAATTTTGTGATTATACCAAAAACCACTGAATGGTACTTTAAAGGGGGCAGTTTTATGGTATGTGAATTGTAAGTCAAAATTTTAAAGATTTTATTTCTTTGTTTTTGAGAGAGAGAGAGAGAAACAGAGAGAGAATGAGTTGGGGGAGGGGCAAAGGGAGAACTGAGCAGAGAACCCAATGCAGGACCTGATCCCAGGACCTGGGATTATGACCTGAACTGAAGGCATATGCCTAACGACAGCCACCCAAACAGTCTATATGTCAACAGTTTGAAAGCTGAGAGTTAGAAATCCTTTTCTTTCCATGTTTAAATTTATTTATTTATTTACATTTATTTTTAAATTTTTAAAAAAGTAATCTCTACACCCAACGTGGGGCTCAAATTTACAACCCCAAGATCAAGAGTCACATGCTCTATCAACTGAGCCAGCCAGGAGCCCCTCATCTCTTCTTTTCCTGTATTAAAAGAAAGTTAACAGATGGAGCTAAACTCTTCGTTCAACACATTTTTCTAATCAGCATCTGGAATAACTAGAACTATCATTCATATCGAATAGAGGGCCAGTTGCTTGTGAAATTAATATTCCTGTGAAATTGTTAATATTCTTCTAAATAGAAAGTTGGCTATTACATAAATATTTTCATAGAAAAACTAAACATTTCCAGACATGAATGAGGACAAAACATTCATATTCATTGATAGGTTTTTATCAAGTCTTGCATAAGTGAATCTTAGTTTTGTTTGCTTATACTCTGGGCCCCTTGCTATAAACATTGTTGGAAATCATGGCATTTCTCCAGATGAAGTAACATCCTAAAAGAACTGATGGCAAAGCTCATTTTGGCTTATTGTCCCTTGTGTTTTAGTTGAAGCATGCAAACTACATACGAATCATAAAGCTTACGGGAAATGGAAGGCTGAAGCGTCTACACCCTCTGACTGCCAAGGAACCAGCGTTAACAATAAGCAGAGTGCAGAGAAGACAAGTTCTCCTAGTGATTTCCCTGACCAAACATTCTCCCAGTGGGAAGGAACATGAAATGAACAAAGACCAGATGGTTCATTTGTTAAAGGAGGAGACAAGTATCATAAAACTCTTGTCTGTGGAAATGTATTTCCGTGGTGGGAGCCTCTTTCACTTGAGGCTCATGCCAGCAACTAAAGTCAATTTCTGTTTGGTGGAAATACAGTCCCAGAAGGTTATAACCAGGAAGAAGGTTTTACAATGAAGAGTAGGTGCTGTGGAAAAGGTTATGAGATTTCTTTCCCTCAATAAACCATATCTTTATTGCAGGGCTCCTCCCTGCAGACTAAAGTCCTGTTCTGTATCTGGATAAAGGACTCTCCATTGCTTGGGGGCACAGGCTCCGCGCTGAGGAGCTATGGGCTTGTGAATAGGGCCAGCTTTCTTCACGAAACTTGATAATTCTTATTAGGGAGGGACTATGTATAGGCTACAGGTAACGGAACCCTCTTACCTGCCCCTCATCCCCAAATATAACAAAGCAAAACAGAAAAGAAAGAAGAGCCTGAGGGCAGGGATATAAATAGTCCTTAGGAATAACCAGAACCAAGGAACTGAACAGGGTTGCGATCTCTTTCTATTTGTCATTTTTGTTCTTTTTTATGCAAGCTGGCCTTTTCTGAAATAGTGAGTGGTCACAAGGCTCTGGGTAGACAGAAATCGTATGAAACAGATGGGACTCCTTGGGGCGCGGGGGGAGCAGTCGGTCAAGTGGCCGCCTCTTGATTTCAGCTCAGGTCATGATCTCAGGGTGTGAGACTGGGCACGGCGCTGGGCTCTGCATTCAGCACAGTTCTGCTTGGGATTCTCTCTCGCCCTCCTTCTGCCCTCCTGCTTGTGCTCTCTCTCTCTCTCCCTCTCTTTAAAAACAGATAAATATATCTTAAAAATAAAAAAAGTGGGAGCAGAGACTGTGAAGATTCCAACTGTGACAGCTCAGGCTTATCTGGTGCTTGGGAGAAGCAAGAAAGAAGGCACCGGTGCCCCAGTGTGTCTCTCGATCCCTGGGTAGTGGCTTGGTAGGAACCTAGGATCTTAGCTGTGTCTTTCTGGTTTCATGGGGATCACAATAGTCTAAGAGCATTTAGCTCAGCTCCCTTATTGTGCCCACAGACCCTTAGGAGATCTTAAGCTTCTTCCCCAATATCAAGGAGCCCTCTTGATTCCTCTCAGCTTCCTCCCCATCCCAATAGAAAAGAAAACTAAGGTGTATATGAGAAATTGTAGCTATGGTGGAAGCTTCTAGAGGCATTAGAAAACTAACAAACATGCAAAACTGCCAATCTGGGGAGGGGGGGAAGAATATTTGATTGAAACAGTCCTCAACCAAGGCTTGAGGACTCCCTAGGAAGGCAAGTCATTTGTATTCCTTTGATCTTAAACAGGCTCCACGCTCAGCCTGGGGCCCAACATGGCACTCAGTCTCATGACCCTGAGATCACGACCTGAGCCAAAATTAAAAGTCAGATGCTTAACTAACTGAGCCACCCAGGTGCACCTATTTTGTGTATCTTTTAACTAACTGTTATAGTTATATTTTTACTATCTTTTTCTTTTAACCTTTATGAAGTGATTAATCTGCTTCCTTTAGTACATATTTACCTTTACTAGTAAGATTTATACTTCCATATTTTTTTCTCATTACTAATCACTACCCTTTCTTTTCAGGTTGAAGAAGTCCCTTAATATTTCTTGTAAAGCTAGTTTAGTGTTGTGTAACTCCTTTATTTTTATTTTTTTAAGGTTTATTTATTTATTTATTTGTCAGAAAAAGAGAGAGAGAGTGAAAGTAGGGGGAACAGCAGGCAGAGGGAGAAGCAGGCTCCTTGTTGAGCCAGGAGCCCGATGTGGAACTTGATCTCAGGAGCTTGGGAACATGATCTGAGCTGAAGGCAGACACTTAACTGACCGAACCACCCTGGCAACCCTGGGAGAACTCCATTATCTTTCATTTGTCTTGAAAGCTCTTTATCTCTCCCACAAATCTGAAGGATAACCTTGCTGGGTAGAATATTCTTGATTGGAAATCTTTTCATTTCAGCACTTTGAATAGATCATCTATTTCCTTCTGGCCCACAAGGTTTCAGTTGGGAAATCTGGTAACCTTAGGGGGTTTCCCTTGTATCTAACAAATTTTTCCCCCCTTGCTGCTTTTAAGATTCTCTCTTTATCCTTAACTTTAAACATTTTAACTATAATGTGTCTTGCTGTGGGTCTCTTTGGATTTTGTGGCTTTCCTGGATCTGGATGTCTGTTTCCTTTCTTAGGTTGGGGAAGTTTTCAACCATTATTTCTTCAAATACATTTTCTGCCTCTTCCTTTCTCTCCTCTCCTTCTGAAATCTCTGTAATGAAAATGTGATTCTGCTTGACATTGTCCTATAAGTCCATTAAACTATCTTCACTTTTAAAAATTCTTTTGTTGTTGTTGTTTTTGCTCTAATGGGTGAGTTCCATTGCCCTGTCTTCTGGCTTACTGATTCTATCTGCTGCTTCATTTAGCCTGCCGTTGAACTCCTGTACGGTATTTTTCAGTTTGGCTATGGTATTCTTCAGTTCTGTGACTTCTATTTGATACCTTCTTATATTTTCTATCTCTTTGTTGAAATTCTTGCTGTGTTCATCCATTCTTCTCCTGCATTTGGTGAACATGTTTATGACCATGACTTTGAATGCTTTATCAGGTAATTCATTATTTCTCTTTCATTAAGTTTTTTCCCCTGGGATTTTATTTCATTTGAAACATATTTTTCTGCTTCCTTATTTTGCTTGACTCTCATGTTGCTTCTGTGTAGTAGGCAAAACAGCTCTCTCTTTTAGTCTTGCAGGAGTGGTCGTATGTAGGAGATAAACCAGTTTAACCTTGCCTCCCTCTTAGATGTCTCTTAATCTTTTGCAATTGCCTAAGCAGTCTGGTTTATTCTTGATAAAGTCCAGTTGTTGAGAATGTGCTGAAACCTGTGAGTGTTTCAGAGGAAAGCATCTCAGTCAGCACCCAGTTCAGGCTGACTGGAAGCTAGAGCCTTAAAGTATGCAAGTATATGTAGCTGTGAGACTGTAATTGTAGACCATGCTGAACAAACGATCTAGAAGTGTCCCCTTCGTGACAACTGCAGAATTTGGGACTCCAGAAAAGTAAGCTCCTTTTTGGAGAAGCTATAGTAAAGCCAGATGAGAGCTCCAAAATGGCATTGCCTCAGCCTGTCCCTGAGAGCACTTCTGTGGCCACTCAGCATGTGGTAAACCTGAAGCCTTCCCCTCTGCTAAGGCTCCAGCCCAAGGAGATGGGTTTTGTTTGTTTGTTTATTTGTTTTTTACCAGAAGTGTAGGGGTATATATCAGTCTTGTCAATTCTTCAGAAATGTATTATTATTATTATTACTACTACTACTACTGCTCCTACTATTTTGTCTAAAAAGTATAAAGTCTGTCTGCTATTGGCCAGTTCTTTGAATCTCACATTTTTAAGAACTCCTGTGTATATAAAATTAATTTTGTTTTTCTTCTGTTAACCTATGTCAATTTAATTATTAGTCTAGCCAAGAAGGGAAAAGTTTCCTCTCACCCCTAAACTAATTCGTTATTGTATAGTTTTCTTGATTGTGTCTCTCAGAATTTTGACTTATGTACTCTTGAAGGCTAGAAACATTTAAAAAATAGCTATCCTTTAACTGCCAGAAATTTGTATATTTGCACTCAGTGAAAATTGCAAATTTGTAGGGAAGATTCTTCTTTTGTTCTGGGAGAAACAATTTTGTTTTCAGTTTTAGAAAGAAGAGGTAGTTTCTTGATTTGAACTAATCATCATGTGTTTTAAAAGCCTATCTTTAACATGTAGGTCTAGACTGATCAGAAGCACCTAATGAGGTTTTTTTTAAATTCAATTAGCCAAGGTATAGTACATCACTAATTTTTGATATAACGTTCAGTGATTCATTAGTTGAATATATCACACAGCGCTTATCATATCACATGCCCTCTTTAATGCCCATCACCCAGTTACCCTATCTCCCTATGCCCCTCCCTTTCTGCACCCCTCAGTTTGTTTCCCAGAGTCAAGGTAATCAGAGAGACACAATTATGTTAGAATATAAGGACTAGTGCAGAGAACAAGAGGGGTGCAGGGGAAAACTGCATAGGAAGAAATCAGAGAGGGAGACAAATCAGACGAGACTCTTGACTCCAGGAACTGAGTTTGGTTCTAAATGTAAATAGCTCAATAGTCATATCTGAACCTGAACAAACAAAACAGGAAGTACTTGCCTTCATCAGCCACTCCTGGATTGGTATAGGCCAGACTGGAAAGACTTGATATGTCCTGTATCCTGAGAGTGGGCCGACTGGGATAGCGCTGGGCTAGGAACTAAAGGATCATAAAAAGATAATCATTTATGGGAAAGCACATGGGTTTCTTTTCTCAGATTTAAAACTAGAGATTCATCAGATTCAGGACTCAGATAAATATATCTCTATTTTGTTTTAATCAATACAAACAAAACAATGAACAATGAGGTGAATATTTTGGGGCATACTAATATAAGACCAGTCTTCTGCCAGTGTCCCCCTTTGCTGTCTTCTCCTTTGCCATCCACCCTCTGCCACCACTATCTTGGGAGTATCTGGACTTTGATGAAGCTGTCCAAAGGCAAATAGATCAGATTAGGATGTTAAATGTACTGCCTAATAATCTAGAAGTTGGTTCCTTGGTGGTGATTTGGGAGACATGGTGGACAGGGGAAGGAGTACAGCAGGGAGATATTTTTCATAAGATGGCATGAGGCAAAGGGAGAGAGAGAGACATATTTTGGAGGTCCCGAGTTGGGAGAGAAGAGCAGGTGGGAAAAAAGGCTCCAAGAGAAGGATAAGGTTGCGAGGGGCCGGCTTTTATTTTTCTCCATTAAACGGTTCCGTATTGAGGTTATTTCTGAAGACAAGAAGTGACACTGGATGACTTAGTCCTCGGTGTCCTTATCCGGAAGCTTGTACTATGTGTTGTGTGGCCTACACTATGTACTATGTGTTGTGTGGCCTTCGGAGCACGTGCTCCACCACTTGCTGCTTCTGGGGAAACCACAGGGCCACCCACCTGCCCACGTACCAGCTCGCGTGTGTACGATTCTTCTTGCAGGCCCTCTCTGAGTGTTGTGGCTTTGTGAGGAAAGGAGCAGCCCGAATTCACCTCCAGATGCAGATATTCAGCCTTCGCGCTGACATCCTGTGCAATTTAATTTTCTTCTCTATCACCAACCAAAAGTTCTGAAACCAATAAAGGAAACAACCCGAGGGATTACTTTGCGGCCAAGTCCACCATGCTGCCAGGCTTCACCACTCCTGAAGATATTCCTTTTTATGACTTTTTTTCCAAATGATAAACAGATCTCTGGCTACATACATGGCTCGGTTACTATTGTCTTCTCTCCCCTGTTGGCCAATGAATAAGGCCATTTTCCAGTGGTGTTTTTGTGGTGTTGTGTTATAAGGACTGAATTATGGAGCATAGTTCCTTTCCCCATTCACAGTATTTGTTACTCAACTCAGGTGAGTCCTTGGAGCCAGGGTAGGAAGCACCAGGAATCTGTCTTCCCACCCAGACAAAGATTACATTGGCAGAAAAAGGTAACCTACAGAATAGGAGAACATATGTGCAAATCATATCCGATTAGAGGTCAACATCCAGAATATACAGAGAACTACTAAAACTCAACATTAAAAGAATAAAACAACATGATTCAAAAATGGGCAAAGAACTTGAATACATTTCTCCGAAGAAGAGATATAAATGGCCAATAAGCCCAGGAAAAGATGCTCAACATCACTGATCATTATGGAAAGGCACATCGAAACTACAATGAGATAGTGCTTCATGCCCATGAGGTTGGCTACTATCACAGAAAGAGAAAACAGCAAGTGTTGGTGAGTATCACAAGAAATTCAAACCCTGTGCTGTTGGCGTGATTGTGAAATGGTATAGTCACCATGGAAAATAAAAGGGCAGTTTCTCAAAGAGTTAAGCATAGGATTACTATATGATCTAGCACAGCGTCATCTGGGTACATACCCCCAAAGAATTGAAAGCAGGGTTTTGAAGAGATTCTTGGACGCCCATGTTGGTATAAGTATTATTCAAAGTAGCTAAAATGGTGCTCGCTTCGGCAGCACATGTACAAAGTAGCTAAAATGTGGAAGCAACCCCAGTGTCCATCAGCCTAAGAAAGGATAAGGAGAATGTGGTATATGCATACAATGGAGTATCAACTAACCTTAAAAAGGAAGAAAATTCTGAAATATGCACAACACGGATGAATCCTGAGGACGGGAAGTATTATGGCGACTGCCAGGGGCTGAGGGACATTGGGATGGGGAGTTAGTGTTCAATGGGCGCAGAGTTTCAGTTTTACAAGATGGATGACAAGGATGGATGGCACGGGGGCTACACAACAATATAATAGTAGCTCAAGCCCCTGAGCTGTACACTTAAAAGTGACAAGTTTTATTTTTTGTGTATTTTACCAAAAGAAAACACTGTGGAAAAAGAAATAGTAGGAACAGACTTAGAACCTGCTGTCGCATGGAAATTTGGGGCAGAATGGAATTTACCTACTGCCCCTAGACGTTACACAAAAACCAGAGCCAGAACCCAGTAAAGGCAAGGCTTAGGGAGCCGTTGCAAGAGGCTTTAAGATGACCTCGGCCACGCCTTCCAGTCAGGAGCCTTTGAGGGGCGTTGCCCAGGAGGAGGACACTACAGCACCCTCTTCCACAGCGAAAGACCCAAACACGCCGGAGCAGAGAGCAGCTTCTGTAGAATGAATTGTGGAGTTTGATCCTCTGGACCCAGCACAGGTGTGAATCGCAATGTCTAGGGGACTGGGCTCTTGCGACAAGCTTCAACCACATTTGTGTTCCGAAAACGTTTCTGAGTCACCAGAGAGATGAAGCTGCTGTTACAGCCTGGACGCCACCGTTCCCGGCGGCCTGAGCTGGGCAGGCGACCGTCACTGCCCCGCGACAACGCAAGAGGGGCTTTACTGAGAACAGGTGGGTACAGATCTGATTACGGGCCGACGGACACAACATAGAGCCGCTCGCAGCAGCTGTAGCAGGTTGGCCTCTCCGGAGAGGGCTGCGGCAGGGTTTCCCGTCCCTTAGACTCCTCAGGGACCTTGCCACAGCCCGTCGAGAGTGAGTTTCCACGTCTCCTCGTACCTGGGAGGACCTTTGCAACTGCCCCAACCGAGAGAGCGCGGCAGAAGGGATGCTCTACGACCTCCGAAGCCACGTCATTAAGATGCTTTTCCATCTTGTCCTTTTGAGCTGCTTCCCCTGGACCCTCCACAGTCATCTGTGAGGCCGTCCAAGCAGCTTCATAGCTAATGCGGACCGCAGCCCGAGGCTCCGGCCCGGCTGAGCCACTAGCCAAGAGGCCGCAGCAGGTAGCCGTGAGGGCGCCACAAGGAAGGCTCTCCTCCAGCCCGAGGTGAGGGCCCCGCTTCACACAGCATGAACGAAGATGGGGGATTCTGCCTGAATTGTTGACTTTTGAGTAGAAGAAATGACTGTAGCTGTTTAAGCCATGAGGCAGCCACAGGCAAGTGTGAAGCAGGATCCACGGATAATCTTTCCATTCCCTGGAAGGTGAGATGAATTCTCTTCTGCTGTTCTCTGCTTTGAAAATTTGTAAATCACCTACACGTGTCCCTTTCCAGCCGCACCTTCAACTCAGGAGTCGCTGCTTCTTGGCTCTAGCAATTGACCTTTAGCTTGTGGTAGCACTTAAGGAGGGTTTGATTTAATTAAGGCAAGTAGCCTGGTACGAGGAAACCGTAGGCATTTCCCATGCCCGGGAGAAACATGATGTCGAGAGTGGGAGAATGAGTCTAAATAATAAAACTTCTCAGTTAGATCAAAGATTATAAGAAAACTCCTATTTGCCATGAATTTTGTGTGCAAAGATGCATAAAATATGTTGTGATTTTTAAATAAGTGATCTGGAAAACATTTTTTGTTTTTTATTTAGTAGCAGAATTTCACCCCCATCCTGCACCTGCAGAGGTGAGGTTCCTAGACTGAGAGCTGAGATAGAGCTGACCTGCCCCGCACACAGAGGCCTGCGGACCGGCCCCGCATTCACTGCGGCGTTGTTCGCTCGGCTGACGTGGAAACAGTCTAAGTGTCCATCAAAGGACGTATGGATGAGGAGGCTGTGGTCTATGTATACAATGGAACATTCCCTGGCCATTAAAGGAGAAGGCAGTTCTGTTATTTGGGGCAGCAATGGATAGACCTTGAAGGGATTAAGGTGAGTGAAATATGTCCGACTGTGAAAGACAAACACTGCATGGGGTTGCTCATGTGGAAATCCGAGATAAAGAAATAAACTACCCGAGCTCGTAGACAGATGGATTGTTGGTTGCCAGAGGTGGGCATGGTGGGGTAGGTGAAATGGTGAAGGGAGCCGAAGGTCCGAACTTCCAGTTACAAAATAAATATGTTATGGGGATGTGATGTACAGCATGGTAGGATACATTGTAAGGTATTATATATTGGAAAGTTGGGAAGAGAGTAATCTTAAAACTTCTCAACACGAGAAGAAATTATAACTATGTTCAGGGATAGTTAAACTTACTGTGGTGATCATTTTCCAATATGTCCATGTGTCGTATCATAATATTGTACACCTATAACTCAATTATATCTCAATATTTGAAAATGCCACATTAACCTTGGTGCAGGGAAGGAGGGGGTGGAGAAAGACAGGTGTGCGGCGCTCCTGTGGCTGGCTTGCTGCAGATGACTTTAGGGAGGACGGAAATGTCTAATGCCAATTTCACTTAGACGTCTTGCTGTGTGGCTTACGACAGAAATCCTCTCTTTTGCCCATAGAATCTATAGTAAACTCTGCATCGCTCAGCCAGTACTCCTCGTCGACTGGATTTATTTTAGCCTTGAGTGGGGCTGTAAGAAGTGCCAAAGGTCATCCTGGCTCCCAAAGGGAGGCCCCAGGTAGGTCAAAGTACCACCCTTTTTGGGAGTGAGGGAATGCCCAGAGTGATTCCTTGCCTACCAATGGTGGGAAAGTCTAAAATTAGAAAAGTCCTGACAACATTTAAAACACTTTTTATTCTGGACATTTCCAAACATATATAAAGATAGAAAAGTGGAATCATCTTTATGTGTCAATCATCCTTCAAAAAAAATAAACCTTTCAAAATTAAAAAAAAAGATTCTCCATGTACCCATCATTCAGCTTTAATATTTTTACAAATTTGGGTTCCTTTTTTAAAAGTTATATTATAGTTTTTCATAAAACTGTATCCAAAAGCACTGATGAATCATTGAACACTACATCTGAAGCTGATGATGTACTATATGTTGGCTCATGGAATTTAAGTAAAAAATAAAGACACAAGAAATGTTGAGGATATTAATTTTTTATTAGCAGTAATTTTAGAGAACAGCACTGGAAATGTATTTCTTTTGAAATAAACTAGAAATTGAAAGTGTCTTGAAGCCATTGGAAACCATATGATTGGTTGAATTAGTTTCTAAGATGTGGGGTGAGATAGCACTCAACAGGGGCAGTATGTGATTCTAGCATTTCTTTCACCACATTGTGAATGTGACCTGTAGAAACCAGAAGAAAAAGGGAGAGAATAAATGAATGAGCAAATTAGGATTTACCAGTTTCATCTGTCTTCACATTATCTTGTTCTAAGTATCAAAACTTTCCATTCTGCCCATCCCCTACCACCACGTTTTGGCATATTTTGAGATCTATATCAAATCATGGCCCCTGGTTCAGTATAATCTATGAGAAAGAGTCACAATCACCAGTTAAGATTCAGACAAGTCTCCTAGGTTAGGGCCTCATTATGCTTCCTTGCTTGAAAGTTGCACTGATTTATTCTCCCACCATATTTGTTAAGTGCCTACGAGGTATCAAGCTTTGTTGCTCTGTGGTTGAGGCAGACCATGGAGCGCTCTGTAGATTGCCATAGTTGACTTCTGTTGTCAAGTGTCAACGGATCATCAACCCTGTCGAGGTTAAGGTCTCCGAAAGGCGGAGAACAGCAAACAGTCTTTTTCATTGACTGTCACATCCTTCCCTCAGGGCTACTTAGGCATCGAAGTCTGAGTCAAGTTGTGAATATAGGACTTTTAACAAACGTCACTGCTTGAAAAGAGAGACAACAGCCAATTCTCTGGAGGTAGAATATAAGGAGGAAAAAGAATAATAAGAAAACTCCCTATCATGACTCTGCCTGAAACTGAGTAAAGCATGTTAGTCGTCCCAGGAAGCCATTGAAACAGTCAGAAGACAAATGCTAGGATACAAAAATGCAGCATGAGATGAACTAATATGTTCGTGAAGAAGACACGGTTTTGCGGGGTATGTGGCAAAGAAATAAGTAGGAAAGAGAGAGATCGGGCCAGTGACAAGTTACACTCATGAATGTTCCACCTTGATCAAACATTCACAAAGACCTCTGGGCGGGAAAGGACTGTATAGATAAAACTCATTCCCAGGGGAAAACTAAGCTTTGATTGCGAATTCCATGGGGACTGGCAATAAGCGATCAAAAGACAGGACATGTAAACTATTACCCACCTGTTTGAGAGAAATAGCTGCTCAGATGATTAAAAATGTGACCAGGGGAGCTAGGAAACAGGGAAATGAGCAGCTACCCAACTCCGACAACACTGCCACCAAAAAGTCAGTCACTTCTCCTCATAGTGGGGGCTTTGGGAATTTTGGATAGCTGGGTGAAATATCCACCCTGAATTTATAGAAACTAAAGTAGTTTCCCATAGTTTTGGAGGAGGGATTCTTATACTAATATTCTGGTGTTGCCAAGAACACAGAAGTAGGCACATTACACAGTCACACTTAGTATAACAGCTCAACCGGTTAGTGTGGTAGCAGCACACCCAGGAACCAGACTTGGGGAAATGAATGGTAACACGCACACCTCAGCTACCTCAAATCGTAGTCTAATGAAGACATGCATGGGTGACATGGGACCTGTTCACTGGTCCGTCACACGGCAGACAACCCAACAAACCTCAGAATTCCCTCCTACCCTTTCAGGTTTCGCTCTCTCAACCTACGGATGCTCACTACCAGCTGCTGGTGTCGGCTGGCAATTAGAACTCCTTTGTCCTCCGTTTTGTAAGCGACGTTTCATGTATTTGTTAGAGAGGACCAAGGAAGTAAAAGATGTTATTGAACGTTTGTTTTGATACAACTAATCAAAGAATTTCCAACAACTTACCAAGCACCTTTTAGAAAGCATTCATTGCTTTTCTTTTTTCAATATCTCGCTTGAGTTGGCAAAGGGTGCACAGAGGAAAACATCCCAGCCACAGGAAATCACTGCAAATAGATCCCTGTTAAAAAACAAACAGTGGGGCCACACATAGGCTGTAAATAGAGTCACACAAGTCCTTGCATTCGCATAGCTTTTCAAAACTCCGTAAAAAATACATTTTATGTTACTGGTTTAGCATGAGGATTTTCAATATCTCCGTTTTCCTGATGACCCGCGGGAAAGTAAATGACTTGTTCAGATCACACGACAAATTGGTAGTGGCACGTGGTCTTTCTTTTCTGAAGCCTGTGCCCTTAACCATATATGACCCGATTTCAGCTGATCTGCAGGGTGTGACTACAGCCCTCATCCTCTAACATCAATTCTGAGACAGCTTTCCTTTAAAGCCAGTTACAAAATGCACCAGTTTTTCTGTAGTTTGTGAGCAGAGCCAGATGGGGCCCCACATTGCATCCCTCCAGCCGCTTTCACGGACATCTCTCAAGTTCTGCAATGGGAGAAGTTTGGAGCAAAGGGGAGATACATAAATTACGGGGAAAGGAAGGAAGAGGAGAATGAATTTGTCTGGAAAGCCACGGGACGGAGTACTTTGCAAGGATTCGAGGGCCCTCTCCATGGAAGCGTCCAGCGGGGTCCTCGATGACCTTCCGGGTGACATGCCCTTGAGGGGTCTCCTGCTCTGGTGCAGGAGGCACTGAGTGAGCCGGGGAGCTCTCGTCTGATCATCTCGTTTTATCACTGCATGTCTTGACAGACTGGAGGAATTTCGAGCTCCATTATTTGACAGCACTTATGTTCTTAAAGTTTGAGTTTAATGTAACTCCCAATTTATAGTGTGAGCTCGTGGGGTGGGTGACGGGTGGCAGTGTGTAGGTTGGAGCTTCTAGATGGTGAGACTATGAGTGATTTATTTTTCGTGAAAAGAAATTTTTCCTATTGTTACAGTGCTTTGATTGTCATCTAACAGTGTAAGCATTTGGGGCAAAGAGCCAACCCATGTGTATAAAAGGAATAACAATTGCCACACCACAGAGTTTGCAGGCAGTACGTGAGCACCTACATGTCAGAATAAGATTCCAGCTCGCGGAAGTACAACCAGTGCTTGTCTCTTTTCTTTCTCCTTCTCTCCTGCACACGTTGTGCCCTGGCAAAGGGATGCTCTCCTGGCTGTATCCACGAAAGGAGGGGCAGATCAGAGAGCTGTACTGTCGCAGCCCCACAGAGATTTGCATAGATATGCAAGGGAAACAAAGCAGAGAGCCTGGATGATAGAAACCAGTCTTGGGAATTATTTTTAGGTCTGTTCTAAAGGAGGAAATAGAGATACACGGTTTATAAATACACAGCTTCATTGTGTGTTGAGGAAACCTTCTATAGCCAGAATCCTAGACCTAGAAATCACCTTGCACAACTTCCTCATGACAGATGAGAAAACTGATGCCACCACATGATTTATCAGAGAACATGCTGAGCTGTTCCCAAAGCCTCATCTCCAGGATCCAGCTAAGGGCCCCTTCCTGCACACGGTGTGGAGGTCTTGGGCTGCGTGGAGAACGTTACCATCACATCGTGCACGGAAGTACGCGCACATGACACCTCGCACAGGATTCAGAAGTCCCAGGGCAGGCACAGATCTAAGAGCCCGTGTGCGTCGTGCTACCTTAGGGTTAGCGTGAACGAGGCAGCCTTGAGTGCCGCGACGTCAGGGACCCGAACGAGTGCGCAGGAGAAGTGAGGCCAGGGCCCTGCACACACCTCTGCCCTGAGGGAATAGCTGAGCAATTCTCAGAGAAAAGAACAAAAAGAGAAGTAGTTGTTTACTGAGCACGTATTACTCGCCAGGTCCTGTGTTGAGCCCTTTCCGTACATTATCTCCCACGACTCTCGCTACCCCATTAAAGGGGAGGATCAGTGTGACCATTTATCAATGAGGGGCCGAGGCTTAGGGAGATGAATAACTTGCTCCCGTTCCAGTGGGAGCAGCGAGTGGGGCAGAGGCCACATTTCTAGGAACAGAATCCATCAGATCACCCCTTTGTTTAAGCCGTTTTCAGTGACTTCTCTGCGCTCTCGGATTAACAGCTGAGGTTCTTACAATGGTTCTCAAGGCCCCAGGGTTTCTAAATCTTGCTCTAACATCATCGTTTCCTATGACATCCTGCCCCCACCTTCTCACTCATTCTAGTCCAGCTTCTCTGGCCCTTTCCAGTTTCTGGAACCTTCCAGATAAACTCTACTTTAAAGCCTTGGGCGACCCTCTTCTTTTGGCCCAGCTCTTGCCCCGATGGGTAACTCTTTCTCATCCTTTCGCTTTTGCTTGAAAGCTTCCCTCGCAGCCCTGCTTAACATCAGAGCTCCCTTTCTAAAAATGTGGATGGACATTGAATTTTGTGGACTGCTCCTCCTGCGTCGACTGAAAGGATGATGATGGTTTTTCTTTTTGAATCTGAAACTAGACTATTCTGATACGGAGCCATCTTTGCTTTCCTGGGATAAACCTTGCTTGGATAAAAATAAATTTTATAATGCTGAAAAAAATAAAATAAAATTGGAATGCTTCCACATTCTTTATTCCTCTTCTTCGTTTTATTTTCTTCTGTGCCACTTACTAGCATCCTGTAAGGTTTCTCCTTAGTCCCAGGGTAGCAATCTTCTCCCATCAGAGCGTGAGCTCGGCCATGGGCAACCATCCCAGTCATCGCTGATGCAGGCGAGAAGCTTCAGCGGACGTTCATCCCCGTGGGCGGAGAGCGGACGCGCTCGTCTCCCTCCCAGGTCCTTCCCCGTGACGAAGGGGAGACGGCAACCTCGCGGTGGAGGACTTCGCCAGAAGGTGCAGAGCCTCACGGCGGACACTACCTTAACCAAGGAATCGAAGTCAACAACCACCGTAACGGGGTGCAGTGATGTCACGTGCGTCTCGATAGGAAGGACAGTGACTCGCCCATCAGTTCTGTGGAGGTCCTGTCAAAGTGGAATCCCCAAATACAACCACAGGGACACATGTGACACACCAAATTGAGGGACAGTCTACAAAATAAATGGTCTGCATCTGAGGAGGAGAAAAGGCAAGGAAAGACTGAGAAACTATTCCCTATTGTAGGGGACTAAAGAGGAAGGACACCTGGACAGAATTTGTGGTTTCGGATTGGTTTTCTTCTCATCCACAGAATGTTGTTGGGTTAATTGGTAACGTTTAAATAAGACCCACAAATTAGCGAATAGTACCATATCTGTGTTAAATTCCTGATTTCGGGGGCGCCTGGGTGGCTCAGTGGGTTAAGCCGCTGCCTTCGGCTCAAGTCATGATCTCAGGGTCCTGGGATCGAGTCCCGCATCGGGCTCTCTGCTCCACAGGGAGCCTGCTTCCTCCTCTCTCTCTGCCTGCCTCTCTGCCTCCTTGTGATCTCTGTCAAATAAATAAAATCTTTAAAAAAAAATTCCTGATTTCGATCATTGCATTATGGTTACAGAAATGAATGCCCTTGTTACTAAGAAATGCGTGGTGTCCTAGAGATACTATAGGACATCAAGTCTGTAATTTCCTATCGATGTTTCCGAAAACGAGAATAGACAAATAGGTGGAGGAAAACGGAAATAAAAGGAAGGTGGCGAGATTTTAGTGTTTGGGGCCTGTGGGTGCAGGGCATTCAGGAATTCCTCGTATTGTTTCTCCTTTCTTTCCCATTTATGATTTCTGCAACTTTTCTTCAAGTTTGAAACTATGTTAAAATAGAGGTCTGAAAAAATAAGAAGAAACAGGATGTAAGCCGCATGCACTGAGGTGCCTCTAGCGTCTGGAAAGTCCCGGGCGCGTTCCTTGCACGGGGCACATCTGTGTTGAGGGAGTGAGCACTGGCTTGAGCCAGATGTGCTGGCTTGGAAGGGATGTACCGCAGGCCCGTTTTCTCCCCCTGGCTTCCTAACACACCGTCATCCAGCCTACGGATCTGCGGGGTCCTGGGTCTGGCTGAGTAGAGCGGGCAGAGGGTGAGGACTCTCCACGCCTCACCTACTCACCTGCAGCCACCGTTTCAGGGACGCGTCTCCGGGAACGTAAGATTTTATTACAAACATATTCCCTGGTACGAGCAGCAGCGCGGTCCCCGTCCATCATTTTAAAAATGTAGGGTGGGAGTGGAGCAAAGATGAGGGTCAAGCCTGGAGGCGCGGAGGGCAGTGGCACAGCTGCGGCCTGCAGGGAGCCCTCGGTGCCGGCGCGCGGGGCGGGACGCGGGGACTCACCGGGATGCCGTAGCGCGTCCTGTACAAGGTCCTCATAGCCACGCTGGCCCCGCACAGGCAGCACTCGTTCATGTCGGAGGCGATCTGACACGAGAGGCACAGGGGAAAGAAAGTGCCGCAGAGGCCTGCGAGCAAGGGGAAGCCACAAAGAGGGTTAGTGAGGGTCGTGGCGACGAAGTCACGTCTGTCCGAAAGACGCTGGCTCTGCAGACGGCTCTGATGGGCCCCGGAGAAAGCAGTGCTTGTCATCTGGCTTTCTCTGTCCGGCTTCTGGAGCCCTCCAGAAGCCGGACAGTCTAGGAGCTGCGGTAACTCGTGAGTCACTGTACCGGGTCCGATTTTTTTTTTTTTTTTTAAGATTTTATTTATTTATTTGTCAGAGAGAGAGAGAGAGAGAGAGAGCACAGGCAGACAGAGTGGCAGAGGGAGAAGCAGGCTCCCTGCGGAGCAAGGAGCCCGATGTGGGACTCGATCCCAGGACGCTGGGATCATGACCTGAGCCGAAGGCAGCTGCTTAACCAACTGAGCCACCCAGGCGTCCCTACCGGGTCCGATTTAATCGCAGAAGCTCCTGCCTGGCCCTTCGGAGCCCGCTGGCGTGATCCTTCTCCCCTGCCTTGTGACATCGGGTCACGCCTGGGGAGGAAGTCTGTGGCGTCAGCATGTCTGAGAAGCCCTCTAAAGCCATGGGGGGGGCCTGAGGGTCAAAACACCGAGCGAACAAATCATTAGGGACAATGAATGGAAATAGATTCTAGAAGGTCGTTCGGACAAAAGGGCTCCATCATTGTTAGGAGGATGGACGCGCAGACATGACGGGGTTTTGCTATCGGCTGTTTACAGACTTGAGTGCAGCTCCGCTTTAGAGACGCTCTGCAAGGTGCAGAAAGGACTCGAGAAAGTGACAACAAACAGGAAACTGTTCTCAAATATGCCGTGAGTGAAAGTCTATTTTGAAAAGGGCCAGGGTGGAGTTGTGGTGTGCGGCACCCTAGATACGGTAAGAGAGTCAGCGGCTCTTTGATGGACTGTTTTTAAGCAAAAGGCTATCTCCAAAGATCTGGGAACTCCCATCACGCACAGAAAAAGGAGGCTGTTCCTCACGCCTGAGGTCAGGATGAGCCCCACAGAGAATGTCTGCAACCCAAATGGCTCCAGAAAAAGTCTTCTCACTCCAAAGTGTGTTTTGTGGTGGGAAAGAAGTAGAAGTCGGTAAAGCTAAAAGCCTGTGGTGCTTTCTGAAATGCAACAGTGACAAGAGTCGGCAAGAATGGCCTTCAGAGCCGGAGCACACGGAGCAGCATCGTCAGAGAAGGGAGAGCTAAGGAGGAGACGGAGCAACGTGTCAGGCGTGCGGTGGGCCTAAGAGCTGAGAAATGGCAGGCGGCGAAGGATCTCGACAAGGGTCACCGACTCAAGGTCGTGCAGGTAAAGTGAGTGGAATAGATTGGAAAAACCCACAAAATAGCCAATAGCGGGCAAGAATAAATATGGCCAACTATAGAGTGAGACTCTCTTTGAATGGGATTGGCTCATGTTAAGCGGCAGTTGAACTCTGCCCTGTGTGATGAAGGCTCATCTTGCCAAATTTTCCAATTTTTGAGAGAAGTTGGAAATCCAGATTGGAAAGCCAGATTTTTGTGTGTGTGTGAAATCTGATTTTGATATGTTTCCTGATATTTTTAAATTACTACATGAAGCGAGTTCTTCATGTACAGGACAAACAAAACACATCTGGTGGCTAAACCCACCCATGGGCGTGCAGCTCGTGACTTCCGAGCTGGCCAGAGAATGGGAGCTCAGTGACAGAAGAAGTAGCCAAGTTTGATTAGGTCAGGAACCTGCATTCCGGGAGGCAAAGTGGAGAATAATTAGGCGCACTTACAAATCCCCAGGTCATCGCAGCAGTCAAATACGCCAGTTTGCCAGTCACTGTTCATCACACCCCCCGTGGCGTATCCGGGCTGCGAAACAACTGGATTCATTTTTAAGGCGAGTTCCAGAGGGCCTGTGAAAACAAAACCCAAAAAGTCTGAGACATCTACCTGTTCTGGTAGGATATCACGATCCCAGCTGAGCAGACTTCTTCTCATCACAGCTCTCCTGATCACAGTGGCCGCCCTCGACTGACTCAGCAAGACGTTTCTAGACTATCATCTATACTCGCCAATGAGAGGCATCACGGACACGGGGTGGGGGTTCCTTCCACGGGTTTTCTGGGGGTTTTATTGCCCCTTTCTCTGACACTTTTTATCAACAAGATGATATTTTTCCTTCTATTTCAAGACAATCTTTCTGAACAAAGTCTTTTTTGCACACGAGGTGTTCTATTTAATAGTGATTGTAGTAACTTTTACAACGCTGTTGCACAGGCATTATCTCAATGGTCCCTCAATCGAACCTTGTGAGACAGAGTCCTTTACTTCTGCAAAGAAGTTCTCATTACACCGATGCTTCTAGATAATGCCAGTCCTCATTGCATCATTGCTAGTCGTATCCTGATAGCCGGAGTTCTAACAGATGTCCTTGGTTACTTAAAAAAAAGCCAAAAAATCAAAAACCAATTAACTTCTTTTTGTGAAATCATCAGGCCAGAATCTGGGAAAAATAAAAAATAAAAAAAAAAGGACCGGGGGCTGGACTTCAAGCTTCCACAGAAAAATCCAGTCGTGGCAAAACCACTAAAAACAGTGTCCCTCGAACAAAGTGGTGCGTGTATGCGTCTCAGCTTTCGTCCAGCGATCAAGCGAAGTCTCCTGGGCTCTACCCAGTCAGGACTCCCAAGGGAGAGACCGCATCTGCTTTCACAACGGCTAATGCAAACCTTTCTTCTTTACTACTCCGTATCCAACCATATGCTGTGCTCCGCAGCCCTCGCACCTGCTCGCGCCTCCCACCTCCTTAGCGCGAGGACATCCCGGCCCGTTATCCATCCCCAGCTCCTCCCTGTCGCCGGGAAGGCCCCGATCAAAGACCTTCCCAGAGCACATCGCAGTCTTGACCGTGCACTAGTCAAGTGCTGAGCCTAGTGCACAGTTGAAAACACAGATGCTTGATTCCGCGCCAGCAGCTGGGGTGGACCCTCGGGGAGCAAAAGTTCTGTGACGCAGACAGTTCCGGGGACACTGAGTACAGGTCATTTCGCTCTCGCTCAGCCCTTCCCGGTCGGTTTTCTTTGCTCGTCCCCTGCCCGGCTCTTTCTCCTGATGGATCTTGTCTCCACTGAGATCGTGGCTGTGAGCACTTGATTCCCCACGGGATGAGTCCCCGCAAAAGGGGCGGAGGTGTTCTGGAACAATAAGACCCAGGGCACTCCGACCACCCTCGAAGGCTGCCTCGAGCATTACCATCAAGCATCTGCTTTACGACGCAGAGAGAACACCAGCAGACCGAGAAGGCTCTGGAATGACCGTCCCCTCGCCCCAGGAACTATGGCTGAAACGATACAGCTGGGTAAACACTTCGCTGGAGTCCAAAGGTCTTTCTCCTCTCTGATGATTTAGGAGGACCGTGGTAGCTTTCCTACTCTCGTGTAATCACAGTGGGCACATGATGTGAATTCGACCTACTCTCTGCGGAATAGTTACAGAAGTTGAATAAACTGCACAGGTAATATGTTGTTCGACACTGAATGTTAGAGACACACTTTTGGCCTCTAGGATGAGTGACCCAATCCCTTCAAAGTACATACTGGGAACAGCACGACACAAAAGGCACACATAGCTGTTGCTGCGACGGGTGTATCATTCAAGAAAAAAAATATGCCAGTAAGGCTGTATTCTTTTTTTTTTTTTTTAGATTTTTTTAAAAATTTATTTATTTGACAGACAGAGATCACAAGTAGGCAGAGAGAGGAAGGGAAGCAGGCTCCCCGCAGAGCAGAGAGCCCGACACAGGGCTCGATCCCAGGACCCTGGGATCACGACCAGGGCCGAAGGCAGAGGCTTGAACCCGTGGAGCCACCCCGGCGCCCTGTAAGGCTGTATGCTTAATAGAAAATTACTTCTTGCAAGAATCAATGTTTCGGATGAAAAGAGTCACATAACCAAACCAATCAGTCTAGCCAACGTATCGAAACAGAAAACTATGTGAAAGTTCAAGACCCCAATCTTAACAATTGTCCCGGCAGAGACTTTATCTCAACGATTCTACCAGTGCTTCCTTGCCCTTGTGCGGTCCTGGGAACGGCTACTTGCCGCGGTCAGTAATTTACTGTAAGTACGCAGTTTGCTGTGTTTGGTGTAAAAACAAAATGCCAGGGAGCAGGGGCTCCCTGGGGGGCTCAGTGGGTTGGGCCTCTGCCTTCGGCTCAGGTCATGATCCCAGGGTGCTGGGATCGGGCCCTGCATCGGGCTCCCCGTTCGATGGGAAGCTTCTCCCTCTGCTTGTCGCTCCCCCTGCTTGTGGTCTCTCTCTCTGTCAAGAAAACAAATAAATCTGTTAAAAAACTGGCTGGAGAATCAGTTCCGATAGGGACCCTAAAACAGGCATCTGTTGTGACTGTCCCATCCGCAAATCACATCTACCCTAGATTGTACTGTGTGTGTTAATTCAATGAACTTAATTCCTAATCTAACACAGGGACTCCTGCCACTTGTTTTGCAACCTCTGAATTCCCTTCCTTGAAGTAAGGTGTTTAGAAGTACATTTTAAAAACACTCTGTACTGTATGCGTGTGTGCATGTGTTTTAGGTCTATTTGTAGATTTTGTGCTTCTCTATGTGGCTGGATGTACACTAAGCAGCGGTGGTTCTTACGTTACACCAAGCACAGGACTCACTTAGGATCCTTTTAGAGTGTGGAACCTAATTCAGTGGGTCCAGAATGGGACCTGAGGCTTGCTTTTTTTTTTTTTTTTTAAGATTTTATTTATTTATTTGACAGACAGAGATCACAAGTAGGCAGAGAGGCAGGCAGAGAGAGAGGAAGGGAAGCAGGCTCCCCGCTGAGCAGAGAGCCCGATGCGGGGCTCGATCCCAGGACCCTGGGATCATGACCTGGGCCGAAGGCAGAGGCTTAACCCACTGAGCCACCCAGGCGCCCCCTGAGGCTTGCTTTTTAACAAACTCTGTAGGTGTGCCAGTTCTGCTGGTATTTGGCCCACACTTTGACTCCTCAGGGTCTAGACTGTGATTAGGAACTGGATTCCAATCTATTCTCCACCCGCTGTGTGTTCTTGGACAAATAAGCTAACTTCTCTGTGCCTCAGTTTTGACATCTTTAAAATGAGTGCAGTAGCTTTCTTCTATGGTTTGTTGTGTTACTGTGATGAGAGTAGGTCGGCAGACCACATCTGCTCAACACTGTTTCTTGTATGTCCATGAGCAGACATAGGCACCCCTGTGTCTATTTGAGACTAAATGTCATTAAGTAGCGGGTCCTGTGACTGATTCATAGTACGGGGCCATGCCTGGAATCACAGCTCCAGAAAGCTAACATAGAGGGTGCTACGATGTGCAATGGGTACGGATCTGAAAGCTTCGACTGAAGACATTGCTTTTCTTTGGCAAGATCCAGTAAGATCCCATTACGTGAAGACAGTTTGAAAACTGCCAATCTGGAGCTCAGTCATTAAGCGTCTGCCTTCAGTTCAGGTCATGATCCCAGGATCCTGGGATCGATCCCTGCATCGGGCTCCCTACTCAGCAGGGAGCCTGCTTCTCTCTCTCCCACTCCCCCTGCTTGTGTTCTCTCCCTTGCTGTGTCTCTTTCTGTCAAATAAGTAAATAACATCTTTAAAAAAAAAAAAGAAAACTGCCAATCACCATTTACGTGGAAGAGAGAGTCTACAGAGAGTCTAAGTGCCAGGAAAGTGGGTGGAAAACTTGAGTGTGATCTGTTGCCAACATGACAGTGGTTTACACTTGCAAGGAGCATTCTACTTCCTAAACGTGTTCCTGTTTGAGCTCTAGTTAATGCCGATCCCTTTCATACTCCTGGCAGACTGAAGCACGCGGGGAAAGAAGGCTGATAAGATGCTTCCTATCGCACACACGAAAACTGAGGCAAACAGTGACACGCCAGGGCCAAGGAGAAGTCATGATCGCTAGCCCAACATCCTTAATTTATAATAAGGACATGAGGACAAAGACTGAGTGTTGCCCTGCACCCTCTTCCCAGTCTCATCAGGGAAAAAAAAAAAAATATATATATATATATATATATTTACATATATATATATATTTACATATATATATATATATATATATAACAAAGATAAAAAAGTAGACCAGGCAGCATGATCCAGTGGTTTCCATTATCGACACTGGCCACAGACTCCCAGCTTTCCAGTCACTAGCTAATGAATGACCTTGTGACTCAGTGTCCTCATCTGTGAAATGGGGATATGCACAATGGTAGCTTATAAAGCTGTCAGGGGCATTGAATAATATTCGAGTGATTTGAGTGATTACAGTGATGTCTGGCATGGGGTAAATTCTTCACGAGCAGCAGTTACATAAAAGAGAGTACTTGGCCCTTGAGGGAAATTGGTAGAATCCCTGCCCTTCCCTTACACGCTCTCATACCCTGTGGAACACGGGCACGTCTTCCACAAGGCCACAGAGGAAGGGGAAAGAAACAGAAAGTAAGTCACATGTCCAGGGAGACAGAGTGGCAGGGCTGGGATTTGAATTCAGTTCTTGGGACTCCAAAGCTCTTAAGTTTGTTTCCACGGAGTCTCTCCATCTGGGATTATGAATCTCGGCCAGCTAGAGTGAGCAGACCTGTTCGGGAAGGAAGGTAAGCACTTCTTAGGGTGTCCCTTCCCAGGTAAATTTTGAAACTGTAGAGAGGTGGACAGTTTGAGACTGACTTCGCTTTCTTAAGTCCGCCTGTCAGTCCGCATGTGTGTGCTTGTGTGTGTTTATCTAGGTATGTATTTTTAGTGTCTTGAGCCCAGACACTCAGAAACCTCCTCTAGAGTTCCACCGCGCATGCTCAGGTAACTGGTTCACAACCAGGATTGTTTGCATCCCGCCCCCAGGGGACATTTGGCAATGCTTTGAGATATCTTTGGTTGTCCCAATTGGGGGTGAGGTGCTATGGTCATTCTAGGGGGTGGAGGCCAGAGATTTTGCTAGACAATCTGCAAAGCACAGGACAGCCCCCACAACAAATAATGTTCTATCTCCAAATGTCAACAACAGTGCTGCAGTGAGAAACCGTGGTTCAAAAACATCAAGGGCACCATGAAGCCTGAGCTTCTGGAAGGATCTAACGGTGTCTGATTCCGTTTCCCAGGGATGTAGAGACTGGGTCCTCAGCAGCTAGACAAGCAGTCCTTGGGGGGGATGGGCCCTAAGACGTCGTTTCCTCGTCACACATGTTTCAAAGGCTAGAACCCGGGGACCGGTGCATGCCCCGGTTTCCCCGTGGAGTTGTTCACGCCCTATTCTGAAATCCTTCTCCTGTGTGGCAGATCCTGCTGGTCTCTCCCCTCCCACCCACCTGTCTCGTTTTCTTCTGCTTCTTGTTCCTATGTGGACAGCGTAACTCTCCAGTTCTACTTTTTTATCCGCCTCTTTCAATAAACTTCTTTTTTTTAAAATTTAAAGTCAATAAATATTTATTTAAGAAATTTTACACGTGATTCCTTCCACTGCCAATCACTGTAGTTCCTCCAAAATCAGAATCGTAATCTTCAAAATAGCCCTTTTAAAAAGAACTTCTGTTCAATACGGTAGAATTCTTTCCTTCAGTGGGATGTCTTTGATCTCCATTTGAATATGGTCATACTTCAAAAATTCCCCACCTGTAATCTTTGGGGTCCAATTTCTTTACTTTAGGGCAATGTTTAGAGTCAGAGTAGGGGGATCTGCCTGGTTCTCAGACACCCTCTAAACATGAATGCGTTCAAATCCTGCTCACCCCTAAACTATCACACCCCAGACTTGTACAGCTTGTTGGGATATCCCAATACCCAAGATTTTTAAATGTGACTATGAAGTCCTTCACACGGTTTTAGCAGGTCGATGTCTTGCAGTTCCTTCCCACAGATTTAACAAAAAGTTCTGTGAATAAAAGAAACCATGCGTATACTCTAGAAGGTGTTTCCAACCATACGGGTCTGCAGAAAGAGCCCTATCGGGATAGACCTCCAGTCTTTCCGTAAACCTCCCACTGAAATCCAGTATACATTTAGTGAAGTGAAGAACTCGTCAGCAGGATTGATGAATTTAACGGTGAACCGTTCTTGGGACCACAGCCTGATTCAAGAAGGACATGAGCAGCACCACAGAAGCCCTCCTCACTCTCTTAGGAAGTCCCTCTGCCTCTGCCATGTTTGAGCCTGATGTATGTTTAATTATATGCACTATTTATTCTTCTGTGTCTGGCTTCTTTTGCCCAAGTTAGGACTGTGAGATGCAACCACGGAGCATACAGCAATAATTCATTTATTCTCACTAACATATAATAAATCATCACACAGAGGTAGTACAACTTATTCATCCGTGCTGCCGTTGTACTGTTCCAGTTTGGACCATTTGGAATGGTCACCTAGTGCTATGGACATTCTTACACACATCTTTAGGTGGACTAGGCATGTATTTCTGCTGTGTCTACCAGGAATAGAACTGCTGGGTTCTAGGGTTGGCAGACAGTGCCAACCATTATCGTCAAGTGGTGATACCAATTACACTCCCGTCGGTAGTGGATGAGAGTTCCACTTGCCCCCTGTCCTTGTCAATACCTGGTGATGCCACCATTTTTCTTTTTACCCCGAGGGAGCTACAAGAATCTGGGAAATGGAAGCCTATGCTTAAGACGGAGAAAAACGGAAATTATGGTTAAATGATTCAATAGAATTTAGGGGAAAAAATAAAAGAAAAAAAATAAAGGAGATTCTGTTAAATTTGAATAAGTAAGTCCCAAGTAATATTTGAGACATACTTATATTAAAACACTTTTCGGGGCACCTGAGTGGCTCAGTGGGTTAAAGCCTCTGCCTTCGGCTCAGGTCATGATCTCAGGGTCCTGGGATCGAGCCCCGCATCGGGCTCTCTGCTCAGTGGGGAGCCTGCTTCCCCATCTCTCTCTCTGCCTGCCTCTCTGCCTGCTTGTGATCTCTGTCTGTCAAATAAATACATAAAATCTTAAAAAAAAACAAACAAAACACTTTTCATTCTTTAGTTGTAATTCAAATTTAACTGGGCATTCTCCATTTACCTGGAGGATTTTGGAAATAAATTTGAAATTAGAGAATATCATGTTGGGTGGGGCACTTTCTACCTCCCAATTTACAGGAATGGGATTGGTGTGGGGGAGGCCAAAACAATGGAGTTTTCCTAGGCTGTGCAGGAAGCTGTCTCCCACCCCCCAGGGAGTGAACAGAGGCCAAAGACACTGACCGAGGCCACGATGTATGATTTCTGTCTAAATTCTTAGAAGAGCGTTTCCTCTGGGAGTGCAGTTGTTTATTCATGGATCAAGGAAGGAAACCGAAATTTCTTGAACAGTTTCTACTGCCAGTTTCCACGTGAAGCAGTCTTGGGCATGTGGTGGGATTCTAGCCTCATAACAGTCTTTTCTCCTAACTTGAACTCAAATAGCTAGAGCAGTGTAGCCAGGTTCCCGGCAGGTGACTGAAGCCAAAGTCCACATTCTTCCATTCTAGCAAGTCCCGTCTTCCAAGTCCTACCCTTGGAGGGTCCCACTGGCGGGCCTGGGCCTGCATGGGCTCCGTTTCTCTCAACCAGTCTCAGCTGTGCCGATGCATCGACCCAACTCTTGAACGTCAGCCACCTTGGGTCTCCCCGGACTCCTCACTCCCCTGTTTCCTTCCCTCGTTTCTCCTCTGTCCACCTCCTTCTGGCTTTCAGTTTTCTACCAGATCACTCCATGGGTTATATGCAACCCATTTCTGGAAAAGCAGAGTAAATAAAGTCAACTGGGATGGCCTTGCTTGGAGTCACTTGGAGCCTCTCCGGCACCCAAACATCCCCCAGCAGGCCCGTGTTTCAGTGCTGGGTCTGAGTCTGCTTCTGGAACCATCTGTTCCACCGCCCTGCGTCTCAAGCTGAATTCTGCATTCTCTGCGTCACATAGGGACTCTGTCTTTGTACCTGTTGTGTACAGACCGGAAAATGCCATTCCAAAATATGCTTCTTTGGCATAAGAGTTATTTTTGAGTGCATTATTTTGAGAAGCAGCACACACAGTCGAAGCTCTGAAAACAGAGACAAAGTTACCCTTTAAGGGAAATTTCCATCTATAAGTGTTCCATTCTCCTATCCGGAAGACAGGGATGACTCCATACCCAAGAGACGCTAATCAATGTAAAACTTAGGGACTTGAATCCGTTTGGCAAATCGTACCTTTATTTTCCTGCTCTCCTCCCCAGTCATGGCTTCCACCCCACACTCTCTCCAGTGCCTTTAGCGGAAGCTGGTGTTTAAGCCTGAATTCTAAGCCACCTTTGAAAGTTACTCTTTTTCCTGCATATCTCCCAGGTATATGGGATACATGTGTAATCAACTTCTGTTTTTCTCTTCTTTTTTTTTTTTTAAGATTTTATTTATTTGACACAGAGAGAGAGAGATCACAGGCAGGCAGAGAGGCAGGCAGAGAGAGAGGGGGAAGCAGGCTGCCCGCCGAGCGGAGAGCCCAACGCGGGACTCGATCCCAGGACCCTGAGATCATGACCGGAGCCGAAGGCAGAGGCTTAACCACTGAGCCACCCAGGCGCCCCTGTTTTTCTCTTCTTAATCCGTCTTTTCTCTCAGGGGCCCTAGTTGAGAACTTGAAAGTGTAGAGAGTAAATTATTTTTTTCTCTCCTCCAAGTCATTTCTGAAAATTTAGCCCAACCATGAAAACTCTCAGTTATAAGGAAATTTAAAAATGATTTTGCATCGTTGAAAGGATGACATTTCTTAATTTAAACTAAATAGTATCTGGAAACAAAAAGCCTCTGGTCACTGTCCAGGGTGATGAAGTGGTGGGAGGTGGGCGTTGTGCCCAGTTTAGTGAAGCCCTCATGTTGGGGCGTAGCTGAGCACACATCCCTTTTCCTTATAGACTTGGATTGCAAAGGAGGTTCCTCACTTACTGGTCTCTGGCTTCTAAGCTTCCCTTCCTTCCCAGACACACTCAGGTCCTGCTCTTCCCCCCAAATCTCCCTCTTTGAGCTTCTCCAGCACCCAGGAGCGCCACAGCACGCCTGCTGCAGGTCCTGGCTCTGAGCTGCAGGTCCTGGCTCCGATCTGCAGGTCCTGGCTCCGAGCTGCAGGTCCTGGCTCCGATCTGCATCTGGAGCCGTCTTCCGGGTCACCTACAGAGCCCAGCATTGCCTGTATCCCAATAGGTTCCTGACTAATGTACCACCGATCACATCATTTTGTGAAATTTTAGCAAAACAATGCAAACTGTGTTATACGTAAATTTAAAATCAATTGTGTGTAACTGAAGTTATGGCATTTCCTAATTGAGGCTAAATAATTTTTATAACCAAAAAGCCACCCCAAAACATTTCCCCTTTTGTTAAAAATGATGCTCGTGCTTGGTCATTCCTAATCAGAGCTCTCTCTGGAGTGTTTGCGTACTTGATGTTCTCAACTGGGAATTTTGCTAACAACAGAGAGTCCTTTATCCTACTTCCGTCAAAGAAGTAAAGGTTTTTGCTCACCAAAACATTCAACTGGGGCGAGGGTCGGGAATAAAGGACCCAGGACACATTGGATCCTCCCAGGTCTCTCGTCCCCTACCATCACTAGTCTCTCTGGTGATATAATTAATTCAGCTTCTGCTCCACCTTTGTCTTAACAATTGTTAATCTGCTGTCAGGCATACATGGCTCTTCGGGAAGAATGACTGTGCACTTCTGAATCATTTCAGGACGCCCTCAGGAAAGGACCCACCTCATTTTTTTCAGTCCTTTGATGACCATTTCCATCCCTTAACCAGTCGGCCACCGTGCTCACCACGCCATAGGAATTCCCTCGATCCTGTTCCTGCCCTGAGCTCCTGCCCCTTGTTTCCCTAGTTACCTGTTAACACCTCACCTCAAATGCCACCTCCTCTGTGAAGCCGTGCTGGATTTGCTTGTCTTCTTGTTCAGCTCATGATGTGGTGCAGAGCCTGCCGGATGTGGGGGTCAGCACGCTGGACACTAACTACACTAGGTACTCGGATATCTTTGTGCCCTTTTTGTCTAAATGCCAATAACAGTATCTCCACTTCCTTTTCCCAAGGTCATCAGGAAAGCCCTTGCAAGCTACACTAACTTCAGAGATGTGCAAACTGAGCCCTTACAGTTTTATTTTGTTTTCTTTTTGCCTGCAGGTTTTTCTGAGGGTGAAAGTGGGTTCAGTTGTCTGGGTGCCCCTAAAACCGTGACTTGCACAAAGCCTAGAAAATACTAATTATTGGGGTTCAGGATACACTACCCTAAACTACGGAGGCTTGGCACTTTGAATATTATTAAGCTGAAGGAGTTTGAGAAAATGGCAGAAAGTGGAAGGTCGTTTTACCTCTTTCTCTTGCTCTTCTTCCTTAAAACCAGGAGACAAACCTGTCATGTGAAAGGTACCTTCCCAGTACCAGGAACTACTATTGACAACTAGTGGATGGAGCGCAAGGACGTACCCCATTCCGCCCTCCAAATCCTCCATTTAACCCCCACTCCTGCCAACAATAAATTATTTGCCCCAACAGGGTCAAGGCTGATTCATACTCTTATCTTAACGTTAAGATTTGAGCAGCTTACAAACCTCCATATAAAGCAAGATACAAAATGAAAAATGGAGAAATTGGTTACAGGGAAAATAAAGTCTGGAGCAAATGTAGCACATGCTTTAAGGCTCCCCTACCGTGCTGGACCTGGGCCGTGTGTGAGGTTTTGGGCTTCCTGCCAGGCAAAGCAAAGAGGGAACACAAACATTTGGGAAATTGACCAAGTGTATAAAATAAAAACAGATTGAGACCTAGAGAAATTTCTCATCAAAGTCCTCAAAAGGGAGATGATATATAGTATATGACATGCGACGGTCAAAGCCTTTATCTCCACAATAAACAGAACAGTGACTTCCAAGAATTTATTTCCTACTATACCATTAAAGTGCAATGGGGGAGTAGAATCACTCAGAGGGATCTATGAACAGCTAAAATGATCCCAGCCAACTGCTTATCTCTCTGATCATCGGGATGATTCAGGATTAAAATTCAGATTTAAAATGTAGATTGTTGGGGCGCCTGGGTGGCTCAGTGGGTTAAAGCCTCTGCCTTTGGCTCACGTCATGGTCCCAGGGTCCTGGGATCGAGCCCCGTATCGGGCTCCCTGCTCAGCGGGAAGCCTGCTTCCCCCTCTCTCTGCCTGCCTCTCTGCCTACTTGTGATCTCTCTCTCTCTCTGTCAAATAAATAAATAAAATCTTTTTTATAAAATAAAATGTAGATTGTTCAGAGAGACACATGGGTATATATTCTTGGACAACCCTCCATGAGTAGTATTTTCACTAGCCAGGGCATAATAAAAAATGGGTAGCAATGGGCTGAATTAGAAGTCTTTGGTGAGAACCCAAGGTCAGAGTCCCACGAGGGCTGCTTATTACGTGTAGGAACAGGTATGTAGAAGGAAAGGCATATAAGGCAAATGTATGGTTATAAAAATCAAATGATGCAGCAGGCCACCCACCTGAATGGACGGCACCCTAGTGCAGCACGGGGGTGAGCTAACGGCCAGCCTAACTCAACACGGAGATAAGCTAAACACATATTTGTGAGAAAGCCTCTGTTTCCCCCAGAAACCAGTTCTGGCCCTGCTTTAGCGAGTGACTAGAAGGGAAACCGAGAAAGGAAAAATGGCCAATACAGGATACACCTGACATTTCAGTGGTCATTTAAAAGATGCAGATAGTGTTTTGTTACGAGGTACACCTTCTGCATGTACTAATGAGTTGCATGTGACCGTAGGAGTGATCAAAGTCCCAAAGATGTGCACCATAGAACCCGGAAAATGCTTATATCAGGTATCAGCAAAATCCACCCACTGAGACAATAAAAAAGGACAGTAAAACACCCTGGAGTCCAGTTTCAAGTAACGAACTTCCTGGTCAGTGTTATGGAGACCAGAGAATCGCAACACGGATCGCAGACAGCGTGAGGGTTGGCCTTTCAGATGCCGGCACTTGCCCCGCTCTGATTCTGACCCCCTGGTCTGGGCGAGCGGGTTAGTGGCCTTGGAGCGGGTATGTTTAATGCTTCCCAGGTGAATCCAAAGTGTGGTGAGGCTTGAAAATCACTGCATTAAAGAAAGTCTGGCAGAAATGATGATTTGAGAACCGAAGTAGTGGAGTTAACTCTTTTACACAAAAGTAAAATACACAGCCCCCCAGTTCAAATTTCTCCTGACACTTAAAGTTTTACTGCAAACACGTGTAGTTATAAAAGTTTAGCCAAAATAATATGTTCAGTGAAGATACTCTAAAAGCCACAAAATAACAAAAGAAAAAAATCTCTCATAAATCCACCATACAAAGTTAACCTCATTGAAATTTGTCGTGTATGTCCTTATGTTTAGTCCATAAGAAAATACTTCGTGCACAGGACCACGTTTTAGTGAAGATTCTCTGAAACATGGCAATAAAGCCATTTCCCCTACCAGGTAGAGACGGCTGCTCCCCTTGCTGCTTGTGACACTCGGGGAACAAGCATTCGTCTGTCTTGGAAGTGACAGCCAGTCATTGCGCTCCAGCTCAGAACTGTCATCTGATTAGTTAGAACCCCTACTAAGATGCTCGAGTTGGTGTAAAAGAGCAGAGATTGTCTTTCTTTCTAAGAAAGAGGGTTTGTTTTTGTGTTGTTGTTGTTGTTGTTTTTTTTTTTTGAAGATTTTATTTACTTATTTGACAGAGAGCGAGCGAGCAAGAGAGGGAACACAAGCAGGGGAAGAGGGAGAAGCAGGCTCCCTGCTGAGCAGAGAGCCCAATGTGGGGCTTGATCCAAGGACCCTGGGACCATGATCTGAGCCAAAGGCAGACGCTTAACCCACTGAGCCACCCAGGTGCCCCAAAGGTAGATTCTTAAAATGGAAAATGCTTAGTCAAAAAGATATATCAGAGAGCTTTATAAGGATGTTGTCAACTCACTTTGTAGTTAGTATCAATGCACTGAACTATTTAAGGCTGACCATTCACCATGCCCTATTTATTTTTGCATACTTTTTAAACTTTGTTAATTTTATGGTTCAGACTTATTTGGAGTCATTTTCATTTTCATTTTTTTTTTAAGATTTTAAGAGATCACAAGTACGCAGAGAGGCAGGCAGAGAGAGAGAGGGGGAAAGCAGAGAGCAGAGAGCCTGACACAGGGCTGGATCCCAGGACCCTGAGATCATGGCCTGAGCCGAAGGCAGAGGCTTAACCCACTGAGTCACCCAGGCGCCCCTAAGAAAGAGTTTAATTATTGCTGATGATAACAATGCTACACATCGGGAAAGGTAACAAGTGGCCAGAGCATCACGATTTCAAATAATTTCTTTTTGTTATATGAAAACAGAGACAGTTAGTCTTAACTCTGACAATAATAATAAACCTCAAAATGAAAGCAGAAATCGTGCCTCCTTACTATGAAAACTAATTCCAATAGCAATTCCTGAAACCAATGAAAAGATAAGAAACTTTCTAGAAGCAATTTAAAATATTGTTTAAACACACAGTCTTAATGGTAATACAATGATTTCTTCTGTGATGATTAAAAACATTTTTTTCCTCTTAAAATTGTATCTCCAGTAGCACATTTTAAAGAAACAGTCCGTGATATACCTAGGCTCTTTAGAATCACTGCTGCCAAATTTAATTCAAAAGACAACTGCATGCTGCAGACATAAAGGTATTTTTTTTTAACTCAAGGAGACCAACGAAGAACACCTACTATTCAGTTCTGCCCTGACTTGTGTTAATTACACGGTAAGGTTTTACTGGTTCTATGGTTTATGTTTTTAATAATTCGTTTTTCTTTTGAAAGATGGGAAAGACATAAGGTTACGCAACGCAAAGGGGTTATTTTGTGTCGCAGAACACTCACCACACTCTGTTGCGGAGAGGGTGGCAGCCCAGGGCTGACTGGAGAAGGCTCAGGACCAAGACTGCTCTGCTCGGCAGGCGGCCTCGGGCTCTAGTCTGCAAGGGTGGGGTTAGGGATGGGCTGAGTCGGGGGTGGGGCTGGGCTCTGGTCCTCCCTCGGAGGGATGTCAGTGTGCTTCTACGGAAGAAAGTGGACACTGCGGTTTATCTCATTATATCTATTTTCTGCGACATGTGCCTGACGCCATTGCTCCCTTGGACAGCGAGATTTATTTATGATTAGGCGGCGGCACGTTTCATGAAGGTCGGAGGCTTGTGTATTTATTTAGGGTTTCTCTAATGTATTCACTCCCGAAGGCACTTAAGGAGCATGAAATGTGTTTAAGAATAAGCCCTGGGCAGCTGGGCTCAGGTCTCAGAAATGCTAAGGAGATGTGCAAACTTCCTCCTGGCCAGGCGGTTGGGACTTCGGTCCCCAGCTAAGGAGCTGGGTGGCCTGGACAAGAGGGAATGCTGAAGGGCAGGGGAAGAGTGGGATGTGGTCAGTGGCATTTCGGTGACACCTGTCTGGTGCCAGCGCGCAGCGTCTTCCGCAAAGGCAAGACGACGTCCAGGAGCCCACTGTGGGAGCTCGTTCATAGTGAGCAGAGGACGCGGAGGGCCGGCCAGGGATGGGAGGCCGGAGGGGGACTTAACCAGGAATCGTATAGGAAAAGATCGCTCTCGGAACCGGGCAGAGGAACGGAAGAGGGAATGACTCACTCGCTGAATCGTCAGATAAGCCCATGGACACACAACACTGTATGTAAAACCTCAACTGCTTCCAGGTTGCTAACAAGAATGCGTCAGCTCAGCAGAGGCTAAAATGTCCTTCGTTCCGATCAGTGTGACCCTAACAAGTTGTATTTTCTCTCATGGTGTTTGAACAGAAAGCTCGAGTGACTCACATCAGACTGTTTTCTGTTCCCCCAGATGAGAGATGTGTACAGAGGGAGTTGCTCCTGGAGGCACAAGATAAGTGGAAACGGGTTCTTGGGCGTTCACTTCTCTCCACGGGGCATTTGCCTACACTATTCACATTCACACGTACCAGTAAGTAGAAAACTCACTACCGGTTTAATAAATACTATATATTTTTTTAACAATTTATTTACTTATTTGACAGAGGGAAGAGGAGTTAGGGCAGGGGAGGGGGGTTTGATGCTCCATCCCCGGACCCTGAATCAAAATCAAGAGTCGGACCCATAACCAGCTAGGCCACCGAGGTGCCGCTATAATAAATGTCATCTTATTTCAGGACCCTCGTGTGTGAGCAGTGGCCACGGTAAACACGGGCCACTGCCCCGTCCTGGAGGAGCTCACAGCCTGGGAAGTGAGACAAACTGTACAGCCGGTATAGAAAATATCATTAACCTCTTACAAAGCAAGAGGTCAGCGAGTTCTCGGCCATTGACCGTGTGGCTCTTGGGCAAATCTCTTCATAAAAAATGTTGTGATTTATCAGGGACTTGGTATGTGCCAAGCACAAAACTGTTTCATGTCAAGGAATATATCAGTATTCGTCTTTACCACTTGAGATTCACAACAACCCTAATTGTCTGTATCCTCCTAACAGAGACGAAGAACTCTAAGTGCCTTGCCCAAGAGCTCTGGAGTGGGTAATACGGGAGGGCGGGATTCAAGCCCAGGCCTATCCGACCCCAAAGCCCCCTACCCTCAACAATGAAATGGTGGTAAAAACCAGAGCTGTGCTGACTGTTGAGCTCAAATGAGATAACATGGAGAGAATGTGGATACTGGAAAGGTGTGCGGTAAACAGAGAGCCGTGTTCCCCGTTCCCTTGTCATCCCCACTCTTCCTCGCGACCGCACTCCAGTCCCCTACCTGCCCCCCCTCCGCAGCAGGACCGCTCACCTGCCTGGCTGGATGCGGAGCCCTCGGAAGAAGGTGGGGTTTGTCCTCAGCATGACTTGACAGTTGGGGCCAAGCCAGGCAGGGGCATGAAATTCAGGGTCTCGTGGGATAACACAAAAATATTTCCCGACAATTTGCGGGGAATGTCTTAGCCGCCCATGGGCAGGAGAATCCGTCTATCAAATGGAGAAAGATCCAGGTCTGGGGGATTTTTCCCATGTTGTCCATCTATACCAATCAAGCAGGTTAAAAGAGCCACACCAGATCATGTGGGATGAGGGTGGATTCAGTCTCCCCACTGGGAACCATGTCCTGGTCTCTCATTCCTTTTACCATTTATCCAACAAGTACCTATCGAGAGTTTGTTGTATGTATCAGGCCGATGGAAAATGCTAGTGGCACAAGAGCAGCAACCAGTTTCCTGCTGTCATGATGCCGATTCAGTTTCATCCTGATAAAGGAGAAAGACAAAAGAAAAACGCATGCAAACACAAATAAAACCCAAGTAAACATATAAAGGGACCAAATAGTAGCACGTTGTTCTAAGGGTCTCAGAATTGTCAAGGGGCTGAGCTTCCGACTAAGGGCGTGGTAAAAAGCAGGTCTTACCTCGGGCAGGATGGGTGAGAAAGGCCTCCCTGAAGCAGAGCCAAAGGCAGAGCAGGTGCCGATGGGTGCAGGAGGTGGGGGGGGGGGGTGGGGGGAGCATCCCGGTAGACAGCAAAGTCCCAGCGTGAGCTCAGTGGATTTTAAGGAACTGACCGGCGGCCACCCGCGGGACGCGCAATGCGCACTCTCCTTCCGTAGGAAGAGCCCAGGCATGGACTGGAAATAGTCTTACAGGCTCTTCAGGAAAACCTCCATGGAATGCTGTATTTTAAAGCAGATGGGCAGACTGTACGCAAGCACGTGTGTACATGCGTGTGTGCTTTCATGCTGGGAAAATCACTGGGCCACGTGATAGTCTTTTCATGACCGATTAAAGGAGGGGGCACCGGTCACGACCGACCTTCTGTTGCTTCTCTCCACACAGGCTCGGCAAGCTTTGGGGCCGAGGATGGGGACATGCAGCGATTAATGGCCCACTCCCTGAGAAACACAGGACCAGGGTGTGCGACTCTTGATGCGAGCAAAGTGTGTGAGGGTCATTGCCATTTTCAAGAAGGACTAAGGAGCCCCTGGCCCGTGCCATGTAAGGTGCTGCCTGGAGTGGGTTCTACGGTCCTGCTCCTGGGGTAACTTCAGCAAATGCTCATCAGAACAGTACGGTAGAGGGTGCCAAGTGTGGCCTCTGGAGCTGGAATCCCCAGCGGCTCACTGGGCGGCCTTGGACTAGTCGGTCACTGTCTCTGGGCTTCCAGTTCCTCCCCGGGTTCTTGTCCGGATTAGAGAGTGACCATGGGGGCGCCTGGGCGGCTCAGTCGGTTGGGCATCTGCCTTCAGCTTGGGTCAGGATCCCGGGGTCCTGGGATCAAGCCCCACGCTGGACTCCCCCTCAGCGAGGAGTCTGCTTCTCCCTCTCCCTCTGCCCCTCCCCCCCCATGCTGTCTCCCTCTCCCCTTCTCTCAAATAAATAAATAAATAAATGAAATCCTAAAAGAGAGAGAGAAAGAGAACATGTCCTCGCGGTCTGTAAGTTCATGACAGGTTTTCGCAAATATTGATTTTCTTTCTTCAACGCTGAGTTAGGGAAGTCGAGAACAGGTGTCATAGTGAGAAGAAACCGAGGAACGGGAAGGAGCAGGCCTGGCGCACAGCACGAGGACAGCGCAGGAGAAGGGAGGGTCCAGGCGGCTCTCACGCTTCTAGCCCGGCACACGGCTTGACGGTTGGGTCACTCAAGGCTTTCGGACTCAGTCACAGAATATTAAACAAAAAGGGGCTTATTGCCTGATGTCTGAAAAATCCTGGGTGCGACCGGCTCTGGGACCTCGAGCTCTGGGCTCGAGGCCGTGAAGGGCCCGGGTCTGTCCTCCCCTTGGCTCTCCTCCTGGATCCCACTCCTTCTCGGCCTTCGTGTGTCCTGGGCGGCCAACAGCTCCGGGCTTGTCCTCTCGGGTCCTGGGGCAAGAGAAAATGACAATCATTAACACCCATATTTGCACACTGTATCATAAGTACTGTTCTATATTTTTTTTTAATAGGCTCCACACTCGATGCGGGGCTTGAACTCTCAGCTCCTGAGATCAAGGGTCGCACGCGCTGCTGACTGAGTCAGCCAGGGGCCCCCATCCTAATTTACATGTGTGTGTAGATACTTGTGATTGTCACAGGAATGGGGTAGGTGGGAAAACTGAGGCAGATGAAGGAACTAGCCCAAAGTTACAAGTAAAGACAGAGCTAGGATTTGAGCCAACGGTCTGGTTTCAAAGTCCGTGCTGTACAGAGCCTCTTCTGAGCAAAAGAGAGGAGCACAGGGGAAGGGAGGGAAAATGCGACAGGGGGAAGTCGGAGAGGGAGGCACGCCGTGAGAGAGTCTTACTCTAGGGAACAAACTGAGGGTTGCAGGAGGGGAGGGGCATAGGAGGGTGTCTGGGGGGCTCAGTCGTCGTTAAGCATCTGCCTTTGGCTTAGGTCATGATCCCAGAGTCCTGGGGTCGAGCCCTGGAACGGGCTCCCTGCTCAGCGGGGAGCCTGCTTCTCCCTCTCCAGCTCCCCCTGCTTGTGTTCCTTCTCTCGCTCTCTCTCTCTGTCATAAATAAATAAAATCTTTTAAAACAATAAAAAAAGAAAAGAAAAATGATAGATACATGATGAAGATATAAAAAACTTTGAATAGTTAGAAGTGAAGGGACGAACTCTTAGGTAAGTCTTAGATCAAAGAGAAAATAAAAGGGAGTTCATTCCTTCCAGAAACCAATGAAAAAAGCAAACCACTTTCTATTGAAACCCACGGGACCCTGAAAGTAATGCTAAGAGGAGCGTTCAGACTTCCAAAATGCCTTGGCGATTTAAAAGTAAAACCAAAAAATAAAGGAACTAAATGCTCATCTTAAACATTTAGAAAAATAAGTGAGGAAACTGGAATTCATAAAGGCCACAGTTGAAATTCATGATATACGTAGAAAAAACACGATAAAAACAGTAAGAAGATAACGCAGTCAAAGTCTACTGAGAACGACTCCAAGGCTTCCTGAGGAACCTGCTCCTTCCGCTGGGCCTTCGCGGCCTTTCGCGTGTCTCCCCAGGCTTGTCCCCGGTCCCCGGCCCGAGCGGTCCCTGCACATCCGTATCGCTGCGACCACTGGATCCACACCTGTCTCTCCACCCCTGGGGGCCCTGCTGAAAACCACAATTAGGCTGAGGAAATTTCAAAATCGAATTGCCTTTATTAGCAAATTCAGGAATCAGGCAGCACCGCACCTCGTAAGTAGAGAGATGCTCCGAGGAGTTGTAAAAAAAGGAAGGTTTTATTGACTTCCCGGGGCAAGGAAGTTATTAGGAAGACAAAAGGTAGAATTATTTCCAGCGTGGTTTCTTTCAGCTCCTTTGTTAGGGTCCCTCGAAGGCGGGAAGAAACAGGAGTTTTATCCCACGGGTGACCTCGTCTTCCTCTGTGGGATCCAGAGGGGGGACTTGGAACCTGTAGTCCGAGGAGGTAGCCTCCGTCTGGTGCCTTGGCCTGGCGTCCGCGCCCCTGCCCTGGGCCCGGGGTTTTCCCTCACCAACCCCGAGGGAGCGGACTGCGCGCGCTTGGCTCCGGCCGGAGCGCGGGGCTGGGCACCTGCAGACCTTCCGAAGCGCCCGGAGCGCGGGGCTGGGCACCTGCAGACCTTCCGAAGCGCCCGGGGCGCGGGGCTGGGCACCTGCAGACCTTCCGAAGCGCCCGGGGCGCGGGGCACAGGAGGCGCCGGGAAGGATGGAACCAGGGGAGGCGCAAGAAAAAGAGAAAACCCTGCCCGGAGGCCGCGAGGAGGAGCCTTCCCCGAAGGGGGCGAGGCCGGTTCCGCGACGGCCTCCCGCGGCGGGAACGAGGGTCCCTCCTCCGCGCGGTCCTTCCCCGACGCCAGCGCGGAGCCGCCGGCCGCTTCACGCGATCCGCGGGCGCTCCGGGCTCCGGCCCGTCCTTTCCAGCCTGGAGTCCCCTTGGCTTCGCGGGACGCCCCAGAGGGGGACAGTCTTGCTGAGTGTGGCCCCGGGACGGCTCAAGCGGCCCAGCGAGCGCTTCCAGGGTCCCAGAGCCGGAGAAGCTGCAGTCAAGGCCGGCCCGGGCGGCCGGGCGAGAGGCGGGGGCGCGTCTCGGTCTCCCGCAGCGGCTAGAGGCCGGGGGTGGCCAGCGGCCTGGTCCTCGCGACGCGTCCTCGCCGCCTCTTCCCGCGCCCGGCGTCCGGCGCGCGCGAGGGCTCCGGGGCAGCCCGTGGCCCACCGCTGGCCAGCGCGGGAGGCGGAGACCCAAACCCTCCCCGGCGCGAAGCCTCGGCGGACCGGCCGCCTTGGGACGGTGAAGCGCAGGAGCCCAGCCCGGGGTGGGGTGCGGCGGGCAGGGAAAGGCGGTTTCCTCCGAGGTCAAAGGGCTCCGGCCCCGTCCTCACCGCCCCGGGCTGCGGCCCGACGCCCGAGCGTGGCGTCCCGCACCGGTGGTTCGGGGTCCGGGCGCAGCGGCTGACCCCGCCCGGCCCGGCCGCACCCGCCGTCCGTGTTGTCGCGGCCCGGGAGGCGCAGGCCGGGGAGGCGCAGGCCCCGGAGGCGCAGGCCCCGGAGGCGCAGGCCCGGGGAGGCGCAGGCCCCGGAGGCGCAGGCCCCGGAGGCGCAGGCCCGGGAGGCGCGTCGGCTGAAACTCGCGCCGCGCGGCGGAACCGCGGACCGGCCGCGGCGGAGACGTGAAGCGGGGACGCCGCGCTGTGAGCAGCCGCGGCCGCCGGCCTCGACGCCCGCCTCGGGGAACGGCGTCCGCGGCTCCCGCCAGCTCCGGGGGAAAGTCCTCTCTGCGGAAACAGAAAACACGGGAACACGTTTATTTTGTTCCTGCTTCGGTGTTTGCGCATTACACGGACTTGCTAGGAATCGTGTGTCCACAGCGCAGAAGTGAGAGTCACCGCGAGGAGACGGGCATCCGTGAGGCCGCAGACGCCGGGGCGTCGGGGGAGTCGCGGCTCCTTCCCTGGCCCACGAGCCGACTGAACGGCCACGGGGCCGGGTCCGGGCCACCCGCCGTCGGGGCCGGGAGCGGAGGAGGGACCGAGCCCGGCGGAAATCCTGGTCCTTGGGCGGCGGACGGCCGGGAAAACAGCGCAGGGAAGAGACGGGAAGCGCAGGGGCTCTTCGCGGTTTCTGGCGGGTTCGTCCGGGCAGCGGCCTTGGAGCGGACATCAGAAGGAGTTTTGTTGTTTTTTTTTAATTTATTTATTTGACAGACAGAGATCACAGGCAGGCAGAGAGAGGGGGAAGCAGGCTCCCCGCTGAGCAGAGAGCCCGACGCGGGGCTCGATCCCACGACCCCGGGATCACGACCCGAGCCGCAGGCAGAGGCTTCACCCACGGAGCCCCCAGGCGCCCCCGTCAGAAGGACTTTTGTAGTGAGCCGTCTGGAGACCCGGGAAGAACCTTCTGGGCAGAGACTGTGCATCGAAGCATGAGGCAGGAACATGCTTGACCCTTTCAAGGAAGAGCAAAGAGGTCAGGGCGGTTTGTGTAGTGACAGAAGCAGAAGATCCGTGGGTTCAGCTCACGTAAGCGTTTCACAGGCCACTGTAAAGACTTCGTCTGAGTCAGAGGGAAGGCGTGGGAGAATTCTGATTAGAGGGTGTTAACGCGGCTGACAGTCAACCTTCTCGGCGCATGTCCTAGAAGCTGGACGCTGCTACGTACATTGACTCATTTATTTCCTGCATCAGCCCTGTAGGTATCATTCTCATTTATACAGATGAGGAAACTATGACTAAAAAATTAAGGAAATTGTCCAAGGTCACACAACCAGTCAGTAACACAACCATAATTCCAACCCAGGGGGTCTGGCTCTGGCCCATTTCCTTTTTTCCAGGCCACACGGTGAGACGGCATTTCCCAGACTCCCCTGCAGCTGGCTGGTGGCCGTGTGCCGGGGCTGTGGCCGCGGACTCGAGCAGACGCGAAGGGCGCTTCCAGCTTCCGCAGGCCGCCCTTCACCCTCCTAGCACCTCTTCCGGCTGAGTACAGAGAACTTGGACGTCCCAGCGGAAGGTAGAATCACAGACGAGAGGAGACCAGGTCTGCAGATGAGCACGTGGAGGCCTCCTGCGGACCAGCCGCTGTCCTTTGAAATTCACACTAAACTTCTGTTGTGTAAGCCACTGAGAATCGGGCATTGTTTTAAAAGTCCTGAATTAAAAAAAAAAAAAAAAAGACTTTATTTATTTATTTATTTATTTTAAAGATTTTTTATTTATTTGACAGACGGAAATCACAAGTAGGCAGAGAGGCAGGCAGAGAGAGATGAGGAAGCAGGTTCCCCGCTGAGCAGAGAGCCGGATGCGGAGCTCGATCCCATGACGCTGGGATCATGACCTGAGCCGAAGGCAGAGGCTTAACCCACTGAGCCACCCAGGCACCCCTATTTGTTTATTTCACTGAACCACCCAGGCACCCAAAAGTCCTGAACGTAGGGTTGAAGTTGGCCTGGCCCTCACGTGGACGAGGACACGGTCTATTAAGGGAGGCAGGCTTGTGACTGATGGCAGTGCAGTCCCCTACTACGGACTTTAAGAGTGAAGTCTGCTGCCCAGGGAAAGGAGTTCTAAACACTGTCTAGGGAGCTGGGGGTACCTCTACCTGGTAGAGGGCGATATCTGAGCAGGGTGATAAAGGGTGCCTCGGAGTTTGGGGTGAGGAAGTGTGGACAGGAGTGGTGGTGCCAGTTGGGTGACAGCTAGTGCCAAGAGGTGAGGAGTCTGGGAAGGATGAGACGTTCTGTTGCCCGGTTTATCTCGTTTCATGCTAACTCCTGCTTTCCAGCCTCCTCCCTCTGGTTTTTCATGCCTCCCGCCCTTTGATCTGAGGAGGCAGCATACCCCAGTAGTTAGTTATGTTAAAAAAATAATTCTGATACTCGTCAAGATGGTAAGGAAGAGTTCATTCAGGACTATTGTCACAGGTGTCAGGAAAAGAGAAAACAGAGGAAAGAGATAGGGCTAAACTCCAAGTGCAGCCAGGCGGCTGGGGATTGACAGCCAGCAGACTGAGAGACTGAGCAGACTGGAGAGTCCGTGCACGGAAAGTGCTGAGAGAAGACATTGTGTGTGTGTGGGGGGGGTGTCCTGCCACAGACTGGCCAGACTCCTGCGATATCAAGGGTAGGGGATGAGGAATTTGATCAGCTGTCAAAGGGGAGGGTTCTCTGAACTGACTTAGCAAGGTTCTCACCACAATTAGACACAGCGAAGACAGGGAAGGTGCAAGGTTGAGACTCAGTGGAGAAGGGGGTTCCAAGGAGCTTGAAGTTTGGTTAAGGTACTTGGGCTCTGGAGCAGGAATGACTGATTCTCATTCTGTGTTATCCTGAGCTGGTTGTTCCGGACTCTCTGTGCCAGCTAAACAGGGATGACAGTATTTCATAGGGATTCCGTGCGAAATGACCGATTTACATGCGCACAGGGGAGCCGGGGAGGCCGGTGCGGCTGCTTCTGTAATTGTTACTCATTTCTTTGACCATAGAACAAGCGTTCAGAAATCAGGGAAAGGGAAGCTCGGTCAAAAGACCTTATTTAAGTTTCAACTGGGCCATGAACTCAGGTTATTCAAGGGAACTTACTTGACTTATATTGAGTCTTTGGTCTTATCATTTTCAAGAGGTCATGGACTTTTATAGCAACATGGACGGGACTGGAGGAGATGATGCTGAGTGAAGTAAGTCAAGCAGAGAGAGTCAATGATCATATGGTGTCACTTATTTGTGGAGCATAAGGAATAACACGGATCACATGGGGAGATGGAGAGGAGAAGGGAGTTGAGGGAAATTGGAAGGGGAGGTGAGCCATGAGAGACTGTGGACTCTGAAAAACAATCTGAGGGTTTTGAAGGGGCGGGGGGTGGGGGGGGTGGGAGGTTGGGGGAACCAGGTGGTGGGTATTAGGGAGGGCACAGATTGCATGGAGCACTGGGTGTGGTGCAAAAACAATGAATACTGTTACGCTGAAAAGAAATAAAAAATTTTAAAAAAAAAGAATAGAGCTAATTCTTGTAATTGATATAAAATATTTGAGTAGCTCATTAAACAATGAATTGCCAAGCAAAAAAAAAAAAAAAAGAGGTCACGGACTATTAAAACTCCTGCCTCCCCCTGCAAGCTTCCTGGGAGAGTCACTTCTGTAAAGTTGTAAAGTTGTAAAGTTCTATTCAAATACAAGGGACTATAAAAGGTGTCACACTTACGGTTGATTCACTTCCTGGCCAGGCCTTTATTCTACAGGCCCCAGAGCAATGTCTCAAGCGCACCCCCTTCCCTCAAGCTCCAGACTTTGCTGGAATCTACCTTGATACTCACTCTATTAGGCCCCACTCTGTGGCCCTACCTAGAGGGAGCTGCCAAGCACATGCCCATCACTCACAATGCAATCTGGACATCGGGCTGCCCTGATCCCCATCTCTTATGTTAGAATTCTGAGCAACTCAGCCTGAAGGTATAAGCAGAAAGAATTAGGGGTTCCCAGAAAAAGAAAGACAAACTTAGCTTTCTTGACATAGGAAAATCATTTAGGGCCCCAGCCATCTTGTGAAAGAATGTAAGAACAAATAGGAGATAACCTAATCATATCAGGGACCAAAAAGATTAAGTAGTAAAGTTCTCAGTATTGGTTCAAAGTTAAGGTGGACCTGACACACACACTTAAGTCATCTTTGTAGTGTCTAAACCCATTGAGCCCTCAGATACTGGACCAGCTAAAACCTGAGGATTGGTAATGATGACCCTTCCAAGCCCTCATGACTTCGACCCGGACTCTGTCACCTTAAGATGACCTTCTGCCCCAATTCCTTGTTCTAGTCCCGTTGCTCAAGTCCCTCTGTGAATACGTATGCACTCTCAGCTTAAAATTTTCCGAATTTTGTTGTTCAGGAAGATTTTGCTTTGGAAAATGTCCCCAGTGTTCTCCTTTACTTGTTGCAAATAAAACCCTTCATTTTGCTATTCTTTGACTCGGCTGTGCCTTCCAGCTCAGCATCCATGAAGTTTGGAGTCAGTTTTGGGTAATAAAGGTGCCCCCCTGGTAGCATTGTCAGATAAGATACTGGAAGCCTAGTTAAATTTGAATTTCAGATCAATAATGAATAAATTTTAGCATAAGTATGTGCCCAATATTGTATGAGAATTACTTATACCCAAAAAACACATTTTATTGTTTATCTGAAATTCAAATTTAACTGGATATCCTATATTTTTATTTGTTAAATCTGGCAAATCTACACCCAAAAGGCGAGGCAGATAAAAATACATCGGAGGAAATGGAACTGGGGCGATGAACAGAATGAAGGATTAAGAGAGTGGCGCGGAAGTTCGCAGACCCGTTCCGCTCCTTAGCTTACAAAATCCAAAGCCTATGGCTGCCGTGGTGCACGTTTTTCTGAGCTACGCCAAGGAAAAGGACGGGGAAGACACAGTCTTTCCACTACATTGTCCAGAGTGGCCTTTTGAGAATGGGAATCTGATTACTTCCCTGCCTTAATCACTTTTGGTTTTCCAAGGGTCTGCAATTGAGGGCCTCCAGGCAAAATCCATTTGCCTTCTTATTCTTGTAAATTAAGTTTTATCAGAACACAGCCATGCTCATTCGTTTATGTTTGTCTGCATCTGCTTTAGCGCTACAGTGGCCGGGTTGAGTGGTGTAGCAGAGGTCATCTAGCCTGCAGAGCCTACACAGGGTTGAGTGGTGTAGCAGAGGTCATCTAGCCTGCAGAGCCTACACAGGGTTGACTGGTGTAGCAGAGGTCATCTAGCCTGCAGAGCCTACAGTATCGACTGTCTGGCATTCGTTTTTCAAAACTCCCAAATGTCCTTCTTCCTCCTTTGTTTTTCTTAGTGAAATCCTGCCCTAAATGTGAGATTTCTCTCTACTTATGCCCTAGGATCCCTGTTTCTCTGTGCTCCCACAGTATTTATACCACTTTAACATTAAAAAAAAAATCTTTGTTATTTACAGGTTTGGTATCGGTCCTCTCCAGTAGCAGTGGTTTCCTGGGAGCCCAGGAGCCATGTCTTGCTTTCCTTTGTAGCGCGTGAGCTCCTAGCACAGGGCAAGGACCTGGTAGGTATTTGTTGAATGAATGGGAAAGGTGAGACGCAATGGTCAGAGTCTGGGTGTTAGATCCAGAAGCACCTATTCTGAGGTCCAACCTCTTCCTCTTACTGTGGAAGTTAACAGTGATTGAGCAAGTTCCTTAACTGAGCCCCAGTTCTCTCAACTATAAAATGGGGACAGTAATACTGAGTGAGGCTTCAATAAGACAATTAATGTGAAGTACGTGGCATATTATTTCCTCTCTCCCCCCCTTTGAATGAGGAAAGGGAGTAGAGAGAAGAAAGGGGAGCAGCCGTGTCCAAGGAAGGGGTAGGTAGAGGAAGTAATGAGGAGACTAAATGGACTATCTCTTTATCAGCGGCTAGTTCTCCCTGAACCTGGGGACAAGATTAGCTACAGACACATCTGTGTTGTGCACTGGGGAAAGTCGGGGCTCTACAAACCAAAGCTCTGTCTGGACAGAACCACAAATAAACACAAAGCTTCACATGGAGACATCGATCAAGATGCTCAATAAGCAACGTGGTTTCCACAGCTGGTTCTGATGACCCTTCTCCAAATTGGGCATTTCACAGCCTACATCTTCAAGTCCATGCTGTGCAAGAGAAGAGTGCAGCCCTGTTTGCACCTGGTCTTCCAATCGTTTGGATAGACATGTCCCTCCAACCCCAAATTAGGCTGTTAGCTCTTGAACTAATGGGTCAAAGAATAAATCACAAGAGAAATTAGAAAATATTTTAAGAGAAATGAAAACAAAAACACAACATACTGAAACTTGTGGGATGCAGCAAAACACAAGTGGTAAGTTTTTTTTTTTTTTAAGATTTTATTTATTTATTTGAAAGACAGAGATCACAAGTAGGCAGAGAGGCAGGCAGAGAGAGAGAGAGAGGAGGAAGCAGGCTCCCTGCTGAGCAGAGAGCCCGATGCGGGCAGAGGTAAGTTTTATAATGAAAAATGCCTATAAAAAAAAAAAAAAAGATGGTGCACCTGGGTGGCTCAGTGGGTTAAAGCCTCTGCTTTTGGCTCAGGTCATGATCCCAGGGTCCTGGGATCAAGCCCCGCATCGGGCTCTCTGCTCAGTGGGGAGCCTGCTTCCTCCTCTCTCTCTGCCTGCCTCTCTGCCTACTTGTGATCTCTGTCTGTCAAATAAACAAAATCTTAAAAAGAAAGAAAGAAAGATTTCAAATAGACAACCTAATTTTACACTTCAAGGAACTAGAAAAGGAACAAACTAAGCAAAAGTTATCAGAAGGAAGGAATAATAAAGATTAGAGCAGAAATAAACAAAATGGAGAGTAGAAAAACAATAGGAAAAAAACTAGCAAAATTAGGAATTGTTTTTAAAGATCAATGAAATTGACAAACTCTTAACTAGACTAAGAAAAAAAAGGAAAGAAAGACTCAACCAACAAAAATCAGAACGAAAAAGGAGATGTTAGAGCTGATAACACAGAAATAAAAAGGATCATAAGAGACTAAGATTACTAGGCAGCTGGGTGGCTCAGTTGGTTAAGCGACTGCCTTTGGCGTAGGTCATGATCCTGGAGTCCGAGGATTGAGTCCCGAATGGAGCTCCCTGCTCAGCAGGGAGTCTGTTTCTCCCTCTACCTGCCCCTCCCCCATCTCATGCTCTATCTCTCTCTCTCTCAAATAAATAAAATCTTAAAAGAGAGACTAAGATTACTATCAACAAGTATATACTAACAAATTTGATAACCTAAAAGAAATGGATAAATTTCTATCAACATAACAACCTACCAAAACTGAATCATGAAGAGTTAAAAAGTATGAATAGACCTGTAATTAGTAAGGGGATAGAATCAGTAATCAAAAACCTTCCAACAGAGAAAAACTCAGGACTAAATGGGTTCACTGGAGAATTCTACCAAATATTTAAAGAAGAATCAACACCAACATTTTATGAAATCTCAAAAGTTAAAGAAAAGGGAACGTGTCCAAATTTGTTTAATGAATCAGCATTATTCTGAGATTAAAATCAGACAACACTAAGAGAAAAGTACAGACCAATATCCCTGATGAATATTGATGTAAAAATCTTCAAAATACCAGCAAACTGAATTCAATAACACATTAAACAGATTAAACACCAAGACAAAGTGGGATTTACCTCTGGAATGCAAGGATGGTTTAACAATCGAAAATTAGTCAAGATATATACCATATTAGCAGAATGAAGGAAAAAACCCACAATATTTGCCTCAGCTGATGTAGAAAAATATTTGACAAAATTCAATACTCTTTCATTTACTCAACAAATTAAGATTAGAAGGAAATTACCTCAACATAATAAAGACTGTATGTGAAAAGCCCACAGCTAATGTCATAGTCAAGAGTGAAAAGCTGAAAGCTTTCTTTTTAAGGTCAGGAACAAGGCAAGGATGCCCATTCTCACCACTTCTATTCAACCTAGTACTAGATGTCAGAGTAATTAGGCAAGAAAAAGAAATAAAAGGCATTCAAATTGCAAAGAAGTGAAGTTATCACTATTCAAGTTGACATGATCGTATATGTAGAAAACCATAAAGGCACCACCCAAAAGCTGTTAGACCCGAGAAACCCACTCATCAAAGTTGCAGGATACAAACTTAACATGCAGAAATTGGTTGCACGTCGGTGTTCTATACACTAATGTGAATATCCTGAAAGGACCCTTGGAAAATGATACCATTTACAATAGCATCAGAAGTAATAAAATAATTAGGAAAAAACTTAACCCTGGAGTCAAAGGACGTGTACACTGAAAACTGCAAAACATTTCTAAAGAAATTTTAAAAGACACAAATAAATGGAAAGACATCCACATTCGTGGATCAGAAAACTTAGTATTGTTAAAATGGTAATACTACCCAAAACGATATAGAGATTCAATGCAATCCCTATAAAAATACCAATGGCACTTTTTTTTTTTTTTTTTTTTTTGGCAGAGGGAGGAAAATCTATGGGAAAATTCATATGGAACCTCAAAGCACCCTGAACAGTTAAAGCTAATAGTTCCCACCTCAGAACCCTGTCTGGAGGCCGAGCCCCCCGGTGCAGCTCTGGATGACTGCAACACTTCCTGCCGCCCTGTGGGAGCCCTGGGTTGTTGCCGTGCTGCTAACTCGCTGTTGAACACCTCCTAGTGTGCTAGAACGCGGCTGGGAGCACAGACTTCAGTTTCAATCTCAGGGGAGCAGGTCAAACAAAGTCTGGAACCCAGAAGCCCAAAGAGACCCTCTGTGACTTCTCGCACTTCAACCCTCTCTTTTCCTCTTCTGGGCAGTGCCGGCCCGACGCCCAGTTCACAGGGCGGTTGTGCAGACAAAATGAGCTCAGTGTGAAAGGGGTTTTTTAAATTTATTTATTCCATTTTTGTAATCACTGATTCAGTGTTTGCTTACAGGGTGAGTCCTGGAATCTGGGCTCCATAAAATGCCAGGACAGAAGTTCTCAGTCCTGAGTATATATTTAACACTACTGGGGATTTTTTTTTTTTTTTTAAACATCCCTGTTGATCTCCTCCTGAGTCTCATTCAGTCAGTCTGGGAAGAGCCTGAGCATGGGTGTTTTTTTTAAAGCTGTCATTGTTTCCAGCGGGCAGTCATGGAACACACAGGAGACAAGGGCGCATTCCAACTGGTAGGATGAGACAAGCTCACGGAGAAGGAAGGCTGTGTTCGCGCAGACCTTCAGGGGACATGTAGAATTTGGGGAATCGTGTTTTGGACCAGGCAACATGGACACACAACATCAATTCAAAAGTCCAAAAGTACCTGTTGTGAAAAGTGTCTCTTTCCCTCTCCTCCCTCTGTTCTCTCTGGAGCAAATGTGTCTTACCCGTTCTTGTTTATGCTACCAGAACATTCTTTCAGTTGCTATTAAGAAATGGGTCCGTTTGGTGAGGGAAGGGAGCAAAAAGGAACAGGTGTCATTTTTCTCTTGCACCATCTTCCACTGGGCGCAGAATGGCAGCTATATGGGAATAGCTTGATTGAGGAAGTTCATCTAATAAAAAACCAGAAAGTTGATTTTCAGAATGGGTTTGTTTTTTTTTTTTAATTTTTGGAGGAGTGAGTGGGCGTTGCTCTTTCTTTCTTCCTGTTGTAGCACATTTTGAGTAGCTCGATGTTTAAAATTGCACTTTTTATTTTGAGAAAACTGTAGGTTCACATGCAGTTGTAAGAAACAGCACAGAGAGAGCTCATGCACCCTTTGGCCACGGGCCTTAATTTTAATTCTGGTGCTAATCAAGGTATTTCAAATTCAATTCTCTGGTACACCAGGTTTCGAAAAACTGTGCCTGGGAAGTGGGAGTGAGCTTGCCGGGGAGGGGTGGGGAGTGAGGGGAACAAAGGGTTTCAGTTTCCCCACGTGGTTGCTGGGAAATCAAAACTAACATGTGAACGTGCTTGCTTCCTCATGGTGACAGGTGCTGCCCCTCTCTGTTACCATGTTCCGTCCGTGTGTGTGTTGCAAGCCATGGCCACGCCAGGTGAGGCGCGCCAGCGGGAGCAGAGGGTTTCTCTCGTGCAGTCCAACGGGCCGTTCCTACCTGTGTCTGGGCTCCAGGTCAGGAAGCGAGCCCCGCTCTTGGAATCCCATCTTTCTGATTTCCAGATGCGCAGCGACAAGCCGGTGTAGGCATCAATCGATTCCCGACTCTCAGTTTTCCACGTTGTTTCTGATCTGTTACCGGATTCCTAAATAAGGCATCCCCTCTGTTAAAATCATAAAAGAATCACAAAACCATAACAGGGTTGCCCCGGTCCCTTCCCTGTCTCCTCCTTTTTGAACTGGATGGGCAGGAAGGGACACCCAGTTTGAAAGCTTAAAAGGGGTTGATCCTCCCTGTTTACATGCGTCCTTCGTGGCCGGTGTTGCCAGGGCTGAGGTTCTGTCAGTTACACGAGATTTCTTGAGTTTTATGTCCCCTCCCTGTGGATGACCTTGGCCCACCATCTGCTCTTGTGCTGATGTAATTTGTGTTAATAGGTCGGCTGCAGTAATGCTTAGTATTTTATGTGGGGCTTTTTGGGGAGGGAGCAGGTAGAGACACTGGGCTTCATCACGTATGTTCCTCAGGATACTGGAGGTATACACGGGGGAAAGTCTGGAACTGACCATAATAAACATGATCTCTGGGCTTCTGTAGCTTTGTGAAGCAGAAAAGCATGCATATGTGTGAAATTCAGGCACATTCTTTTATCCATGGATAAAAGCTTCCCTTTACTGGGTGCTTAATACAATCAGGCAGAATTTAAGGTCTTATACCCATGATTTTATTTAATCCCTACAGCAGGTCTGGGAGATGGGTTGTGAGCTTCTCCGTTTTATTGTTGGAACCTGAGGTGGGGTTTGAAACCAGTCTGTCTGGCACTAGAACCCAGACTCTTAATTTATTTGTACTATGTATAGCTAGAGAAGCCCTTGGACCTCATTGTAGAATAATGTATTTAAATTTAAAAAAAATTCAAAAACTAAAATACAAAGACTTGTCAAGAAAAGTGGTTGTACTGAAGCATAGTTATCTTTTGTGGTGTGCAGGCTTGGGAGTGACCCTTGGTAAACTTGCTTTTGGCCTTTGTGCCCTTGGTGAAGTCTCTCCCCCTGGGATTGAGCCGGACCCACTATCACAACTCATTTCTTTTATTTTCTTTAAAATTTTTTTTTAAATTTATCTGACAGAGAAAGAGAGAGGTCACAAGTAGGCAGAGAGGCAGGCAGAGGGAGAGGGAGAAGCAGGCTCCCCACTGAGCAGGGAGCCCGAATCAGGACTTGATCTCAGGACCCTGGGATCATGACCTGAGCCAAAGGTGACACTTAACCGACTGAGACACCCAGGGACCCTTCGTGACTCATTTCTAATGACACCAAATGACAGAAATTATGGGATGTCACTTGTGAGATGAGGTTATAAAAAGACCGGCTTCTTGGGTGTTTTCTCTTGCTCTCTCTCCGGTTAACTGAACAGCAGGAAGCCAGCTGCCACGGTGGCTTCCTGGAGAGGCCCATGTGGCAAGGGACTCAGCCTTGCCCATGGCCACATGCATGATCTTGGAAGCAGATTCCTCCCCATTCAGCCTCAAGAAGACTGAGACCCTGGCTGGCACATTGATTCCTTCTCCGTGAGAGAACTTGACCCAGAACCACCCAGCTAAGTGGCACCCAAATTCCTGACCACATGTACCGTGAAATAATAAGTGTTGCTTCAATCACTAGTTTTAGAGTAACTTGTTATGCAGCAATGAGTAACTAATACATCAGCACATTAAAATAAAGCAAATTCGGGATATATGTGGGGTATTTAATGATGAGAAAGTATGTTTCCAATATAGACATTTAAAAGCTAAGATTGTATATTTTATAAGACACATCAATATGGAGGCTTTGTTCTTTATCTTGAATAAGAACATTAAAAAGTGGGGCACACTTTGACACGTGTAATAACCACATTTTCTAGTTTCTGTATTTGATGCTGTGCTATCTGGGGCGTTGTGACCCTGGAGAGTCTGCCCCTCCTGGGCTTAGCCCCGTCCTAGAGATGGTAAATGACATGCCTTTCGTGTGCAAACTGATCACTGCAGAGCCCATACACGCCCTCTCCCACTCCACTATCCACTGTCCTCTATCCACTGGCCCTAATCACCCCAGGCCAGGTACGGGACAACTAGGGAGAGGACCCATGCCCCAGAGACCACTGAACTGACTCAAACTAGCCAATCCTAACCCTGCTTGCCCTGCCTCACCTGATCCTTCCCCTGGATACCACAAAAGGCTCTCGTGCATGTTTCCCCCTTACTTAATCTGCCTCCGGACAGATCCCAGTACTTCCCTTGGGACCCTACCGCCAACCCCATGGTATGATGTACCCCTTCTCTTGGGAGACACGAGTAGAAGTGTTATGGACTGAAAGTGTGTGTCCTCCCAAATTCAAACGTGGAAGCCTTAACCTCCCAGTGGGTTATTTGGAGACGGACCCTCTAAGGAAGTAATGTTTAATGAGTAATGTTTAATGAGGTCATAAGGCTGGGGCCCTGGTCTGATAGAATTAGTATCTGAGAGTAGCCTTGTGAGAAGACACAGATAACTCTCCCTCTCTCACTCCTTCTCTTTCTTTCTGCTCCTTGCGCACATGTCCCAAGGAAATGTCTGTGAGCGCACAGGGAGGAGGGGACTGACTGTCTACACCCCAAAGGGAGAGCTTGTACCAGATACTATCACCACTGACACCTTGATTATGGACTTCTACCCTCCTGAACTAAGGCAAATAAGTTTTCTGTTGCTGAAGCCACCCAGACGGTGCTTTGTTACAGCAGCCTGAGCAGGTAGACACAGTAGCGGCTACCTTGTCAATGGCAGTGGTCTCTCCATCTCCTGGCCTGCCATACCTGAATAACAGTAAAGCCCGTCGTTTAAAACAGCAAGGCAATATGCATGACATACTAGAGTTTCAGTGCATTTTAATTTTTTGTTTTGATATTACGAGGGCTAAGAACACTGTTTCACAAACATGTATTATTGCAAAGGAAATGGAACCTCCCATATCTCATTTTACAGAACAAACGTGGGAGGCTTCCCGCAAGGAAGCACACAATCGTCCAAGGCTGAAGTACGACTCTACTTGAGATAAGTAGTTTGTCAAAGATCGATAGATGAATGTCAGTAGATTATCAAAGGATCAATAGATCAAATTATATGAAAAAGAAAGTGATTGTAAATTCATGGTCAACTTTGATGCCATTATGGTAGAAATAAGTTCTGCAAAAAGTTCTAAGTGTTTCTAGATGTTCTCAGCTCAGTTCAGATGTTCTATCTCTTTAAAGAAGTCGAGAACTCCGTAGATAAGAAGGAACCAAGAAGCAATGGCTGTCTCTGGGCCACAGACGTGGAACGTGGGACATCTGGGCTCATAGGGCTCAACAGCAATGACACATGAGAATAGCGCCCCACACGGGAGCTTTAGGGATCTGGACACCTCCGTGCATCTGAAGCAGGGATGAGCGAAGGGATGGTTCCAACAACCAAATTGGAAATGAGAGTATCTTGACTTCTACTGGCCAGTGTCACGGGTTCTGTTAGAACGGCTTATTGCCTACATTCATAGTTGGAAGACGTGCTAAATTTCTCTTGAAGGCTAGTGAGAATAAAGATGTATTTCTCCCCTCATCCTTGTTCCGGGACCCCAGTTGAGAACCCTGCCTTCTAGCCGTGCCACTCATACTTCCTTTCCCATGGTTGGGAACTAGGGGCAAGAACTCCCCATAAGCTTAATCCTCACAGCTAGAAATACCCAACCACGGTAGCCTCAAGGGCAGTAGACCACAAGTGTCTTTCCAACAAGGATTACAGAGGAGGGAACTGTAGCTATGCTCCCACATGTGTGACTTTTCTCATAGGATGCCGAAGACTGATCACACAGGCGTAACCTAAGCTGGGTCAGCAAGCGAAGGGTGCTTGGTGTGTTAAAGAGGCTTTCATGGCCAGAGCCCTATTAAGACGAGCAGAGACCTTGAGACTGAACAGATGATTTCTTCCTTCATCCCCTTCTGTGTGATTAAAATTTAAAACTGTGCCAAATCATAAAATAATTATTAGGCAAAGTTTTGATTTGGGGGTGGTGAATATTTAATGATCTTACCCGAAGCATTGTTTGGATGCCTCTGCATTAGTCATCTGTTGGGTAGCTCAGCTCTGGTTAGGTTACGGCAAAAGAGGGAAATCCATTTTCATCTTGGAGTCCAACCAAGCTCCCTGCCCTAAGGAGCAGAGGGTGCCAGTGACGGCTCCTGGCCGTAATGTGTCCTCTCCCTGGATCAGTGATTTGCGGGGTTGCCTGGTCAGGGACAGCTGATCCAGGAAGAGCACACATTAGCATGAGGTGCCGTTCCTGGTGTAAGAAAGATACCAGGACCCGTGCTTTCCAAAGGCACAGACTTTGTAGAAATCAAGAGATACATGGTGGCTAAGTTAAGCATTGAACAGTCAATTAAAAGAGACCAAGAGGGGCGCCTGGACGACTTAGTTGGTTGAGCATCTGACTCTTGATCTCAGGGTTGTGAGTTCAAGCCCCACATTGGGCTCCACACTAGTTGTGGCCAAAAAAAAAAAAAAAAGGCCAAGAAAATCTGCAAGTGGTAATAAGAACATGAACTGGGGAGGCCCATTCAGTGCATTTGACATAAACCTCAAATAGCTTGACAAACACCCTTATCAAAATTGGGAGAGGACAGACAGCAGCATTGGAATAACTCACATAGGAATAAGGGTGATCTCTTTAGATGCCCTACGAGACCAGAAGAAAGATCCCCACCAGTTCCTCATGGGCAAAATTGATAGATATGTACTCTAAAGTCAACACTTCTCAGACTTTTGCACTGACCTACCATTAAGGACAGAGAATTGGAAAAGCACTTTCGGGAGGTTGGAGGAAATAGGCCAAAGTAGCCTATTTGAACTCCCTAAGTTCAAAATTTCTTTGCAGTTTCATGCTTGATTTTTAAAAATAAAGACTTTATTTACTTATTTGACAGAGATAGAGCACAAGTTGGGGGGAGCAGCAGACAGAGGAAGAGAGAGAAGCAGGCTCCCCGCTAAACAGGGAACTGGATGTGGGACTCCATCCCATGACCCTAGGATCATGACCTGAGCCAAAGGCAGGTGCTTAATGGATTGAGCCACCCAGGCACCCCATCATGCTTGGTTTTAAAAATATGTGTAGACACTGCATTTATTCACTAATACATCTACAGCTGTTTCAGGATAAAAACATTTTCATGTTGCATATGACCATATAAAGTCATTCCTGCAAGATCTGACCCTTCCTGTGCACTTCCCACCTTAGCCTTCTACTGCATATCCCAGGGAATACAGGTGCCCTAATTTGAGAAGTAGGACCTTGAGTTATGTATAATAAAATGGAGATGTCCACATGTAAAAATTCTGAATAAATCCTTGTTATTTTCATAAAGAAAATAAAGAGCTCCTCCAGGAACCAATCAATCTATCTACCTATTTATCATCTATCTATAGATATACTCACTATGTATGTATATGTCTATATATGCCCATATATAATGCAATATACATAATAACATTTCATATTATTATACTGATTCCAGAGCTAAGTAAACACTATTTGACTATTGTAATGAAAAATTTACATAACTTTAAACACAAGGTAAAGAGTGTCCTGTACAGAATCTTCCTTTAATGAGGTTTATGGAGGGTTTAAGATATGTCCACAAATTCTTTGATCCGTTTCCCTTCAAAAGGCATGCTAAGTGAAATAAGTCAAACAGAGAAAGACAATTACCATATGGGTTTACTTATATGTGGTACATAAGGAATAGCATGGAGGTCATTAGGAGAAGGAAGGGGAAAACGAAGAGGGGGGAATCGGAGGGGGAGAGGAACCGTGAGAGACTGTGGACTCCGAGAAACAAACTGAGGGTTTTAGAGGGGACGAGGGTAGAGGGATGGGTTAGTCCACTGATGAGAATTAAAGAGGGCATGTGTTGCATGGAGCGCTGGGTGTTATACACAAACAATGAATCATGGAACACTGCATCAAAAACTAATGATGTACTGTATGGCGACTAACATAATTAAAAAAAAAGGTGGAGTCCAATTCACCTTCCTTTGCATGTGGGCAGATTTAGTGACTTGCTTTTAACAAATGGAATGTTCTGGAAGGGATAGTATGTGACCAACCTAAGTCATAAGAGCCACTGATATTTCTAACCCAGCTCTCTGAATTATGTGCTCAGGGGAAATTGAGTTGCCATGTCATAGGGAAGTTCTAGCAACCTGGAGATAAGCCTGAGTGGAGATACTCTTATCAACATCCAGCACCAATGGGAGAGGTCACCACTCCAATGGCAGTGAGTCATCATTAAAAGTGGCTCAACCGGCCCCAGTCAAGTCTTCAGATGACTGCAGGCTCCAACAACATGTTGATTGCAAGAGACTTTGCAGCTGTTTAAAGAGAATGAGAGGAGTGCCTGCGTGGCTCAGTGGGTTAAGCCTCTGCCTTTCGCTCGGGTCATGATCTCAGGGTCCTGGGATCAAGACCCACATTGGGCTCTCTGCTCAGCAGGGAGTCCCTCGTCTCTCTGCTTGCCTCTCTGCCTACTTGTGATCTCTCTTGTCTGTGTCAAATAAATAAATAAAACTTAAAAAAAAAGTTAAAAAAAATAAAGAGAATGAGAAAGGTCTCTATGAAATAATACAGCATAACTTCCAGGGCATATTGTTACATGAAAAAAGCAAGTTCAGGTAGGTGCATCTACTATTCTACATCTTGTGAAGGAGAAAGAGGAGACTATGTCATGCGTGCATACATGCACAACACACTGTTGTGTTAGTCCCACCCTATCCGTGGCGGTGCTATCCTCTGGGAATGCCTGGGCCCCTTTTACCTGTACGGAGCTTTCATAGACATTTCCCTGACTGCAGCTGGTGCTGTCACTGAACCAGTCCTTGTGGGTCTTAGGATTGCAAGACACACCTCAAAAACAACCACCAGAGAATTGTGAATAAAGAGATTTATTACTCACAGGTCATGAAGGGTACACGGCACGCCTGGGGCCACACAACAAGCTTGCAGCGAAGGGAAGGGAAGGAAGTATGGACCTGGGGCCCTTCCTTTGTTAGGGTCCAAGGGTGTGTGCCCCGGCTTTCACGGGTTCGCTCTTCACTGACGGATTTAAAACATAAAGAGCAGGAATTAGGGAGTGGGAAGGGAGAAGCAGGGTCACTGAATGTCAGTTCTCTAGGTTACTGTGGGCTTTCTCGAAGGGCAAATTCATGGGTGGGAGGAGCTCGGTGGGTTTGCTAGTAGCTGGCATATAGTTAGCAACGTATTTATTCAAGGCGGAGAGCTTTGAAATGGATGCCTAGACAATCCATAGCTTAATGTCAGGCTCTTACATGAACTCACTGATTTATGCAAAAAAAAAAAATTTTTAGAGAGACTGAAACTAATGAAAATGGCTACCCATGAGGGATGGAGGGGGTGGGGAGAAAGAGGGAGGGGATGCAGATGTTTCTACGTAGACTTTTTTTATAATTGTGACTTTCGAACCATGTGAATGTTTTACATATTCAAAAACACAATTAAGTAAAGGCAATAAAAAGTAAACTCTAAAATTGAGCCCAAACAGGAGCATATGAACTGTCACTGTGTATCCGGTGGGAAACAGAATCGCACAGAGAAGTACAGAACTCCGACTGCGTACATTTAGTGGGATGTACTCTAAGGGTTTACAGAACTGCAAGGAGGTTTTAGACTTCTCCCAGGGGTGCCTCGTTACTAGTAATACTGGTATCATAATTTTGAAATTGTTTTATGTACGTTATAAAACAAAAAGGCGGTAAGCACATGAACGTTTTTAGGACCATGATTTTCAGTGCAAAGGGAAACATATAAATATGAAATAAGTTCAGTTAAATAAAAAAATTCTTTAAATATAAATTTGAATAAAAAATATCCACGCGAGCTTATTAATTAAAAGAAATGTTCCGTAAGTCTGTCCCCTGGAAGAGCCTAGAAACAATGACACTCCAATAGCAAGAAGTACGGCTAGCAGCGGATCCTGGTTTCTAAGAAACACTCCTCTCAGTAAGAAGAAGCAGGACTTCAAGAAATGGCCAATTCCATGTCCAGGGCCAGGAAAGAACAATGTGAACCTGGAACATTTTGTTGTGTCAGAAAGTAAAGAAAGAATAATAGAATTAAAAAACCATTTTGTGCTCCATTGTAGTAATAAATTTAGGCAATGACCATCAATGAATTTGGTGAAACTTTCTTAGGGAACGGGATAGCCCCATGGTGGCCAAGGATGGCCCCACAGATTGTTTACTAACTGCAGAGGGGAGAGGTACTGTTACCGTAGGCAGACCTGGCACTCACCGTCTTAGCCAAGTGCCCGCTCTTAGCGTCATTGAGAAGCAGCATCTTCTGCTTCCTGACCAAGGTCAGGGTGAAGCACAGGGCATTGCTGGTAGCACAGGTTTCCCCCACTATCTGGAAGGAGACTGTTCCTATGAGACCTTTTGTAAACTGAAATGGCATAAAGCAAGAAGTATGTCCTGCTTTCTGAAAGTTAGTTCATGCTGCTTCGCCTTTATAAAAGACCTACACAATTAGCACAGTAACAATTTTTTTCTTTTTTAAACGATTTTATTTATTTGAGAGAGAGAGAAAGGGAGAGGGAGTGAATGAGAGGTGGGTGGGAGTGTGAGAGAGGGAGAGGGGGAAGCAGGCTTCCCGCTGAGCGGAGAGCCTGATGGACTCCATCCCAGGACCCTGGGATCATGACCTGAGCCGGAGGCAGACGCTTAACCCACTGAGCCACCCAGGCACCCCTCAGCTTAGTAACAATTTTTTTCATAAAAGCAAAAATCCTCTTTGGATTTCTTTTGGCTAGCAAAAATAGGTGCTACTGTAGGTCTTTTGTGACGTGGCATAACATGGATTTTCGGAAAGCGAGGGATACTTGTATTTCACTCCAAAATGTTTAACCTGGATCAAATTAAATTAAGCCTTAAGACCTAACTTCTAGTTTGATTGCATTTCCATCTTAAAATGTCAAAAGGAAGGGGACACCTGGCTGAGTCAGTGGGTTAAGCCGTTGCCTTTGGCTCAGGTCATGATCTCAGGGTCCTGGGATCGAGCCCCATGTTGGGCTCTCTACTCAGCAGGGAGCCTGCTTCCCCCTCTCTCTGCCTGCCTCTCTGCCTGCTTGTGATCTCTCTCTCTGTCAAATAAATAAATAAAATCTTTTTTAAAAATGTCAAAAGGAGGGTCACCTGTGTGGCTCCCTTGGCTAAATGTCTGCTTTTGACTCAGGTCATGATTGCGGGGTCCTGGGATCCAGCCTCACATTGGGCTCCCTGCTCATCGGGGAGTGAGTTTCTCTCTCTCTCTCTCTGCCCCTCTGCCTGCTTGTGCTCTCTCTCTCTCAAATAAACAAATAAAATCTTTATAAAATAAAGTAAAATGTCAAAGAGAGTAATTATTTATACTTTTAAGTTAGATTCTTATAAAATATCTTAATTTAAAAATCACCATATTTAAGTTTCATTTGTTAGATTTGTGTTCATTATTGAGATGCCCAGAAAAGTTTTAATATTAATCAAAGAGTTCTGTATTTATGAGGAAAATAAAATATTAGATTTATAAAGGTACTTTAAAAGGTTTGGGAAGTTTATTTAATAACACTTATAAATGGCATCAAATAATATTTAAGGACCTTGAAAGTGGTTTTTAAAATTTTCTGTATTTATAAAAGAACAATAAGAATTCTAAGTTGAACTTAAAACCTTAAGGGAAGCTAAGTTTTTAAATTGCAACACTAATAAATTAAATACTCAATTTAAAAAGTAACCTCTGAATAATCTTTTTCTATGCACAAGAGCAGCAAGACTCACACTGACAGTTAGTATTTGGATTCCGTGAGTCCCGGACAGTGTGCAGAGCCTTCTGGAATGGAAAGGACCAGATATAATGGGTTAAAGTGCACTGAAAGGTAGAAACAGATGCAGCATTCTTCTTCTCTGTACCATGCTGTGGCTCTGAAGGTGCCATTTCCTCTCATGGGATGGTGCGGTGACAGTAGACCCCTGAGCATATACTTTCCAGGTAAAGATGATATTAGAGACAACTTTGGGGTTGACCTGGTCTCTCTTGGGCGAGTGCTATCTTTCCGGTGTTTTCCTCTCTCCTCCTCTGCCTGGCCAAAACAGCATCTGGAAGGGGAAACATCTAGCCATCCTTATGGCACTGGGTGGAGTGAATACTGGCCCACGGCAGGATTTTGTTTTACCCAGTGGGCCCTTACTGGGGGATCTGGTTGCGCTGCCTTATCCCACGTAGACCGGGACATTGGTCTCTGCTTTTACTGGTTGCCTCTTGGCAACCGGTAGCAATTCCACGTTGACCTGGGTCTCTGCAGGTCCACTAGGGCTTGCTACTTTTCCTACTCATCCAAGGCACCCAGGAGGCACCCTACAAAAGGACATCGCCCATTGTCTCATGAAGCCTTTCCAGGCTCTGCCTCTCAACTCCTCTGTTCTGCTTGTCTCTGACTCCAGAACTTTCCCTTGGGACTCAGTTCTTGTTTCCTTGGGCCATGTCCTTTATATCAGACTAAAAGCTGCCTTATGGGTGGCTGAGGCTTAAGTCTCCCTTGGCTCCTGCCCCAGAGTCCAGGGGTAACCTTCTCACTCCAAGCGGAGTCCCTGGCCTGGCTCTGCAGAAATGAAGTGTATCAACTCCACGAAGGTCCTGGGTTGCTTAAGAATTCACAAAACAAGGGCTCCTGGGTGGCTCAGTTGGTTAGGTGTCCTGCTCTTGATTTCGGGTCAGGTCATGATCTCAGGGTTGTGGGATGGAGTCCCACATAAGCGAGGAGCCTGCTTAAGGTTACTCTCCTCTCCCTGTGCCCCTCCCCGCAGCGCACATTCGTGCTCCTCTCACTCTCTCTTAAAAAAAAAAAAAAGAATTCACAAAACAGCATTTGAAAAAGATGTAATAAAAATTGTTAGGATCTATGAAAGTTACAGGATATTCATTCCTTTAAAATAAAAATGCTGAATTTCTTCCTGATAAAATTTAAAAAAAACCAAATGCTTAAATTTGAAATAATTTGGAAGAGAAGTTTGATGACAGATCAGAGCTACTATTAGCCAAATGGCGCCTTTATGAAAATTAGAGGCTGTCTCCTCTAAGCAGGGGTAGAGCCTCAAGCAGGGCTCACAGCTTGGCAAAGGAAGTGGAGCCCACACTAAATTCAGTTTCCACGCAGCTCTCGGCTGGTTGCCCCTGGGCAAGAAACATCGGCCCAACGGGACACAGTGGCCTGATGGAGATGGTGTTCCGTTGCAGTTTTCTTTACTGTCTGACTTAGGGCAAACAACTTAAACCCTTACGGATTTTTTTTTTTAAAGATTTTATTTACTCATTTATAGAGAAAGACACAGAGAAAGAGAGAACACTAGCAGGGAGAGTGGGAGAGGGAGAAGCATGCTTCCCGCTGAGCAGGGAGCCCAACAGGGGGTCCGACAGGGGGTCCAATTCCAGGACCGCGGGATCAGGACCTGAGCCTAAGGCAGATGCTTAACGACTAAGCCATCCAGGTGCCCCAACCCTTAAGGATTTTAGATGTTTCACATAACGATGTAAAGCAGTGGTTACTGGTCTCAGAGGCCTTTTTTATCTAAAAACTATCATGCCCTAGGGAGCCAGCAATTTTTTTTTTTTTTAATGTGGAGGTATTCTCAGAACATAGAGGAAGTGAGTACCAAGTGCTAGCCACAAAAGGAACTGGTCAGAGTAGCAGAAGTGACACGAACTCATGGGAAAAATGTGATCTGGTTATTCTAGGGTTCATGGTAGTCAGGGAGGGTTGGATGTGATTGGACACATATCCTAGACTTTGGGAAACAGAGCTGAATTGTTTTTAAAGATTTTATTTATTTGTTTGTTTATTTGTTTTAGACAGACAGAGAGAGTGGGGAGAGAGACAACATTTTCAACGACCTCAAAGTTCCCTGTGCCCCATTGCCCAGCCCCCCCAGAAGACCACTGGTGTGGTTTCTGTCACTATAGATTAGTTTTGCCTATTCCAGAACTTCCTGTACATAGAGTCCTGCAGTCTGCATGCCTCCCTTTGTTTTCTTAGAAAAGACTAAGAGCAAAGAAAGGGTTTGCCCTTAGAGATAAGGATTCTGAGTTAATAAAAAATGAGGAAACATGGAATTCCTTTATGCTGAGCTACGATGCTCTGGGATGAAGTAGGACTTTTGAGACCACGAGTGTAAAGCCTGTAGACCTTGAAATTGAAGCCTCATAAAACTCGTCAGCCTATGGCTCCTATCCCACAAACTCCCACCATTTCCCCATTGATAAGGAGGAAGGAAGAGGCAGTAGAAGATTATTTTAAAACTGTGTGAGACCACCAAGGCCAGCTGTTGAAGGCTGATTTCAGAGTTTTGACTATAGACGTTATATAAGGAAGATGACCGCCTCCAATCTGGAAGAGGAGCTCAACTGTTTTCTCTGTTCAAGCTATGAGACCCAACCGATCACAATCCAGTGTGGATTCATCCTGCTGTGAGTGTCTCCTAAGAAACTGGAAAGAAGCCTCCTGTCATGGCCCCTGGCCTGAGTGCAAGGACACTTCGAGTTGAGAAATCCTACGTCTCTCAAATGGAGATAATGACTCAGGTGGCAAAGGATCTGGGACCTCATTTAATGGATGTCAAGACTACCAAAGTAAGATATGGCAAGAACCAATGCTAATGTCCTATGTGGTAGAGCCGGGGTCCCTTGTGAGACCTGCCTTTGGTCCTGGAACCGCAAGCTTCACATAGGATTTGCCTCTGAGAAAGCCAAAGAAATCTCCATATGATCCAATAATTCTACTGTGGGGTATCTATCCAAAGAAAATAAAAACACTAATTCAAAGGGATCCATGCATCTCTATGTTTACAGCAGCATTATTTACAATAGCCAAGATATGGAGGCAGTCCCAGTGTCCACTGATAGATGAATGGATTAAAAAAAAGATGTGGTATATAAAAACAATGGAATATTATTGAACCATAAAAAAGAATGAGATTGGGTGCCTGGGTGGCTCAGTTGGTTAAGTGGTTGCCTTTGGCTCAGGTCATGATCCCGGGGTCTTGGGATTGAGTCCTACATTGGGTTCCCTACTCAGTGGGGAGTCTGCTTCTCCCTCTGCCTCTCTCTCTCTCTGTCTCTCATGAATAAATAAATACAATCTTTAATAATAAAAAAGAATGAGATCTTGCCATTTACAACAACAGAATACAGCTAGTGTGTAGGTATAATGCTAAGTGAAATGTCAGAGAAACACAAATGCCATGATTTCACTCACATATGGAATGTAAAGAACAAAACAAATGAACGAAGAGGAAAAGAGATAAACAAAAAACCCCAGAGTCTTAACTACTTGGAACAAACTAGTGGTTTCCCGATGGGAGGTGAGCAGGGGTGGGGGCTGGCGGGAGTGGATGGGTGAAACAGGGGATGGGGATTAAGACTACACTTGACATCATGAGCACTGAGAAATGTAGTTAAGTGTTGAGTCACTCCGTTGTCCTCCCGAAACTAATATAACACTGGATGGTCATTATACTTCAATTTCAAAAACCTCAAAACTGTAAAAAAAACCCCACAAAAAACAAAAACCCAAAAGAGAACAACTGAATCCACCCTGCACTTCACACAATTCTACAGGTCCTGATGTCAGTTCCCAGTTCCTCTCCTCTAAGGAACTGGCCGTAACGGTTAGCCTCGGTCGCCGGGGTAGTATTTCCGGGACGGCCTGCATCCTCTTTTCGGCCTTTAACACTGCTATCATTGCACAGTTTGGGGATGTTGACTTCCTCGTTCTGGGTCTTTCGTATTCATAAAAGTGGGTCTTGCTTTTTTGCTTCAACTCTTGCTCAAAACAGTCTGGGACCACGGAGTCTTTCTCCGTTCCCTTGTGTGTGAGTGCGTTCATGCCTGGGAAGGGCCACAGGACGAACGTTGACCGCAAGGACTCTGGACTCTCTGGTCACGGGGACAGGATCCCGGCATCACCATTTACCGCCTGGACGACCTGGTGCCATTGCTCAGCCTCCCTCTTCCTCCATTTCCTACCGTTAAACTCAATTACTGGGTGCAAAACCCTTCGTGCACGGAGTCCTGGCACTCGGTGTCCTGGCGCACGGTGGCACTCAAGGGGTGGGGCTCGTGTCATCAGTTTCTCCTGATGGACCTGTGGGGGTGAGACCTTAACCTCTCCACTTTTTAGTTTATTTTAAGAAGGAAACCAGTAACAAGCTGTTCCATACTTTAATCTGCATCCTCAGCATGTCACACCTACCTCTCTGTTAGGTGACTGCCGGTGCCCGGGGCAGAGGCTGCTGGGGTTGTTTTGAAGTTTAACGTGCTTGAACCTGGGATTCCGGCATGAAAGAAAACTGCTTCCTTCCTGTCCTTTATCTGTGGTCCGCCCTCGGAACATTCACCTGATTATTAGTCTTTCTGTATGAGGAAGTAAAAGGGTTAAAAAAATGAGAACTGAAATAATCTTTTATTTTATTTTGTTCTTTTAAAAAAAGATTATTTATTTATTTATTTATTTGACAGAGAGAGAGAGAGAGAGAACACAAGCCGGGGGGAGAGGCAGGCAGAGGGAGAGAGAGAAGCAGACTCCCTGCTGAGCAGAGAGCCCGATGCGGGGCTTGATTCCGGGACCCCGGGGTCATGACCTGAGCTGAAGACAGAGGCTTAATGACTGAGCCACCCAGGCTCCCCTGAGATCATCTTTTATTTATTTATTTATTTTTAAGATTTTATTTATTTATTTGACAGACAGAGATCACAAGCAGGCAGAGAGGCAGAGAGAGAGGGGGGGAAGCAGGCTCCCCGCTGGGCAGAGAGCCCGATGCGGGGCTTGATCCCAAGAACCTGGGATCATGACCTGAGCCGAAGGCAGAGGCTTTAACCCACTGAGCCACCCAGGCGCCCCATGAGATAATCTTTTAAAGAAAAAAAGGCTCAGTGGGCAGCTGTTGAAAGAAAGTCTGAAAGAGGCTCAAGCCGGCAGCATGGCGGAGGAGTGGGGGACCCTGTTTCAACCGGTCCCCCGAGTGGAGCTGGATGTCTGCCAGACCACTCTGGACACTCACGAAATCAGCCTGTATGTAAAAGAAAGTCTGAAAGAGTTTCCCGCATTGCCTGTGCATGAAGTTTATCAATGTGCTCTTTGTTCCCCTGATACGTTCTGGATTTTTGATTGGTGTTAAGATATGCTGAACATTCTGAGGAAATTATTTTGAAGTTTATGATGGACTTTATGTAATTTGGGGCAATGAGGCTGTGTCACACGAACTCCTCATCCACTGAGCTTATGGTAAATATTTTACCATCTGATTGGAATCAATACTAGGGGCTAAAATATATATAAAATTTAGAGTGTACTTTAGCAAGAAATTACACATAGATTGACACACTTAATTCTGTCCTAAAATAGAGCCCAAATCAGGTAAGATCTGAGCGATTCACTTTTCTGTTTTCCCGTGCTTCTAGGCAACATGGCTACAGGAATGGGGGCAATGCAACGGGATGGTCAGGGTTCTGGTTTGCCTGGGGATTGCCCAGCTGCAGCACAGAAAGTCTCATATCCCAGGAAATACCTCAGTCCTAGGCAGGGTGGGACCTAGCTAAGGGGTAAGGGGGCCTCGCATGCCAGCCTAGAAAGGTCTGAGTTTATTGCTAGGGCAGTGCTGAGCTTATGCGTCCAGTTATTAGCTACAAGAGGGAAAGAACGAGAGTGAACACACGGGCATCAGGTACGATCCTTCAGCTGTGGGCTCCCAGGACCTCTTTCCCCACAGGAGAAAAGATGGAAAGCAGCCATGTTAATTTCCCCCCAAACTGCAGATTTGCCGCTGAGGATCTAGAATGCCATGTGCCATCCTCAACGCTCCCGTCCTGGTGAGCTTCAGCGGGACTTAAGTGCCTTTTGGACCGGGGTTGAGGGTTTTGGCACCGTAGGCCCGAGGGGAGATGAGAGATAATAGTGGCTAAGGTAGAGGCCGGCACTCACATCCCTGCTCTTCCCCTCACAAGGTGGGGCGGCCCAGAATTCCTTTCCCTGTGCAGCTCTGATTAGGGTGGGCCGCAGGACACCCACCCTCTTCACTGGGGGGCCTCTGAGTCTGTAAAGTCTCTCAAGAAGCTGAGTAAACAGCAGCGACTGCCCAGGGAAGCAACCCGAGCCGGGTTTTCGGCTACCAGACGTAGTGTTCCCTGCCACCCGGATCAGGCCGCAGGGCAGCCTGCCCTACGGTTCCCATCACCGAGCTGCGGCCACATCTTTGGGAGCCAAAGCGATCTGATTACAGATCCGTCCTTGCGCCCTTGACGGCGTTTCAGGCCGCCAAACGCTGCCCGTTGGAGACGCCTGGGGGGCTCAGTGGGTTAGGCCTCTGCCTTCGGCTCAGGTCACAGTCCCGGGGCCCTGGGATGGGTCCTACATGGGGCTCCTTGCCCAGGGGGGACCCTGCTGCCCCCCCCCCCCGTTTGTGCACGTGCTCTCGCGCGCGCTCTCTCTCTGCAAATACGTAAATAAATAAAGTCGCTGAAAAGAAAAGGCCGCCAGTTGGCCTCTGACACTCCGGGGTCCCACGGCCGCGGCCCACGGCAACCAGCAAACCCTGTAGACGGAAGCAGCCGCAGGGCGCCCCGGGACGCAGGCGCCTCCTCGGGAGAGCGGTCTCCGGGCTTTCCCGGACACAGCCCGCAGCAGGCCGCGCAGGCCGCCCGGGATCCACCCCGCCCCGCGGCCCTCACGCCCGGAGGCCTGGGCCGCCTCCACCGCACCGCGCCGGAAAGGCTCTCAGCGCGCGCGTTCCCGGCGGAGCGTCCGGCCCGGCCCGGCCCGTGCTTCCCGCGTCTCGTCCTCACGTCGCTGGAGCGAACCCATGTCCCCGCTCCTGGTGACATGGAGCACAGGGGTGCGGCCGTTCTCTGGTCGCGTAACTACTTCTTCGGGGTCAGGGTTAGCGCGGCCTCTGGGAACAGAGGTTTCTCCCCCCGGCGTGTGCAGCCGGCGGGAGAGGAGGCGGCGAGCTTGAGGAGGGGCAGAGGCCCCTTCCAGGAGAGCCGCCGCAGGGGGTTTGCCCAGGTACCTCAGCGAAGGGAGACCGGTTGCCTCGGACTTCGCCGGCCAGCGGCTTCCGCAGGACAGAGACGCTCAGAAACTGGAAATCCGGCCATTGTTTTAATTCGCGAGCGCGGACCGTCATGCTTTGTTTCCCGTCGGCACCATCAGCCCTCGGGGGGCCGAGAAAGACCGTGTGGGGGCTGCCGTGGACGCTTTCTGACGAGAAAGCTGAGAGCTCGAGGAGTCGCGTGTGTCATTGTAACAACGTGCGCGTGCCCTCCCCAACCCGTGTCACGCGCCTCACACCCCTCACATCCGTGTCACGCCTCACACCCCTCACATCCGTGTCACACCACACCCCTCACACTCCTCACACCCCCCACACTCCACACACTCCTCACACCCCCCACACTCCTCACACCCCTCACACCCCTCACACTCCTCACACCCCCCACACTCCTTACACCCCCCACACTCCTCACACCCCTCACACTCCTCACACCCCCCACACTCCACACACTCCTCACACTCCCCACACTCCTCACACTCCACACACTCCTCACACCCTCACACTCCTCACACCCTCACACTCCTCACACCCCTCACACTCCTCACACCCCCCACACACCTCACACTCCTCACACCCATGTCACACCACACTCCTCACACCCCTCACACTCCTCACACCCTCACACCCCTCACACCCTCACACTCCTCACACCCCTCATACCCTCACCCCTTCACACTCCTCACACCCCCACACCCCCCACACTCCTTACACCCCTCACACTCCTCACACCCCTCATACCCTCACCCCTTCACACTCCTCACACCCCCCACACACCTCACACTCCTCACACCCATGTCACACCACACTCCTCACACCCCTCACACTCCTCACACCCCTCACACCCTCACACTCCTCACACCCCACACACTCCTCACACTCCTCAAACCCCTCATACCCCTCACACTCCTCATACCCCTCACACCCCTCACACTCCTCACACCCCTCACACTCCTCACACCCCTCACACTCCTCATACCCCTCACACCCCTCACACTCCTCACAATCAACTGCCTCAACAGTCAAAGGCGACGACCCCTTGGACTGCTAAGAGCCTCGCTTCCGATTCCACTTCCTCACAGCTGGGTGCAGGGGACAGTGTGGCTGTGAGGTCCCGGGATGCCAGGGACTCCTGGCTTCCCGCCGCTCGTTGGCAAGGAGCTGGGCCCTCAGCAATGACCAGAGGGTGTGATCGAGCAACCTCCAAACCCCACCTTTGCAGGGCTCCCTCCTGGGGCTGCTCCCAGGGCCAAATCTGTGTCTGCGGAGCATACCGGGAGAGTCTAAGCCACACTGAGCAGGGAAAGTTCAATATAAAGACGTGTTAACGGGGGGCGCATGGGGGGCTCCGCGGGTTAGGCCCCGACTCTTGGTATGGGCTCAGGTCATGGGCTCAGGGTGGCGAGATGGAGCCCCGTGCCGGGCTCCGCGCTCAGCGCAGAATCTGCTGGAGATTCTCTCTCTCGTCCTCTTCCTCTGCCCCTCCCCCTGCTTGTGCTCCCTATGAATAAATAAAAAAACAAAGTCTTTTAAAAAAGAATGACTGATACCAGAGTAATGACTATAAGGAGTAGAAAGGATGCTGAAGAATGTCCTGGTGTGGAGAAAAGTACCCAAGGAAGAAATAAAGCCGGAAAGGGTCCCTCTCCCGGAGCTGGGACTCACACCTGCTTGGAGGAGCGATTTCCGCTCTTTAGATGGGGACCCGGTTGCTGGGTGGCCCTTGCCTGAAGCTGGTCTATAGACACTGGACAAGCAGGGAACACCCTTCCGCTGGACAGGAGGGCTGAGCCTGCCCAGGAAGTCATGGCCAGGCCTGACAAGCGGGACCAAGCCCTGGGGGACAGGTGGGCAAGGCTGGCAAGCTACCCCAGAGTGTAGGAAACTGAAGGCTGGTGGCAGGACTGTGCAGGGATTTAGGGCATCAAGAAACCCATTTTCCCAGCGGAGAGTCTGGAAGCCCAATGTCAGGGTGGTTGCCGCTGGTGGTCGCGGGGCTGCAGTGGGGCTGAGGGCTGGCCCTGATGTGCTCCCGCGGTATACGCGTTTACTAGAGCTCCCGTAACAAAGCCCCAACGCGGTCACATTCTAAGGCCCAGGGGGTTGGGCCGTCAACAGAGCAATTTGGGGGGTTCACAATCCCGTTCTTAACACCCAGGAAGGAGCATTCTGGGATGTCCCCACCACGCGCTGCTGACAGCCACAGGTAGAAGCAAGAAGCAAATGGAAACACACCCGAGTCAGGAGGAGGAGCCCGTCCCCCTGCAGGGCCCCTCCCCGCCCAGTACTGACAAAGCTTCATGCCATGCTCATTGCCAGGGAGAAGCGTTTGCAGGGCCCGCCTGCATTACCGCAGAGCAGGTAACGAAGACTGAGTTTAGAGCTGAGAGGCCGTAAATTAAGAGTTCACCAGTTCTTCATTTCCGGGAGCGCCCTGATACTCTGCCGGTAGGTCGGCCTCGACTGCCTAGTTTGCAAGTAGGAACACGGACATAATTGCTTTGGTTTGGTTTCCAATGTTCTTTTGAGAGTCATTGTACCTTCACGTCATCATTTTGAAAGAGAAGGACCAAATCTCTCCCAGCATTTTATAATTTTGTTAAGGGTTCACTAAAATCATCTGAATTTACCATGTGGTCTGGCTACGAACTCTGGAACCAGCGACCTGCCCTTCCTGCGGCTCCTCGTATCTGACTCACCCCCTGGTTCACAGCTGACAGTCTTGCTGTCCCTTCTTCCACAACATTATTGCCCTAGTTATTTTTTTTTTAAATAGAGTTTATTTCTTTATTTGACAGACAGAGGATCACAAGCAGGCAGAGAGGCAGGCAGAGAGAGAGGAGGAAGCGGGCTCCCCACTGAGCAGAGAGCCCGATGCGGGACTCGATCCCAGGACTCTGAGATCATGGCCCGAGCCGAAGGCAGAGGCTTTAACCCACTGAGCCACCCAGGTGCCCCCTCGTTATTTTTTTTAAGAGTTTATTTATTTATTTGAAAGAGTGAGAGAGAGAGAGCACACAAGCAGGGGGAGGGAGGGAGAGAGGCAGGTTCCCTGTTGATCACGGAGTCCAATGCGGGGCTCGATCCCAGGACCCCGGGATCATGACCTGAGTCGAAGCAGATGCTTAACGACTGAGCCCCCCAGGCGCCCCTGTTGCCCCAGTTATTACACAGCTTCCTCCACCCCATAGAGACATCTGTCCAGCTGTCGTTCAGAACGGTTTCCCTGGCATTCTATCAAACCCTCCCTTCCCCGTAATTCTTTCCCTTCATCGAGCTTTGTTTTTCTTCTTGCCAGTGTGTAACTTGCCACTGTGTCTGATTATGTTATTTTAAACAGTATATTTATTTATTTACCTATTCACTTCTTTATTTCTTATTCAGATGCCAACTTTGGGAAGGTAGGGCTCAGAAGAGGGTAGTTCTTCTGGGACATAAATCCACGGGCAGACAGATTCACAGCCGTAGGAGTCTAGCTCCTGACTGAGTGAGCACAGCAACACTGTGTTTGCCTTTTCCGTCTTCTTGCTGCAACTTGATGAAAATGAGTTCCATTCATTTTGTGTGTGGTATAATTAATATACCGTAAAATTTACCTGTAAGTGTGTGTGTGTACAGTTCTGAGTTTTTGTTTTTTTTTTTTAAAGATTTTTATTTATTTATTTGACAGACAGAGATCACAAGTAGGCAGAGAGGCAGGCAGAGAGAGGAGGAAGCAGGCTCCCCGCTGAGCAGAGAGCTCGATGCGGGGCTCGATCCCAGGACCCTGAGACCATGACCGGAGCCGAAGGCACAGGCTTAACCCGCTGAGCCACCCAGGCGCCCCTACAGTTCTGAGTTTTGACAAATGCATACAACTTTGTAAAACACCAAAATCAAGATATAGAACAGTTTCATCACCTCCCCAATTCCCTCGTGCTCTTTGGTATTCAACTCTTCTCCCGACCTCCAGTTTCTGGCAACCACTGCCTGGTGTTCTGTCCCCGTAGACTTGCCTTTTCCTGGAACCCTCCAGTACATTGCTTTTGGAGCCTGGCTTCTTCCACTTAGCATTTGAGATCCACGCATGTGGCTGCATATGTCATTGGTTCGTTACTTTTTAGTGATGAGTAATAAATGATATTCCATTTCATAGCTATATACGTGCACACCAACACCCACCCACCCACACCAGTTTGCTAACCCTTCACCAATTGGAGGACACTTGTTTTTTTTCCTGTTTGGAGTGATTATGAATCAAGCTACTGTAAACATTCATGTGCAGGTTTTCGTGTGAACCAAGTTTTATTTTCTCTAATATGCAGGTGTGAGATTGCCAGGTCCTATGGCAAATGCACAGTTAACTATGAGAAACTATTTTCCAAAGTAACAGTACCATTTTGTCTTTCCACGGCCCTTCTCATTACTGCTTCTTATAGTGCAGCATGGCTATGGAAATACGATCAGGAATTTGACCTTTTTGTTCTGCTTGATCTGTACATATTGTAAGGCTTCACACTTGTGGTTCCTCCTTTCTAGAACACATGTACATATGTTACTGTAACTTTCACTGACATTGACTTTAGAGGAGGCCTGTTTACACACACGAAGAAGACCAGCCAGAAACGAAAGGAAGAAAACCAGTAACATGAGTGGGGAGAGATTATAAAGTTATATACCTTTTTCTACATTCTTCTGCATATCCTGAGACCTCAACAATTTTTGATGAATAATAAATGAGTTTGTGTTAAAAAAAACTTTCTTATTGGGGCACCTGCGTGGCTCAGTGGGTTAAAGCCTCTGCCTTCGGCTCAGGTCATGGTCTCAGGGTCCTGGGTTCGAGCCCCGAGTCAGGCTCCCTGCTCAGTGGGGCATCCGCTTCTCCCTCTCCCTCTTCCCCCCCATCTGTGCTCCCTTTCAAATAAATAAATGAAATCTTTAAAAAAAAATAGCACCTTGAAATCAGCTGTCTCTTGGGTGGGCAGTCGCTCCTGGAGGGCTTTTAGAAAGCGAGAGTCTGGAAAGGAAAACCAGTGCTGGAAATGCCTGCAAGTGATGACGGTATTTAATGAGCACGTACTGTGCTGCTAAAAGCTCTCCATATGTGATTCATTGAACAAATATTTAGGGAGTGATTGCTCTGTGCTAGGCACTATTCCAGACATTGGAGATAAAGTACTGATCAAGACAGAAAACATCTCTGCTCTCATGGAGCTTGATGTTGAGGATGACAACGAAGCAGGAAAACAAGTGATACTGTAGGTTTTTACTATGGAGGAAAATAAAGCAGACTAAGAAAAAAGGGCATTTGTCTGGAGAGTGCCATGTCAGAGAGGGGAGACACGGCTGCGCTGACGTGGTGCTCTCTGGGCAAAGACGGCAGGAGGTCAGGGCAGCCGGGACAGACCCCGGGAAAAGCCTTCCAGGAACTACCACGGGGCCGGTGAAGGCTGGAGCCGCGTCACAATGGAGAGGGCAGTGGGAGAGTCAGGAGGTGACAATCAGCTAGGTCAGAAGGTGCCTGAAGACCACGCTTGGGACTGTGGCTTGACCCTGACAGCACTGAGAGCCACTGAGAGGTTCTGAGCTGAGGCATGGCAGGGGCTGACTTATGTCTTAGCAGGATCACCCCGGCTCTTGGGGTGAGAATGGAATGAAAGGGGACGGGAAGAGGAGGAGACCAGTTAGGAAGCCCTAATCCGGGGAGAGAAGGTAGTCCTTGGACCGGGGTGGTATGGTGGAGGTGGGAAGAAAAGGTGGGGTTCTGCATGCATTTTGAGGGTAGAGCCAAGAAGCGCTTCTAAGATCTTGGATATGGAATGTGAGAGAAATGGGGGCATCGTGCACAAACCCAAGGTTCTGGGCAGACCAAGAGGATGAGCAGATGCCCTTACCGAGATGATATAAAGGGTGGGAGCAGGTTCGAGGAGGAAGGTCGGAGCTCAGTTGCAGACACGTTAAGTTAGAGTGTCTCTCTGCACTCAGAGAGGAGTATCGAGTAGGCAGTTCAATAGCCAATTTGTCCAGTTCAAGTTCAAGGGGGAGGTTAGGCTGGAGGCACATATTCAGGAGTCGTCAACACACAGACGTCGTTGAGTCATGAGACTGGAGATGATTTTATTTTCTTGGGCAGCCCTTAGATTGCCACCATGAGGTAGATGCTGTTTCAAAACTCATTTCAAACAAGCTGAGCCCAGAAAAGTTTAAATATTTAGTTCAAAGTCATATAGTTAGTAACTATATAAATTTAAATGGTCATTCTTATCTCAGTTCTCATCTGACAGTAAGTTGTTGTGATTATGAGTAAAGTATTTCTCTTGGTCTTAGTTTCCTTAAAAACAAAATCAGGGGATAGTTTCCCAGCTGGGTTGTGGGAGAATCTCAAGGCTCCACAGCGCTCTCTTCAACGGGAAATGAACGCTCAGAAGGGAGGATTCAAGCATCTTCATCCGGGTTAAAGGGACATGTCTCCGCTTTCATCTGTGTTTATGTAAGATTTTATCTGAAAAAAATGTATTTTTGTTGCCTATTTTTTTTAAAGATTTTATTTATTTATTTGAGAGAGAGAGAGAAAGAGCATGAGAGGGGAGAAAGTCAGAGGGAGAAGCAGACTCCCTGCAGACTTGACCCCGGGATTTCGGAATCATGACCTGAGCCAAAGGCAGTCCCCCGACCAAGGAGCCACCCAGGCACCCTCTCTGTTGCCCCGACAAGTTAGAGGAGCTCTCTGGTCTAGGCAGTCTCTATGACCCCTCCCCGCTCCACAGCTCCTCTGCTCACCCAGCGAGCGGTCAGCGTCTGCTCGTGCTGGTCTCCTCCCCGCGCCCTGTGTTCTTAGGGTTCTAGCTCGGCGCTGAGATAGGAAAGCTATGGAGTTTTCCCCATTTTCTGCTTAAAATGTCAATAGGCGAGGAAGAGTAACTAAATATCTCTCTCTCAGTGCAAATGTACTATCTTACCTTGTAACTGGCAGAGATTAAAAAATGATGTCTTAGTGCTGATTAGACCTGAGGAAAGAGGCCCTCAAGTGCTGCCGATAAAAATATGGACCTTTCAAAAAAAAAAAAAAATATGGACCTTTCTCCAAAATGTGCATATCACCATGTCTAGCCTTCTCCTCCCACACCACACTCCCTGGAAATCTGACACAGAGACGTTCTGCTTCTAGCAAGTTATTCTATGGAAATAATCAGAGATGCGCCTAAAGATATGAATCTCTTCATAGCACTGATGTTTGTGAGAGAGAAAAAAAAGTGAAAACCCCATGTAATCAATAATAGGATTAAAAAATAGCACAGGATATGTGATGATAACCTATGCAGCCAAAAAAACGCTCATATTATGAAAGAAGGCTTAATGACGTGGGAAAATATTAGGTAAAATAGAAGCAGATTTTGAAAAAGAAGAGCAATGTGACTCCAATTTTATTAAAAATACGTTTATATGCCGATCAAAAATCTAGAAGAGTATCAGTCTGGTAATAGTGCATACCTCTGGACAATGATGTTAGAATCAATTCCACGTTCCCCTTTGTGCTTTTCTGCGTTTCTAGACTTCCCATGACGTACGTGTCACTTTTGCATTAGGAAAAAAAATGCGGTTAATATTGCTTTCAAAGAGAAGAAAAGCGAGCTGTGGGCAACTTTCATTTCATGCCCTTTGTCAGTTATTCCCAAGGACAAGAAGGTGGTGGTGCTCTTCCTGGCCATAGGTTTCTGATAATGAGGAAGGTGCGGCGATTCATTGCCCAACATTACAAGAAGCCTTTGGACATCAGGGATTAAGAAACTATGCTAGCTCCACGGGGAGATGGCGAAGTGACTGCTTTATAGACCTGGCTGGTAGCCAGAAGGGTGTTTCAACTTGGGTAGTGTGTTGGGGTTGATTTTCTTTGTTAGAACTGTAATTCTTTTTCAGATATGGGTTAACAATGATCACTTCAAGGCAGGCATGGAAGTCTTGAGACTGAAGTTACAGACCTTTGGATAGTATGTAATCCTATCCTTTATTTTGGAAAGAAGTTAGTAACATAATAATAATTTTCTTCCCTTTGTTTTTATAGGGACTTCATATAGGTTGTGCTGAAGTCTATTTTTTAAATGTAAATATTAAAAAGTAAAAATAATACTGGAAGAACTGAATGTTCCATTCATAAATCAGCTTAAAACATGAAATTCAGGACCAGTGCCCCCCAATTTTATTATAAAGCAAAATGATAATAACTTACTACCTGTGACATAGCTTCTATGTCTATGTCTATTCTAAAAATGTTTTTTAAATTTCCATTGTATATATTTTTACAGTTTTAATCATGAAAATGAAAATTTGTATTTTTTTATGGTGCCTCACGTGGTGAATTTTTTTATGTGTTGTATGGCATTAATAATTTCTAATTGTTGTACCTAAGAGTAGATGTGGCAAGTACTCAAATGTTAGCACACTAGCATCACATAATGTATGGAACTGTTGAATCAACTATTTGTACACCTGAAACTAATATAACATTGCATGTCAATATACTTCTATAATAAAAATGAAAAAAAGGCACACTGCTGTATGATAAATTACAAATATTTATTTGAGTGCCTACAGTATGGTGTATTGGGGCTATTTTAGTGACTAAGACAAAGAGAGCCCCAGTTACCATGGACTCTGGATTCTAATAGATGGAGACTAAGGATTTCCAGGAGGGGGGTACTCACGCGTTCTGTTTGAGGAACTGAAGCACAGAGAGATCACAAAACTGGCTCAAGTTCATCCAGCTGGCAGGTGTTAGAGCAGAGATCCTAATCCACACAAGCTATTTCCTGGACTTGTGTTTTGTTTTTTTTAATTAACATATAATGTATTATTTGCCCCAGGGGTACTGGTCTGTGAATCATCAGGCTTACACCCTTCACAGCACTCACCATAGCACATACCCTCCCCAGTGTCCATCACCCAGCCACCCTCTCCTCCCCCCCCCCCCCGCCCAGCAACCCTGTTTGTTTCCCGAGATTAAGAGTCTCTTACGGTTTGTCTCCCTCCTGATCCCATCTTGTTTCATTTTTTTCCCTCCCTACTCCCCACGACCCCCTGCCCTGCCTCTCAAATTCCTCATCTCAGAGAGATCATATGATAATTGTCTTTCTCTGATGGACTTATTTTGCTCAGCCGAATACCCTCCAGTTCCATCCATGTCATTGCAAATGGCAAGATTTCATTTCTTTTGATGGCTGCATAGTATTCCATTGTGTATACATACAGCATCTTCTTTATCCATTCATCTGTTGATGGACATCTAGGTTCTTTCCATAGTTTGGCTACTGTGGACATTGCTGCTATAAACATTTGGGTGCACGTGCCCCTTCAGATCACTACATTTGTATCTTTAGGGTTAATACCCAGTGGTGTGATTCCTGGGTGGTAGGGTAGCTCTACTTTCAACTTTCTGAAGAAGCTCCATACTGTTTTCCAGAGTGCATTTCCAGTTTGCATTCCCACCAGCAGTGTAGGAGGGCTCCCCTTTCTCCGCATCCTCACCAACACCTCGTCTGTTTCCTGACTTGTTAATTTTAGCCATTCTGACGGGTGTGAGGCAGTACTGGATTTGCATTCTTAGCAGTTGCTCCGCTGGTACCGACCATGCGCTCTGGCTGTTCAGAGGTCAGCCAGAGCTTGAACAGTTGTTGTATTAGTTTACTTGTTGCTGCTGTAACATAGTACCACAAACTTACTGGCTTACAACATGAATGTATAATCCTGCAGTTCTGGGGGTCAGAAGTCCCAGCTCAGTTCACTGGGTGGAAGTCAAGTTGTCCGCTGGTTAGTTCCCTGTAGAGGTTCTGAGGGGAGCATCTGCGTCCTTGTCTCTCCGGGCTTCTAAAAGCCGTCTGCATTCCTGGGCTCTCCACCCACCCCTTGCATCACTTTAACCTTGTCCTTCCCCCGTTCCACCTCTTGGAACTGACCATGGCCTTCTTGCTGCCTCTTATAAAGAGCCTTGTGATTACAGTGGGCCCGAGATAACCATGATGATCTCCATCTCAATTTCTTCTCAATCACATCTGCAAAGCCACTTTAGTATATATACTATATATTTAGTACATAAAGTAACACATAAACTGTTTCTGGACATTAGAACAGGGAGATCTTTGGAGGACTTTATTCAGTCACCATTGTTGTAAGTCCTAGAAGGGCTAAATTTGTGTTTTAGGACCAAAAGGTAGGTCTGGGCGGAAGAGGAAAAGCTTTCCAGTGAACTGCATTGGAAGCGCGTCTTTTTCTGTGCTAAGTTAGCTACTGGGGCTTTGTACTAAGTTCGCTAGCACCACCCTCACAAAATATCACAGATTGAATGGCTTAAAAAAGAGAAAATTGTTTTTCTCGGTTCTGGATGCCAGAAGTCTGAGATCAAGATGTGGGCAAGGCTGGTTTCTTCTGAGGTCAGTCTCCTTGGCTAGTAAGTGGCCATCTTCTCTCTCCTTCACACAGTCATCGCTGGGTGCAAGCGTCCATGTGTCCAGACTTCCTCTTACAAGGACACCAGTCACAGTGGATTAGGGCCTAGTCTAATGGCTTCATTTTAACTTAATAATCTCTTTAGAGACTATCACCAAACATGGTTACAGTCTGAGATCCTGGGGGGTAGAATTTTGATATAGGAATTTGGAGACAATATAATTCAGTCCATAACAGGCTTGAACATATGCCAACTGTCTCATACTCCCAACAGCCCAGTTTGGGTGAGAAGGCAGTGGCTGAGGGCTGTTCACTTGCCAGAGGTCTCCAGCTGGCAAGCATGACAGGAAGGATTCACACATGGGGCTGCCTGCTCCAAAGACCAAGCCCTTGCTATCCAGCAGCTGCCAAGACAGTTGTAATGGCAGAGCTGGGCAGATGAGCGTGGCCTGCAGATAGTGAAGAGACTAGCCTAAGGGGGGAGAGTGTATGTCGATTTGGGGGAAAGAGCAGGGTGTGACCCGTGAAAGGTTTTACAGTCTGGAAGAGGCATGGGGGATCTAGTAAAGAAGTTCAGGAAGAGGAGAGGCAGCGCTTGGGATGGTTTTTTTTTCTGACTCTGGCCAGATTTCCTGTATCTCCCACCACATGTCGCCCCTCACTACAAACTTCTACCAGGTAACGGTTCAGTTTAAGTTCTTTCACATGCTCTTGACAACCTCACAGTGATTCTGCAGCAGAAACTTAGGGCAAGGGCCCTCTCCATTGAATGGATCTCCCAAAATAAGAGGTACTTTAACTATCTGAAGCTATGGTACCCTCCTGGGTATGTGGGAGAGACCCCCCGGCACTTGATGACTGGGTGGATGACAGCTGCACCTCTTTCCAACACTGAGTTAAGTCCATGATCTCAGAGGTTAATAATCTACATCTTTCTTCAACCCCTCAATCTGCCCCTTAAGTATTTATACTACTTATTCAACTTTTCTACCTGACAGAAGAAAGAAGAAATGAAATGAAGGAACTAAAATAATTCAGTTACGTTTGAGTGGCTTTTTGAAGGCAAACGATCTCTGAATTTTAATCTACGTTCTCTCCTGTTCCCATTTATCATAAATGGCTGCCATTTTGCTGATTCTAGGATTTGTCCCATATTAATGTTCATCAACCAACTTAGGAAAATAAAATTGAAATACATTGTACTTACCCTCCTCTAATTGGAATTAGTGCTAATGGGTTAAGATTTTAGGCATTTTAAAATACAATGTGATCTGCAAATTACGCACCCAGTCTAGAAGAGCTTATATAGATTTTGGCAAATCATACAGCCAGTCCTCAACAGAATTATTGCCCTTTCAGACACTGGAACATTTTCCTAAATGGAAAGGGGATTCTGCTCTAAGTTTCTTTACGGTACTATGTAGGTGACGCCACACCAGGTCTCACTGTGCTAAGTACAGATCCCCACTGGCCATGCTCCTCCACCATTTAACCTGGCCAACGTCCTTCTAGAGCCCACACCTGGGAAAAGGCACTTAGAAATGAACATTTTTTGCTACAAGAAATGGTATCTCTTTAAGAGGCATAAGCCTTTCCTAAGCTCAATTTTTTCCACTTCTCATTTCTTTCATTATTGAAGACATTCCTCCATCTGTTTAAACTCTATTTTTATTATTACTGAATTTTTTACTAGTGTATTTTTAAGATAAATTGTGTATTTTCCTAAATAATTTTTCCCACAGGAAAAATCTATATATTTGTAAAAAAAAAAAAAGAAAAACCAACCCAGAAATCAACAGATTTAAAGTTTATCTATCCTGATACAATGTCAGAATTAGATAGAAGCCAATCGTATTTCCCTTAAAGTAGAATACATTTCTACTCTCCCCCTCAATTCCTTGCTGCTATAGTAGAGAACTGTGGCTGCTCCTGCTCTTGTAAATCCACTCACTCACTCTCAGTGATTCGGTATCTGCCAAACCGACAGCTCACTACAACTTCCTCTGCTTCATTATCTGGGCCTGGCACATGCAAGTGCTCTGTCAGCTGCATAATCACCACCACCATTACCACCGTTACCCCATTTAGTGTTTACTGCCACCCACAATCCATACACACAAACAACTGCCTCCCCCACACCCCACTATCCACGAGAGCCACTTAAATCACATAAAGTATATTTTAGGTGAATAGTGTTAAGTTCTGAAGAGGAAAAAAAAAAAAGCATAGGTAGCATTTATTACATAATTTTATAAACAGTGGCCAGAAAAAGCCTCTGAGAAGGTAACATTTAGGGAAAGACCTGCTGTGAAGGACTGAGATAATTCCAGGACAGCACTCCAGGCAAGAGGAAGTGTACATGCAAAGGCCCGGGGGCAGAAGTCCACCACCCTGCTGAGCAGCAGTGAGGAAGCCAGTGGCGCTCAAGAGGCATATGGGAAAGCTGCGCGGAGGATGAAGGCAGATCACGAAGAGCCTGGCAGGTGACAGGACTTTTAAGTCTGTTCTGAGGAACCTGAGAGATCCTGGAGGTTTCTGAGTAGGGAAGTGACAGCACCTCACACAGACTGTAAGGAAATCACTCTGGCTGTTATGTTGAGAACATTCTGAAGGGGGCAAGGGAAGAATCTCTTAGAACACTTAAGGGACATGCCATTATCCTATATATTACAATCTGAGAAGATAAAAAAAGAAATCAACAGAAATTAAAATAGTCTCCGGTACTAAGTTGATCAGTTTGTTTTCAGAGCAGTTCAACTCAACCCACCACCTCTGGTCACCATGGCTGTGCAGACACTGGATGTATGAAATAAATGTCAGGACTGGTAACAAAAGTACACATGGACACAGGAGATAAAAATTTTTATTTACTTATTTAAATTTTCCTAAGATATAGAAAACAGGATGGTTTCCTCAATTACTGCTTTGGGTAGTGAGTAAAGGTCACAACAAAGAACAATAAACCCCAACTTTCTACAGCAGCTTTTATTTTTCCCTCAAGTTTGTTTTCCTACATTCATTCACTTAGATGAGATAGAAAGCAGGCGTCTTTTAAAGTGCCCAAACTCATACCATTCCCATAACTGCAGATGGGAATCATAATGAGAAGACTCACAGTCACTCAAATCCTTAAGAGTTCCTGGTTTCTGGGACAGGAAAAGGATTTTGCTAGTAAATGCTTGAACTAAATCCAGGCAAAGACGGTCTATGCCTTCATCTTCTGGTTCTTAGTTCATGAACATACTGCAAGACTGCTTCTTCAAGTCTGATTATGCGGTAGTAAGACCAGAGAGTATTTTGCACAAGTCTGTTTTAAAGATTCCTAGATCAGGGGCGCCTGGGTGGCTCAGTGGGTTAAGCCTCTGCCTTCGGCTCAGGTCATGATCCCAGGGTCCTGGGATCGAGTCCCGCATCGGGCTCTCTGCTCAGCGGGGAGCCTGCTTCCCTTCCTCTCTCTCCGCCTGCCTCTCTGCCTACTTGTGATCTCTGTCAAATAAATAAATAAAAAATCTTAAAAAAAAAAAGAAAGATTCCTAGATCAACGTCATTTGCTAATTTTCTATTCTACTGTCTATATTTTTCTTCACTTCATCTGTCTTCTTTTCCTTCCACAAATTCCCAAGGACAATCCCTAACAAAACTATCAGTCCTAGTGTTCGGTTGGAGGTAAATTTATCCCAACAATCCTCAGGTCTGTGGATGTCTAGAGTGTAAATCTGTAAGAGAAGACCAGGATGCTGCATTAGCACTTAGTATGAACTTTTTGGCACCACAAATAAACACATCAGTATAGAGAAGACAGTACTTTGTTACCAGGTTTTAAGCAATGGGAAGCCCTTATTGTATCCCAAACTGCTTCCCAGTGTAGAAATATCTACCGTATCTCTCATTGGGTATCATCCAAGCCGCGTCCTAAAACCATCCACTTGAGTGGTGTGTGAATGCTGAGAGGCAACCATGCTATTTTTACTTCTATTTAGAAAGCTCTAGACCAGTTACACTGATCTAAAATCTGCCTCCTTTAACTCCTACCCTCCCGTTCTAGCTTTACTCCTTGGAGCAATGTTTCTCAAAAGGCTGACAAGTCACCTTTGGGAAGGACAATTCCCTATTGTGTGGGGCTGTCCACTGCGTTGAAAGATATTTAACATACCTGGCCCCACTCACCAAATGGCTGTGGTGACCCCTCCCCAGTTTATTTGTGATACCCAAAAATACGCTAAGCATGTATAAACCTCCTTCTCATCCCTCCATAGAGAAGGGGATCTGGCAACCTAGATCTGCTCTGACCTAGAACAAACACGTTCCTTCTTCTCCACAGCAGTCCTGCAAATATATCAAGAAAGTCCCATGTTCCTGTCTTAGTCACTCCTGGGGTTATTAAGCTTAAGCACCAGCATCCCTCATTTTCCCTATTCTTTATTATACGGCCACAGATTTAAAATCATCATATTTCCTTTTTTTCCAAACCTTAGAAGGCTATGTCCATCTTAAAAATATTGTGTCAAGGACTAGACAGAAGACCACAAATGCCATTTAGAATTTTTTGGTGGGTTCCAAATATTTCTTACGGTATTTGTAATTTTCCTTGTAATTTCTGCCTTCCTCCACTAATATCCAGTGCTTAATTAAATATGGCTACACATCCATTATCCTGATCAGACAATCAACTGATGGTGACAAGCCCCACAGAGCTGAGTTATGAGCAAGAGAAGATGCTGCAAAATTCTGAGGAGGAAAATGGTGAAATCTAGAGAATCCTGGAAAATCACCAATTCCTGTCTTTAGCTTTCCTTGTGAGAAAAACAATGAGGTGATATGGCATGGGGTTTACTTTATAGACACTGGATTTTAGTCTCCTTCATGATGCTATGCAAATCCGGCTTACACTGATAAGTAATTTGCAATCATCTGTAAAAAACAGATCATCTACATATAGGCTAACATGTTTTGGATCTATCTGAAGAAAACAAAAGTAATGCTGATACAAAGCTACAGTCCATGTACAAGCAATCTCATTAAGCTTAGATCTGGTTCATTCATTTTACAAAAGTCACTAATGCAGATTCACAGTATAAGCTTACGGGTGCTGGTTGGGTATCCTGAAATCCCTCTATCTAGACAGAACTCTGACATGTTAGCACTTCATGTCTTTTCTGGCCTTGGTTGCTAATGCCAGGAGACCCAAACTTACGAATGATTAGTTCGCTAACTACCATATCCAACACTGAAGCTGGCATAGTAAAAATATAGTTATGTTGATCAGTTTGCTTTCAGAGCAATTCAACTCAACCCACAACCTTCAGACACTGTTGAAATTTCTCCAGACATGAATCAGAAGAAGTTCCAGAAACATCAAAGGAAAAAAAAAAAAATCTAGGTTTAGTTTTATGAGACTTACGCGCTGCCTACTGCGCCAAGAAGACACTAGGTTTAGTTTCAAAGTATTTCTCTGAAATAATAGAGCTAGCTTTTTTAGATGACAGTTGGCAGAGGGGAGGGGATGGTTCAAGATAGCGCAAGTCAAGTAGTTGCTTTATGAAGTACCTTGCTCGGTAAACACAGAGACTGTTTTGTTTAAATAATTTTTACAAATTTATACCAAGGAAAAATAAGGGGAAAAAGTAAGAAAAAGGTCCAACCTGGTGGGCCAGATGGGCTCCTACAGCAGCCAGGGCAGCGTAGTAGGGCGCCGTCTGACTACTGTTCACTCCCACCAGGCTCAGAGCCCCCAGCATCGCCGCACCGAAGCCACCGAGCCACCACTTGGTGTTTTCATGGAACCGCAGCGCCGTGGACTTAAGACCAATCAGGGCATCATCTCTTTTGTCCTAACACCAGAAAGCAGGAAGAAACTGTCCAGTTTTTATTGACATGCTATAAATCTCACCATTTTGGTTGTATAACCATCACCACTATCTAATCTCGGTAGAAAGTGGCCTTCAAAGGACTAAGCTGTGAAAGCCGACTAACTCAGACATAGGCTGATTAGCAACGAAGTGCAGGCCCAATGGAAGTTAAGTGTTCCTGCTGAGATTATCTTCCAGCTCCGTTTCCACATGTCCTTTTCCTTTTTTTTTAATTTTATTTTTTCAGTGTTCCAAGATTCATTATTTATGCACCACAAGCAGTGCTCCATGCAGTACGTGCCCTCCCAGGTGGTGGGTATTACGGAGGGCACATGTTGTATTTCTTATGACCCTCCTAGTGACTCTTAACTACACACCGACTACATTCCAAGTAAAACTCAAGTCTAATGGTTCCCATGGCTTCTCCTTACCTCAGAGCTCTTGAATTGCAACAACTTCCTGTACATTTTAGTTTCGATCTTGCTACAATCACAGATGCAGAAAAATCTTCAACTGCCACTTACCCACATCCTTTCACGTCTCACCTTTAGCTCAATTTATCCCTTGCCTCTCCCATCAGATCTCTGCTGTTTAAGCAGAGCTAGGTTTTGGTGATACACTCACATCCAGCTAACTGATTGCCTCCAGCAATTTAATTTCTAAGCATTTCCACATACTGTCGTGCTTATTATAGTCATGTGTTATCAGAGGCCGGTGCTGAGCTCCACACCGACCTGTAGGCAGATCGCTATCTGATAGGCTATCTCGGCACCAAATCGAGGTAATGAGTGTGGGGTTAGTGTATGTTTTTCCTTTCATACTGTAAGCTCAGAGGGGAGTCTGCTTCTCTCCCTCGCTTTGCCCTGCCCGCCTCCGCCACTCATATACACTCTAATAATCTTTAAAAGAAAACAATAACAACAACAAAAGTGTTCACATGCCTGGGCATGTAAATACTGTTTAAGTGCTTGTAAATAAGAGTTAATCTCTTTGGTAAACACATATACACATGAAATAAAAATATTTTATTGGAGCCAAGGAAGCGTGAATGATTTTCTTTTCAGAAGAAAAAACTTTCCCTTTAACGTGGTTCATAAAGTTCTTAAATGGCAACAATAACTAAACCAAAGTTAAGAAAAAAATATTTTTTTTTTACCTGGTGGGCATAGATAGTATCATATATTAGAGTCCACATAATTCCAGAAAAATAAAGAGGCAGACAAACAGATGGGTCACAGGAGCCCTTGACAGCAGACCATCCGAGTAATGCTCCCCAGTTAAAAGTCAACCCTACAAGGGGTGAGACAGAGAGGACAAGTCTAAATGCACTTCAGACGCCCCAAAGGGGGGAGGGGCATCAACACATAGTAAGTACTTCTAGGCACTAGGCTCTGTGCACTGTATTCTATGTCTCTTCCTGAAATTCTCTCAGCTCTCCGTGGCGGTGACTAGCTACACTGCACAAAAAAGGAGACAGGCTCAGAGAGGGGAACAGACAATTAAAATAACACAGTAACAGAAAGAATAATGTCACCGTGATAAACAGGGGGTCTTGTGAGAACATGTACCCTACCTAGTATGGTGCCTGGAGCAGTCAACGAGCAGTAGAAGCTGGGGTTTCAACTCGGGCCTACCTGAGTCAAACCTTGTGTTCTTTCGTTTCTGACTTGACTTCCCCCACACGCTACAGAAACAAGAGTGTAGGTGAGTACGCTTATTTCTTCTGTAAACCCATCTTCTCTGAAGACTACAGACAAACACCTCCATGTGAACAGCACCTCAGTCTGCTCGTGCAGCCCTTCGGACCGGACACTGAACTGCCTGCTGGACATTTCCACCTGCAAGTCCCTTGGGTACCTCATACTCAGTGGGTCCCACGTGGCTTGTCTTCTTTTATTCACTAAAAAAGTAGCTCAAACAACTAGAATAGTTCTAGGAACACTCTAGCTCATTCTAGGAGTAGGTATTTTTGTGACCTATTTACCTTCGGCTCCTGCTGCCAACAAGTATGTTTGGAATAGCCGGGATATATCAAGGGCTATGCTAGACACCGGGCCCTCCACATGCGAAGAGAGCTTTATCTGTCAGGCATTTACAATCTACAACTGGGGGACGGAGGCAGCCCTCAGCATCTTCTCCTTTAGTCACTGCCGGTGAAACGAGTAAGCGCCACACCAGAGCGCTGTGGGAGCTGGAGGCTAGACTGGCTTACTTTCTCCTGGAACATCTAAGGAAGGCCTCACAGGAATGGGCTAGCTAAGCTTTCACATACGAACCCCAGTTCTCTTGCCTGACTGTGCTTTCTATCCCACTCCCCCAAGTCCAGGTCGGTGACTTAAAGAGAAGGGTACCGTCCAATCAGTTAATTTTTTCTTCATGACATCCTTGATTTTTAAAAGAGCACTTCCGAAAATAATAATGGTGAGAATCTTAGTAAGTATGCAAAATTTCTTATACAATAAAAATGGCTAATTGCCCTCCTTTAAAATATGGAAATCTATTTTAGGTTTAGAAAATTTCATGACTTGGGACGCCTGGGTGGCTCAGTTGGTTGAGCGGCTGCCTTCGGCTCAGGTCATGGTCCCGGGGTCCTGGGATCGAGTCCCGTATCGGGCTCCTTGCTCAGCAGGGAGCCTGCTTCTCCCTCTGCCTCTGCTTGCCTCTCTGTCTGCCTGTGCTCACTCTCTCTGACAAATAAATAAATAAAATCTTTAAAAAAAAAAAAAAAAGAAAGAAAGAAAATTTCATGACCTACTTTTTATCTCTGCCACATTAGACACATACACACAAAAGTACAAGTTTGAGGGTATTGAAGGAAATACTTGTAGCTATTTCAAGCTTACCCAGGGCTAACTGAGGCCAGTATGTAATTCTTTTCATTAGTGGGTAGGTGATGACAAGAAGCAGGGATGCTGCTCCCAGAGCTATACTGAAATCAAGAAAAACCATTGAAGATTAGTATCACCATCTCTTAGAAATGCTAAAGAAGACAATGGTAGTGACACTAATTGGAAAATGACTTTTCTTAAGTTATAACTTTTGTTATGTAAAATTATTTTCCTAGACTTTAGTTACGATAAAAGATGATTAGAAAATATTTTAAGTGTTACAAAACAACGGAATGAAGTAATAATACATACAGCGCTTTCATGTATTAGGAGCTATTCTGTTTTACATTAGTTAACTCATTATAGTCTTCACCAAAAACCTAAGAGGCAGACAGTTTTATTCTACTTATTTTTTGCAGATGAGGAAACTAAAGCACAAAGAGATTAAGTAATTTGTTGACTATCATACAGCCAGGCAGTAGCAGGGCTAGGAGGATGGCTCTAGAGTCCAACTTGATACCCACCATATGCTACTGCCTCTCTAAATGTTGTTTTCAACATTAAGACAGCTAATAAACGGAAATGTCCCAACAGAATTAAGAGTCCAGATCCCCCTCCCGATATGCACAATGGGTGTTAACTTCTCTAGGAGAGGATAGAGCATCTGTAAAAGGATAACAGCATAAGGTGTTCTGTTTCTCCCAGCTCACCCAACACCATCCTTCCAGGAAAAACCTTCTAAAAGCATTTTCATGTGATGCTATAGGGTAAAGTATGTAATTAAGTCTAGCCTCTATAAAGTGACACTAATTTTTTGTCTTGTTTTCCTCATTTATATACTTTGTAAGGAGCCATCTGATGCACAAAGTTTAATTTTGTCTCTATTTAAGAGCTACAGGAATGAATCCTTCCACTTTCCCCCTCTGTCATCGATTATGAGCATGACTCTAGGAAAGACCTGGTTAATATTTTTGCAAAATGAGTATAATCACTTCTATCTAACTTAGAGACACTGTCAGGATAAATAAAATTATACATAAGGGTATATGTACACATCCATGTATGCATTTGGAAAAGCTATGAAAGTGCCATGTGTTTCTTGGGGAATACATAATGTAAGTATAACCATGGTTCAGAATAAATTAAATGCTGACCTTCTCATTCCTTTGGCATAAAACATTCCTGGTTTTATGACATGTGGTGATTTCTTTATACTTGCTAACTTACAGATGCTCCATAGGTAGCCAATAAATAATTTTGTGATAAAGATATATCAATTTTATTTATTCCTACTTTCTCCATTTCAAAAGACAGAGATTTTATACGTGACTCTGAAAAACATATTTACTATACCTGTAGTAATTCAGACACAGAAGAACACCCAGTGCCAATGTCAGCTGTCCCCCGAGGAAAAGAAAGGATCGAAAAATTGAAATGTCTCCAGCAGCTATTGGGCGATTTGCTGTTCTTATAACCTTAATAAATAAAAACACAAACCTTAGCCTCAGGTAATGGTTTAATCATGGATTTAAACATATAATGAAGAGAATGGCCCAAGGCAGGCACTAAGACAAAAATATAACTAAAATGTGAAATCAACATTGGAAGCACTGCCATAAATCAAAACTTCATATTCAAAACAGCTAAGAAAAGCACTAAAAATTCCCACCACTCATTCCCCTTTCTTTCCATCTCCCATTTCTGAATACACAAAACAGAGCAACTTCCTCATCTGGCTAATTAGGTACCCAGCTTATTTGCAAGTATATGTTAATTTCCACAGAGAAAAGAGAGACAACAATAATGGCAATTCTCAGGAAAGAGGAAATTGCAGTGAATGTTTTGATTACAGGAAGCACTGCAATCAGCAATCAAATGTAAATAAAGAAAGAAGACAAATTATCTGGGTTTGAAAACGGGAGTCCTTTTGCCAGGCTATTTAAGGATGGGTCTATAATCTAATATTAATTGTACCCAAATACAAAGGGCAGACTCAATATAAGAATATGAATAGACAGAGCCATTATGTGGACAAATAAGATATATTAGTTGTTCTTTTCCTGTATAAAAATCATGAAATGTGACTATACTAAACTGAAGCATAAAAAAGACCATAACCAAAATTTTCAACATTGTTAGAAGAACTCAGGATCTGGGTTCCAAGAACCCAGCATGTGAATCTGTTCCATCACCTACCGACTGTGTGAATTTTAGCAAATTACTTAACCTCTCTTGGACTTAGGTTATTTACCTGTTAAAAGAAAAACAGAAGAGAGAGGGAAAAGAAGAAAAGAGATAATCAGAGCACTGCCTCATAGAGTAAATGCAGTGTCTGAAAAGCATATAAGTATGCAATAAATGTTAACTATTTTGATTTGTATTTATATCAAGAGTTATTAGCAAACTATGGCCTATGGGCCAAATCCAGCCTACTGCCTATTTTTATATGGCCTGTGAGCTAATAAGAACAGTTTTTACTTTTTTAGGCAATTAAAAATCAGTTTAAAAAAGAGTATTGTATTATGACACATGAAAATAATATCAAATTCAAGTTTCAGTGTCCATAAATAGAATTCTGTTGAAACAGAGATATACCCATTTGTTAACATATTGTATATGGCTGCTTTCATGCTGAATAGAATCAAATAGTTGCAACAAAGACGGTATGGCCCACAAAGACTAAAATATTTACTATCTGTTCCTTTACAGAAAAAATTTGCTGACCCATTTCATAGCATGGTTCACTGTGCAATACACAGTTTGTCAAAAACTATAATGACTCACCTTGGTTAGACTGCCAGACCTGGATCTTTTATCTTTGATTTGGTCCCTATAGTTTTATTTAGAAATATATTATGTCCTGTATTTGTTTTAGATTATTATGATTATTCCAGCTAGTACATGAGTGCTTATAATATGCCACTATTCTAAGAGCTATGTATGCATCACATCATTGAATCCTCATAACAACAATGACTTTTAGCCACTCACAAGTTCTTGCCATCTCTGTTTTAGCAGAGGCTTGGTAACTTCCCAAATCATGGATGGTAGGGAGCACAAACTGTCTAGTCCCCCTGACCACACTACTAACCACAGATTAGACCGTTCCTTCAGTACTGATAACCGCCTGGCTAACTTTGAAAAGTGAAAAAAACTAGCACTCTATCAAAACACTAAAAATGATATGATGATTAAAACATATTCTATGTGGTTTTTAATGAAACCATTTGCTTATAGCTTATAAAACTAAATCACTGGGGCACCTGGGTGGCTCAGTCAAACATCTAACTTCGGCTCAGGTCATGATCTTGGGGTCCTGGAGCTGGAGCACTGCACAGGGTTCCCTGCTCAGCGGGGAGTCTGCTTGTCCCTTTCCCTTTGCCCCTCCCTGACTTGTTCTCTCTCTCTGAAATAAATAAAATATTTTAAAAAATAAAATAAAACTAAATCATTAATGCCTGTATGTTCAGATTATTGCAATGTTTATGGACTAATGCTTATCACATGGTTGGCAGATTATACACAAAATCAACAGAACATACTTAACTTGCACCCCAATAACAATTTACTTATCATTTACTATATTAGCAATTTACTTATTATCTAACATACTAAGCAAAACCCTGAGCCACAAACATATCCCTAATGATATATAGTCCTTAAGAAACTGTGATAAGCATACAACTTGGCCAAGCTTTTTAACCTATCCTTTAAAATACAAAAATCTGTTGTGTTTCTTTATACTAATAACGAACTATCTGAAAGGGAATTAAGAAAACAATCTCATTTACAATTGCAGTAAAGAATAAGATATCAAGAGACAAATTTAACCAAGGAGGTGAAAGACCTGTATGTTGAAAACTACAAGACATTAATGAAAGAATTAAAGACACAAGTATATGGAAAGATATTTCAAGCTCATGCATTGGGAGTATTCATATTGCTAAAATGTCCATACCTCTCAAAGCAATATAGTCAATGCAATCCCTATCAAAACTCCACAGCCATTTTTCACAGAAATAAAATGTTCCTAAAATTTGTATGGAACCACAAAAGACTCCGAGTAGCCAAAGCAATCTTGAGAATCTTGAGCTGGAGGCATCACACTTCCTGATTTCAAACTATACTACAAAGCTACACTAATTAAGACAATATGATTTTGGCATTAAACAGACATACAGATCAATGAAACAGAATAGAGAGCCCAGAAATAAACCCACACATTTATGGTCAACTGATTTATGACAAAGGAGCCAAGACTATACAACAGAGAAAGAACAGTCTCTTCAGTAACTGGTGCTGGGAAAGCTGGAGAGCTAGAAGAATACATCTGGGATGTCTATAAACAGCGCACCCAAAAGGAACTCAATAGGGCTTAAAGACTTGCACAAAAGACCTGAAACCATAAAACTCTTAGAAGAAAACATAGCAATAAGCTCCTAGACACAGGTCTTGGCAATTTTTTTGGATCTGACAGCAAAAGTAAAAGTGACAAAAGCAAAAATAAAGTGGGACTGCATCAATCCAAAAAGCTTCTGCACAGCAATGTGAACCATCAATGAAACGAAAATCAACCTACTGAATGGGGGAAAACATTTCTGCAAATCATATATCCAATAAGGGATACACACACACACACACACACACACACACACACACATCTCCAAATATATAAAGAACTCCTGTAACTAAAAAAAAAAACAACAAAAATCCAAATAAAAAATAGGCAGAACACATGAATAGACATTTTTCCAGGAAGACATACAGATGGCCAACATATGCACGAAAAGATGCTTAATATCACTAATCATCAGAAAAATGCAAACAAAACCACAATGAGGTATCATCTCACACCTGTTACAATGGCTATTAACAAAAAGACAAGAATAAGTTTTGGTGAGGATGTGAAGAAAAGGGAATCCTTGTGCATTATTAGTAGAATATAAACTGTTGCAACCACTGTGGAAAACAGTATGGTGGTCCCTCAAAAAATTACAAGTAGAACTATTGTATGATCCAGAATTCCACATCCGGGTATTTATCCAAGGAAAATGAATATATTAATTCAAAAAGACATAAGTACCCCCATGTTCACTGAAGCATTACCTAAAATAGCCAAGAGATGGAAACAATATGTCTGTTGATGGATGAATGGATTAAAAAAACTGTGGTACACATACACAAAATACTATTCAACCATTAAAAAAAAATCTTCCCATTTTGCAACAACATGGATGGAACCCAAGGGCATTATGCTCAGTGAAATAAGTCAGACAGAAAGACAAACCCTATATGATCTCTCTTACATGTAGAATCGAAAACAAACAAAACAAAACAAAAACTCAAGCTTATTAAAAAAGGGAAGAGGTTGGTGGTTACCAGAGGTAGGGCTGGGAGGAGTGGGGGCAGGAAAGAAATGGGTGAACTGATTTGGTTTTTTTTTTTTTTTTTCATTTAAAAAAATTGAACAAAAATTTTTTAAAAAATTAATTTTAAAAAAGAGAGAAGCATGTAACATTTTAAGTCATGTTAGCAAAACCTCCTCAATAGCTATAAAACACTCATTTAGGAGCTTTGTTATATGTGTATCTGGACTTTCCTAATCGAGAAAAGTGTCATAGGGGAGATAAAAGGTATCTCATCAGTAATCTTTTACCTAAGGAGAAAAAAAATCACTTCAGGGGAAACTAAAATGGTCATATTTTGTTAATTATAAGTTGGTTGGTTTGAATATATTATTTTTTTAATTAACCTTTTTCTTTTGAGATAATTGTAGATTCAAATGCAGCCTTTAAAGAATATCTTGGCATTTTAAAAAAATATAAAGATCCCACATACCCTTTATCCAGTTTCCCCCAAAAGTAACATCTGCAAAACTTTACAGTTCAATAAAATATTACAACCAGGATTTTGATATTAGCTGCTCTAACCACGTTCAATAATTATTTTGAAGTGATACATACCAGCAGCCTCAACCATACAGTTATGTAGAATGAGTAACTGACCAGGGTTATGAACCCAAATCAGGAAAGTGTGCACCTCCTGGCATGAAGCAGGGGGGCAGAGGGATGTGTTCCGCATGCAGTTCCTGCCACCTGCCACAACCCTATCCTCCAGCCACACACAAACCACATCCGGCAGTTGTTAAAGCTTTATACTTTATCTCACAGCCACACCTCTGTATCTGCTGTTCCCTCTGTCCAGAGTGACCTTCACTCTCCAGCCCACCTTTTTCCTGCCAACTTATTCTGACACAGTCCAGTCATTCCCCTGGAAAGTTCTCTCTGCTCCCTTTGGCTGAGGTAGGGGGTCTTCAGTTAAGTTCCCCTGCAGACACCATTCTCACAACAGTGCTGCCAGAGTGTAGCTATGAAACTGTGAGGTCAGGAATGCTGTCCTTCATCCACGCAATCCTCCTAGAGCCTGTCACTGTGTCTCACACACAGCAAATATTCAATCAATATTTTTTTGAATTAAAAAAGACATTGTGGGGGCACCTGGGTGGCTCAGTGGGTTAAAGCCTCTACCTTCAGCTCAGGTCATGATCCCAGGGTCCTGGGATCGAGCCCCACATCGGGCTCTCGGCTTAGCGGAATGATCTTACACTTGTTTGTGGCAGAGTCGCTAGGATAAAAGGCAAGTAAGATGGACGCTTCCCTTGAGAAAATAACTGTTGAGGAAGAAATAATTACACACATGCATTGGAATACGCATAGAAAATTATCCGGAGAAATATAATGCATCAAACTGTTTAGTGAAGTTTCTCTGGGGGTTTGGGAGAACAGATAAGAAAGACTTGCACTTTCTATACTTTCTATTTCTGTACTGTCTGAATTTTTCAGATTAAACATGTACTATTTTTCCAAAGAGAAAAAAAGGAATAAAATTACATTTTTTAATGAAATAATTTTAGCAAACACTAACAGGGGCTTCCTTGGCTTATTTAAATGAAGATTTGATTTATAGAAGAGTAGTCCCAACTCCAGTATATATCTCAAAGGAAAGAACAACAGTCCTTTTGGATGCATAAAGCTTCAGGATGATCTTTTCACTTTGTTCCTAATGTTCTTACCTTGGCCTTCTAAATTCTAATTCATTTTGTAAAAATGAAGTACACGCCCTGCCTGCCTGGCCGCTCTTGTGTGGAGAAAGGGGGTGCGCCGCACTGTGCAATGCCAGTCGCTCAACTGAAAAACGGCACTCATGCTGGATTTCAACGAGTCCGCTAAAGATCCCTTGCCTTCTGTGGACTGCCAAAGTGATGCCACCATGTCACTGTGCAGAATTGAGAGGAGGCTCCCTATTCCTTTCCAGGAAGAAACTACCTTTTTATCATAGTCCCGGTCCCACATGTCATTAATAGTACAGCCTGCTCCGCGCATCAGAACAGCTCCAGTGCCAAAGAGGGATAACATGTACCAATCTGGAAAACAACCTGGTTCAGCTGCTAACCCAATGCTCCAAGTACATGGCAGATACAGCAGCCAGGTGCCTAAGCAAAAATAAAAAGACAAAAAAGGAACACATTCGAGTTAGTCAGCTATCTTCATTTGTTCAAACATTATATCCCCAAGAAGAAAAGAACAAAAAATCAAAAGCACATGACAAAACTGGGAAAATACATGAACAACTCATATCATAAAGGACTCTTTGGCCCTATGTAGGGTTCCTAGAAACTGAAAAGAGATCAATACTACAATGGAAAAACAGACTAAAAGGATTATAGAAGTTCACAGAAAAGAAATACAAATGACTCTTCTTTATATGAAAGATCTTCTTTATATGAAAGATCAACATACAAGAGCCATACAGATGACTCTTCTTTATATGAAAGATCTTCTTTATATGAAAGATCAACTTCCAGAAATACACATCAAAATGACATTGAGATAACATTCTTCATACACACCCTTGGGAGTGAGATACGCACACACTGCCCATGAGGTTACAAAGCAGTCCACCCCTATGGAGGGCTACCGGACTACTGTCACCGTGCGTGTGCACTCCCCCACTCCAAACACATACATCTGAATGTCAGTATGTTCGCAGGCCATGCCAGGGAGGACACAGGAGAAACGAATACTTGCTTCTGGGGAAGGGAACTGGTTGGCTAGGAGACAGGGGAGGAAGATTTAGTTTTCACTCTACACCTTTGCACTTTCTGAATTTTATATCATATACACATATTACCTGCTAAAAAAAAGTTAGCAAAACTTTCTTCTGTTGTTAGTACAATAAAATAAAATTGTCTTGTGGGAAGGTGAACATAAACCTACTGTTTTTTAAGTATTTTGCCAATGCAAATGGCATTAGTTCTTGGTCCTTAGCCTATAAACTAGATGAAATTAAGCTAAAACCAAATAGATTGTACAGAAAAGAGATTTCACATGTAAACTTTGATATTCCACTTTCAAAAGAAAGTCTTTCAACAAATGTTTGGAAATGGTGCCTATTACGATAAATTCGGAGCTTTACTTCCCAATTTAGATACATCAGAGAAAAAGGAGATGTGGCTAAGATGAGATCCTATACAAAAGCGGCTGAATGACAAAGTGCTTATAATCATATTTAAATTTTGTAAGTTCAAGTTTTATTCATTTACTGGTATTTATAGAGCACATATAGGAACTGAGAATACAGCAGTGACTAAGGGGGAGAGGCTTCTAAATGAAAAGGAAGAAACACAGTTAAACAATAACAATAAAATAGATCAATTCAAAAACAGGGCAAATACAGTGTCCTTCAAAGCCATAAAACAGTGCCACCCAAGTCACTGGGGGAGGGACCAGGGAGGACACAGCAGAAAAGGCAAGCAGAGAGTGAAAACAACCAAGGGCCAGTTCAGACTCGAATTCAGGTTCAGGAGTGCTGGACAGACTCCTATTTGGTGTGTCCCATATAAAACAAAAGCAACAACAGCTAACACGGCCTGAAATGCTAGCTACTGTTCTAAATGCTTTACACACACAAATTCATTTAATTCCCCCACCACACCCTTACAGAGTGGGCACTAGTACTGTTCCTGTTTTACAGATGAGGAAACAAACTCACAGAGAGGTTGAGTGTTTAACTACCTCCTTTTTCCTGGATCTACCAGTATAGCTCAGAGGGACAGACTGACCCTGCCCTGACAGAAGCAAAAGACCACCACTCCAAAGACATGATTTTCCTGGTGCAACTAGAACTGAAGGGTCTATTTTTAAAAAATTCTGCCTGCCTCTCTGCCTACTTGTGATCTCGATCTGTTAAATAAATAAATAAAATCTTTAAAAAAAATTCTGGAGAGAAAAGAAGTGCAGTCGCCTACAGCATTTTTGCGTTAGCAGCAACATTTCCTTTGCCATTAGTCTACGTTATAGGAACTAGATTCATTTACATAGAGGAATCTGTAGAGCACCCCCATGGATGAGGGGGGGCTTCCTATAATGAAGGGAAAAGTCAACATTCAGTTCGATGTCTACCACTAAGAAATGGAGTGATGCTAGACACTACAGTATACTAAACTTTAAGGTTTCGTCTTCTTCATATACAAATGAGAGGAAAGACTATCTACCTCTCAGAACTATTATTAGCAAAGGAAACTAGTGATAATGAAAATAAAAACAGTAAGAGCAAACATGTAACTGTTACTATGTCCCAGGTGCTGTCATGAAACACTTGATTCTCATGACAAACCTATGAAATAGGCAGAGTTTTTACGATACCCACTTAACAAATACAAAAATGGAAGCACAGAGGAAGAAGTAATTTGCCCAAGATCACAAAGGCAAAAAGTGGCAGGGCTGAAATTTAAACTCAGGTAGCCCGGCTCTAGTCTGTCTCAGGCCAGTGCTATCACTCAGTATACCTAAAGCTCCACGTATACTTAAGTTCTTATGGCTCCTCTGCAATCCTGCTTCTCAGCCACAGGGCTTCCCTCTCTTCCCTATGGCACTTTTGTTATTCTCTCCTCCGTGAAGGATTCAGAGATGACAAGGATGCAAACAGGCTTCAGAAAGAGATGTCTGTTGTAGAAAAAGGAGAAATTCTCTCGGAGATGAAATAAAATGAACAAGTTCTGAGAGGTGGTGGGCAGACCAAAAAGCCTATGAAAATGGAACCTAAGATTCTTTACTAATTTACATATTATCTTCCAGACTACATAATCACCCATAAGTGAAGTAAAACAAAAATTACACCAATTTAGTGTAAAGAGTGCCACCTGCTGAAACTTTCTGAAATACTGTAGTTTGTGACAATTTGAACGAAGTTGTAATCCATTCTGAAAAACAATGAATTCCACTTTGATTTATAAAAACGAGATCCAATTTCAACAAAGTAAAACAATGAATATAAAATTGCCCCATGAAAGAATAATTTAAATAAAGAAACATCAAACCTGCAATTCTACTGTCAATTTATTGTCCCTGGCATATAGTAGGGTCTGAAAAAATGTTTGCTGAATGAATGATAATATAGTACTATTAGTAAATTGTCTAAAAAACCCTGCAATCATCATCTTATTTAGAACTAAAGCATGCAGGCTGGTATCTCAAGATACGGAACTATTAACCCAGACTTCTTTAATTCTCAGTAATGCCTAGTATTTCTTGAGCACTTACTACGGCAGGCACGGTTCTAAGGACTTCACACACATATATAAATGAATTTTCATGACAACCTTATAAAGTCAGTACTACTAGTATCTTCATTTTATAGATGAGAAACGAAGAGGTCTGGTTCCAGGCCTTTATTCACAACCTCTTAGTGGCCAGTCTCGCATTATGTGGCGGGGTGGTTTGGCTACTCCTGTAAAAGCCAGAGGTTTACGGAAATGGGAATAAGGCAGCTGCTGATCTGTCCTGGAGGTGTGCAGGCCTACAGCGCCGCTCCGCGACCCAGGCCCCAAAGCAGAATTACGGTTACGCTTCGGAGGAGAACCGGGCTTGGAAATTTACGCCTATCAACTTGTGTCTGGCCCCAAAATGCAAGGGGTCAGACGGCAGGGCTGTACTTTTAATCTGCTTTTGTAACTTAATAGCTAAGTGTTGTAACACTTAGTGCTCTGATCCCAAATACGTGGTACATAACCTAGAACACCATGAGCAAGACCGAACTCGGGGTCTCGGCCGGGCAGAGCTGGACTGAAGCCATCCCGGCGTCCGCATGGCTCTCCACGCACTGCCCGGCAAGCGCCATCGCTAGACGGCCTGCAGCTCCGGCTCCGTCCTCGCTCCCGACTGTCCATCCTGGTCCACTCCGATCCAGCCCGGCCTCCCAGGCGCTCCCGCACCACGCGCCACTCCAGGTGAGCTCCCGTCCCGGGCGCTCCAGCTCTCCGCCCCGCGTCTTTGCGGAGCACTTCCCGCCCCGCCGGGATCTCCCTTCTCTTCCGCAGCACCCCCTGTCCTGCGAGGGTCAGTCTGCTCCCGACACGTCCCAGCCTCGGAGCCCCCGCGAGCTGCTCTCTCCACCGCCGCACTGTCCACTGCGCACGCCGCGAGCTCGACCCCTCCCGTCGCAGCGCACCCGGCCATCCGTCTCCTCCAGCCAGGCCAGGCGTCCCGGAGCGGGACTTCCCCCGGGCCCTCCCGTCCCCGAGGCCAGCGGCGCGGAGCAGCTCGTCGGCCACGACCGCCAGGCTCCGCGGGGGGCGCGGGACGGGGACGGCTCGTGAACGCGGCGCGCGGACCGCACGGAGAAGCCAGCGGCCGCTGCGTCCGTCCTTCCGTCCGCGACGAGAGACCGAGGGCGGAGCTACAGGCCGCGAGGCGTCATCTTAAACAGGGGGGACGGAGGTCTCGGGGCCACTGCGAGCCGCCAGGCGGACCGCGGGCGCTGAGCCCGCCGGACTCCACCGACCCGAGTCGTCGTGTTGCGGGCGGCGCCGGGACTCGGCGCCCGGACTGCGCCCCCGGTGAGGCTCGGCGGCCCTCCGCGCCCGGGCGGCTCCGGCGGCGGCTCTGCGCTTACGGCCGCGGGCAGCGCTCACGACGCCGCGCACCGGCGCCACCGGGAGCGGAACCCGCGCCGCAGCGACCGCAGAGCGACCGGCCTCGGGGGGCGGGAAGGCCGGCGGGCCGCCCGCGAGTCGGGGCGTCCCCCGCACGCCTGCAGCCCCCGCCCTGCACCGCCGCCCGCCCGCGCTCACTCACCGACCGGCTTGTCCAACCGCATGAGGCGCAAGTAGGGCTGCAGAGGGCGGGGCGCCGAGTCCACGACCGCCGCGGCCGACAGGCTGAGCCGGTGCCTGCGCGGTTCCGGCCCGGCCGGAGGCTGCCCGTGCCCCGCGCGGGACGCGCCAGCCGCGCGCACCAGGGCCAGAGCGCGGGAGTCCCGCCGCCACGAGTGCGCCAGGCCCCACAAGCCCCGCGCGAGCGCCGCGCCGCGAGCGCCCAGCATGGCGCTTGGGAGGGCGTGGCCCGCGCCGGCCCGAGGTCACGCCGCGGCGGACATGCGCAGTGACGTCAGCGGGCGGTGGAGCGCGTCCGCCGCGACTCCGCGGCGGTGTGGTCCGAGCTGCTGAGGTGAGGGGGCGGGAGCGCTGTGCTGGGCGCTGTAGCCGGGCGGCGCCCCCGGGATCCTTCGTGTCGCGAGGGTTCCCGGGCCAGGAGCGGGAGTAGCGCTCGCTCATTGCAGCAGCTGTACCGGGACAGAGAGGAGGCCTCGAAGCGCCTCCAGGACGCTCGTTCGCCGCCGGTGCTTCCCGGTGAAGCGAAAAGGCCCCGAGCGCCGAGCGCCCGAGTGTGAGGTAAAACCGTGCTCGGGGCGGAGGGAGGCTCTTCGCGCAGGCGGGAACCTGAGGTTTGGTGCTCCGCGCAGGGTCGGCTCCGCCCGCTGCCCCCGCTCCTGGTGGCGCCGTCTCCGTCTCTCCGACGAGTGAGTGAGTAAAATCTTCAAAAAGCGATAGAATGATAGAGGCTGACAGGAAAGGAGGATTCTGAGAGGCGCTCCGGGCGCTGCTCAGTGGGACCGGGGGCCTGAGCGCCCAGTGCGCGCCGCGGTGAACTCGGCAACGAGCCGTAACTGTCCCGTCCCCGCACCGTCCCCGATGTCGCGCCCCTGCTTCCTGAGTCCGCCGTCCCCAAGGCCTCTTCGGACAGGCCCAGCGTCGGACGCCGACCCAGGAGGGAGGCTGAGCCCAGCACCGCGGCGCTTCTGGGTCCTGTTTCTAAGAATCGGCGCTTCTGTCGGCTCTGGCCGGCGGGGTTCGTTGGTGACTGGCACAGAGAAGTGACCTTTTTGCGCGAGGGGCACTTATATAGGTGTGACTCCCGTTTCGTTTTTTAATTTTTTAAAAATGATCTTATGCATTTACTTGAGAGAGAGAGAGGATGAGGGAGAGAGCAGGGGGAGGGGCCGAGGGAGAAGCAGGCTCCCCACCGAGCGGGGAGCCCGACGCGGGGCTGGATGCTGGGACTCGGGGATCGGGACCTGAGCCCAGGGCAGACGCTCAACCCACCGAGCGCCCCTTCAGAGGCTTGAATGCGTGGGGAACTACTGCGTGGAGCGCGGGGTGTTCTGCACAGGGACAGACGCCGGAGCGCGGCGGCAGCAGCCGAGGATGTGCCGCGTGGTGACTGACGTCACGTAATAAAAAATGTTTAGGGAACCTAAAAGCAATCAATGGGGAACCTGGTCTGCTAAGTTCGTGTGTGATTTACTAGATGTAGAAGAGCTTTTAGAATGTGTTTAAAAATAATATGCAAGTTTGCCTTACTAAAGCGCCGCAAAGGGATAGACCAGCCTTGGTGGTGTCCTTTGAAAGGTCTGCGGCAACCTAAATAAAGAGGCAGGTTGGGTTTAACAAAGTAACCTATCCCCTCTCCAAGAGTTAACCTAAAAATCGGCTAAAAACTAGGGGCTGGGGTGCCTGGGCGGCTCAGTGGGTTAAAGTCTCTGCCTTCGGCTCAGGTCATGATCCCGGGGTCCCGGGATCGAGCCCCGCATCGGGCTCTCTGCTCGCTTGCCCCCTCCTCTCTCTCTGCCTGCCTTTCTGCCTACTTTTGATCTCTGTCTGTCAAATAAATACATAAAATCTTTAAAAAAACAAAACAAAACAAAAAACTAGGGGGCTACGTCAAATGTGTGAAAATAAAGAATAAAGTTGATTGAAATCAAGGGTGTCATAAAAAGCTACAACATTTGATAGGCATTTAATATTGTAATAATAAAAATGACAAATAATAGAAAAGGTTTTTTAAAAATACAGTTAAATTCTTAAGTATCTAAATTTCTCCGGGGTTTTCCAACCCATGTCGGTGAAATTGAGAATGGAATAAAATTGGAAAAAGACAAGACTGAGTATTTTATCGTTGAAAGAAACCCCAAATCTCTGACCCGGACACGGAGCAAGTAGAGGGATTATTATTATTGCTATTATGTTTTTCTAAGGCATCCACTGCATGAGCTGGTCTACACATCCTCAGTAACGTTTTCTAAAAGATCACTAAGGATATTTACAGTTGACACTAGTTACTCATTCTATTTATTTTTAAACACTCCTGCTTTGATTTTGTATTGCACTGTCAGATAAGACAGAAGGGTGTTTACAGTAGTTTTGTTGGTAATCAAAATTCTAGTTAGAAGGATAATTAGAAGATTTACCAATCATGAGAATGAGGTAATTCAACAGCTGATGAGACACATCAGAGTTTAAAAAAAAAAAAAGAAGGAAAATGAGTGCCATTACTGAATACACCAGCTTCACAGCAGGACCCGGAATTTTCTGATACCGGGAGATGAAGTGACCCACGGGACCAAAATAAAAGACACAAATAAATTGGAACCAATATGATAAGTTGGAGGAAGTAAATGTATTTGACGAATTAAATACCAATGGAAGGGTGTGGGCTCAAAACATCTCACTGACAGGGCAAGCAAGAGCTTTCTCTAAGGAAATTTAAAACCTTGATATTAATTCATTTAATATTCATTAATATAGAGGCACCTGGATGCCTCAGTCAGTTAAGTGGCGGGCTCTTGATTTAGGCTTGGGTCATGATCTCAGGGTCCTGGGTTTGAGCTTTTGTGTGCGTCTCCACACTCAGTGGAGAGTTGGCGTCAGGATTCTCTTTCTCCTTCTGCCTCCCCCAAATGAATAAATAAATCTTTTTAAAATGTTCATTAATGTATAACTAGGAGCATTCCTTTCTTCATATAACTATGCCCCCAGTTTTTCAGTAATCATCTGCCATGGGTGGGAGCTCATTAGTGATACTTTTTTTAAGGATATTTTAATTTTTTAATTTTAACAATTCAAATAAAATTCAGCTAGTTAACATAAATTGAATAAATGCACATAATTTACAGCCATGTACACAAAATGCGAGAATAGCAAGCCTCACATAATATTCAAAAGATATCATTTCTTTTGAAGTTGATTATTTAGCTATGACTAATAGATCATAATTTAATTGTTCACATATGAAGGGTACACATTCAAGTGTTTATTAACAAAAAAACTGAGTGAAACTAGAATTTTCAGTTTCTAAAAGGAGTAGCATAAAAAGCAGTGTATAGATTAACTAGAAATACAAGTGCATGGTGGAGAAGAGAACAGAGTGGGCAGAAAGCACATTGTATGAAATATTTTCATATAATTAAAATTCCTTCTAATTTATATCATTCAGAAATACCTTTATTCTTAGGAATGTTTAAGTCATGATCAGTAGATAGAAAGTCTCAACTATTTTATTTTTCAGCCCAAAAGGGGTCCCTACAGTGCTAATAGTCTGAGCAGAAGAGCATGTAAACAATGAAAGACAGGCATGAGCAATGCTGGAAGAGTAAAGGATAGATCGATTACCAGCACTTAAATTCTTTAAGTTCAAATCAGTATTTTTAGTCACTTAAATCTAAAAATGCCAACATGCTTATACTCCAGTAAAAGAATAAATACTCATTATTTTTAACACTCTGGTCCCAATACAGTCATGCTATTCCACAACAGGCATTAGGTTTTAGGAGACAAAGGCTGGATCGAATAATCTAACAATATTCTATTCTGGTTTCAAAATTACAAATAAATTACTAGTGACCCCCATCTAGTAACGCTGGTTCCACAAAATTCATACATAATGAAAATTAAGACAAAGCTTTGGTGATAGTTGTTTTGTTTTGTTTTTTTTCCCTCCTGGATTCAAAAACTCTGTATCCCACCCCAGTCACAGGGTTGGGAATTCTCAGATCTGGACTTTGAAATTTAGTGAACTGTCTATGAGCCACTAGTACCAAAGTTCTATCTGCTGCTTTATGAGCATACTCTTTCAATATCTACTGCTTTAACTTGAGTAAGTTCAATTCAATTTCCTGATAAAATTCTATAATAAAAGTACAGACAAATCTGAAGAGTGCTGCCAATCTCTGTACTGGAAATAAGTCATCTGATAGAAAATAGATGACAAAACACAGCTTAAAAAAATTCAATGCTTGGGGCGCCTGGGTTGCTCAGTGGATTAAAGCCTTTGCCTCAGGTCATGATCTCAGGGTCCTGGGAGCCTCTCTGCTCAGGGGGGAGCCTGCTTCCTCCTCTTTCTCTGCCTGCCTCTCTGCCTACTTGTGATCTCTGTCAAATAAATAAAAATAAAATCTTTAAAAAAAAAATTCAATGCTTTAAGTATGTGTTTTTCTTTTTAAACATTTGCATCAATTAAAATCTCCAAAGAAATGTTTCAGAGACAAACTTTACATACAACTTTTATATACAGTTTTCTTTTTAAAATTATCTGCCATACATAAAGTTTTAAACGATGGCAGATTGTGCTTTGGAAAAAAAAAAACAAACTAAAATAAGCTTCATTGCTTCTTTCCAGTTGCACAAAGAAACAAAATCTAAGACTCTAAGATCTTTTCTTCCAGTACCCAGAGAATACTCACTTTTAAAATCTGAATATGAGGTCAACATAAGTTTTACTTGGTAAATACAAACAGGAAAAGAATACATGTTCATCCTTGAAGGACACTTACTATGAATGTGCTAACACTAAACAATAAGATATACCTTAGCTGCTGGTTTTCATAGCATTCTTAATCATTTGTGGTCTACTGAGATCATTATCATTAGGGAGAATCTCTGTCTTACATTCAACACAATTAATGTTTACAATTCTTTGTGAGGCAAATGGCACTATATTAGGCAGTATAAATGGCACCTGAAAAGGCAGACACTATAGCTGAGACTTTCTCTACAGATCTAAGTTAGAAATCCCTAGATTTTTTTTTTTTTTTGGCATGTTTCTCACAATAAATGTCAAAGCTAAAATTCACCATAAAAGGTATGAATAAAATCCCAAAGGTAATGAAACTGAATTTGCCTTTGGTCTCTAAAGAGATTGGAATATTTTTGTAATCCCAATCAAAGCACCTCAAAAGCATCCATTTATGTTCATTATAAGGAGTTAAGAAGGTGAAGGAATTTAAGAGGCACTGTGTTTCATCGGTGATAGCAGAGAAAGCTTGCAGTGACATGCTATAATTTTCTGTGTTAAGGGCATTAGAGTGTACATAGGCACTCTATGTACAAAAACATTTATATTATTAAGGATTTCCAAACACTGTATCTAAAACCCAGAAAAATGTTTTGAACATGGTTTCTGCCCAATACATGACCAATGTTTAAAAAAAAAATCTCAACATGGAATACTCTCAACCCCCTCCAAAAAAAGGCCACAAAGTGCATTCACAAAGAGTCATTCTTAAAGCCATTGCACAAAATGTACAGTTCATCTATACCGAAATGAGTGCCACATTGGAGTTTAATTGTAGATGTTTTATACACCAGTATAGCAACATCCGTAAACAAAAGTCTCTTAACAGATTAACAGCAAACATCTTCATAAGGGCCATACATATATACATTTAGATACTAAAAGGTACAGTTAAACTCAACAGCAAAATGTAAAAGCTGTATCCTGTTAGGAAACTTAATCTAAATTAACTTGAGTCTTTCTATGATTTACCATTCAAGAAATCAGGATAACATAAATTTCTTGTCAAAAGCAGTTTTCATTCACAAAACTGATCAGTTAGAATCACTATCTGCTCAATCAGGCAGCAGAGGGCCCTTCTTCTATGTTTATACTGCCCCAGATATTTATAATGTCACCTTAAAAAAAGAAACCTATTAGGGCAAAGCTGAAAATTACCATTTACTCTACAAAATAAATGCAATCTATATTGATCTTCTGGAAATAATGCTTCAAATTTCTAATGTGAAGGCAAACAAAGATTCAGAAGTGGTGAATTTTTTCCACTTTAAGAAAATATCTAGGTATGTTAGATGATAATTCAAGTTTGTAACTACTGAGTCACTGACTAGACAACCACATTCATTCACATATTGTAAAGTTAGGGAAGATATGAGGATGTGCCCAAGTTATTCAAACGGCCAAGAATCAACATTTCACTGATTTCTTCTGTCCCAAACCATTACCACTGGGCTTGATATGTTAATGAACAATTTAAGTGTCCACATCATGCTCAACATCAAGCACCTGTTAGCAGTGGAAACCAAAACATTTTAAAGCTAAAAATATGCAAGATCTTTTGACATTATTTCATTAGTTGTCAAAACTAGTGACTATTAATGCCAAATAATTAATTTTAAAATATTCCAGATCCTCTCAAGAAAATGGTTAAGTAATACTAAGGGTCTCACTTATTCCCGTTATTTTACAATTTTACATGAATTACACAGAAGCCAGAGGTAAGACATTTATGACTGTCAATACTATCTTTGGATAGTTATAATATTTATACAATTAGGGATGCCTTTGTTTAGAAGACGGGAAACGTGCTCATGGAATACACACTGTACTCTGCCATAAATCAACAAAATGCAACTGTGTCCTGTGGACATGGTGGAGAAAATGGCAGTTTGGAGAAAGGTGTGCTTCTAAAGGCTTTTTCTTAGAGGCAGCCTAGGGTTTTGTTTTGTTTTGTTTTTCATATTACTGAAAAAGACCAAGTAATGTGGTTATGATTTCTTTAATTCCTACAACCAAACTTCCACTTAGGTGGTTACATGTTCCCAAACGTTTTACTTCTGTCCACCATGCTGGCTTCGATACTGCATGGTCCACTGTAATCTCTTGGTCTTCCCTCTTTATAGGGCAGCAGCTTGAAGTTGCTATCCATTGAGAAGGCAGACCCCCAGTTTAGAGGTGGCTATCATAATGTCTGGGTTTGGAGTCTGTCTCACCAGATGAGTTGTTAGATCATGGTAAAGAGACTCATAAACTTGAACAACCAAAGATAGTGTCTGAAAAAAAGATCTGTATTTTGTTCCCTCTTCACGTAGTCTTGTTCTTACAACTTCATGTGGATATGCAATAGCTGTGGCACAAGTTTTTGAGGTGGCAGCAGCATCATTCCCACAAAATCGGATGCTTCTTTCACAGACTCTTCATCATTTTCCATTGTAGAAGAAATCTTATATTCCAGTAGCTTTCGCTTAATGCGTTCAAAAATAACAAAATGGATAACCATCTGATATGCCAGCATATGAAGCAGACATGCCCTATAAAATCCTCTAAGTCCATCTGTCTGATGCACTTTACAAATATCTTCAAAAGCACCCATTCGCTTTTCTCCACAGTTCCTTGCATCAAGCTGTAACCAAATCTTTACAAGCCAAATGGGGTTGGTCGCTGTGATTGCAGTAAAACGAGGTTTAAGTTAGTCCATATTTCTACAGGAAGTGACCTGTGGATGGGAAGCATGAGATCACACGGCTCACTCTTTCCGCGGGAGAAATGTACAGTAAATGCCTGCCGTTGCGGATGAAATCATGTGCACCTGGGTAGAATCCAGATCAAATACACCGTTCAGCTTTTCCTCGCAGTTTGAGTAAGCGGCAGAGTACATTGCTCTGGAAGGAGCCACCCCCACTAAATTGAGACCTAATCCTCTGAACAAGGAACAAAGCCTTTCTTTCTCCAAGATCACTTTTAGGCAGTGGAGAGGTCCGGGAGACACTACATGGTTGACGCTGGCTCCAGCCATGGTGTTCAACTGAACTTCAAAGATATAAAGTGTCACAGAAGATGACTGCAGCCGTGTTTTTACAGCTTCCATTGGACATGTCAGAATAGCTCCTTCTGTACCACCACATCTCCCGGCAAACAGATGCACCAGCGTGTCCCTCTGGGTCATTCTTCTGCATGTCCTTACCCTCCCCGCGGTGCTGCAGCCCAGCCGCCTCCTGCTCCAGCTGGGTGCCCTCGACCTTGGCGGGAGAGCCTCATTAGAGATAATTTCTAAAAGACCCTTTAAAGGTAACAGACAATACCTTCTGAGGTTCAAATATCATTAACTTATTCTGCGTATTAAAAATCGAAATACCTAGGCTAGTTTCAAATGTGTTCTTTGCTGTCACTAAGGAAACATCTGAGGGATTATTGCTGCTGTGTGCGAGACAGGACTCAAGCATGAAGCGTGGGGAATACTAAGATGACTTAAGCTATTGTACCTCTTTCTTATGCACCTAGAGTCAAGTTAGAAAGATAAAAGGATACAATTAAAATGCTCCGGAAGTGCCATCGTCAATGTACAACCGCTAAAGGAACAAAGAAATGGGACTAAAGCTCCTTAAAGGATAGGGGAATTGTTGGGGGCGCCTGGGTGGCTCAGTGGGTTAAAGCTTCTGCCTTCCGCTAGGGTCATGGTCCCAGGGTCCTGGGATCGAGCCCCACATTGGGCTCTGCTCAGCAGGGAGCCTGCTTCCTCCTCTCTGCCTGCCTCTCTGCCTACTTGTGATCTCTGTCAAATAAATGGATAATCTTAAAAAAAAAAAATTTAAAAAAAAAAAGGATAGGGGAATTGTGGAAACTGATGTTCGAGAAGGTCTTAATAAATGTGAAAGTTTGCCGCCAAGAACAGAGAGTTAGATCAGTCTGGGTGAGGAACAGAAGACAGAGCATCACCAAAGGTACAGGGGTCTGGAAGTTCAGACCCCCAACCAATATGGGGGCAGAAGAACAGATACTTTTTTTTTGAAGGTTTTATTTATTTATTTGACAGAGAACATGAGCTGGGGGTGGGGGTGGGTAGTAAGAGGAGAGGGAGAAGCAGTTTCCCTGCTGAACAGGGAGTCAGATGTGTTGTGGGACTCAATGCCGGGAGCCTGAGGTCATGACCTGAGTGGAAGGCAGATGCTTAACCGACTGAGCTGGCCAGGTTCCCAGGAGAACAGAATTCTTGGCAAGAGTAAGAGTTGAGGCTGAAGAAAGAGGCAGGTGCCAGGTTATGGAGCTCCTTATTGTGACAATAAGAATTGGAGAGCCATTTAAGAATTTTAAGCAAAATCAGGGAGAACAGTTAAGAGATTATTATAATAATACAATGAGAAATTAGGCTTTAAATTTGTTAAGTGGCGGAGGGGACAGGGAAAAAAAAATAGGACAAGACTTTGATCATGATTGAATCTACATGACAAAGGAGGAAACTGTGTGTACCTGAAGATCTCTTTTCAAGGTCAACTCTTGAGTAGGGGAGGTGGCAAGGACTTATAAAAGGTAGCAGGTGTTAGCAGTGCTAAAAGAAAATAAGGCTTGTAAATGTAGGGATCTGTAGGCTTAAGGGTTTTTTTTCAGGCTTAAGTTTTATTGAAAGAATAATCATACAATATTGAGGTTATAAAATTACTTTATTTTAAATGTGAAAATATAAAAGTTGCTTATATATAAAATTTAGGGGTATTGAAACATCCAAACTCTAGGTTCTGTCTTTAGCTCCTTAGACATGTACTTAAATTTGATTGGGACAATATTACTAGCAGGCATAAATATAAAGAGAATTATATTTCTAAAAATTAAGACACAGGTGAAAATAATTCCTTCTGTCACTGATAAAAGCACAAAACTATAGTGGTCAGTGCCATAGAATTCCCAGAACCCTCTCATTCCAAAAGATTATGAGGAGACAATGATAAAGATTTCAATGATGTTGGCAGTGACTGGGGAGAATGGCCGTGTGACCCATTCCTGACCAATAAGACATGAGGAGACATGAGGAGAGGTTTGCTGAGAGAACCTCAGGAAAGGGTTCTTCAAGTCTGTGAAGGAGAGGCAGAAAAGTTGCTCATCTCTTGCTGCCACCAGGTCTGAATGGATCCATGGAATAACTCCAGCCATCATGCCACCAGCTTCGACTGAAACCAACACTAAATGTGGCAGAGCAGAGAGATGCAAGGGACCAGGTTCCTTGGTGACATCCTGAGCCCTCGCTACTTGAACTTCTTGTTATGTAGGTTTATAAAAGTCCTGATGTTTTAAGCCATTTGCATCTGCTACTTGCAGCCAAAAGTTTCCCAACTAAAACAAGAACTAAAGGTAGATTAAAAGTAAACATTAACAGGAGGCTATAATGTATTGAGTTACATTTTCTCTTCCTGGCAAATCAATTTCATTTACAGTCACTGTAAAATTTCACTTGATGTTTACATAATCCAGTCCCTCTGAATTGTCGTTAGTTTTTTTTTTTTGTACTATCACTTCTAACTGTCTGTTGTGTCTCACAGTATTGTCGACAAAGAACGGAGAGAAGAGAAGCAGCAGCTGAATTTTAGGTAGTAGGATTTTAGTAGAATGTTTAGGCAAAAGAGACTGTCTCTCATTTATGGACAATTTGAAGATTGTAGCAGTAAACTCTTCCCATAGAGACAGCGTACAGAATAAGGAATTCTGCAATCTTTTAATAACTGTTTTTAAAGATAAAAACAACTAAGCACTTTCTTAAAATTAATCATATAGCCTTCACTTACTTGCCTTCTGGCTGTATTGGGAGCGTCCATATACCTTTTTAATACCCTTAAATAAAAATAGAACACGCAAAGCACTAAGCAAGTGTTTGGCACAAGGTGTCATTAGCAGTGGTCTACTTGGAACAAAGGGCCATGCACAGAGAGTGTCCCTGGGTCTGTGGAGCTCCCACCAGCTGATTGACAGGCACCTCCTTGCCTTCCTGTAGTTTGGGTTCTGCTTTCCTCTCACCAATAAATACACTCGAAAAGTTCTATCTCGGGGCTAGTGTATGCCTTTCATTTTCAGAGGCAAGCAGTAACTTTGGCATTTCTTATCACAAAAAATCCATAAGAGAAAGCTGGCAAGCCCAGTGGACTTCCTGGACGGAGAGCTTTTTCTGTCAGAGCCGGGAGGGTGTGACCATCCACCATCCTCAGAGTTCGGCCGTTGAGCTGGACAGATCTGCAAAGGGGAGAGACACACCCAAGTTAGGCCAGTTATGGGAGCTCCACCTTCTCTACAAAAGTCCTGATGTCTTTTTAAGACCAAAAAAATGTGTGATAGCTTATATTATAGAACTCGTGCTTCACTGCTATATCGGGTAAATATTTGACCCAGATGATCTCTAAGCTACACCGGGAGAGCTGAGTCATTGTGACAGAGACCATATGGCCTGCAAAGCCTGAAATACTGACTGGCTGGCCCATTGCAGAAAAGGGCACACACAGAATTTATAGGAGGCGCTATGACGGAGGCACGAGAAAAATGAACATGATGTAACTTCTGGATTTGTGGCAGTTTTATCTGATGGTAAATAACAGGAAAAGTTCCTGTAAAAAGCAAATAGAGATTCAGAATGGAAGTAAATTTCACAAATTTAACATTAAAGATGGCAATGAAATTTCCTCCTCATAACTGTGTCCCTAAACCCTCTAACTCCCCATTCCCCGGGGTGATATGCATTCATTTGCATAGCTTATGTTGTTAAGATATTTTGGAAGAATGTATATTGCTGGAGTGAAACAAAAATAATTGTTTCACTAAACCACAGATTCCAAAAAAATGTATGTTTTCTTTGAATTCAAATTCAAAACTGAGTCCAAAAAATGTGAAAAATATTTTAAGGACAAGTGTTATTTTTGTGCATATTTATTATTATTTAAATCAAATTAATACATGCTCACAGAAATAAATCCAATACAAACATGGGCTTATAAAGAAAACTGTTGGGACGCCTGGGTGACTCAGTTGGTTAAGCGACTGCCTTCGGCTCAGGTCATGATCCCAGGATCCTGGGATCGAGTCCCACATCGGGCTCCTTGCTCAGCAGGGAGCCTCCTTCTCCCTCTGCCCCTGCCTGCCTCTCTGTCTGCCTGTGCTCACTCTCTCTGACCAAAAAAAAAAAAAAAAAAAATCTTAAAAAAAAAAGAAAAACTGTTAGTCTGCTTTTAGTTCCACTGTAGTTAATCCCATAATTCTAAACAGTGCTTACATCTCTATGATCTTTTTCTCAAGTGCTTTTTACATAACAAAAAAATTTTATTGTTGAAAATTGGTTAATGTCAGACTTATAGGTATGTCATATACGTAATACATGTGTACTTGTAGATCACTTACAGGAGTGCCCTGCATATAGCGAGTACTGCAAAAGTATTATCTGTCATCATCATTATTCTGACAAATAAAACAAAAGTAACCTGCTAATTCATCATGACCATTTTTAATATTTTGATATATATTCCTTCATCTCTCTTCATCTCTTTTATGTATATATACTCATATTTTCATTTAAACAAGAACAGGCATACAGTACATGGTCTGTTAAAACTTGATTCTTTTTCCCTGAGCACATCCTAACATTTGCTCACATACCCCCACTGCATCACTTTAACAGCTGGCTGTACGGGGTCCCCTTGTGTGAGCGTAGTAGGATAGTAATTGTCTAGTGTTAGACATTTGGTTGTTTCCAATTTAGAATTATTTTAATTTTCATCTTTAAAAATCTCTCAAACTCTATCTTCACTAAGTATCAGTCCGCAGAAAAACTGGTTTCCATTTAACCGTGGTTAGCTGTCCGGCTCCGGGCTCTGTGCTTGCGGACGGAAGAGGATAAACACGATTGTGCCAGGGCTGATGAAGCCCGCCCTGCATTTACACTCAGTGCACACGTGTGTGAGTTGTTTTAGTGCCGACATCACACCCATTTTTAGAAGGGATGGGGGAAGAAAGACCATGACCATCATCAGGAAACCACAAACAAAAATAGGCCTTGAAAATACGTCTAAATGCCAGTAGTCAGAGCTGTTTTGCACGCATTTTGAGACCCATTTTCAAGGGTACATAAAAAAGTTGCAGGGGGAAAAAAAAGCTGCAGGAATGCTTTCGGACAGGCCACAGAGCTTAAAGGTAATCTCATCATTGTCCATCAACAGTGTTCAGGGTTCAGATGATGAAATACGGGCAAGATAATACACAAGACCATCTGGCAACATGTTCAATCAACTGTAAAAGTAGCTAAAGGTAGTATCAATACACTGAGAATAAGCTTAAAGCAGTGGATTATTTCTGCGTTGGGCTGGGTAAATCAGGGTAGGATTTTCTTGAGGGTAGTATCTTGTTTCGTATTTTGTAGTTAGTAACATGGTGACAAGAAATAGTAGACATGTTTGCCAAGTTTCAGATGAAACAGAGCTGAAAGGAATTAGCAAAATTTTGCTGGGCAAAATTTATCTGAGATAAATATAAAATACTGCTTTTATGTTAAAGATATATTCCCTCAAATATTTACTAAACGCTTACTACACAGGACCTTCTGTAGAGACTATACAAGTTGTTCAACTAAACACAATTTTTTAAAAAATTGATCATTTTTTAACCCTCTGAGGTCATTGGAATGAGTAAGTGTGAAGATGAACACTCAGCAAACTAATCTGGGTTACTTTTGCAACATTTTATTTTAATTAATTTTTTTAAAGATTTTTTTTTTAGTTTAACAGAGAGAGAGATCACAAGTAGGCAGAGAGGCAGGCAGAGAGAGAGGGAGAAGCAGGCCCCCCGCTGAGCAGGGAGCCTGACACGGGGCCCGATCCCAGGACCCCGAGACCACAACCCAAGCTGAAGGCAGAGGCCCAACCCACTGAGCCACCCAGGCGCCCCTATTTTATTTTTTTACAACACTTTAAAAGAGAGAAAAGTATAAGTGATGTATCCTCATTAAAGAGAACTTGAGGTAATAAAACATTATCCACAATTTCACCAGTTTTCCATTATTAAGCATGAAATATGTGATCAGAATGCAATGGGCTCTGATAAATACAGCAAAGAGAAGAATCATTGAAGAAATTGGGCGCATTAAGCCTGGAGAGAACAATCTAATTGTCCTGCAGACACTGGAGCTATTCTGGAGAAAATTAGGTATTTGGCATTGTTCACATTAAGGGTAGCAAACTCAAGTGCCCACAAGAGCCAAGGAATTTATATGTGCAAGTGCAGTAGGACAAGGTCACAGAGATAACAGGGTCATGGCGGGACTAAGGAGAACCTGTCTAAACTAAACAACCACAATTCAACTCCATCTGTTTGGGAAAACAAGCCCAGAGTTCCTAGAATATCTGTTTAAAAATTTTTTTTAATGATTTGCATATTTATTTGGGGGGGAAGAGATAAAGGGAGAGGGAGAGAGAGAATCCCAAGCAGATGCCCTGCTGACTGTGGAGCCTGACACGGGGCTTCAACTCAGGACCCCAGAACCTGACCTGAGCCTAAACCAAGAGTCAGATTTTTTTTTTTTTTAAGATTTTATTTTTTATTATTTATTTGACAGACAGAGATCACAAGTAGGCAGAGAGGCAGGCCGAGAGAGAGAGGAGGAAGCAGGCTCCCCGCTGAGCGGAGAGCCCCCGATTGACTCGATCCAGGACCCTGATCATGATGATGAGAGCAGAGCGAGCTTTAGCCCCACCCAGCCAAGAGTCAGATGTTTAACTGACAGTCAGCCACTCAGGTGCCCCTAGAATATCTGTTTTTATTTTTATTTATTTATTTTTAAAAGATTTTATTTATTTGTCCGAGAGGGAGAGAGAGAGCGTGCGCACAGGCAGACAGAGTGGCAGGCAGAGACAGACAGAGAAGCAGGCTCCCTGCTGAGCAAGGAGCCCAATATGGGACTCGATCCCAGGATGCTGGGATCATGACCTGAACCGAAGGCAGCCGCTTAACCAACTGAGCCAGCCAGGTGTCCCTAGAATATCTGTTTTTAAAGAAAAGCTAGAAATCCAGACATTTTCTTCGTTATCAATTTTTAAATATTGACGACTTAGTAAAGATAAAAATTAGCCTTGAGTGCATGCCAACCTCCCCTACCCAAAAAAAAGGAAAAAAGCCCTCTAAACCCACTTGTGCACAGGCATGAGGCATGGGGTTCTGACCTCTGCTCTCAAGGACAGAACTAAAAATGGCAGACGAAAGGCAGAGAGAGACGTTCCCCTTGCCAGAGAGGACAGCTGCTGGGAGAGCAGATCAAGCCTGATTCAGCCAAGAATCAAGCAGAGCTGAATGGCCTGAATGCCCCATCTAAGGTTGGACTAAAATATCTAACACTCTTCCAACTCTACAACTATTATTCTGTGACTTCAGAAAAGCTTTTCCCTTGTCAGCATTAGATGCAAAAGTACCCACTTTAAAAAGTCAGAACCCAAATAGAAAAAAAATGTGTTAACCAAATATGCATTATTTACATTAGGGGAAGAAAAGGTTTAAATGGCAGGAAAATGGATAAGTAAACCATGGTATTTTATAACACATGCAGCCCATTAAAGATGTCTACAAAGGCTATGTATGGAAGGACATTTGTGGGTGCCCCTCTTTCCCTTTAGAGGTTGTATGATTACAATTGTAGTCAAATGAAGCCCAGGGAAGACATAAGGTTCGAATGTTAATTTTGTTTGCAGAATATAGGTCTTTGGGGAAAGCAAGCTTACAATTCTTTTTCAGGTTCTGATGCTAATTATCACTGAAAACCTCACTCAGCAGTTGCAGAGATGGGAGAGGATGGTGAGAATTTTGTAAACTTAATTTTTTATGCTCTAGTGTGAGAATAGTCATGATGAAAAACCTTCCTTCCAACACGCATTGGGCAGTATCTTAAAACGTTTATGGTGCCTGACTCTTCAAGGTGCATGATCATTTTGGGGTGTTCTGTTGAATATGGTCTCTTATAAGACATATCCAATGACTGGCTTTTAAAAACTAAAATGTGCTACAACCGACTTCAAATAATCCACTGAAAAGCTACATTTCTGGACATTTTTTTCTTTCTTTCTCTAACCAGATAAAAACACTAACGTCACACTGTAAGAGAGTCACACTCCGCTCACGTGGTGTAATATGTTTACCGACCCCACACCCTTAGTAGCAATTAAAACATAGGTATGTTTTGCTTTAGTGACTGCGTTACCAAGAATTATAAGTTTTTGTAGAGGAGATAATCTAAATGCCTTGAGGGCATCTTGACCTATCAAATTGTTTCGAAATGCACACTATTCCCTAAGATAACTGCTAATTTGTGTTCATATCCTTCTGCTTTGGACTCTGGGTGAGTTATATGTGTACTGATAAATATTCATAGATAAATTTCCTGAATATTAGGAATTGTTAGAATTTGAAATAGTTGACTTTTTTTTTCCCTCCCTTGCAACACCCTCTATTCTGATAAATACCGATCCGTTTGGTGAAAAGTTTGAAATGAGAAAGGAAAACTACTCACTTGGAAAGCAATCCGTCAGGGCCTAAAGGGCTCATGAGATATTTGTCCACCGGTTTGTCGAACAGATGACGGGGCAACTGTAAGCGTTTGGTGACGTTATGGAGGTTTAAGGCGTACAGAGTTAGATCTCCTTCTTTATACCTTGGGCTAGAAGCAAATAGATTACTTCCTAAAAATATTTATCTAACTTAAGCAATATGAACTCAATTACAAACATAATCATGGATACTAAATATTAGTCTCTGTAATGATTCTGGGCCTTCTTTTTATCTTTCCTTTCACGATTACGGTAGACAGCTAATGTGGGCCTATTTGAACACACGATTGAAACTGCTGCCCCTCATGCTACCATTTTCTGGGTGAGAACATTCTGAGGTCTTTGCTGCTTTGTCAGGCTGAGTTGCTAGGAAGCTAGTCAGCCCAACCCTAATCAAACCTAGGGAGGTTAAATAATAACAAATTTTGTGGGTTCCTAGGAATTCAAATTATAAGCCATGTAAACAGGAGCTTTTCCTAGCCTTACGATAAAACTAAAACAAGTAAGAAAATTAAATCTATGGACACTTTTCAGAATTTCCATCCAAACCATTCTCCTACTTCCTAGTGGGTCCTCAGTATTTCAAGAGTTCCCACTCACCAGAAATCACGGGTGGCTTTATTTTGACTAGAATTATTATTTTAGTATCATCCCATCAGGAAGAGCATTATTACTGAAAGAAACGTTAAGTGGTAAAGGGTGTGTCGCATACTTACTGGTTGACATTGGTGCAATGAAGGTATACTCGAAGTTTACTTCTGTCTGGACCTTTCACACTTGCCATAAACACGTTGGTGCCCACCAATTTCTTGAACAGAAGAGATAGCCAATAATCCTAGTCGTGGTGGTTGGGTAGAGAAGGAATAAAAATAGATTTTTTAAAAAAAGATTTTATTTATTTATTTGTCAGAGAGAGAGAGTGTGTGCACGAAGGGGGAGTGTCACAGGGAGAAGCAGGCTCCCCACTGAGCAAGGAGCCCAATGCAGGACTTAATCCCAGGTCCCTGTGATCCTGAGTCAAAGGCAGATGTTTACCCCCAACCGACTGAGCCACCCAGACACCCTCCAAAATAGACCTTTACTTAAATATCTTTATTTAACAAAAATAGCGTGAGCAAATAGTTAATCCTACAAAGACTGTGTCTATTATCCTAGAGTATTTAAATGACTATATCTTTTTGATCCATGTTCCCACCACGAACCTGAAGGCAGTTTCTTGTTTGCTACTTTTTATCATTGGAGGACTATATCTGCACAATTCAGACGGCCATGACCACTAGGATATATACCTCAAGAATGTAATTCACTGGGGTGCCTGGGTGGCTCAGTGGGTTAAGCCTCTGCCTTTGGCTCAGGTCGTGATCTCAGGGTCCTGGGATCGAGCCCCGCATCGGGTTCTCTGCTCGGCGGGGAGCCTGCTTCCTCCTCTCTCTCTGCCTGCCTCTCTGCCTACTTGTGGTCTCTGTCTGTCAAATAAATAAATAAAATCTTAAAAAAAAAAAGAATAATTCATTGCTGAAGGAGTTTAAATATTCTTGTCTATCATCCAAGAATTCAAAGCAAAGCTCAAAGCAGAACTTTTAGATATACACATGTATACACACACACACACACACAAAGGCAAGTCTTTACCATAAAACATCTACCAGTTTAAGAGATTAAAATAATTTCCATTTTTTAAGATTTTTAAAAAATCTTAAGTAATCTCTACACCCAACATGGGGCTCGAACCCATAACGTGAGATCTAGAGTCACACGCTCCATCAACTGAGTCAGCCAGGCAGCTTTAAAATAACTTTAGAACCTTAGAAGCCCCCTTCATGAGTAAAGTAATGGATGAGGCAATGGTCATTACTGGCTATCAAGATAAAAAAAAAGCAGAGAGAGGGAGAGAGGGAGAGCGAGAGAGGGACAACCAGACATTACGTGCCTCTTGTGGGAAGCATGTGACATCTCCTGTGAAAAATTATTGCAAACCAAAACAAAAACCAAAAATCTGAATGAGCTCAAGCTTCCAGGTCTAACTGCCAGTTTACAAGAAACAGAGGAACTTGCTAAAGGATAGCACGAGAATGAATTTAGCAAAATCCAGAATGTGGGAAACACTATAGAAAAGATTACCTTTCTTTAATTAGCAAATTCCACAGGACAGAAAAGGGGATGGGAGGGGAAACTTGCAAACCAACAGACTTAAGAGATATTTCAGTCAAATGCAACATATGGGCCTTGTTTGTATTCTGATGTGAACGAGCTGACAACTAAAAACATTTGAGACGATAAGGAAAATGTGCAACGCCCACTCACAAACCTTCCGTGATACTGAGAGTTGAGTGTGAGTACTGTACAGCAGGATAATATCTTACGTTTGTGTAAAGGAGATGCACACGGACTTATTTACGGATACGGTGATACAGCTGAGATTAGCTTGAAAGTGATGCAGTGGCTGGGAGGTGAGGAGTGGGTAGGACTAGAGATTAAACATGAGTCGGGATTTATATGCTTTTTATATGCTTTTCTCTCTACTTTGAAACTTTCCATAATAAAAACTGTGTGTCTGTTTTTTGTTTGTTTGTTTGTTTTTTTAAAGAACGCTGCTCAGTCTATACCCCAAATCTTCCTTCTTCTGCTGAGGAAATGTAGATTCAACAGGGCAATCACATTTTGTTTCTCTGCTTACGTTCAAATTTTTCGTTCACTGGAGAGGAGCAGAATGAATTAAGTGTTTACGAAGGAGATCTAACGTCAGTGTGGTTTGGTGACTGTTAGAGTGGGAAGCATTCAGGCCTCAGAGCTGGGATTGGCCTGGGATTCTAGAGTAACATGGGACAGTTGTGACCTCCCCTTGACCAACCTTGTCTCAGTTTGAACTTCCTCATCTGAAAAATGGATCTAAGACACTGCCTTGCCAGCTTCCAGGATGGCTATGCAAATCAAACAAGAAAAGACCTGTAGAGGGCCTGGGTGTCTCATTCAGGTGGGCTTCTGACTCTTGATTTCAGCCCAGGTCATGATCTCAGGGTCTGAGACAGAGCCCGCCTCAGCTCCTCGCTCAGTGTGGAGTCTGCCCGAGATTCTCCCTCTCCCTCTGCTGCTTCCCCTTCCATGCCCGCGCCCTCTCAAATAAATAAATAAATGAAGTCTTTAATAAAATAAAATTAAATTGAATTTTAAAATCCCAAGTGGCCCAAATTAAAAACACTATTCTGCCTCTCAGTTTCTTCTTTTGGGACACACAAGTATGAAAACCGATGGTCACTAAGGTTTCCTCCAATTCGTCATTCCGCGGATTGGCTACCTACGAAACTACCCAGAGGACTGACTGTTCCTGGGGTTGGTACCAGGGGTGCTCAGTGTACTCCAGGCTATCGCGGCCGTGGGGAGCCGACGGTTACTTACAGGGAGAGGTTCGAAGTTTTCATCCACTAAGTGGTAGTTTCCAGCCCCGAAGAGCACTTGCCTCATCACCACTTCTATGCCCATCCTGGCCGACAGGCCCAGTTTATCCAGCCACCTGGAACAGAGTGCGGCCCAGCTCACTTCAGGTTTGGAAACCAAAAAAACTCAGTTCTAATTACACGCTGTTCTGATAGATTCATCTATGTGGGAGGAATTGACAGGAAGTCAGAAAAGTGCTACTAATTATAAACAAGCCATTCCAATGAAATGGAGACTGCCCTTCCCCTCACTTGTTCCCACACCTGAGCATGATAGCAAACCCTAGAATACTATTAATATGCCACAGGAGTTTCTTTCAGGGTAAGAAAACATCTGCAAAGCAGAGTGGACAAATTCTCACCCTACAGGCAGTCACTCTCCATCTTGCCAGATACTCTCCCCACCTCCCCACTCCCAGGCCCACGTGAGGAAGAAAATGTTGAAGAAGAAAAGGCAGCTTGTAGTCACCAGGAGTAAAACATAAAGCAAGTAGAATCACACCTAGACTTTCATGACTATCTCCTTGCACACCCTCCATCTTCGGCTAACAGCAAGACAAACATCTTGATTCTTAACTCTCCTCCTCATGGCCCCATGAGATAAAAGGATTTGTTCTTTATTCTGGATTCACAGGAATGAGGTTAGGAGGGGAACAAGAAAAATTCTCTGTGTGAGGATATAGACCTATTAAGACCATTGATCGAGTTATGGAATGTGAGTAAACCAGTTGTTTAAAGGCATCAAGTTTGTGGTGGCTGGATGATGAGGGTGATTTAGTTAAGTCTTCAAACTCACTGGTGGCTCCCCTGGGGTGACCTCACACTTCAGACTCTAAGCGCCTTGGGAATCTATGAAGAGAGCTACAGGTACACTAAGGATCCCTCTCAGACTCAAACCTCGAGAGGCACTCTGACGATCTCTCTCAGAGGATGGAACCCTTGGCGTATTTATGGGCCATAATTAAGGAACAGCACTTCTAAAGCAACTCATTCATACAGTGATTAATTTGGGACACCCGTTCGAGATGTCCAACAAACATGAGTAAACATGTTATTGCAAAATCTGGCATGAGTTATGGGTCTCAGCCAAAAAAACCGTCTTCGATCAGCTTTTTGGCTGATGAGCTGCTTCAGCAGAAGCTGTTTGATAAAGGGCCGGGAGGACGTCGCAGCCTGTCCCGCGGTGGTACCGATGCACTCACATGAAGCCGGCCGCAAAGGTGTTGGACAGCAAGGGCGCTCCCCCGCCGTACGCAGAGCTCGTTTCTCCTAACCAAACCTTCTTGTGGGGTCGGGTCTCCTCAACAACCTGTGAACAGGAGAGTCCCCATTATATTTGCAAACAAGCCGACCAGCTGTGGTGCTGCAGATTAATGACGTTCAAAACCTCGTATTCCCAGAACGAGTTGTCCAACACGGTTACAGAACATGTTTGTGGTCACTCAGGTCTCGGGCAGTTTACTTTTATTAGAATACTCTGTGGAAGGAGTTTAAATCATCCCCTTCCTATGGCCTTGGAGAGTTAACTCTACCGAAGGGCTACTGGAAGTGTCTTTAATTTTTAATCAATACACATGGGTGAGGCCTGATGCTCAGGGGACTGAAGGTGAGTGAGTCAAAGAAAACATGGAACCGTGTCTACAGATGGAACGAAGAATCGGCGAGACCGCGGAATAAAAACTGGCTTCGTGGATGTCCCTCCTCATCCCTGGTTTGGCCTTTGGCAGTATCTGTCACCTGCGGTCAGCTGTGGTCTGGAGGCAGATGGCCCTCCTTCCGACCTATCACCAGGAGGTCCCTGGTAGCCTAAGGCCACGTCACAATACGGCTGTCATGCGTCTCACTTCCTCGCATCACGGAGGCGTCTTCTCATCTCACATGTCCCAAGAAGAGTGAGTGCAGTACAATAAGGTGTTTGGAGAGAGACCATATTCACGTAACTTCCATTATAGTATATTATTAAAATTGTTCTGTTTTATTACTATTGTTGTTAATCTCTTACTGTGCCTAATTTATAAATCAAAGTTTATCATAGGAAGGTACCTGTAGGAAAGAGTATTTATAGGGTTTGATATTATCTCAGCATCCGCTGAGGGTCTTGGGCCATATCCCCTAGAGATAATGGATCACTCTCCTTTAGGGGAAAAAAAAAAAAAAAAAGGCTGTTACCTGGAAAATTTTTTGCACAGATGAAGTAAAAGTGTCCAGCACATCAGGGTTTAGGAAATCTTCTTTGGTAGCAATTCGCCCATTCAAGTAGTAGCTAAGTCATTCAGAAAATATTCAGAACAAAATGGCAAACCGTGCTTCCCGCTCTTCAGTTAACCGGCTCTCTGGCTCTCCCTCCCACCTCTCCCCACCCCGCTGGTACACGCGTGAGTATCTTTAAAAGGCGACAATTCCAGCAAGAGGAGACCAAGATGGAAGAGGATCAGTTATTATTTCCGTTTTTTAAAAGATTTTATTTATCTATTTGACAGAGAGAGGGGGAAAGAGAGAGTGCAAGCAAGGGGAGAAGCAGGCTCCCCGCTGAGCAGAGAACCAGCCGTGGGCTGGATCCCAGGACCCCGGGATCCTGACCTGAGCCCAAGGCAGAGGCTTAGCGGACTGAACCCGCCCCCCCTCCCCGCCGCCGGCGCCCCTCAGTTATTCCTCTTGAAAACACTGGAAGTGCAGGTGCTTGTAGGCTACCTGTCCCTCGGAAGCACATTGATTTTAGCTACTTATCCGCTTCATGATTTCAATGATAGTATGCCTTGATCTTATAGAAACTACCACATTATTTAAAATAAAGTTTAAATTTTTGTTTTACTAATATTAAAAGACTAGTACAGTGTTGCTTGAGAGATTGTTTCTTACTTGAACTATGTCAATTAGCAGTTAAATGGAAATAATTTTTTGAAGCTAAGTAGTAAGTAAAACTAGCACTAGCTTCATAGCATAAGAGCAGGAGATGTACTTACTGGTGCCATGTGACCGAATCAATCACTTCTCCCCCAGCCTTCAGGAAACTAGAAGAAAAAGTCTATTATGACCTTTACTTAATCTTCATACGCACAGGGTTTTATTTCCTGGAAATGGGCTGGTTACTGCCTTAGCCTCAGGCAAACACAAACTTCCTAACTCTGATACAAACTATATTATCGGTTCCACTGGCCCTTGGATCCTTGGTATTCAGAGCCAGTCGATGTCTCCTCTTTTGGGAAAACATCTGCTTTGGTGCGAATGGTTTAGTAAGAGGCAGGCTGTTGAGAATTCTCCACCAGAGAGAAATACTATTTTTACAAAGAGTAGTTCTGCTTTCTCTAGTTCCTACCTCCTCAGTATCTTGACAGTCTTTCCTCGGGGCTGGCCAACATCAGGACCATAGAGATTTGAAGTTTTGAAAGTGGTTTTTTCTAGAAGGTTATGCAACTTGACAAAATCTTCTCCTAACTGCAATCCATCGATGAAAATACCAGCCTTCTTGCGGAAACTGTTCGGTTCTGAAAGACAGCAGTTCTCAAGGTAGTCACGTACCTAAGAATTTTGTATTTGAAAACAAACTTAAAATGGCATATAAAAGCACAAAAACATTTCCCAGTTACAAAAACTTAGAATTCAAAGGCAAGGGGCTCCTGAGTGGCTCAGTCCTTGAGCACGTGCCTTCAGCTCAGGGCATGATCCCAGGGTCCTGGGATCATGACCCGAATCAGGCTCCCTGCTCAGTGGGAAGCCTGCTTCTCCCTCTCCCATTCCTCCTACTTGTGTTGCTTCTCTCACTGTCAAATAAGTAAATAAAATCTTAAAAAAAAAAAAGAATTCAAAGGCAAGAAAAGGAAAACCCTGCATTATGAAAAAGATATTTCAGTTAAACACAAATGCAATTGACATTACTAAAGTGTGAGGGAGTATTACAACTTATTATTAACTTATTATTATTATTAAACTTACTATTAAACTAATGGATACTTGAGGAATAGTCTATATCCAACGAGTTGTCTTCAGCTCAAGCGTAACATAAACTAGGATTCACAATAGGTTCTAGGATATATAAAGGAGTGTTCTGCCATAAGCAATTCCAAAAATTGCGTTGTTGAGCACTGCTACAAGTGTGCCGAGCCAAAAGTATATTTGATAATATTTAAGATAATGTCATAAATAGGAACAACTAAGCCAAAGGGGAATCTCCTTGCTAATAAAATGTTCCTGGGGGCACTTACCATTGCCTAGTTCCCAAGAAATGTTATAATTCTTGGAAGAGCAATAGGCCAGGAGCAACTGAGCGTTAGAACTGTTCCACTGCAAATCTGCTGTTCGTAGTAAAGCGTTTAGCCCAAAGATCAAGTCCAGTCCTGAGCAGTTTGCAAAAGAATACAGCATATCCACGGAGCTTTCTAGAAGAAAAACACTGCAATTTAATGGCTGGGTCAGCACTACAATATTGAAGGCCTCTAGATTTGTTCTCCAGCGAAATTACTATTTTGGTTGTTAAACTGAAGGAATTATAGTCCTAATGAGTGACGACTATAATTATAAATACGAGACAAAAATTGGACAGGCAAATTAAATAATTAAAAATCAATAGGACTTCATTTACTTCAGCTGTTGATTCAACTTTCCATGCTGAACCATGTGAAGTATCAGAAACTTTGGTCTGGCCCTCACGTTTTGTTCAAATGACCTCAGAGGAACTCAAGCCCAGGCCAGACAGTCAGTCATTAGTCAACATAAGCCACACTGTTCATAACTGAAACATCTCTGCTCACAAACTCAGTCACAAAATATTTTGGTAAGTTTAATGATATTTAAAACATTCTTTTGGAAAATTCATGTATTAGGTTTATTAATCTTAAATAAGTAAAATTTGACATTAAAAAATTGGCCTAGGGCCACAGATCTGTGGTTTCCAAACTACGTGCCAAGACATCCTGGCAAGCCTCAAGAAATTTACCACACAGCTGTCAGATTTAGCAAATGAAAATACAGACAACTAGTTAAGTTTGGGCTTCAGATAAATGAGGAATAATTTTTACTCTATGTCTATGCAATATTTGAGAAATACTTACAGTAAAAAAATTAGTTTTTCTGAAATTCAAACTCAGTCAAGCAGCTTATTCACACAGGCACCACAGGATCCTTTAGATGCGCAAGGGAAACATCAACTTTGTTGGACACAACAAGAACTATTACTAGTAGGTTCTTGGACCTAACAAGTTAATAATTGAAACTCTTAGGTATTTACATGGGGCTAGGTAAGATAAATTTAAAATTTAAAAAAATTAGAATCACTTAAGTGCCATAAAGATTTGGGAACTTTTGAACTCAGCTTTTCTAACCGTCGGCTAGTCTAAAGTCACTACTGAGAGTGGCTACGATGTCCGTTTGAATATCATCTTCAAGTTGGGTATCATATGCACAATAAGCCTGTAATTTTCATGTATACTTAGAGTTATTTGTTTACTGGAGATCCACTCTTGAGCTCTCCTTGTTTAAAACAATCTAAGTGAGTTACTGGGCAAGCGTAGTAGAACGACCCTCAGTGTAATATTGCCGGTGGAGGCTGGCAGGCAGGAACATCCCTCGCGAGTCGTTTGAGGTATGTTAGGTGTGTGCTGTGTCACCCACATCTGCAGAGCCTGTCTGTCATCACGCAGTTACGGATAACAGGGTGGAAAAGCTCTCCAGTCCTGTGGCCCAGCTTTCTCCTGGATCCTGAGCCACAGCTGGGAAGGCACAGAGCCTTGGGACTGCTGAGTTCTCCCCAAACTGCCACCCTCATTTTCCCAGGAGGAAACTGACACCCAAGGAAAGGAGGTGCTTTGCCCAAGGCCACAGAGCTATTTGATGGCAGCGTCATCACTAGAGCCTGCTGTAAAGGGTGACTCGACTGTCCTGTCACAGCTCCAGGTTAACATTCATACTGCAAAACCAGGAAGTTTCCCGGATCAGGAATCCCAAGGCCTGAGCTCCAGGACACACTCTCCCACTTACAGACTGTGTAATTTGGTGACGGTGGCTGTCTGCCCCGCCTCAGCCACGGATCCACGATCCTGGAACTAGCACCAAGAGGTGTCTACTCACAAAATCGAGGTTGAAATGACATGGATCAAAACCCACTGTGAACCATAAATACCTTCACAGATATTAGGGACTGTCACTACCTAGTCTCTCTGTGGCATTTTCAAAAAACCTAGAATGCTTGCATTTCAGAGTATTTATTCAACTCATACTTGACTCTTTGCCTATTTCATTTTTCCAAACGCACTTGGAATTTATATGGCTTAAAATTCTATTATATGCTTCCTACAGCATAATAGTAACATCTCCTAGAATAAGGGCTAAATATTACTGAGTTGGAATCTACTCTTTAAAAAAAACCAACCCAGTCAGCCTACTCTGTCCTCAAAATAAGAACAATATGAAAACTCACAGCTAAGGGGCGCCTGGGTGGCTCAGTCCATTAAGCATCTGCCTTTGGTTCAGGTCATTATCTCAGGGTCCTGGGATCGAGTCCCGCAGTGGGCTCCCTGCTCAGTGGGGACCCTGCTTCTCCCTCTCCCTCTGCCTGCCACTCCCCCTACTTGTTTCTCTCTCTCCTTCTCTCTGACAAATAAAAAATAAAATTAAAAAGAAAAGAAAACTCACAGCTAATTTTCCAATTCCCAATCATTACCCTTATTGTACAAGAGGGTGGAAAGGTCCCTGGGACAAGGATAATGTAAAGGACACCCTAAAACTGGCACTGATTCTTTCCTTGGGGATATGCCACGTCTGTTTACTTAAATGTGTCCACTTCCAGTGTGGGAGCGGGTGGTGGAGGCGGAGGAGTCAGGTCATGCGGGAGAGAGGTGGAGAAGGAGAGCAAAGTATTAGCTCATTAAGTATTTGAATAAGGAAGTTTCTTCCTAAGTCACACCCAGAATTACATCTGTAACGTTGCCTCCTTTTCCTGCCTAAACAGGGTTACACAGGTTATAGTCTCGTGACAGACGTTTTTGTCATCTTCTACTTAAGAGAAACCCATCATCCAATGGGTTGTATAATTGGAAAATTTACCTATATCTTCTAGGACACCTGTTTTAAGGGTGTAGGCCACTGACTAAGCAATTAGTCAGTGCCGTGATAGACACATTTAAGGACAGGGACTGTCCTTGCCACCACAGACTTCTGCAATCTCTTCCATTGGACAACGCCGGCTCAAGCTCCTCAGGCATTACCAACCTCAGCCGTCAGGGCAGAACAATGTGTGGAAACACCTACAGGCTTCTGAGGTACTTCTCCCGATAATGAGCTGGTGTCTACACTAAACACAGTACATTCCTATCTATGTTTCTAAGACATGTATGTTTAAATGAAAAATTTCAAACCAGGAGTCAAACGTTTCCGAATATAAATAAACTATCCATATTTGTTAAGTATTTTAGCCATAATGATATACTGTATGGTGACTAACATAACATAATTAAAAAAAATAAATAAATACTTTAGCCAACAGGATGGCTGCAGTTATAATGACCTACTTACATAGTTAGTGAAGGAATTTTCTTCTGGTGTAGGAACTATGAAGGTCCTAGTCCCAGAGGCAAGGTAAGATGTGGATTCCAGAAAGACTGTGTAAGGTAGGAAACTGATAAACTGGTATAACATTTAACATGAGCAAAATAAAGTAGAAATCAATAGATTACCTAATACCAGGCAGTCCTCTCTTAGCAGACCTGTATCGTAATGATTTATTATACGTGATGGCTTACTGCTATGGGTCTCTTGTACTTTTGTCATTCCCTTCATGGGATTGAGACGGCCCTGCATTATGCAAAATTCCATTCAATCATAGATCATGTTATTAAAGTGTCAGAGTTGTTCACCTTTCCCCTTTAAAATACAATAAATAATTTAGAGGACTGCATTATCTATTAACATGTAAACCATTTTCTGATTTCTTAGGTGTCACATCTTTTCTGTACTTTATAAATAAAAAATATTTTAAAAAACCCATTGGAGGGACGCCTGGGTGGCTCAGTTGGTTAAGCGGCTGCCTTCGGCTCAGGTCATGATCCCAGCATTCTGGGATCGAGTCCTGCATCGGGCTCCTTGCTCAGCAGGGAGCCTGCTTCTCCCTCTGCCTCTGCCTGCCACTCTGTCTACCTGTGTTCACTCTCTCTGACAAATAAATAAATAAAATCTTAAAAAAAAAAACCCATTGGATATGTTGAAATCCCAATAGTATACAGTAAAACCTTACAAAGACAAATAATCTACTTCTAACAATGTGCTCTTAGAGATGCCGAGTGACTCAAATTAACTATGAGATAATTTATTTTTCAAAAATCAAAAGACAGTTGTAGGGTATCCAAGCAGGTTATTCCCTTAACTGAGATCTGGGGCAACATCATCCCTTAGTTGGGTCTAAAACATCAACTTGCAGATAGAAATATTTTTCATAGTTAAATAAGGATTGCTTGTTTCAGTTGTTTTAAAGCCCTACATGACAACATCATCCCGTTCTGAAGACTTGATAACTGTTTCAGTGAATGGAAATAAATTCCTGGTTCATCAAGCTAGTTCTATGTCTGCAAAGCCACAGTGGAAAGAAAAAGAGAGAAATGCTCGATGGCCAGCACTGTCTGGTATGACTCAGGCTTTCACTGCCTAATGGTACAGCAACTTGTAATAGGGGTTGCTTTTGGGAGAAGAGATGGAATGGATGACGATGTGTGAATGTTTTTCACAACTTGCTCTTTATTCCCCTAAAGATTTATTTTTATTTTTAAGTAATCTGTACACTCAGCATGGGGCTCGAACCCCCAACCCTGAGATCAAAAGTCACAGGCTCTACTGACTGAACTAGTCAAGCACCCCATTATTTACTCTTCATACTTTTGTATTTTATTCTCACACGTGGAATGTATCTGTGTCTTCCCCTGGCTTCCTAGTTGCTCAGAACAGTAAAGGTCATTATCGGCTCGTGAGTATATGATTTCTAGATTTTACTTCATGGCTAATAGGCAAAGTCAGGGGAAGAAAAAAAAAATCAGAAGTTTTGGGTTCAAGATTTCCCATTAACTCTTGACACAACTGCTATAGGGCTTACGTGGTTCAAGCCCAAGTTCAAGCTACCCATGTATTTTGGGGGCTGCGGCATCATCTCTTACTTGAGTAAGTGCTGTTCTTGAACTTTTTCTGAAACTGTTCTCTGAGCAGCAATCGTTCTTGAAGGGGCCACTCCATCTGCAGCCTCTTCTCTACATCAGAAGGGATGGATCCAGACTCGCAAAGATCTACAAGTGGGAGAAACAGTTTAGAGAATCTATTTTCACAGGAGTAAGGCTGCAATCCCATACATTTATTTTATTACCTATTTCTGTGACCAAAGCAAGATAATTACATTTCTGGTTTTTAGGTATGAGGTCAGAGAAAGATATATCCTGTTACACACATCAAATTTGCTGGCTAATCAGTCACCACACACACAAGTGCGCGCGCACACACACACACACACACACACACCCCAAAGGGCAATTTTCCTAAGAAACATTAGAAATACCCTGGACACAGATACACTGGACATAACTTCAAGTTATTTAACAATTCAGAAGGCTCTCAGAAACTTAAAATTGCTAGACAACCCAACCGAAGAAAACATAGTTCAGTTCTCTTAAGATTCACTTTCAAAATACACAGAAATTTGTTTTGCTGGACTCTATCTGCTTCGTGATGATTTCCTCTTGCCATAATGGTGGGACAGGAAATATCAATTTGTTTTTTTTCCCTTCAAATATGGTATCCTCAACGCTTCTGAGACCACAACATGGACAACTGGACAAGTCAACCACTAGGCTGTCGTGCAGATCGTGCTTCTTTATCACAAGGTGGCAGAGCTGCCGGGCGCTGGCTGCCAGGGCAGGCTGACCCGCCAACAACTTCCTTTCTCGGAAGCTGCACATTTTGGCTTCTGGCAGCCTGTGCCTCATCCATCCCTGTGCTCAAAAAGATGTTTCAGAAGCACTTGACATCCCCCACCACCCACCACATATACACACAGGATGAGGAAAATGATGAGCAAAGGAGAGTTTCCTGTCTGAACTGAAGAGACCCTGCAAACACACATGACTGATGGGAATGGTCAAGTCTAACATAAATTATTCCAATATGCCGTTTTAAGAGAATTCTCCCATTTTTTTTCACTTTTTCTAATTACTCTTCTATCAAGTTTAGCCCAATTACCTATTAACTGTTCTGGACACTTCCTAACTGAGGAGAATATGTAAGAGATGAAATATGGACATATTACTCACTAACATATGTGCATACATCATTATAATTCAACTATATATACAGCATACTTTTCATAATTGCTACAATAATGATTTAACTTCCACCTGATGTCTGCATAGCACTTATGAAAGATGTAGGGCACGTCCTCCTTGCTCCCTGAAGCAGGTTCCCAGGGGGAGCCAACAGGCTTCCAAATATCAGAATCCCCCGAGGAGCTCGCCAAACTCGTAATCTAAGGTTGGAACACAGAGCCCAAATACTTGAACACACCTCAGGGGACTACGATAATCAACAAAGTTTCACAACCACTGCCCAACAAATCAAATCGTAAAATCCATTCGAAGAAGCAGAGCGCATCGCCACGCCCTCTTCTTGTACCTTCCATTCACATTCTATTTTCAGAATAAATGGGTTTCAATCCATTGCTTGTGTCTTCAGCTGGAAATACTCTTTTCAGTGTGACACATTTCTGTTCCCACACTCCCACTAAGCAGCCGTGTCCTTCAGCTACAATCATTGTTCTATTTACAGCACAATTAACTCTCAGTTATGCCCAGCACAATTTTTTGTGTGAGTCTCACGTTCCTGAAAACATTGGGAGGAGGAAACCTGCCCCCTGCTCCCCCCTTTTGTGAGAGTGCCTGCTTGGGCAGTCGGGAGCCCTGGATTTCTTGCTAATTGTTAGATGTCAGCCGGAACACTGCTCTGAGAACGCTCAAGACTGACTCAAGTGAATTAAAACGTATTGTGAATCTTTAAAAGTTCACCCTGGTTGACTTGAGACTGCCAGTAACTCCTCTCTTCAAAGGTTGGTTCTTTTTGGGGATCGAAAATGAGAAAGTCCGTCTTGGTGCCACCAAATCGCAGGTATGCCGGAGACAAACCTCTTGCCAAAGTGCGAAGCTTCGGAGACCTGTTAGGAGACAAGCAAGAAACTAAAGGCATGTTTTCCAGGACAATCCAGTCAAACACGTTCACTCTTGAGGTGGATCTATCTCTTAACAGGTAGCCGTACGGGGCCTAGAGGGAGAAGTCTTATCGCTATACCAGGGAAGTCTTCTCAGTCTGAATCTTTCTCAGTGCAAGGTCACACGTCTAGCTGCCTGCAGGCGACTTGAAGCTCTGACTCTGGCAAGAACTTATATTTTAATTTGACAAGTAGGACAATGTTCAGAACTTTCAAAGCACTCATAACCTTTTATCATTAATGGAGGGAAAGAGGTTAAAAGAGTGGGCACTATAGGAAAGAGGAATCTGTGTTTATTTTATTTTATTTTTTTCTTAATTTAATTTTATTTTTCCAGTGTTCCAAGATCCAATAGTACATTAAGAAGATTATCCACCATGACCAGGTGTGATTTATCCCTGGGATGCAAGGGTGGTTCAGCATTCGCAAATCAATCAACGTGACAGAACAGATCAGTAAGAGAAGAGAGAAAAACCACATGGTCCTCTCAACTGATGCAGAAAAAACATTTGACAAGACACAGCATCCATTTCTGATTAAAACTGTTCAAAGTATAGGGATAGAGGGAACATTCCTCAACTTCATAAAATCTATCTATGAAAAACCCACAGCAAATATCATCCTCAATGGGAAAAAGCTCACAGCCTTCCCGTTGAGATCAGGAACACGACAAGGATGCCCACTCTCACCACTCTTGTTCAACATAGTGTTAGAAGTCCTAGCAACAGCAATCAGACAACAAAGAGAAATAAAAGGTATCCAAATGGGCAATGAAGAAGTCAAACTCTCTCTCTCTCGCACATGACATGATACTTCATATGGAAAACCCAAAAGACTCCACCCCCAAACTACTAGAACTCATACAGCAATTCAGTAACGTGGCAGGATACAAAATCAATGTATAGAAATCAGTGGCTTTCTTATACACTAACAATGAAAATACAGAAAGGGAAATGAGAGAATCGATTCCATTTACTATAGCACCAAGAACCATAAGATACCTGGGAATAAACCTAACCAAAGAGGTAAAGGATCTGTACTCGAGGAACTACAGAACACTCATGAAAGAAACGGAAGAAGACTCTGTTTCTTTGAAAAATAGATTGTCTTCAAAAATGTTATATTCCCAGGACCCCTGTGTGGCTCAGTAGGTTAAGCATCAGACTCTTGATTTTGACTTGGGTCATGATCTCGGCGTCTTGGGATGGATCCACGTCAGGCTCCATGGTCAGCGGGGAGTCAGCTGCTCAGGATTCTCTCCCTCTTCACCCCCCAACTTGCGCTCGTGCTCTCTCTAAAATAAATAGATCTTGGGGCCCCTGGGTGGCTCAGTCAATTAAGTGCCTGCCTTCAGCTCAGGTCATGATCTCAGGCTCCTGGGATGGAGCCCCACATGGGGGGGTGGTCCTTGCTCAGCAGGGAGCCTCCTTCTCCCCCCCCCTCAATCTCTCTCTCTCACTCAAGTAAGTAAATAAATAATCTTTTTTTTAAAGATTTTTTTTTATTCATTTATTTGACAGACAGATCACAAGTAGGCAGAGAGGCAGGCAGAGAGAGAGGAAGGGAAGCAGGCTCCCCGCGGAACAGAGAGCCAGACGCCGGCCTCGATCCCAGGACCCTGGGATCATGACCTGAGCCGAAGGCAGAGGCTTAACCCACTGAGCCACCCAGGTGCCCAGTAAATAAATAATCTTTAAAAATTATGAAATAAAATAAATCTTTTTAAAATGTAAAAAAAAAGTTTATGTTCTCAGATAAGTTCATAAATGAGTTAAGAGTCTTCCTTTTCTCCCTAACTCTGGCTTTCAAAGAAACCATCCTTCTGAATTCCAGTCAAATGAATGAGAATTAGATAAGATTCTGATTCCTAATTTGACACGTATTATGCATTTATTTGAGGGAAAGAGAGAAAGATAGCTTGCACAAGTGGGGGGGGGGCAGAGGGAGAGAGAATCCCAAGCGGACTCAGCACAGAACCCGGTTTGGGAAGGGGGTGGTGTTCGATCCCATGACCCTGAGATCATGACCCGAGTGCGAATCAAGAGCGGGCGCTTAACCGACGGAGCCCCGCAGGCGCCCCCCGCAAACACGCGTGTTTCCACAGGCGCACCGGCCATTCCGAAGCAGCGCCAGGACGGCGCACAAAGGGGACCCTAACCCGAGCTCTGGGCTGGAGGCAGGGGGTGCTCGAGGTTTGGGGGAAGTAGCTTCACTGTTCGGTACCCAAAAGGAATAACTCGGATCCCGGCCAAAGCCAGCGAGGTGGGGCGGACGGAGGCGTCCCCGGTGAGGGAGCGGCCTGCCTGGGGCAGGCAGAGAGCGCGGCCCTGGAGAGGGAAGGTGCGGCCGGAGCCGCGGGAGGGGGCAGGGAGCGGCCGGAGGGGGCGGACGGCGGAGGGCCCGGGAGCCCGCAGGGCCGCGCGTCTGCGAGGGCGACGTGCAGCTCCGGAAGCCCTTGGAGCCGGCACAGGGCCTCGCCAGGCCCCTGTTCTAGAGCGGAGTGTCGCCTGCCGTGCGGACAACTGACAGAAGGACCCAGACTGCGGGCGCCTTGACGTACCCCGGACGGGACGGGCTGAGACAGGCGACAGCCGCGGGGTGGAGAGAGGGGGTGAGTCCAGGACACCTGTGGGGGCAGAAACACGGGGCCTGGTGTCTGACTGTGGGTTACAGAAGAGGCGAGGCTTCCCCCGGAGGCCGGTGACACTCGCTGAGACGAAGAACCGCTGACGGCCGCGAGACGGGGGTGAGGCCGGGGGAGGGGCTCCGCCCCGTCGAGCTGCACGTGGTCATGTCCGGCCCGGCCACGTGTCCTGCCCGAGCGCAGGGACACACCAGATGGGACGCGGGACGAGGGGTCCTCGCCCAAACGCAGTGGCCGGTCACCCCCGGCCCGAGGGCGGAGACGCGGCCCCTCCGCGGATGCGGGAGCTCCCCCGAGTCCCCGCAGGCTGGCCCCGGCCCCTGCCCTCGGTCGGGCACCGGCCGCGTCCGTGGCACCGTGACTGCGTTTGAAGACAGGAAGCTCACGTGGACGTTCCGAGCGGCTGCCGCAGAGACGGACGCCGTCGGGGAAACGGAAGGAAAACGCGCAAAACGCGCCGCCACAAGGGGCCGCATCTGCCCCAGGACCGTGTCTGCGCCCAGCCTGGGCCCGTCCCCAGAGCCCCGGAGCCCGCCGGGCGGAGGCAGCGACCGCAGCACCGCGGCGCACGCCCCGTCGCGCGACCCTGCTCCGACGGTCCTCGGATCGCGCGGCTCCTCCGCGTTCGCTGGGTTCACCCCCAGGCCCCCCAGCGCGCCGGGCCGGAAGGAGAAGCTCCTGAGCGCCCAGGCGGGAGCCCGGCCCACAGCAGGTGCTCAGGAAATATTCCTGAAGCGAATGAGCCAGCGAGTCCCCTGAGGAAGGGCAAGTGGGGCCAGACCAAGCTCGTCCGTCTCCTGAACACAGTCCAAACCCAGTGCTTCGGCTCCTGCCGAGTAAAGGAACCCGCGTGTGTCAAGGTTCTGGTATTAGAGACCTTTTTGCTGGTCTCCTTTGCAAGGGAGCATTTTCTCGTTTCGAGAACACAGCGGCGATGCCCTCTGACAAACGCCAGAGCTTAGACAGCTGCAAAACGTGTCATACATGCAGACCTGATCAACGCTCCACTAGTCCTAGCACACAGGGGGCGGCTGCAGGGGGCGGGGGGTGGAGGTGAGGGGGAGGGAGGGCCGTTGGGGGGAGGGAGGGGAGAGGTGGTGGGGGGAGGTGGTGGGGGGAGGTGGTGGGGGGAGGTGGGGGGGAGGTGGTGGAGGGAGGTGGTGGGGGGAGGTGGTGGAGGGAGGTGGGGGGGAGGTGGGGGGGGTGGAGGTTGGGGGGGAGGTTGGGGGGGCGGGGGGTGGAGGTGAGGGGGAGGGAGGGCCGTTGGGGGGAGGGAGGGGAGAGGTGGTGGGGGGAGGTGGTGGGGGGAGGTGGTGGGGGGAGGTGGGGGGGAGGTGGTGGGGAGGTTGGGGGGGCGGTGGGTGGAGGTGGGGGGGAGGGAGGGACGTTGGGGGGAGGGAGGGGAGAGGTGGTGGGGGGAGGTGTGGGGGGAGGTGGTGGAAAGTGGGGGGCGGTGGGGGGGAAGTGGGGGGCGGTGGGGGGATCCACTACCTCCACGACAATATGGAAATAAACAAAAAGACCCACATCAAAGCGGCCGCAGGTTCTCTGCTCCCCGGCAGCTTGTGAGGGGAAAGCAAAGTCCGCGGGAGTCTCGGCTTTACCTTCTGGGTGACAACACGCTGCTTCTCCAGCCCCCGAGGCGGGCCGCCGCGGCTCCTGCGGGCTGACAGCCCGTTGTGAGGCTCTGCCGAGGAGCTGCGAAACTGCGGGCGGTTTGAAGTCACGCGGGGTGGGAGTGTTATACCACAGAAACCAGAAAAATCAGGAAAGAAAAGAAAAGAAGAAAAAAGTCGAGCCCAAACCAGTCTCCCTTCTCCCCCAGAGCCCGTCGCTGAACTGCTCGAGCGCACAGGGCAGCAATTCACGGCGGGGAAGCGGGCAGACCCCTCAGGAGATTATGTGACGGGAGAGAAGGCCCAAGCCTGACGTCTGAGGACATCAACCATTTAGGACAAGCTAGAGAAAGAGGTGAGGTGTTACAGAGGTGGGGGAACCCCCAGAAACAGAAGTGACCCAGACCCGAAGGGATGAGAACGGTTCATGGTCAACCTCGCCAGATGCTTCCAAGAGACTCCAGAACCGAAAGCCACACAGCGGCGCCTTCAACAGGGAAACTGACTCCCTCACGGGAGTGGAGGCTGGAAACCCGAAACTGAGGTGTGGGCAAGGCCACGCTGCCCACGGGGGAAGGGCCTGTCCCAGGTCCCCCCCGGCTTCCGGTGGCTCCCTGCAGCCCAGGCACCCACCACTCCAGTCTCCACAGCGCCTTCTCTCTGTACATAGGCGTCTCCACATTTCCTCTTCTTGTAAGGACATCAGTCAGAAGGGTTGAGGGCCACCTCCATTCCACTACAACTAGGACTTTTAAAAAAGTTATTTATTTTTAAATTTCTTTTCAGTGTACCAGAACTCATTGTTTATGCACCACACCCAGTGCTCCATGCAGTACGTGTCCTCCTAATGCCCACCACCAGGCTCACCTTCCATCCTCCCACCGCCCTCCCCTGCAAAACCCTCCGTTGGTTTCTCAGCGTCCACAGTCTCTCATGGCTCGTCTCCCCCTCCGATCCCCCCAACCCCCTTCTCCTCTCCGTCTCCCCACGTCCTCCGTGTTACTCCTTGTGCTCCACAAGTAAGCGAAACCGTAGGATAACTGACTCTCTCTGCTTGACTTATCTCACTCAGCATCATCTCCTCCAGTCCCGTCCATGCTGATACAAAAGTTGGGGATTCGTCCTTTCTGATGGAGGCACCATACTCCATAGTACTTTTTAAAAAGATTTTATTTATTTAGTTGACAGAAAGAGAGCAAAAGCAGAGGGAGCTACAGGCAGAGGAAGAAGCAAGCTCCCCGCTGAGCAGGGAGCCTGACACGGGGTTTGAGCCCAGGACCCTGAGGTCATGACCTGAGCTGAAGGCAGAGGCTTAACCCACTGAGCCACCCAGGCGCCCCTCACTACAACTAGTTCTTAACTAATTGTATGTGCAATGGCACTATTTCCAATTAAGCTCGCACGCTGAGGTAGAGGGGTGAGGAATTGGGGGCAGCACCCAGGAAGGCAACCGATGACGGACACCAGACAGAAAGGTGTTCATTGGATTTTGCAATAAAAGGTCACTGGTGATGTTGGAGAGATGGACTTTATGACACAGCGATAGGGACATCTTGGTCGCGGATCAAGGAAGGAGTGAGCGGTGAGGAAGGCCGCCAAGGGGAGAAGGGAGAGAGGGGCAGTTCCCGCAGAGGCACACGGGCGGAGGTGGGAAAGGCTTGAGGAGGTTTCCACATCGTGAGGAAGGACTCAGTCCAAACAGAGCCTAAAGACAAAGGAGAGAACAGATGACGGACAGAGCAAAGTCCTCGGGGAGGCAGGAGAGGACAGAGAGCAGAAACGCACTGGCCTGAGGACAGAGAAAGGAAGAAAGCTAGACGCGGCCGTGGTATGTGTGCACGTTCGGTGGCAAGAAGAAGAGGAAGTTCTTGTCCACTGACTTCATTTGCTCTGGGAAAGAGAAACGTGGCCACAGGCTGAGAGTGGTGAGGCGGAGGTTTGGTCAGAGCTCGAAGGAAGTGGAGGATGAGAGAGGCAGGGAGATGAACGTGCCCACGGCCAGGCACAGGGAATTTTTGATCAGGTTGTTGACTACTTACTTCTGGGAAGAAGGCAGACTGAAAAGATGCTCCTTTCCAGTTCTAGAATGTTCTATCACTGGCATTTAAGTTCTGTGTACTCTACGTTCTCTAACAGCAAATGTGGAAAAGAGAAAAACCACGTCTGTTTGCCATCATGGGACACCAGAACCATGCCGTCTGATGAAATTTGCTCAGGCCTCTGTTGAACACCTCAGAGGTCTGGGCCCTGAGTCTCCCACTCTCGAGCGGGGAGTTGCCAACCCACTTGTAACAACCAAGCCACCCATCTTGGGTGGAGCTGGGAATCAAGCTGGTGTGGTCTGACCTCCAGTGTCTTCACCACTAGGCTACCTGCTTTTTTTTACAGAATTAATGAGCAAAATTAGCAATGGCCTCTGACAGCGAGGGCTCAGGCAGGAGAGCATGCGGGTGTTTACCAAAGAGGAGATTCTCAGCTGTTTGGGCTGGTTGAGGTGTGGCGATTCTCAGCTGTTTGGGCTGGTTGAGGTGTGGCCATCCCTGGAGGCTCTCATGACCTAGATGACCTGGGACTGTCCCTGCAGCATCCTGTCCTGGGATCAGCCGGTACTCATGGGGCAACGGCCAGTGAACTTGCACCAGTCTATCTCTCTCGGGCGAGAAAAAAAACTACGGCTGGTTTTGCAGCCTCATGTTGGAAAAATACCTTTTTATTCAGGCCTGGGAGTTCACTGCAATCGTCTCCTAAGTCTCATTTAGTTAATACTTAGATTTTTTAAAAAACAGTATAATACTAGAAATCTCTCCCTTGTGCTCAACTTTGCTGCGAACCTAAAACTGCTCTTCAAAAGTTTATTTTAAAATATATAAAATCATAGTTTATACACACACACTTATTTCCCTTTGAGACCTTTTTCAGCTGACTTTTTTTTTTTTTTTTAAGATTTTATTTATTTGACAGAGAGATCACAAGTAGGCAGAGAAGCAGGCAGAGGGGTGGGGAGCAGGCTCCCCGCGGAGCAGAGAGACGGATGCGGGGCTCGATCCCAGGACCCTGGGACCATGACCTGAGCCCAAGGCGGAGGCTTTAACCCACTGAGCCACCCAGGCGCCCCCCCCCCTTTTAACCTTCCTAACAGAGTTTACGAGAGGGAAGCCTGGGCCACGGTCTAACCTGTCCTGCGCGGCACTGCGAAGTCGAGGGCTCACAGCCCTTCAGGCGCACTTGCCCGGGGCCCCTCCTCCAGGCGTATTTCTGGGGCGGGTGGAAAGTTTCCTTTCCAAACTGCCCGTCATTCCCGGCCCTCGGCTGGCGCTCAGGCAGCCCCTGCTGGGTGAACGCAGGCGGGACGGAGCGGTTTGGGGGCGGCAGACCCGGGACAGGGAGGCGGTTGGAGGGAGAGACCGAGGGAGGCCGAGCTTCGCGGGCGCGGATGTCAGGGAGGCAGGACCCAGGGGCGGGCGGGCCGGCGCTTACCCCAGGAAGGCGAGGAACCGCGGGTCCGTGGCCAGGTTGGCGTCGATGGTGAAGGACAGGAAGGCGGGGCTCACCCGCTGCACCGGCCGCTCGGTGGCCAAGTCCAGCCCCACGGCGCCCTCGGCCTGCGCGGGTCCCGCCAGGGCGCCCGGGGAGAAGGGGCCGAGCGGCCCCAGGAGCAGCAGCAGCGGCGGCGGCAGCGGCAGCCCCGGCCTCCAGCGCAGCAGCATCGCGGGCTCACCTGGCCGCACCCCTGCCCCGCAGCCGAGACCGCGCGCGCCTCCCGCCCCGGCGCTGCGCCCTTTTCTCCCTCGCGCCTCACCCCTCCCACTCGCGCCCCGCACCCCTCCCACTCCCGCCCCGCACCCCTCCCACTCCCGCCCGCACCCCTCCCACTGCGCCCGCACCCCTCCCACTCGCGCCCGCACCCCTCCCACTGCGCCCGCACCCCTCCCACTCGCGCCCGCACCCCTCCCACTGCGCCCCGCACCCCTCCCACTCCCGCCCGCACCCCTCCCACTGCGCCCCGCACCCCTCCCACTCCCGCCCGCACCCCTCCCACTGCGCCCGCACCCCTCCCACTGCGCCCGCACCCCTCCCACTGCGCCCCGCACCCCTCCCACTCGCGCCCGCACCCCTCCCACTGCGCCCGCACCCCTCCCACTGCGCCCCGCACCCCTCCCACTGCGGCCCGCACCCCTCCCACTGCGCCCGCACCCCTCCCACTGCGCCCCGCACCCCTCCCACTGCGCCCGCACCCCTCCCACTCCCGCCCCGCACCCCTCCCACTGCGCCCCGCACCTCCCACTGCGCCTGCACCCCTCCCACTCCTGCCCCGCACCCTCCCACTGCGCCGGGTCCCCGGACCCTCCGCTGGCGCCGCTGCCCGCCCCGTCGGGCTGAAGACACGTCGCCCCGCGTCCTCCGACCCGAGAGCCGCTCCCGGCGTCCCCTCTCGCCCGCGAAGTCGCCCCTGCGCCCCCCCACCCCCGCCGCGGACAGACCGGCCTCCGGACCCCCCGCCCCGGCTCGGCCGCCAACGGCTCGGGGCCTCCAAGCTCCCCGGACGCGCAGCCCGGCTTAGGGCAGCGCCCGCCTCCCGGATTCGGAGGCTTTGCCCCACCCCCCCGTGAAGTCCCCTCCCGCTGCCGGGCAGACGCCTCCGCTCCCCCTCGACGCCCCGGGGCGCTGCGCGGGGGCGAACAACCCCTACCCCGAGGCCGCCCCGCGCGCCCGAGGCCGCCCCGCGCGCCCGAGGCCGCCGTCGCGTTCCGTCGGGTTCCCGCGGCCCGGCCGGGTGCGGGCGCCGCTCGCGTCACGCTCCGCACTCGGGCTCCGAGGCAGGGACGTGTCCAGAGGCCACAGCTGGGACGTGACGGTTGCACAACCCCGGGCACGCGACAGCTTGTCTCGGCTCGAGTGCAGCTTCCTCAAAGCGGCTGTGCCCGAAAGGCCCCAGGGCGGCTCTCCCTGCGCCCCGCGCCCGCTGGAGCCGGGCCGTCTGCGGGCACCGGGGGTCTGCGGGCACCGGGGGTCTGCGGGCGCCGGGGGTCTGCGGGCGCCGGAGTCTGCGGGCGCCGGAGTCTGCGGGCGCCGGGGGTCTGCGGGCACCGGGGGTCTGCGGGCGCGGGAGTCTGCGGGCGCCGGGGGTCTGCGGGCGCCGGGGGTCTGCGGGCGCCGGGGGTCTGCGGGCACCGGGCGGTCTGCGGGCGCCGGCAGCCGGTACGGTTGCCCTCAGGCTGGCCTCGTCTGCGGGGACGGCCTTTGTCGCGCCTCGTGCACTCGCGAAAGTTCCTGGCATCGTGCTTGGCACCGAGTGGCCGCCCAGTACATCTTTGTGGACTAAACAAATGACACCAAAACCCTTGAGGTTTTTTCCTGAGTTTGCACCACCTGTAGAGAATGAACTGGGAGCACCTGGCGGGCTCAGTCTGTAGAGTATGGCCTCTCGGCCTCAATGAGTTCAAGCCCCACTTTGGGTATAAAGCTTACTTTATTAAAAAAATGGGTAAACAAGAATGGATTGTTTTGAAATATATATCTAATTTGCATAGCTCTGTTCTCAGGCAACTTAGAAGTTAACTATATAGGGACAGTTTGGAGTTTGTGTGGGTATATCAGTTACTATTTTGCCACCTGAATCAACTTTAGATCCTGAAACAATACCTAAGAAAAAAATTCATATGTAAACACTGAGTCACCAGGAGATTATATCGTGGTAGGCACAGGGGTGGGAAAGCAGATACCTAGGCTCTTTCTCTGCCTTTGCCATGACACTGACCCAAATGCTGCCTCAAAGGACAAAACTCTCAACAGTTTCTTTCAAATATTTGAGTCATTTGAAAAGTGGATCTTTGCAAGTTTTCTAAACAGCGAGGCCTCGTGACATCCTGAGGTGTGGGCCAATGCAGCTCACATATAAGTTACTAATACGGAAACTGGGAAAACATAAATGAGGAAGCGAAGAAAAGCAACTTGCACACATGATGGTCTGTGGTTGAGATTTGATGAGTGTCGGGCTCCTGGATCTAAGTTGCTTTGATCCATTATGCCAGAGAAGTGATATTAATAGGAATGATCCTTTCAGAGACACTTTGGTCACTAGACACCCACATTCTTATGGCGAGCTCCGGTTTACACACACGCTAGTGAGAGCCCCTTACATGCATCCTAGCCCACATCTTGAAAGGTTGTGGAAACGTGGCCACTTTTTCCACCTCCCAGAACCCCATTTCCTCATCTGTAAAGTGGCAATAATGCTGCATATTTCACAATCCTTATTTTGAGAATTTACTTAATGTATGTAACACATCTAGCGCCATATACAATATGAAGTAGGTGTTCAAGAGATGTTTTTATCACTAGCAATATTTCATTTAATCTTCACAATAACCTTGTACAGTAGATTCAGACCCAGTCTTCTGATTCCAAGTCCAGGGTTTTCCCGCCGTGTTACACAGACTTGGTGACTCCCAAGTTATGTGATGAGAATGAATTAGAAATGAAAATATTCAGGGGGTCTGAGTGTGCAGTTGGCTGCGCATGGGACTCTTGGTCTCCACTCAGGTCGAGATCTCATGGTGGTGGCCTCACAGTTGTGAGACTGAGCCCATGTCTGGCTCCACAGTCAGCACTGAGTCTGCTTGAGATTCTTTCTCCCTCTCCCTTTGCCCCTCCCACTCATGTGCGCTCTAACATCAATCAATCAATCAATCAATATTAAAAAAATAAGATTCTCTGCTCCTCTCCCTACGCCCCTCCCCCATCAAATAAATAAATAAATAAATGAAATCTTAAAAAAAGAAAAATCTTCAAATGAACTAGGACAGTTCATGTGGATCATTTAATGATTATGAAGTGGTATCATTTCCATGTGGACTTTGGGTTGATTTTCTCTAATGGCATTGGGTTTTGAGGCACTCACACAAGGTCAACAACTGGTCAACAGTTACTCAACTAGAAACACTCATGAGACAACAGGCTGATTTCGGGGTGTCTTCAGAAAATAATCATTGTTTTACTCAACTGCATAGAAAATTAAAATTTTTTCTTAATGTAGAAATCCCTTAGTGGGGGTAATTTCCTAAGCATTTTTTGTTCCATTTAGGCTCTCTAAATAGTTCACATAAACTGCATTGTTTTGAGATATTGGGTTAGACTTACTAAATTTAAATTTTAGTTTGAATTTTTTGGTTCTCAAACTGTACTCTAAAACAAGGGGAAACCGAAAGCAAATATGTGCTGGAGTCTGGAGAGAAGGATGTTAACCTGTATCGTGCCTGCTGTTCCTCGAGGTGCTCGCTCTTATTTGTCTACTTGTCCAGTCACTCGGATGTTTACTGGGTGCCTACCATGTGCCAAGCGTTCAGCTAAGCAGCAGTAAGCTTCCATTCTCTTCTATCAAGTTTATATCTGGGGGTTCCTGCATGGCTCAGTCTGCTACGTGCCCAACTCTTGGTTTCAGCTCAAGTCACGATCTCAGGGAGGTGGGACCAGCCCCCACGTCGGGCTCTGGGCTCAGTGCAGAGTCTGCTTCTCCCCCTCTCTTTCTGCTCCTCCACCCGCTCACATTCTCTCTCTCTTTAAAATAGGTAAATCTTAAGAAAAAAAGTGTATGGGGTGCTTGGGTGGCTAAGTCTGTTAAGTGTCTGCCTTCAGCTCAGGTAGTGATTTCAGGGTCCTGGGATTGAGCCCCTGCTGGGGCTTCCCTGCCCGGTGGGGAGCCTGCTTCTCCCTCTCCAGCTGCCCCTCCTCCCTGCCCATGCTCTCTCTCTCTCAAATACACGAATACAATATTTTGAAAAACTTTATGTTTATGTACATCCTATAAATACGTATTTCTCTGTGTCTGTAGGAAAGTGGCTCCTTGGATCCAGTAAGTGAGCCAGAGGGTGTCGGAGAAAGCAGGAAATGTCCTTAGAATAAGGACTCACGAGTTCAGAGGTCACACACACACACAATAATCAGGCAGGCTATTATGGTGTGGGCTGAGGGATTATCCAAAAGTCCCCAGAGGAGACCCGGCTGCCCAATCTTGGTCTCCTGTCTCTGGGATGATGAAGGCCCTGGAGAACCTATTAAAAAGGCACAATAAAGTGAATTAAGTGGGACATTATTTACTGTTACCTCCAGGCTCTGTAAACAGTGTAAACAATATAAACAGGGGACAGAAAAGGAAGAGTTCCAGGTAATGCATTGGAAATAGGGGAGTGGTTGGGGTGGGGAAAGAGGGAGCGGGAGTCCTGCGCTAGAGTCGGGTGTTACAGACACACATTGTGTGCTGCATTATTCCACATATCACATAACACATTTACAGGCAAGATTCTCTGTTCTTGACTTTTGACCCGGCATCAGGTACTTTTGGACTCTCTTAAGAAAGAAGTGCTATGGGGGCGCCTGGGTGGCTCAGTGGGTTGAGCCTCTGCCTGCGGCTCAGGTCATGATCTCAGGGTCCTGGGTCGAGCCCCGCATCGGGCTCTCTGCTCCGCGGGGAGCCTGCTTCCCCCTCTCTCTCTGCCTGCCTCTCTGCCTACTTGTGATCTCTGTCTGTCCAATAAATACATAAAATCTTAAAAAAAGAAAACGGAAAATACTATGGGTGAGTAACATGGGTCTCATTAGTCCCTTCATCTGAGAGCAGGCGGGCGACCCCGGGTGTGCCCATAGGGACAAATCTTCCCCTCGGTCTGGGGTCTTCCGATGGAAGCGGCCCAGTGCGCGTTTACTTCTGAAGGAGAAACTTGCATGAAAGAACCGACTCAGAAATGCTAGAAAGAGCCTCATCATTTCAACGTAGACAAATAAACTTTGGTAAAAAAGAATTACGAAGGAGCTGGGGAAACCGGGACTGACAGTCCCCGCGTCAAGCCCGTTCTCGCGACCTCGCCCAAGGAGGGGCGGGCGTGGCGGCTGCTTTTCAAGATCCCTGGTCCCCCGGGGCTGCAGGCCGGAGGCTCGCGGGCGCGCGGCGCGAGCGGGGACCGGCTCCCCCGTCGGCTCAGCTGCAGGAGGGCAGCGCGCGCGGGCAGGGGCGAAGTCAGACCCCCTGCGACGAGCGACTGTCGCGGCAGAGCAACAGGTATGCGATGCTCGTGGCGCCTCTGTCACCCGCGTGTCAGGAGGAAGCGTGTGTTGTCTTTGCCCGAAATGGAAACGGCTTTGTCTTGTTCCGCCTCCAATGCTCTTCGCGGAAAGCCAGCCTGTCTGGAAACGCTCAAACGCCGTCCGCGGGCGGACGGAACCGGGCGCAAGGAGGGCGCCCTTGCGGCGGCATATTGCTGAGCCTTAGAAAAAGAAGGAAACCGTGTCACAGGCTCCGGCACAGACGGGCTGCGACACGGTGGGAGCAGCCGCCCGGCGCCGCCAGCCTCGCGGAGCGGAACGGCCGGGAGCGGGGCGAGGGCGTTGTTCGACGGCTGCGCTGCAGACTGCGAGATGGAAAAGCCCTGGAGATCCGGTTCACAACAGTGTGAATTTACTGAGGGGTATATTCTGCACCGTTCCCTTGAAGACAGTTGAGGTGGTGAATTTTATGGGACATTTTTTACCACAATAAAAAAATTTGAGCTAGTACATACAGAAAAGGAATAGAAAAGGAAAAAATATCCCCACCCTATGACAGCCTAGAAACAATTAGCATTAACTGATATGCATTCTTTCATACATTTTTCCTGTGGATACACGCACACACAGTCTTAATTAAATTTGGGATCATACCCACTTAGCAAAGAAAGGGTAAAGAGGGTAACTCTTCATTTAGTAAATATGTTTTCACGCACCATTTCAATGACTGCATAGTTTTCTACCATATTAGATGTGTGGCCGAATAAAACTTTGGCAGTCGTTCTCAAAGTTTTTGGTCTCAGGACCCCTTTATGCAATTAAAAATTACCGAGATTACCAAAGAATTTGTGTGTGTGTGTGTGTTGTATCTGTGATATTTAATGTACTAGATATTAAACTGACAAATTAGGGCACCTGGGTGGCTCAGCCGGTTAAGCGTCTGCCTTTGGCTCAGGTCATGATCTCAGTGTCCTGGGATCGAGTCCCACACTGGGCTCCCTGCTCAATGGGGAGCCTGCTGCTCCCTCTGTCCCCTCCCTGGCTTGTGCTCTCTCTCTCTCTCAAATAAATGGAATTGTTAGAAAACTTAGTAAGTTAAAAATATTTAATTAATTTAAAAATAACTATAATGAACTCATTTGATATTAATATAAATACAATCTTTATGAGGTAGCCATATTTTCTCTCCTTTTTATTTATTTATTTTTTTGGAGAAAGAGAGAGAGCGAGCACAGAGGAGAGAGAGAGAAAGAAAATCCCAAGCAGTCCCCACACCCAGGGCAGAGCCTGATGCAGGATCTCATGACGCTGAGATCATAACATAAGCAGAAATCAAGAATTGGAGGCCCAACTGACTGAGCCACCCGGGAGCCCTAGCTGCAGTCTCTGAAACAAACACAGTGTGGAGGGCGGCATTGTTCTACATTCTGTCGGTCTTTTTTATATTTAGCTTAATAGGAGACAGCTGGATTCTGCTATCAATCTCTGCAATCAATGTGTTGTGACATTACATATGTAACTTCTAGAGAACTACTCTGTACTCTAATGCGAGAAGGAAAATGGAAATTATTATGTATTATCGTGGAAAGAGTTTTGACCTTGCAAGGCTGTCTGGACTTTTCATGGACTGTGGACCACAGTTTAAGAACTGTTGTTTTATAGCTACTGCTTATGTCCTTAAAATTTTTTTTTAATTTCAGCATGACTGAGGTATAGTGACAAAATGATAAGGTGTTTAAGGCATACAATGTGACTTCTTAATATGTGCATACATTGTGGAAAAATTCCCCCATCTAGTTAATTCACACATCCGTCACTTTACATATTTATCTTTATGTGTGTGTGCGTGAACATCAAAGTCTACTTTCTAAGCAGATTTCAATCATACAATGCAGCGTTATTGACTGTAGTCGCCGTGTTTCACACTAGATCCTCAGACCTCGTCATCCCATAGCTGAACATTTGTAACCTTTTAGCAACCTCTCTATGTTCTTTTTTTCTTTCTGGTCTTTCCTTTTGAACAAGTAGTCAGCCAGGTTCATTGCGGGGGCTGGCGGTTGGGGTGAAAAGGCAAGGGAAAGGAAAAAACGCTTTCACTTCCAAAAGCCTAACCCTAAATCCATGAAGGAGATTGTATGAGGTGCATGAGAGGTACCATTTCCTCCTGGCGCAGTCTCCCGACCTGGCACGCATCAGGACACACACAGACAACTACAGCTTTTGCAGGGCACTCTGGGGGAAACGAATGCTTCGGAGGAAATCTATATATACACTTGGTGAGCAATGCTTTCCATTTTGTATGTTATATAATTACGATAAGAAAAATAAATGCAGAGCATATGTTTGCTAAATAACTTCCACATATTGTCTCTTCCATTTTTTTAAACAAAAGACTGGAGTTTGATTTCATGAACAAAACTTTTTAATATCCATGGTTGTGTTCCAAATGGCTGTTTGCCATCTTGATGAAAAATTTCAAATGATAATCTCTTCAAACCCTTTTTTTTAACTTGAAATAGAGCCGACACTCAGTGTTACATTAGTTTCAGAGGTACAACGAGGGGATTTGGCGAGTCCGTATGTTACGCCAGGTCCACGGCAAGGGTAGCTACCTTTCGTCACCGTGCAGCACTCCTAGAACACCACTGACGACATCCCCGTGCTGAATCTTTTATTCCTGAGACTTACTCATCCCCTAACTGGAAGCCTGTTCCCTCTCTCCCCTTCACCCATTTTACCCATCCCTCTACCCCCAAATTCTTGATAAAATTTTGCTCACACAAGTAGATAATAAGCAATTTTCAATTTTTAAAAAGATTTATTTATTTATTTATTTCGGTGGGGGGAGGGGCAGAGGGAGGGAGACTCTTCGGGCAGATCCCCCGCTGAGCGTGGAGCCCATCCTGGGGCTTGACCCGAGCTGAAATCAAGAGTTGGCAGCGGAACCGACTGAGCCTCCCAGGTGCTCTGGCAATGTTCAAATTTTTTTTAAAGCAGAGTCTTACTGTATCAAAAGACTCTCATAGCAATTCTTTTTCTTCCGTGGCCAAGATAAGGCTGGAATCTTCTGATACAGTGAATGGATTTTTAGATATAACTAACTTTTTCACAGTAAGTGTTTCAAAATAGTGATGAAGCTGTAACGGGCAGAGAGAGCTTGCAGGTCACCAAGGGGCAGAGGGACCAATGTCAGTTCCAGCTGACATGGGGGGAGCAGATGTCTGGAGGACCAGTGCCACCCGCCCCCTGCCTGCTCCCTGCATGCAGCCCAGAACTCCGACCTGACTATAGAAGAGGGAAACGTCTTAATCGACTGAGATTGCATTTACCCCTCCTATGGAATGGGCTCAAAATAAAAATCGTTGCGGAAAATGCTTGTGAAGTTTTATATTTAGTACATACCTCAGTGTATGCTTTGAGATTCCTTTCTGTCACAGTGTCCATTTCATTTATTTCCAAACGCTTTGTTATGATAAACAACATTTTGGGAACCTTCTTTGCACACACTTATTTTTTTCAGGTAAGGTATGATTATTTCCTTAGAGGAAGCTGCTGAAGCAGACTTTCTGGGTCAAAGGCTTATGGGGTCTATCATCTATCTATCTGTCACCTGTCCTCTGCTTATATTTTGCTTTTTATTTTTTAAAAAAAGTCCTTTGTTACTTGTTGGTAGACTAATCCTAAAAGTTGTTAACTACTTATAATTTTTCTATCATTTTATTATAAAATTTGCAGATACATAGAAAAGCTGAAAGAGTTGTACAGTGAACAGCCATATAACCATCATCTAAATGCTGCAATGAACATTTTGCTGTGTTTGTTCTGTCATACGTCTATCCATCTAACCAACCCTCTGCCAATCCATCCTGTTTTTTAATCGAGATATAATTCTCATATTGTAAGTTCCCCCTTTCAAAGTGCACAATTCAGTGTTTTTTTGTGTGTATCAGAAGATTGTGCAACCATCACCACTAATTCCAGAACATTTTCATTACCCCATTCAGCAGTCACTCTAAATCACCATCTACTTTCTGTCTCCATGGATTTGACCATTCTGGACATTTCATACAGAAGGAATCATACAGTATGTAACCTGTTTGTGTCTGACTTCTTTCACTTAACACATTTCCCCCTTCCTTTTCATGGCTGAATAATATTCTACCAGATGGATATACCATGTGTATTAGTCCCTTTATCAGCTGATAGACATTTGTGTTGTTTCCTGTTTTTGGTTATAACGTATAATGCTCCTGTGAACACTTATGCAAATTTTTGTGTGATTATGTTTTCAGTTCTTGGGAGTGGGAGTGGAATTGATGAGTTGTATGCTAACTCTATGTTTAACATTTTTTTAAACTACTTTTTAAAAAAAGATTTTATTTATTTATTCAACAGACAGAGATCACAAGTAGGCAGAGAGGCAGGCATAGAGAGAGGGGGAAGCAGGCTCCCCGCTGAGCAGAGAGCCCGACGTGGGGCTCGATCCCAGGACCCTGAGATCATGACCTGAGCCGAAGGCAGAGGCTTAACCCACTGAGCCACCCAGCTGCCCCTATGTTTAACATTTTGAAGAACTGCCAAATTATTTTCCACAGTGACTCTATTACAGTCCCACCAACAATATCTGAGTTTCCACTGTTTCCACATCCTCTTGAATGCTTTTATTTTCTGTCTTTTTGGTATTTTCATATCAAAAGATATTTCCTTGTGGTTTGCATTTCCCTAATGACAAGTGACACTGAGTGTCTCTTCATGTTCTTACTGGCCATTTATATATTTTCTTTGGAGAAATGTCTATTTAAATTCTCTGCCCATAATTTTTTTTTAAGATATATTTATTTATTTGAGAGAGAGAGAGAGAGAACACAGAGGGAGGGGCAGAAGGAGAGGGACAGAGAAACTCAAGCAGACTCAGCATTGTGTGCTGAGCCTGACTTGGGACTTGATCTCAGCACCCTGAGATCATGACCTGAGCTGAAACCAAGAGTCAGACATTTAACCAACTGTGCCACCCAGGGGCCCCTGCCCATAATCTTTTTTTTTTTTTTTAATATTGCAATGTAAATTGCAGACTGTATATTTTACTCTTAAACACGCATTATTATTACCTCAAGTTCAATATGTGTTCATGATTCTCTTTGTTTTTAAGTAAAATTTACATATGGTGTGTTAAAAACAAGACAGTGGGCCCCAAGTGGAGTCACTTAAGCTAAGTCCCCGGTCACCAAACCTAAACTTAATCACAGTTTCAGCTCTCGCAGAGGCGGAATCTTGAAACAGTTAGGAATCACGTGGTTGGTACTAGTTAGGTAATCTGCTTAAGGGACCCCAGCCGTCCCCTGAAGAAAAGTGACCTTGAGGTAATTAACTCACTGTTTCCTCTGTCTTTACCTGGCGTACCTCCTCGCTCCCACTCTGTTCTTTGCATCCTCGTTTTGTCCTGTGCCTGGGGCTCCTCTCACCCTGTTACCCTGGATGCTGCCTGATTCATGAATTGCGGGATAAAGCCAAGATCTTTAAAATTGACTCGGTTGAATTTTGTTTTCTAACAAATGCACAAACCTTAAGTGTAACATGGGGTGCGTTTTTACAAATGTGTGAACCCGAACCTCTTTCACTTCAGAAAGTTTCTTCAGAGCCTTTCCCAGCAAACCCCTGCTCCCGTCCCCGCAGGCAATCGTTCTGATGTTATTCACCTCCTATTAATTTAACCTGATCTAGAATCACGTATTACACAGTCTTGTGTAAAGCGCCTTTCACTCAGAATTCTGTTTTTGAAATTAGTCAGGCTGTGTTGTGTCCCAAGGTTCATTTTTAATGTTTCTTTTTTTTTCTAAGCAGTTTCCATTAAATGAATGTATCAGTTTGTTTATCCATTTTGCTAGGGATGGGCATTTGGAGTTGTTGCCAGTTTGAGCTAATATGAACAAAGCTGCTAAGGACACCATTATTTCAGTCTCTTTGTGAACATGTACTTTCATCTCCCCAGGGTAAATAGCTAGGAGTGAACTTATTGGGTGGGTCATAGGGTTGTTATGAAATCGCGGAAAGTTCCTTCCAAGCGATTGTATCGTTTCGTACTCCCACGGACAACATATGAGAGTTTTGGTCATTCTACATCCCCACCAACATCAAGTCTTGTCCAGTTTAAAAATTGTTGCTTTATAATATGCAGAGGGGACAGGCATATATTCCTATCTCATTGTGGTTTTAATTTTCATTTCTCTGATGACTAATGATTTTTTATGTGCTTATTTGCCATTTGAATAGCTTCCTTTATGAAATGACTGCCCAAAATTTAGTTAATTGTGTAGCATTTTAACACATGTAAAGATTGTATGCCCTTCCAGATAGTAAAAATTAAAAAGAAAAAAAAAAAGTTCTGTGAATTCAGGTATTTAAAGAAAAAAAAAAGTGCTGTGAATTCAGGTATTTAAATATCTGAAAAGCCAGAGAAATGCAAAATGTATTGGCGTGATGGGCCAGTCTAGGTGGGGTGTCAGAGTTCTGTAAATTCATGTAAGAATCAGGGCTTGACAAAATTCACATTCAAGGATATAAACCATGACCTGGGTTATATTATGACGTTCAGAGGCTCTGGGGTCCTTTTGTTTGTGAGAAAAAAATATTAGAAATTGTATTCTACTACAGTATTGGTATAAAGAGGAATATAATCCAAGCTTGATTTGGCACTATATATTCACTATTGTTACATTAATATTTTTCTTCTGATTTTAAAAGAAATTCAGGGGCTCCTGGCTGGTTCACTCAGTAGAGCATGTGGCTCTTGATGTCGGGGTCATGAGTTCTAACGCCATGTTGGGCATGGAACCTACTCAAAATTAAAAATAAATAAATAAATACAACGAATAAATAAATAAAAGAAATTAAAATTGAAGTATATTTGTGGGCACCTCAAAGTGCCATAGGTCCTAGACAGTGTGCCACTCTCAAAAATGAAGGTCATTTCTGTTACTGACCTCCTCCTTAAATCATGGCATAGAAAACTATAGGGATCATAAAAGGGACCTCGCCCTAGGTCTGGATTGTGAGAAAAGCAGACCTTGAGGTCTGTAATTGAGGCTCAATGTCCAGGCTGAATCTCTGATTGTTCTGCAACCTTTCAGGCATCTGAGAAGGTAATTTCTCCAAGAGTGGGACAACGTGTTCTTTTCACTGGTGGAGAAGAATTGCTCAACATCAGAGAGGGCCAGGGTTAGGGATATTTAGGAAAATCACACCTATATATGAATATTTTGGTGGAAAAGAAACTGTGCATGCTTGATATTTAAGGGCTTCAGAGATTTGGGTCTGTTAGAATAATACTTCAGGGGACACCTGGCTGAGTCAGTGGGTTGAGCCTCTGCCTTCGGTTCAGGTCATGATCTCAGGGTCTTGGGATCGAGCCCCACATTGGGCTCTCTGCACAGCAGGGAGCCTGCTTCCTCCTCTCTCTGTCTGCCTGCCTCTCTGCCTACTTGTGATCTCTGTCAAATAAATAAATAAAATCCTTTAAAAAAAAAAAAAGAATAATACTTCAGCTCCGTGATTCCAGCTAAATGTATAATTGAGCAACTGATTCAACCCATGATTTTAAGTTCAGGTGTTAGAAGTTTAATCTGTTAGATTCTAACTTTCCTAAGAACATAAAAACGTTTGTATGTTTAAGCAATACTTGAAATAAAAATCAAATATGGTAAATGTGTAAATATAATTGGAAATATGTAAGGGAATTGACTCACTTTAAAAAACCCTTCTTTAAGGTGAGTGCTAAAGTTGTCTAGATTTGTCAAGAGAGTTATAACTTTTTTAAAACCGTGACTTCTTAAAAGCTTAAGAAGTAGATTTTGAATGTTAATTTTTAAAATGAAAATAACTGGGATGCCTGGGTGGCTCAGTTGGTTGAGCAGCTCCCTTCGGCTCAGGTCATGATCCCAGCGGCCTGGGATCGAGTCCCACATCGGGCCCCTTGCTTGGCAGGGAGCCTGCTTCTCCCTCTGCCTCTGCCTGTGCTCGCTCACTCTCCCTCTCTCTCTCTGACAAATAAATAAATAAAATCTTTAAAAAAATAAAAAAATAAAAAAAATAAAATGAAAATAACTCTGTGCACAAAAACCATACATGAGGACATTAAAAAATTGGCGTAGTCAGTGTACATCGTGACAATGAAGGAAAAGTGCTTTGGATAAGCGACGAAGATAGGAGACAATGAAGGAAACGTGCTTTGGATAAGCGACGAGGACAGGCGACGTAAAGCAGGGATCCCAGGAACCAAGTGCGTATAGGAGGCTGCTCCTCTTACCCAAGCTTCATACCTGCCATGTTTGGACCTCGGTCCCATGCTCAAGCAGGTGTCTGAGAAGTCATATGGCATATGTCCTTGATGTTGACACCCCAATGTCAAAGCCCTGTGTCACCTTGCTATGGTCACCTTCCTGCAAAATACACTTTCCATCCTCCTATCAATACCTGGTGTCTCAAATAGGGCTTCCTCCTTGGCCCAGAATCTCTGCTTTCGCATTATTTGTCTGGCTATTTATTCTCCCTGGATTCTTCTTTTTATTCCCCAGGTGCAAATGAGAGCTTTTGGAAGCAGCCTCGAATTTTTTAGTCACCAGGGTCCTATTTACCCTCATTTAACTGAATAATAATTCCTTAAATGCTGTCCTGGTGGTCTGAATAAATAGATGCCCCTTTCAAATTGCCTCAGTTGCATCCTGCGGATGAATTAGCCACCCGGAAACATCTAGAATTCTATTTTTATTTATCTCACTAGTTAACTTCCTAGTTAACTCCAGGAACTGTTCTCAGAGTGGCCATGTCATGTTGTTTGGAAAAGGGAAATACTAAAGCCACTGAGTTCATGTGGATTATTTTACGTTGCTATTGGAGGAATAAAATACACGTATAATAGATAAATGTTCATATGTAAAAAGTATCATTTTTTAAATGTGAAGGTGATGATATTCTGATATACAGGCCGTTTCAGTTATATTAATTCCACATTAAAGCACTTGTTCCCTGGAGTGTTGCTGCGCACACATTGCCCTTCACACCTCTGAGAATGGCTCCTCCCGCCTGTCCACAGAGTTGATTCCGGGCAGAAAATCTGTACTAGGTGATGGCCAGTGTTTCCTGCCAGTGTTTCATTCCTTTTTGGGAAATTTAGGTAGAGATCTAGGAGGGGGGACTGCTGGTAGGCAAGTGGGAGGCCCTGTGAACAGGGTTCAGAATCCACTGCTCTGGGGCAGCCAGCCTGCCCCCATCTGTAGAGCCCAGGGAGAGAGAGAGAGAGAGAGAACCAGAGGTACAGAGCGAAGTAAAGGTAGATAAGGCCAAAGCAGCAAGGGAGAGAGACAGAGTAGCTAATTTCTGATGGCTTCATGGTTCCCACTTCCAGTCCCTTGTGAACCTGAGCGCACACCCTGTCCTTGGAGCCTGTGAAGTGACCCTGCATTTTATAACAGACCCTTAGGTTCATCTGAGGTTACTTTGTTTGGGTTTCTCTTACTTGTAAGCCGAAGAAGTTTGACTACGAAATAAAGGCCCCCTACTAAATAATAGGTACAGAATCTGAATCGTTTTTTTTTTTTTAATTAACTTATTTAGGAGAAGAGTAATGCAGTCTTTTCCCGTTTTGTTCTTTTATTTTATTTTACTTGCAGTGTGGCTGACATACAGTGTTACACTGGTTTCAGATGCACAAGGTGGTGGTTCAGCAGTTCTGTACATCGCTCGGTGCCCGCCCTAACGAGTGAACACTCACTCCCCTTCACCTACTTCACGCCCCCCCCCCCCTCCCCTCTGGGGACCGTCACTCTGTTCTCTGCGGCTAAGAGTCCGTTTAGGAGTAATGTCATCTTAAGTGAAGAAAGACCATGATCCACACTGTTTTATTCGGCTCTACTGTTGTTAGGATTTCCCTTCCTACCTTAATGTAAACAAACTGCACAGTAAATCCAACCAAACATACTAGCGGGAACGCCGCGCAAAACAAGCTCATGGTCACTTCCCTACGATTTCCTCAGAGACTTTCCCTTTCCAATGGAGATTTGTGAATTCTGTGATCGACCCTGTTCAACAGCTCACTTCGCACCTCTCAGCAGACATGCGACAGGCGTGTGACAGAGTCTGCAATACCGGGAACTCGAGATGAGCAAGACTGGCTCTTGCCCCCAGAGCAGCGCCCGCCACATGGGCGCATGCAGGTCCCCTCCTCTGCTGTTGGGGTTCTGGGGAAGCTGGGGTGAGGCCACCAGGGTCTGAGCTAGCAGGAAAGCATTGAATAGGGGCGCCGGGTGGCTCAGTGGGTTAAGTATCTGCCTTCAACTCTGGTCATGATCCCAGGACCCTGGGATCGAGACCCGTCGGGTTCCCTGCTCAGCAGGGAGCCTGCTTCCCCTCGGTCTGCCGCTCCCCTGCTTGTGCTCTCTCTCACTTTCTCTTTGACAAGTAAATAAATAAATAAATAAATCTAAAAAAAAAAAAAAAAGCCCTGAATTAAAAACCTGTTTAAAAAGCTGGGCTCTGCCAGTACTAACACGGATCTGTGGAGCCTTTTCCTAAGCCGGGTTCCTTGCTTGTTTTCACAGCTGTAACTGGGGCGAAGGGAAGCTGAGGAGGGCTCCTGTGGTAGGTCACTCAGCATCCGCTGACAGAAACAGATGCCGTTCCGCGTGTGTTTTCAGAAAGGGATTTTTTTTGAAAGGTAAGAACAACTTAGGCCATTGCTGCCGGGGCTGTCAGAGAGGGCTCTAGGCTGGACCTCTGGGACGACCTCAAGAGCATCCTGCACAGCTGGCCGACGAGGGAATCGCGGGCTGAAGCAGGGCTTGCTGCTCTCAAAGACCCACTTCCACAGCCTCGGTCCGCGACCAGCTGCCTCTGGGCGCCCATGAAGCTCCCGACGGCCGTCAGGACCTGCTGCAGAAACCCGGGGACAGCCCTTGCCAAAGGAAGACGGCCCCGCTCACGTCTGCCTCAGAACGGCCGCGGCGACGGGCGCGCTCACGTCTGACCTCAGAACGGCCGCGGCGACGGGCGCGCTCACGTCTGCCTCAGAACGGCCGCGGCGACGGGCGCGCTCACGTCTGCCTCAGAACGGCCGCGGCGACGGGCGCGCTCACGTCTGCCTCAGAACGGCCGCGGCGACGGGCGCGCTCACGTCTGCCTCAGAACGGCCGCGGCGACGGGCGCGCTCACGTCTGCCTCAGAACGGCCGCGGCGACGGGCCCGCTCACGTCTGACCTCAGAACGGCCGCGGCGACGGCCGCGCTCACGTCTGCCTCAGAACGGCCGCGGCGACGGGCGCGCTCACGTCTGCCTCAGAACGGCCGCGGCGACGGGCGCGCTCACGTCTGCCCTCAGAACGGCCGCGGCGACGGGCCCGCTCACGTCTGCCCTCAGAACGGCCGCGGCGACGGGCCCGCTCACGTCTGCCTCAGAACGGCCGCGGCGACGGCCGCGCTCACGTCTGCCTCAGAACGGCCGCGGCGACGGGCCCGCTCACGTCTGCCTCAGAACGGCCGCGGCGACGGCCCCGCTCACGTCTGCCTCAGAACGGCCGCAGCGACGATTCCAAGTTAGCCGAGCCGACGCGGGCTGGGACGAGGGACCAGTCTCGGCAGCGTGCGTGACCGAACCCCGGGAGTCCGCATAACAGCCCCGGGAGGCCGAGGCCGTGTCAGCCCCGTTTTACAGACAAGGAACCCGAGGCAGAGAGAGGGCCTAGGCCGGTCCCGGAGGCAGCAGAGGCGGGCGGGCTCTTCCGCGCGCGGAGCTCCTGCTCAGCCCCTCGCTAGCGGAGTCTGGGAGGCGAAGCACGACTCCTGCTTTCCGCAGCCCCGCAGCTCGGGCCGGCGCGCTAGGAGGGAGCCGGGAAGGCAGCAACGGGCTGTCCACCGCACGCGGCCGACGGCCGCAAAAACGCCGCAGCAGCAGTGACTCGGCACGAACAGATCCGACGCCCTCGGCGACCCAAAGACGAGCTCGCCCCAAGCCCGTCAAAGGGATACGGACGCTTCTAGATGGTACCTGACTCGACTCCTGTTTGAACAAAGCTTCATTTAGTTTGTTGTCTGGGTTTGTTTCATTCCTACAAATTTCCTAACTAAAATGTAGTGTTTCAAAGTCACTCATTTTTGGTAAAACACGAAGTGTTTTTCTTTAAAAACAAGCAAACCAACTCTAAAAAATATCCAGGCTCATTGGCTGTCAATGATTCCCCTTCATTTCTCAGAACCAAATTCCAAAGTCACCCCTTTTGTGAGGGTTCCCCTTTGGCTTGGAGGACTTTGCGTCATTCTCTCTTCTGTGAGAGCTCGGTGCGTGTCTGCATGAGTTGCGAAGGTGGGAGTGCCAGTTACCACACACCGGCTGCCTTCCACGCAGAAACCTGTCTTCTGACTGGTCCGGAGGCTGAAGTCTGTGACGGAGGCGCTGGCGGCGGCGCTTTCGACCGAGGCCTGGCGGACAGTTGCGTCTTCGGGCGGCCCGGCCCTCTGGGCTTCTCTGCCCTAATCGGCTCTTCCAGAGCCGGCTACACGGATCAGGGCCCACCCTGATGACCCCATTTTAACCCAGTTACTTCTTGAAATTCCCTTTCTCCTAATGCGCTCACATTCTGAGGTGCTGGGGATAAGGGCTTCAACACATGCATTTAAGGGGACACAGTCAGCCCATAACAATGTCCTTCGCCAATTAAACTACTGAACTCTCAGCATCGTTCTTACCAAACACATTTGTTTCCAAATCCTAGTTTTATTTTTAGATACAGGAGTCAGATGTTTTATGTAGTCAAACAATGCCCATCTTTCTTTTGTTCAATTTTTTAATTATAGTTTTTGAATTCTTTGTTCTTTTTTGAAAAGATATTATTTACTTATTTGAGAGAGAGAAAGAGAGAGAGAGAGAGAGAGCGTGAGCGGGGAGTGGGGAGGCGCAGAGGGAGAGGGACAGGCGGACGCCCCGCTGCTCCTGGAACCCAGTGCGGGGCTCCACGCGGGGCTGGATCCTGTGACCCTGAGGTCATGGCCTGAACCGAAATCAAGAGTCTGCTGCTGTAACAGACCGAGCCACCCACTTGCTCGTTAACTTTTTGTTCTATTTACTTATATAACTAGAGTCTCTCAAGCTTATTTTGGTATTATTCAAGTGAGAACCTAAACGGTTTTTATTTCTCCAAATTTTCAACTAATTATTCCAACAGCACCTTTTTTGAAAAAAGATATTTATCACTTGAGAGGGAGAGTGTGAGCAGAGGGACAAGCAGACTCTGCACCGAGCTCCGAGCCCTTCGTAGGCTCCTCCCCAGCGCGGTGAGATCGCGACCTGAGCCAAGATCCCCAGCCTGGAGCTTAACTGACTGAGCCGCCGGCACCCTTCCCGCAGCAGCGTCTGAACATGCCTTTTCTCATCCGCTCTGCGATGACGTCCCCCCTGGACTGTTGTGTCTACGTGCGCAACTCTGTTGCTCTGCACCCACGACTTACGCACCAGAAGGCTCCACGGCTCAGCTGGGGCATCCCTCGGCCTGTGAGGAGGCAGCGTAGGCCGGTCACGAGCAAATCTACCTCCTCCTTGCCCTGGAGTCCTCTGTCTCCGGAGGGGTGCGGAACCTGGGTCCCCACATCTCCTGCCCCAGCGCCTTCCCTCCTCTTGGTCCGGGGGGTGAGGGGTGCGTGCCGGGCCCCCTCGGTCTGACACTCCCCTGGGACACTCCCCTGGGACTCTGAATCCGGGCCAGACAGTTGCTCTTCACAACTACGGTGACGACCTACAGCAACGGCAGCCGGCAGCCGTGCCTGGTGTCGCAAGGCCCCTCCCGACCGTCGTGGCTGAAAGATGACCTTATGTCCTTCCGTTTTGTTTCCTGGAGTGTCCTTCCCTCCGGCTAGTTTGCCCCGTGCGGCCCCAGGCCCCAGGCCCACGTGGTAGCCCGCACTGCGCTTCTACTCGCCTCACCCGTGCCACTTCCTGTCGCTTGCAACCCAGGGCTCTGTTGCTTGTGGGGGGCTTTAGAGCTAAGCACGGGTTTTAGAGTTGTCCCCGGTACTAGTTTGTGGTCTTGGACAAGAGGCTTAAGCATTCTAAGCCCTAATTTTTCTCGTTTTATGAAATAAGAATAAGAATCTATGTCTTGGGGCGCCGAGGGGCTCAGCCAGTTGGGCTCTGCCTTTAGCTCAGGTCATGATCTCGGGGTCCTGGGATCGAGCCCTGCATGAAGCTCCCTGCTCAGTGGGGAGCCTGCCTCTCCCTCTCCCCTGCTCATGCTCTCTCTCACTCCCTCTCTCAAATAAATAAATAAAACCTTTAATAAAGAAAAAAAGCAGAGCTGTTAGAACCAAATGAAATAAGTGTAAAGTATGCTCAGCAGCACCAGCATTTCTGTAAGATCTTGAGAAAGAAGAGTCGCCCTTTTATTGAGTGTTTTCCTATGCATGATCTCATGTGAGGTTCACACAAAGCAGGACAAAGATCCCCAGTTTACAGATTTGGAAACAGGTTCGGAGAGGCCAGGTGGCACCATCGAACTCACACGGGTTTACATCTAGGGCTTCTGATTTGTGGTCCAGTTTTCTTCGAGGCCCGGCGGTGAGCTTGTACATGGATATGAAAGTTGCATGCAGACCTCTGGAGAAAGGTAATTTAGGGGTGCGCATTTGGAGCTCAGAACCAGCAAGATGCAATTTAATGCCGTGATCACAGCGAAGAGGACAGTGCGCATGGTCTGGGGAACACCAGCTCAGAGGGGTAACAGGTGCGAACGGAGGGTAGAAGAGAAACGCTGTTTTTAAATTTTTTTATTACGTTCACTTAGCCGACATACAGCACGCCATTAGTTTTTGTTGTACTGTTCGGTGGCACATCAGTTATAACAGTGGTATATCAGTTATAACACCCAGTGCTTACCACGACCTGTGCCCTCCGTAACACCCATCACCCAGCTTCTCGTGGTTCGTCTCCCTCCCGGATTCCTTCCCGTCCAGTTTTCTCTCCCTTCCCTGCGGCTGTCCGCGCTATTCCTGTGTTCCACACACGAGTGAAAACAGATGCAACTGTCTTTCTCTGATTGACTTGCTTCACGTAACGCAATTCCAGTCAGTGTTTTGGGTTTTTTTTAAAGATTTTTTTTAATTTATTTATTTGTCAGAGAGAGAGAGAGAGAGTGAGTGAGCACAGGCAGACAGAGTGGCAGAGGGAGAAGCAGGCTCCATGCGGAGCAAGGAGCCCGATGCGGGACTCGATCCCGGGACTCTGGGACCATGACCTGAGCCGAAGGCAGCCGCTTAACCAACTGAGCCACCCAGGCGTCCCCAGTCAGTGTTTTGATAGCCCCTGAGAACAGTAAGAACGGGGGACGGGTGACAGAATGAGGCATTTAACAGAATGAATTCTGAGAACAGGCCATCAGATGTGGCTACAGAGAAGTCACCAGAACCCGGAGCTCCACAGTGTTCTGCTCCGGTCGGCTCACCAAGCTTACCTGTATCAGCAAATTGACAAATATTTTAAAGTATTTGGTTCACTCATGAAAGTAGACATAATAGAACATCAATGACATTTTCATTAAATATACTGTATTATGGTATTCACTAATTACCACTAATCCTCTAAATGGCAATGTCCCCGAAAATGTAAGAACATAATAATAATAATTTCTAAAGTCACCTCATAAAGATGGTGGCATTTTCTTAGTTTCAGTACATTTTTTACTGATCATTAGGAAGAAAATGAATAGCTTTTCTGATACATGTAACTGCACAATTAAAAGCTAAAAAAAAAAAAAATCCAGCAGAACAAGTAATGTAAAACTCTTTCCTAATGCCTAGAGATAGGAAGTGTGTGGGGCGACTGGCTGCCTCAGTTGGTAGAGCGCGGGACTCTTAATCTTCAGGTTGTGGGTTCGAACCCCACACTGAGTGTAGAGATTACGTAAAAATGGTAACTTTAGGGGCACCTGGATGAGGCAGTCAGTTGGGTGTCTGCCTTCGGCTCAGGTTGAGATCCCGGGGTCCTGGGATCGAGCCCCAAAAAGGGCTTCCTGCTTGGCGGAGAGTCTGCTTCTCCCTCTGCCCTTCACCAGCTCGTGCTGTTGCTCTCTCAAATAAATAAATAAAATCTTTCTAAAAAATAATAATATCTTTAAAAAAGAAAAGGAAAAAAGGAAGTGTATAATACTCACGAGCAGTTTTGTTTTGGGTTTTGCAAGGTTGAGTGTAAATGAGTTCTGTGCCTGACAGGTTCACTCAGCTCTGACATCCTACATTAAGGCTCTGAGCACATGACGCGAAACTGACTTTGGAGGTCGGTCGCCACGGAGAGCAGGGTGGGAGAAGACCTCACCCGGAGCTTTGCACAGTCCTCTGTATCTTCTGCGGATAATAATGAAAAATTGTTCTCCTTATGACAATGAAAAAGATATTATTTGGAAAGCAGACTGTTGTTCCATTTTCTTTTGTTAATTTCTTGGAAATTTATTTTCAAATGTGTTTTAGTAGAAAATAGGAATGTAATTTTAAATGTTTTTATGAAAATGTATTAATACCCCATTTGCATTATGAAAACTCATAAGAACAAAAGAGAGACTCTGGCTACTTGACGGCCTGAAGGCAGACTCCAGTAATGTCCCCAACAGCATGACCTTTGAGACCAAATTCAACAACCAGAACTTCATCATTTTTCTCACCAAGTTTGAGCAGCTGTATCTGCTCGGACAATGCACCGCAGAATCTGGCTCTTTGGCTTTGACCCCTATTTTCTCCAGTACCCCTCAAAGGAGCTGGCCTCCAGGGCTGTGCCCCAATGGGTTTTCTCCTACTGTTTTCCAGGCCACGCTGGTCCTATCCGCGCCTCAGGGCTTCCTGGCAGTGGGAGACTGAGCACTGGCCTAGCCGGCCGGCATTCCAGGCTCAAGTGAGAGAGTGGGGCGGCACAGGCTCTTTTGCTCATGTTTTGGGGTGAATGTTATAAACATGCAAAAAGAATGGAGATAAAGAAGAAAAGCAAAAGGAGATGTGATCTCAATGGCTACACCAGCTATCAATTTATTGCTACTTGGCTCAAAATCTATCTTTTATTGTCTGCTCTGTGATAATGGGCTAGACCCTTTAAGCACTTCTTGTTGGCAGTGAGCATTTTGTTAGACTTTGTCGACAGAAAGTGCTAGAAGGACACTGCAGGAGGAAAGGCCTTCTATTTCTGGTCTGGTTCTTTATTTTCCCAGATGAGACACACTTGCCCACCCAGGCAGAAGAGCACAGGGCCACAGCAGGCTCCCTGTGCTAGAGGTGGTTGGTGTGAGGGGGACCAGATCCCTTTTGCCAAGAGGTCACCCACTCCCCTACGGCTGCTGTCGGGGGAGGGGTGCGGATAACATGCACTCTTGCTGCCCTAGCTAGAGACTGCCCTCAGCCACGGAGGTGCTGCCTTGGCCTGCCCAGGAGGCTCTGCTAGCCCCTCGCCTATCCCCGAGCTGTCCAATGACTGACCCATGCAGAAGGGTACGAGCAGCCTCCAAGGGCACTAGCTCCGTATCGCAGCTTGTGCTCCAGAGCATCTCCAGGTTATGAGACGAAGCCAGGCTTCCGCGGAGGCCGTATGCTTGCCTCAGCTTATTCCCCTCTTCTGCCCTGCTTCTCCCGCTCTGCTCCTCCTGGGACGCTTTCCCCGTAGAGCACTTGAACGTGAATTTGCATCTCAGGTTCTGCATCTGGGGAACCCAACCAAAGGCCCACCCGCAAAGGGAGGCCTGTCCCACTAACATTCATAACATGGAAGAGCTGGAGAGAATAGAGGCTCCGTTAGGACAGGGTCACTCCCAGGAGGAAATTGTAGACACTTTGCTCTGATCTCTGCCTCTGCCATGGGTTTCTTTCCTGGGTCTTCACATCGTCTTCTCGTAAGGACATTGGTCACATCGGACTTCCGGCCCACCCGCTGCATGACGACCTTGTCTTACTCTTGCTACAGTGACCTATTTCCAGATAAGATTACCTTCTGAGAGGGGCGCCTGGGTGGCTCAGTGGGTTAAAGCCTCTGCCTTCGGCTCAGGTCATGATCCTGGGGTCCTGGGATCGAGTCCCACGTCGGGCTCTCTGCTCAGTGGGGAGCCTGCTTCCTCCTCTCTCTCTGCCTGCCTCTCTGCCTACTTGTGATCTGTCTGTCAAATAAATAAATCTTAAAAAAAAAAAGAAAAAGATTACCTTCTGAGGTCCTGGGGTTAGGACTTCAACCTATCTTTTTGGAGGACACAATCCAACCCGTCGTGGCCAGACAGGTCAGCTGAGGTGCCTGGGAGGGCCAGATTCGCCGGGGGCTGTCAGCTGGCTGATCCTGGTGTCCGTCCTCTGGGTTTCCATAGCGCCGGCTTCCACCTGTGAGCAGAGGGCCCGTCTCTATTACAGCACCTGTTCGGCACTAATCACCCCTCTGCTTTGATTTCCCCTTCGACTGCAATGCCTTGAAGGGAGGAGCAATTTGTTTTTTGGGATCCTCAGTCCCTCGTATCAAACCTGCCACATAGGATTCACTTGCTTAGTGTGTCGTTGAATAAAAGTAGGATGGTTCTAGACTCTCAAACACAGTTTGTCTCCGATGATGGGGCCCATTACTTAGCTCCTCTGAGCCTCTGGTGTGCTATTGGTCAAACAGAATGAATCAAAACTAACCTGTGGAACTGTGTGAATAAAGGACCGCGCCCAGTGCCATGGTCCAGAAAGTGCTTCCGACCCTTCCGTTGCTCTTCTGGCTTCGAAGGTGTAGGAACTTACTTGGAGCCCCCAGAACTGGTATGAAGATTAGTTTAAGTAGAAGACATTTGAGATTCAACCAACGTAGAATACAGCCTTCCTGGAGCTTCCCTTGTCTGACTAAAAGCAGAAACTAAGAAATGAGGCTGCCGTAAATTCTCTTTGGGGTCGTTTCTACTTCCAGGAGAGGGACCAAGAATAAACCTACCCCGTATCCCCTCTCCAGGGAAGCCACGAAGGAGACAGAAAGACCACCGGCACCCGTATAAACAAACCATGATTTTCTTTATCTCCCGTTTGTGCTGTTAAAAATCCACTCATGTTTGCTAAAGGAATCGACTTCTTCTCTTAGAAGCTGTTGGATATACAAACCTTTAACCATTTAACTAGCCAGCTACTTCCTTTACCAGCTCCTGTGTGCGCACTGATAAACCACCTCCTGTTACCCTGTTTCTTGTCAGGGTGCCTGGGTGGCTCAGGATGTAAGCGTCTGCCTTTGGCTTAGGTCATGATCCTAGGGTCCTGGGATCAAGCCCCGCATCTGGCGAGCAGGAAGCCTGCTTCTCCCTCTCCCACTCCCCCTGCTTGTGTTCCCTCTCTCTCTGGTTCAAATAAATAAATAAAATCTTAAAAAAAAAATCTAGTTTTGTCCATTTAATTCACAGGCCATGGGCCCTACACCTAAGAGAATAGAGGAAAAAGTCTTTTCTGCTACAAAACCTTTGGAAAAGAGCTATTTTTTTTTTTTTTAATCTGTGGCTGTGCAGCTCCACTATGTACAAATATAAACATCTTGGAATGTTATCTTGACAAGGATGGATGATTCTGCCAAAAACCCCAGTGTGATCATTATTGCTCTCATCTGCTTCTAGCAACTGCTGAACCATGTCTGAACCACAGACGCCCACAGCGACCCTTCTCTCCGGTACACAGAAGGAACAGGCAGTGCGTTTAATTACATCGTGAAAATGTGTGCCTTCGCGAGGGAAGGAGGAAAGAATACACACCAAAGTGTTAGCATGAGTTATTTCTGGGTGAAGACATTTTAAAATGTCTTTTTTTAGGGGGTTTTATTTTCTAAATTTCCAGCAGCAAATATCAATTTTGTAATACAAAAGCTCTTTCCTCCTCAATAAATATTATTTAAAAAGCAAAACTAAGTAATGGGATACAAGACAGGCAGTATCTCCTAGATCACTCTTGTTTGCTGGGTTTATTATTGTTGTTTTGTTTTTTGCTTTTTTACCTTTAATGCAGATTTTTTATTAACATATAATGTATTATAGGGGTACCAGGGGTACAGGTCTGTGAATCGTCAGGTGTACACACTTCACAGCACTCACCATAGCACATACCCTCCCCAATGTCCATAACTCAGCCTCCGTCTCCTTACCCCCCTAACCCCCTACCCCCGGCAACCCTCAGTTTGTTTTGTGAGATTAAGAGTCTCTTATGATTTGTCTCCCTCCCGATCCCATCTTGTTTCATTTATTCTTCTCCTGCTCCCCAAACCCCCCACGTTGCCTCTCAGCTTCCTCGAATCAGGGAGATCATATGATAGTTGTCTTTCTCTGATTGACTTATTTCGCTCAGCATAATACCCTCTAGTTCCATCCACGTCATCGCAAATGGCAAGATTTCATTTCTTTTGATGGCTGCATAGTGTTCCATTGTATGTATATACCACCTCTTCTTTATCCAGTCATCTGTTGATGCACATCTAGGTTCTTTCCATGGTTTGACAATTGCGGACATTGCTGCTATAAACATTCAGGTGCACATGCCCCTTCAGATCACTACATTTGTATCTTTAGGGTAAATACCCAGTAGTGTGTTGCTGGGTCGTAGGGTAGCTCTATTCTCAATTTTTTGAGGAACCTCCATGCTGTTTTCCAGAGTGGCTGCACCAGCTTGCATTCCCACCAACAGTGTAGGAGGGTTCCCCTTTCTCTGTATCCTCACCAGCATCTGTCATTTCCTGACTTGTTAATTTTAGCCATTCTGACTGGTGTGAGGTGGGATCTCATTGTGGTTTTGATTTGTATTTCCCTAATGCCGAGTGATGTGGAGCATTTTTTCATGTGTCTGTTGGCCATCTGGATATCTTTTTTGCAGAAATGTCTGTTCATGTCCTCTGCCCATTTCTTGACTGGATTGTTTGTTCTTTGGGTGTTGAGTTTGATAAGTTCTTTCTAGATTTTGGATACTAGCTCTTAATCTGATATGTTATTTGCAAATATCTTCTCCCATTCTGTCAGTTGTCTTTTGGTTTTGTTAATTGTTTGCTTTGCTGTGCAAAAGCTTTGGATCTTGATGAAGTCCCAATAGTTCATTTTTGCCCTTGCTTCTGTTGCCTTTGGCGATGCTCCTAGGAAGAAGTTGCTGCGGCACCTCTAATGCAGATTTGACATGGCTTTTTAAATTGACATATATATTCATCATTCCTTGTTCACTGGTTACAGAGAAGGTAGAAGAGTCATTTCTTCTAGGATTTTGTAGTTGATGCAAGTGTTAAAGAAAGAGAGAGCAGGCCCCAAATGGAGACACTTGTGCAAGCCCACGTCACCAAACCAAAATTTAATACCTAACTTAATGTCACCACAGTTGTAACTGAACTCACGTGAGTTTGTTCCTGGGTGAGTTACAGGTGGGGACCACCCCAGGTGGAGTTGTCACACAAAGGGAATTCTATTTGCAGCAAATGAGATCACAAGTAATAACTTCCAAAGCCGTAGCTCCGGCAGCAGAGCTGAGTGGGTTTCTTCTCTTTAGGGTTAAGGTAAATCTTCAGAAAGGGATTTTTATCATCCTACATAGGGGTAGGCATAAGGTTGGGCATGCATCTTAAGGATACATCACTACCTTCCTTGGATATGGTATCCTTAAGGATACCACACTACCTTCCTTGTAAGTGATATTACAGAGGCCTGTGCTCCTCCTTGGGCAGAGATTTTAACATTAAAATGAGGCAGAGGAAACTTGGACAAGGGGAAGGGGCTAGGGGTAAGCTCCAAGAGCAGGAATGGACTGAGTGGGGTCTTGGGGGCCTTATCTTAGGTGAGGTGTGTGGGGCCTTGCTTACTTTAGAAACAGCACTGATCTATTGTCTCTGGATCTAGAAAGGCTGTTTGCAGACCTCGAAGAGACTAATAGTTCCGCATTCCCTCGACACCCTTCACAAGGAAGGTTTTTGAGTTTCTTTGTAATTCCGCACCTCCTGGGAAGTTCTGCAAGCCGTGCGCTTGGGCGATCAAACACAGACCAGGGTAAATCTAAAATGACTTCTCTTGTTTCACAAAAGCTCTGTCTCATCTTTCTTTTTCCAGCTCACAACCCTCGTGGGAGCTTTCCCAGTGTAACCCGAAACCAGCCCCAGTACTCACCGGGCAGGAAGAGACCAAAGGGAGAGGCAGGTCACACCAGGCTGGCAGGGGACAATTTCACCATCAGCAAAGGGAACTGACTTACACAGGGAGCTTGTCCTAAAAGGCAGCGAGATGAATGGGTCCCCGCACCTGTCCTCCAAATCTTAGGAGCTTATAAAGAGGCCCTAACTGGGCTCGGTCAAGCATACTGGGCAGGAGTTTTCAACATCACATCACCATCTCAAGGCTATGTCCTTGGAGCAGCCTCTAGGAGCGGGAAAAGGCAAGTGGAACCCACATTCCAAGGACAGGGGAGTGGATAGGGAGTCTTGAGTGCCCTAGTCCAGCTGTTGGAGGTCACATCTTTTTGATGATGTCACCCATCATCTGGGGAACCCTCACCCTGCTTACATCACAATGTCTCAGCCTCTCCCTGGAATGGAGTCTGAGACCAGTCAGACTGGAGTCACCTGATGAGCTCTACAGAGGTAATCTGCCTCCCTGACCTTTGCTGGCCCCCAAAAGGAAGGTGACCTTGCCGCCAAAAATCCACTCTGCTGGTAACTTCCTTGTCCTGCCCCCTTCTGCCTAAAAAGGTCTTTCGTTGGGCGCCTGGGTGGCTCAGTGGGTTAAGCAGCTGCCTTCGGCTCAGGTCATGATCTCAGGGTCCTCGGATCGAGCCCCGCATCGGGCTCTCTGCTCAGCAGGGAGCCTGCTTCCCTCTCTCCCTCTCTGCCTGCCTCTCTGTCTACTGTGATCTCTCTCTATCAAATAAATAAATAAAATCTTAAAAAAAAAAAAGGTCTTTCGTTTTGTACAGCTCTTTGGAGCTCCTTTCTATCTGCTAGATGGGATTCTGATCCATGAATTGTAGAATAAAGCCAACAAGATCTTTAAAATTTACTCAATTAAATCTTATTTTTTATCTCGGGGTTCAATATTTGTCCCCCAAACTGGAAACCACAGCTCATTTTATTTTATTTGCCAAAAATGCCTGGGCTGGTCACTACTTCTTACTAGAGCCCAGTTCTGGGAGCTATTTTTATCAAGCAAAGCTCCTATTCACAAAGGAAAGGAAAAATTAAAAGGGTAGGATAATTTCTTGGAAAGGAATTATGAAATAGTGAAATGTGCTTTCTAAACAAAGGTGATTTTAAGATCACATATAACTTACTTGAAAACAATACTAATGTTTCTTATCATTTGGTTAAGGACACTTAAACAACAGAGAGCTTAATCTTGAACCGAATCGAGATAAAAAGTAAATAAGAATTAATGGGTGTCAAACGGCCTTATTAGGAAAAGGCAAGACATGTGCGTCCGCGTCTTGGACAGATTTTGCTTTTTAACTATTCTAATAAACTGGCATTTGTTGGGAAATTATAATTAAAAATTAAATGTGTTCGTAACTCAGAAAACTTGTCTACAAAGAAGAGAAAGAAAATCATCTTTTTACTGACTAAGCTTTAGGCTAGAACATGATGGGCCTCTCGGGCCATCTGCTAACCTTCCTCTCTCGCGGCTCAGCGGCCGCACCCGTGGCATTCGGTGGGTTTTGCCATTTGAAGTCAGACCCGTCCTGTCCCCGCGAACCGGGAGGCCGGGCGCGGTCCTCCCTGACGGTTACATTCCCGAGAGGCGGTCCCGGCCCCGGGTCCTCCGGGGAAACATTCCTGAGCGGTGAGACCGGCGACAGGCTTTAGCCAATGCAAAGATGTACATCCTTGCTTGAAAACCCAGAGAAAGGAAATCTGAAAGACCAGGGAAAGGAAGGCCTGTTCCTGTTTCCGGAGGCAGCAGAGGGCCTCGTGCGCCCTCCGCACGGCGCGGGCGCGTTCTCGGCGCCCTCGCGCGTGAGCGTCAGGGCCCGGCGGGGAAGCAGCTCAGCGGACGTCAGGTTCTTCCTTTTTGGCAAAGCAGCAGCGGCGTATTTTTTCTGATTGCCTGGACCGAGGAATTTTTAGCTACGGCGCGGTCAACACTGTGGGGCCAGGATCCTGCGCATTGTGGGGTGGTAAGTTCCACTCCGGCGCCTTCACCACTCGAGGCCCGAAGAACGAGCCCCTCCCCGCCCGCTGAGTGCGGACGGGGTTCCGGCGCCGGCAGGGGAGGCCGGGCGGGGCGGGGCGGGGCGCGCCGGCAGGGGAGGCCGGGGCGGGGCGGGGCGCGCCGGCAGGGGAGGCCGGGGCGGGGCGGGGCGGGGCGGGGCGGGGCGGGGCGCGCCGGCAGGGGAGGCCGGGCCGGGCGGGGCGGGGCGGGGCGGGGCGCGGCGCGCAGGCAGGGGAGGCCGGGGCGGGGCGGGGCGCGCAGGCGCTACGTGACCAGGCTCACGGGTTCCCCGACGTGCAGACGCTGAGGCGCACGGAACCGGCGAGGGGAGGAGGCCGGGCCGACCCCGCGCTCGTCCTCAGCGTCCGGGATGAGGCTCGGCCGGCGCGCTCGGCGCTGGCACTCGGCCAACACCCAGAGACGCGAACACGGTGCCCCCGTGGCGGGGGACCAGGAAGACGTAGGCCCCGGTCAGTGCTCGGCGGAAGGCGCCCCCCGGGACCCCGCCCCAGAGGGCTGTTCTCGTTCTCACCGTCGCTCAGTAAACGTTCGCTTCGCTTCACCCGCGTGTCCGCGAGATTCCTTCTTTGACTCCGTGAGACAAGAGCGCAGTAACCTTGTGATGTCCGCAGCGGGGCGGGGGGGGTCGCCCCCGTTGACCACCACTGGCTTCGGCAGCGATCCGGACACACAGCCCTCGGCGCCGGCTGGCTCAGGCGGGAAAGCGTCCCGCTCGGCTGGGCTCGGGTCACGGTCTCGGGGTGGTGACGTCAAGCCCCCTGTGGGCTCAGCACTCAGCGGGGAGTCCGCCTGGCGCCCCCTCCCACCCCGCCCCCTGTCCGGCGCAGGCGCACACGCTCCGGAAAGGAAAGAACAAACGACCTCTCCCCCCCCCCACCCCGCCAGACGGGGAGGCCTGTGGGGCTCGGTGGGTTAAGCGTCTTGCCTTGGGCTCAGGTCGCGGTTCCAGGATGCCGGGATCGAGCCCCACGTTGGGCTCCCAGCTCAGCGGGGAGCCGCTCCCCCCCCCACCCTGGTTGTGCTCTTTCTGCCAAGTACATAAATAGAAATCTTAAAAACAGCAAATACGACAACAAAACTACAGCCCCAGCAGGCAGCTGAGCCTCACCCTCACCGGGGCAGGGACCCCAACAGTCCTCGCTCTCGCTGCCTGAGCCACACCCGTCTGAGGCGCTCTGTGGAGCGTTGGGTTGTGCACAGTCCGAGCACCGCGATTCCGGAGGAACCCACGGCCAGGCCCCTTAGGACGCCCCTGCTTGCGCCACCGGCAGCCGGTCTCCCTCACCTGCCCACGCTCCAGCCCGACGATAGCTTTAGTCGCCTTTCTCGGTCCTTAGGACGCAGGAAGTGGGGCCCGGGGGACAGAGGGAAAGGGAGAAGCAGGGTCCCGGCGGAGCAGGTGGCTGAGCCCGACATAAGGCTGGATCCCGGGCACCCAAGATCATGACCTGAGCTGGAGGAGGATGCTTAGCCCACTGAGCCCCCCAGGCGCCCCCTCTTCTTCTTCTTTCTTTTTAGGATTTTATTTATTTATTTGAGAGAGTGAAAGAGAGAGTGTGTGGGTTGGTGGGGGTGGGTGGGAAGGGAGAAGCAGGCTGAGCAGGGGGCCTGACACAGGGCTCGATCCCAGGACCCCAGGACCCCAGGATCATGACCTGAGCTGAAGGCAGACTCAACCCACTGAGCCACGCAGGCGCCCCTTAACATCCCCTTCTAATCTCCCCCAGACTGGGCTCTACCCTCTCTGCTCATCACTTTTGCTGTGGGTTATTTATGAGAAAGCCTTCTCTGGTGCTAAGCTACATGTTTTTTAAGGCCCAGATCCTATCAGATTCATCTCTCTCTCTCTTTTTTTTTTTAAGATTTTATTTATTTGACAGAGTTGGAGAGAGAGCACAAGCAGGGGGAGTGGCAGGGAGAGGGAGAAGCAGACTCCCCGTTGAGTAAGGAGCCGGAAGCAGGGCTGGATCCCAGGACCCCAGGATCATGAACTGAGCCGAAGACAGTCAGTCGCTTAACCAACTGAGTCACCCCAGTGTTCCCACATTCATCTTTATGATGAGGGAGCCGGAGGCTGGCTGAGGACAAAGCAAAAGCTGGCACCTTGCACCCCCTCTCCATCCGCTCCCCTCGGTGATGTGTGTGGCATTCCTCAGGCACCCCTGACCGCCATAGACGAGAAACAAATAGTTAACTTGCAGAGATCACAATCCTGCAAGACAGGAATCTCCCAACTATCTTGATGTTAACGGCTTGCTGAAAGACAACAGTAGTCAAGCTGGGAGACCTCCCTATCCCGATCCAGCACCTTTCGGCACCGTGTAGACCCTCTTTAGCATATGAAAACTCCGTTGAAACCTCCCTTTCCCTCACCTTCCCCCAACCGCAGGGTACAGAACCTGCCACCCCTCACAACCCGGGGCTGCAGCTCTTCCTGCCCATGGGTCCTGTCCCCGTGCTTTAATACACCACCATTTTGCACCAAAGATGTCTCAAGAATTCTTTCTTGGTCATCGGCTCTGGACCTCAGCCCACCGAACCTCACCCAGGTTCTAGAACTTCATCACAATGACCTACCTACACTCTGAACTACACATGGCAGACAGGGAGGAACCTAGCAAGGCCTGTTTGACCCACGTCCTCTGTGTCGTCGATTCTGAGTGGTTCGGCAAACATTTGCTTACCGGACGATTGCATTCCTTCTCTTTGAAGACGCAGACTCCTACTCCCTTCTGCTTAGTTCAGAATGACATATATGTTTCCTTTTGACTGTCTTTGGAATTTCCATGTCTATGTGGATTCTCCGTAAATATGTTATTAAATTTGATTTTTCTCCTGTTAATCTGTTTCAGGTCTATTTGATTCTTAGTTTGGGTGGGAGGACCGTGAATAGGACAGGACACTGGAAGCTCCCAGAGCAGCTGCGGCCCAAGAAGGGCTGCCGGGCAGAAGCTGGAATCTCAGGGGAGCCATGGTCAGAGTCGCTGCCCAGTTCCCTACCAGTGTCTCTCATGGGAGAAGCTGGAGAAGGAAAACCTTTCTCTACCCTCTCAGGTTCAATACGAGGGGGGGGGGGGCTGGGAATTTAACTGACAAAAGGCGGATTAACAAGAGAAAAGGCAGAGTTAGTTTGTGTGGGCCGTCAGTTTTACACACCAGATGCTGTGATGAGAATTTGGGAATTTATGGGCCTAAATTAGTAAGGGAAAGAGAAGCTGGAGAAAAGCCTTCTATTGGGAGAACAAACAGTTTCTCTAAGAAAGACGGGTGGGTTTTAGGAGAACAAACAGGAGATAAGAAAATGTGTGGTGATGCCTGTCTGTACAGGCGCAGGTCATCTTTCCACTGTGACATTGCCCTAGGGAGGGGAAATATGGCAGGTTTACTCTTGATCTCTCTCCTGGGAGCAAACCCACCCCCAGAGGGAATTTATGGAAATTAAGTTTCTCAGAAGTTTCTCCTTTGAGTCACGTAAGGGAAGTTCTAGGAGAGCTCCTTGCTGTTTCTGTTCAAGTATCTTCAAGTTAAGATAATCTTCATTATCTGGGGTTCTGATGGGTCCTCAGGGGGTTCAGGACATGCTATCCACAAATACGGCACCGTAGCATGTTGAATATTTTAAGCTGAAGGAGTTTCAGAAAACAGAAGTTGGAAGGTCACAGTGACCTTCCTTCTGCCCTTCCTCCAAAACAGGTAATAAAACCCCCATGTGAGAAGTGTTTTCCCTGCAGCCCAGGAAAGGAATATCCTTATCTCCAAAGACAAAGGGACACAGAGAAGCATCTGAACAAACAGGGCTTATCAAGCTTCCTGTACTAGGCTTACCCCATACTCTCTTACCTGTTCTGTTTCTACACAACTGCCCACTCCTCATTCAACCGAGCATAATGATACTGAGGTTTAACTGTTTCTTTGGGCATGATGTAAAACCTATATTAAATAAATTTGTGTACTTTTCTCCTGTTATTCTGTCCCTGTTGGCTTAATTTTCAGACCCAGCCCAGAGCCCTGGATGGTTGAGGAAAACTTCTTCCTTCCCTACGGTCCCCACAGGTTTAACCCAACTGAGGGCCAGCTAGGCGAGAGAGCCTGGTGTAAGGACCTATTTTATATTTTTATGTTTTGGTCAGAGGCTTTCACTGAGGTTAAACAAAAACCTTGTTGTTTAACCCTTAAACTGTCCCTGCTCCCCTTCCCCCAGGGGATTCACTTAAAAACAAGTCCCGGAAACCAGCTCCAGGTAACAAAGCCCAGATACAAGGGTGGGTCAGGCCAGGTGGAGACGTCCGATCAGTAGGGGGTTGCATACTGTCTCCCTAGCTACCAAGGAGTCTGGGCCCCGCCCTTTGGGAACCCTTTTGGCGCCAATCCTAATCAAGGTGTAATAGGCTGATTCAAATGTCTACTAGGGTAAATTGTAATTCAATTGGCCACCTGTGCGTGGCCAGGCCCCACCGCATGGCCTTTGCCCTTAAAAGCTAGACTGTGAAGCAGAGAAGGGTCGCCCTCTCTTGCAAGAGGTGCGGCCCCGAACGTTCAGTCTGATTCTTGATGCTTGGCGCGAAATAAAGCTTTGCTTGACCTTCGCTTTGTATCAGTCTCGCTCCTTTAATCACGGACCCATTATTGGGGCATAACACTGGGAAATGGAAGTGTCCAGCCTCCAGGCCCTGAAATTCAGAGAAAAAAGAAGCAGGGAATGCTGCTTTCAGCAAACGACTGACCCGTCTCTTTTTCTGTGGTTGACTGTGATACAGCTCTGCCTCTCCTCGAGTCCCCCACCGTGGAGGAAACAATGCCCAGACAGCAAGCCCAGTGGCTCACTTCCGGGTCTACTTGAATTGCTACCGTAGTGGCACTGCCTAATAGCCCTCTTGCATCCGGGAGACCTCCACCATGCCCCCAGCGGTCCCAGACATGAAAACTACCAATTTATGTTGGTTTATAAGCAGCAGCAAACTGTCCAAATAAAACACCCAAGTAACACTGGGAAACCTCTTAATTCACAATGTAGATGTGACAAGTGTGCCCAGAGATACGGAATAAGCCACTGCACCTAGGGAACAACTGACGGGAATTCTAGCAGAGACCAGCCAGGGCGCCTGTTTCGAGGGTGGGAGTTAACCTTCTCTTTCTCTAGAGATCACTGAAGTTCATGACGGAAGAGCAGAAATTTGGGATTCTTTGGTCTTAGCCTGCTTAGTGGCTTGTATCAGACGTAGGAATCCAATCAGTCACTATTTATGAATGAAATCATGAGCTGCTACACATCAGAAACATCCCACTTATGCATTTGGGGTAAATAATGGGAAGACTCTTTCTCATTGCCGAACTGACAAGAAAGAGGTTTTGCAGCATCTGCTAGAATCTGCTCATTTGGCAGGAAAAGGTAACAAAGTACGCACGATCCTCAGTAACAAAAGGACATATGCAGCAGCTGCCAAGCTTGTGCCTCTTGTTCTCGTCCTGGTTAGGGACCCATCACAACATTCTTACCTTTTCTCTGTGGGATGTGGACTCATGTTCTCTGTGCTTCTCTCAAGGACTTTCAGCTGCTGCAAGAACACATGTTCCTCCAGCCCAACATCTTGGCACAGGCGAGTCTTTCTGGGAGCAGGGTCATTAATGATGGAGGGATCTGGCATAACTCTAGGAAGCTGGGGCACAGGGGAAGGCAGTGACCCAATTACCGACAGCTGTTAGAGGCTCGTTTCTCTGCATTTTAGTTTCCCCAGCAGAGTGGCACAGACATCACCATCATTAACATTTAATTTTGATTTAGTATGTCTGCACTGGCTGGAAAGAATAAAGTAGCCTGTTGCCTATAAAAGTTCAAGTCCCTTTGCGGTTATTCTGAACTGCACCCGGTTGGGCCCAAGCGAGGGGTAGGGGAAGCTGTTCAAGGTCATTTCAGCTTCTTCCTGCTACAGGAGTCTTGAAAGATGAACTTAAAAGCTATGTGAAGACTGGGGATTACTTACACAAACCCCTCTTCCTACACCCTGTGATCACACTGAGAAAAAGAACCAAGAACTAAGGTTGTGTAATATAGATTGAAGGAAAACAGATATCAGTCTTGGTGATGGAATTTTTTTAAGTGAGCTTCATGGTGTGTTTTGAACAAAACTAAAGAGTGACGAGGTCCTTTCCTTGACTAAACTTTTTTTTTTTTTTTTTTACCACACTTTAGATAGTCTCCTCAGGGCACTCTTTTGGACCAGGCCTCAGCTTGGAACCATAAAACCTACAGACTCTCAGCGTGAATGATTTCATCCACTCTGTAGCCCGCAGAAGGCCCTGCTAAAAGACCTGAGCAAACACTAACATGATTTCTAATTGCTCAAGGCTGCACCCTCTAGGAGGCCCCGAATCTCTTTAAACTATCTGCCTGAGAAAATTGCCCAGAGAAGTACTATTTGTTCCAGCTAAAACCTGGTAATAATGAGGCCCCAGAAATACCCCACCCAAAGCCTTCCACAGCTACTTCGGGAAGCTTGCAGTTGTCCATCTCGTCTCCCCAGATTTTTGTTTTTTGTTTTTATTCAATATAGTTTACATATATGGTATTATTAGTTTCAGGGGTAGAATTTAGTGAGTCATCCGTTGCATACGACACCCAGTGCTCATTCCATCAAGGGCCCTTCTTACTCCCCATCACCCGGTATCCCTTCCCCCATTCACCTCCCCTCCAGCAACCCTCAGTTTGTTTCCTAGAGTTAAGAGTCTCTTACGGTGTGTCTCCCTCTTTGTTTTCATCTTATTTTATTTTTCCTTCCTTTCCCCTGTGTTCATCTGTCTTGTTTCTTAAATTCCACAGAAGAGTGAAATCATATGGTATTTGTCTTTCTCTGACTGGCTCGTTTTGCTTAGCATTAATACCGCCTCAAAATCAATAACAATAGGTCAACACATCAATATATAATAGTGAACTCACAAGTTTCAAAGATAAAGAGAAAATGCTGAAAGCAGCTCAGGACAAGAGGTCCTTAACCTACAAGGTTAGACACATAAGTCTTGCAGCAGACCTGTCCACAGAGGCCTGGCAGGCCAGAAAGGACTGGCATGACATAGTCAACATGTTAATGGGAAAAATATGCAGCCTTCTACTACCCAGCACTGCCTGCTCAAGAACCTGGAGCCCCCTGTTGAAATGCAGATGTGCAGGGCGCCTCCGGCTCCCCGACCCAGGCAACGGGCGGCTTGCTCTAACTCGCACCACTACCTCCTGTCGCAAAGACACCAGAAGTCTGCTTCTCCTCCGGATAAGCACCAATGATTAAACCCAGTCTGCTGGGACTCCCACTTGTTCCCCTCCTTACTCCTTCATTCTGGCTTTAAAACACCCCTCCCCTCTGCATGGATAGAAGTTGAGCTCTGTTCACACTGGACCCTCTTCCCCACTGCAGTGGTTATTACTGAATAAAGTCTATCCTTGCCACTTTAACCAGTGTCTGGATTAGTTTAGTTTAGCTTAGACAGATCACCATGTTCACAGGGCTGAGGTTATGAACTTGATCTCCACATGGATCTGTCCATATGGCCACAATGTGCGCACCTCGGTCAGGTGTCATCAGTGCCTCTCAATGATCACGAGGGAAACCAGATTAGAGAGTAGAGAGTAGTCACCATTTGCCGCTTTGTTTGTTTGTTGTTGTTTTGGGTTCTCATTACTGTTTTAAGAGCTCAAATATCCAGATGGTGTGGGCTAGTCTTCACTTTGTTTACTTCAGCTAGACTCTCTTCATGTCTGCCCTTCCCAGGCGTCCTTCTCCCTTTCTATCTCAGACATTCCCAATTCCTCTGCCCTGTTAGCAACTAGTTCACGGCAGACCTCTTCTACCAGGTCTTTCTCAAAAACTCCACCTCCCACTTCTCTCTCTCTAGTGTCGATAAGCCCTGGTCTTTTGTACCCTGGTTCAACTGTTTCATCAGTGGCTCATGGTTCATGTTAACTAGGCAGGAAACAAGAACCCAATATCCCAAATTTGTTTTCCATCAGTATCAAGCATCAGGCCAAATATATCCAAAAGCTTCAGTAAAATGCATTTAAATATTTTCATGGAGCTTTCAAACAGCTTTGGGAAATTTCAACAAAATGATGTTGAATTCCCTCACCATTTCTAGGATGGGCAGCAGGATGTTATCATAATTCTCTAAGTGCTTACACATTTATTCAGAATCAAGGTGGTGTTACTGCACTTTATACAGAGTGAGGAGTCAGGTTACTTCCTGTGGATCTTCTCTAATTTTGTGTGTGATCAGACAATATTATATTTTATCCAAGGAAAAAAATCATTTAGCATACATCTTTGTCCCTTGTTGTTGGCCCACATTTTCATAGTTTTACACAGACCTCTTTATTATCATAACACACTCTATGCCCATTTAAGAGAGAAAAAAAGAAGGTGTGGGAAAATCTAATAGACCAGATGGCTTGTAAAACTCCTCAGAGTTAGGGATTCAAACTTCCAGTGTCTGTGGTAATTGGATTTTTTTGCTGTTGCTGTTCTTTTGTTTTAATCAACCAGAGGTAGGACTTTTATGTTTTACTTAAGCTGTTGTTAACAGGATAAGTAAAAAAAAAACCCTTTTCACTGGAGAAAAGTGCAATTAATAAAAATGGTAGGCAGGGCACATGGGTGGTGTGGTTGGTTGAGCATGCAACTCTTGGTTTCGACTCTGGTCATGGTCTTGGGGTTGCGGGATAGATCCCTGTGTCAGGGTCTGTGCTCAGCATGGAGTTTGCTTGGAACTCTCTCCCTCTCCCTCTGGCCCTCGTCACCACTCTCCCTGTCTCTCTAAAACAAAAAAAATAAATCTTTCAAGAAGTGGTAGGCATTTGTTGCAGTTAATTTTTACAATTTTTAGGAATATAAAACTGTCCTTTCAATGGGCAAAATACATTTAACTTAGAATGTTCATATGTTGTGATCTGCAAGGGCCCTCTAGAATGGTGGTTTTCTAATTGTGTTCTATGCTATTTTCAGATATATTAGTTCCCTATGACAGCTATAACAAACCACTAACAAATCACTGACTTAAAACAACACAATTCTATTATTTTACAATTCTGAAGGTCAGAAGTCTCAAGAGGGTCTCAGGAGGCTAACGGGTATCAGCAGAGCTGAGTTCTTTCCTGGGGCTGTAGGAGACAATCTGTTCTCTGCTTTTTCCAGCTTGTAGAGGTTGCCTGCATTCCTTGGCTTGAGGCCCCGGTCCACCCTCAAAGCCAGTAATGGTTCGTTGGGTCTCTTACATCACATCATCTGACTCTGTTTCTCCTGAACTTCTTCTTTCCTTTATAAGGACTTTTGTGATTAGGTGGGGCCACTAGATAATTCAGGATAATATCTCCATCCCCAGTTAAGTCTGCCATCTTGATCAACTCCTTCCCAAACATGTGCAGGGTAGCTCATAATGTAAATAAACACAACAATAATGATAAAAAAAAAAAAAAGAGTTATCAGCATGATGCGGGTGTGAGGCTCTGTTACTTAATGGGGTGATCCAGGGCAAGGCACACTTTGTTTGTAACATTTAGAGTAAAAAATAACATATACCTCAGATGGCTGAGAGGAATTATCTAGATAACACATGGGCAAATGGTTTAGTAGTTCTGGCATGTGACAAAACCCTCAATAAATGATAGTTTCTTGTCATCCTTATTACCATTAAGTTACAAAAGAAAATATACACTTATCAATGTAATTATGACTAGAAATTGTCAAAGAGAACCAAGTATGACAATGCTTACATATCCTTGGTGTTTCCTTGGTCATGATGGGATGTAGAGCTCTTTCTGCTTGGGTCTTGAAGCTGTTAAGTGCAGAGTTGCCTGAGGGGAGGTGGCAAGTCCCCCATGGTGCTGTCTCTGGTTCTCCTTGTTCTCAGGCCAGTTCTATCCCTGCTGTGGCTTGAAAATGTGGTCACTAAATACTGCTTTTCGTGGAAACTAGAAATATGTGGATTTCTGTCACATGAACTGGAAAAACATTTCTTATATATTAAATTCTTAAGTGTATATGAGTTTATTTTCACCCTGTTCCCATTGACCTTTTCCCTTCTTCTGTAGAGCTGGAACGTTCATATTTCTTTACATTTTAAAATCTTCTAGGGCTAACCTACTGCATCATTACACTTCACATAGCCTTTTAGTTGAACTGACCTAGAGAAACCTTGACTGAGGGCAGGGGAGACTGACGGCAGCTCCTGGACTGCTGACGGAGCTACTTTGGTTTCTGTAAAGGTAGCTCCCCCTCCCCCCAATCTTGCCATCTCTAATCTTAAGTTGGTCAACTATACTTCAATTAAAAACAAATAAATAGAAATAAATCAAGGTCACCAATCAGTTTCTTATAAATTGGTTAGCAAAAATCAGCACTCATCTTCAGGCTTGCTTACTCGGGCAGACTCATGAAACTGGGGTTTCTAGATTTAAAAAAAACGGAGACTGAACTATGAGCCACTGTGAGCACACCTCAGTGGCTGGACCCGGGCAGCCAGCAGGCTAGCCAGCGGCTCTTTCACAACTTTTTTAGCTGTAACAAGTGGAATATGTGCAGGGAAACCCAAGGTCTTACTGAGACATTGGACGCCACACTTCGGCTCGTACAAAGGGCGGAGTGTCAATGAAGGAGATGTGGCGCTAGGGATAAGATCAAGGCCAGGGGAAAGGGACACTTAGGAGAGGATAAAATGGGCGGGTTCTACTGAGACAATACTGGATGAACGTTAAGTGCACACACTTCAGTTGGGAGAGCCTGGGTCTGAACTCCTGCTGTGCAACTCACTTGTACGTGACTTTGGGAAAGTTATTTTAATTTCTCTGTGTTTCAGTTTACTCATCTATAAAACGGAAGTAATAATATTATGGGCCTTACATGTTGTCGTAAGGAGTAAATCAGACACATGAAAGACAACAGTACCTGGCACATAGAAATTACCAGGGAAATGATGGTTATAATAGGCTCGTCTAAAATGTTAAGGCACAAAGAACTGAGACTGTGGATCTCTTTCCATGTTTCCAGTGGGTGTCTCAGACAGGTGAGTAAATCTTTAAGCCGGTCCAGCCCTCAAAAACATTGCTAGTTATTACTTTTCCTATAATCGACATTTGAGCTATAAATCTAAAAAGGGATGGGGAGAGGCACTATTTAAGTTGTGTTTAAAGAGAATCTTTGAGTTGCTAATTTGGGTACTTCTTTGCACAGGTCCCTACTTTGTGTGATAGACTGGGATAAGTGCCGCATGGCATCCAAAGATGACCAAAAAGGTCTCGGCCCTCCAGGGGATTTCAAACTAGTGGTGTGAATAAAGCCATGGGCGTAATGAAGGGCCCGGAATACTCACAGGAGGGAAGAACCCACGTGTGGGGTGGGGAAGAGCGCGCACTTGGACAATTTCATAGAGGAGACCGTACTTTAGAGTTTGTAGCTGACACTTGAAGCACACGGTACATTTTTAAATAAGATTTTTTATTTATTTAGTTGATAGAGAGTGTGTGTGTGTGTACAAGTAGGGGAAAGGGCAGAGGGAGAGAAGAGAATCTCAAGGAGATTCCACACTGAGTACGGAGGCTGACGTGGGGCTTAGGCTTAGGACCTGAGCCAAACCCAGAGGTGGACGACCAATCAGCTAGACCACAAATGCGCACCCACACACTACATCTTAAAGATAACTTTTCATGCACTGGGGGTAGCAAAAAAAACCCCAAACCAAAAAACAATTAGGAAATGAAGGGTCTGGAAATCCCTTCTGGGAGGATTTCTGGGATTTCAATTTCAATTTCGTCTAGTTTGATGAAAAAATGTGTAAGAGGATAATACAAGGTCTGGCTGCAGATGCAGGCTGCAGATAAGTGGAAGCAGTTGGATTTCATTGAGGTGCTGGACACTAAACATCTGAGCAGAGAAATCATGCACAAGTGTCAAAGAGGATGGATTATTAATGGGAAGGTGAGGAGTATATTCAAACATCATCCACAGTTCTTCATGTATAATTAAAATGTATTTTTTCATTGATAAATTATAAGGAATCTTCAATAAAAATAGGCACAATAAATCACTACTGTTTGAAAATGCTCGTCAGACAGCTTCATGCCTTCTCAGCAGAAGAGGCCTCGGTGCCGGGGAGGTCAGAAGGCGACCTCAGTAGCTCTTCCGCTTCCTCTTGTAAAGCCTCTGCTTTTTCGTGCAACAGCATCTACAATGAAAACATCAAGACATGAGGCCAGAACATGCATTGTCAGAGAGCCGCTGCCATCTTTACCACTGTCTATTAGATACTTGAACCCTTATGCATCAGCAATCCAGACACTAAGACCAATAATGAGAATGAAAAATAGCCACTTAAGCACAAGTGATTATAGTAAATGAAACTAAAGCATTTAGCTAAAGTCATTTTAGCTGATCAGGGCACTTGGTATACGAAAAATAAAGGAGTTTTATTAGTCTCAAAGATCTGTTTTATTGAAGACTCAGCTACTTAAAAATTAACTTTCAATCTGTAAAATTTAAGGCAGTTTTCCAAAAATTTAATTAGCTCTTGAAAATGTTATCCTTTATACATGCTTTTTATTATTCCTCAAAGTTTAGTATGCTATCTTTTAAAAATCTCTATCAGCGTTTCAAAGAAAAATTTTGTTCAAGCTCCTAAAATTAACATGGCTAATTTCAAAAGAACCATAATGAGTCAAGAAAATATTTCTGAATGTGGCACACAGTAGATGTCAATGAATATTTGCTGAGTAATGATCTTCCCTCTTTCTTTTAAAAACCAGAAAAAGGGGCACCTGACTAGCTCAGTTGGTAGAGTCTCTCGGTCTTGGGGTTGTGAGTTCGATCCCCACAGTGGGTGTAGGGATCACTAAAAAAATAAACTTTAAAAACAAAAAACCAGACGTATAGTTTTGGTGTTTGCTGCACCTACGTGTTGGGTATACTGGGGTGCAGAATTTGCATTACTTCTGTTTCCAGAAGTTTTATAACGAATAGTTCAGCAAAATCACATGGAGGAGAAAAAAATCATAGGACACAAAATGAAAGTGGAAAACACACTCTACTCATTTGACATAAAGCACAGCATTGCATAGCATTATAGATAAGAGATTAAAAGGCAATGAGGCAAGCTTTCCAGCAGCCGAGGTAATGGTGGCCACGTAAACTAATCTCCCAGTGCCCCCTTTAAGAACTATACAGACCAAGAAGAGCAGCAAATACGCGGCACAGAAGCCATGTGCCGGCTTTGCTAGAATACAGAGACCACCACTCTCTTTGTATTATGGTAAAGATACCTGCCAAACTGCAGCAGAACCTTTTCTCAAGCTTCCAGTCCAAGGCATTGCAGAGATGGTGAGATTGAGAAAAAAATACATGGGAAGGAGAAGAGGGAAACAGAAGGTTTTAGATTCAACATAATCACCTCCAGAGAGAGAAAGGCCACCCCAAGTATAAAACACTGAGAAAGGACTCTTGTCAGATTGCAGCACTGCCTACAAGAAGGGACTGAAAGCTCATGCCACTCTGGAAGGCAGCCTCGGAAAGGCAATCCCTCCGGGGGGAGATGAGTAAAAAAGGAGAGGAGCCCTTTAAGCTGCGCGGGGCGGCGGCAGGGGGAATAAGAGGGCAAAATTTAGGATGCTGTAGGACAAAAGGATGCAAAAAAATCAAAGAACACACTTTTCTTTGCACTCCCCTCCCACTCCAAGCTGTTCATTAAACTATCCTTTGCTACATGGACAGAAGAGACTTTTTTTTTTTTTAAATATTTTATTTATTTATTTGACAGAGATCACAAGTAGGCAGAGAGAGGCAGAGAGAGTGAGGGAAGCAGGCTCCCTGTCTAGCAGAGAGCCCGATGCGGGGCTCGATCCCAGGACCCTGGGATCATGACCTGAGCTGAAGGCAGTGGCTTTAACCCACTGAGCCACCCAGGCGCCCCCAGAAGAGACTTTTAAACCAGAATTCTCATCAGGCACTCCAGATGGCCATCTCTGTCTGACAAGTGCAGGGGCACAAGCAGTTCTTATTATACTGAATTACTGTATAAAATAAAACAGAAAATGAGAATCAAAGCTCTTCAGCTCATGAAAATTTATTCTCCTGAAAGCAAACTATGAAGCAGAAGAACTGTAATAATGCAACATTCCAAACTGAATTAAATATTATTAAACTATTTAATATAAAATATAAAATATTATTAAATTAAATAGTATTAGGAGATACGGGGGGAAACACATCTGAATAAGTCCCAAACTAGGAAAAGAGATGGACTCAGAACAGGAAGAAATGAAACCAAAGTTGAGAAGGCTCAGGTAAGAAGTGGAAGAAACAGGAAAATCATATTAGAAATAAAAACCAACAAAGTGATCAAAGAAGAGTAGGTTATAATAAAACTTAATTAGGGTCATGAGAGCAGGAACAGGGGTGGGACAAGAAAACAAGATGATGAAAATGAGATAAAGAAAAAAGTAAAGGGGCACCAGATGGCAGAGTTGGTTAAGCATCTGGTTCAGGTCATAATCTCAGGATCCTGAGATACAGCCCTGCATCGGGCTTTATGCTGAGCGCAGAGTCTGCTTAGAGTTTCTCTCTCCCTCTCCCTCTGTAACCCCCACCCCTACTCTCTCAAATAAATAAATAAATCTTTAAAAAAAAGGTAAAAGGGTCAGAGGGATTGAAATGGAAGATGCGCAAAGAAGATTCAACATAGATACAACTAGCGTTGCTAAGAAAGAAAAATGAAACAGTGGATCATATTGAACTAATATTTAAAACTACAATTTAGGGCACCTGGGTGGCTTGGTCAGTTGAGCATCCGACTCTTGGCTTCAGCTCAGATAGGGATCTCATGGGTCAAGGGATCGAGCCCCGGGTTGGGTTCGTTCCATGCCCAGTGGAAAGTCTGCTTGAGACTCTCTCCCGCCGCACCCCCAGATCACACGTGTATGTGAGTGTGTCATGCTCTCTTTCTTTCTCTCTCTCTCAAATAAATCAATTAATTACAAAAATAAAACTACAGTCCAAGGAAACTTCCAGAAATAAAAGAAAGTAAAGATATCCTAGTAAAACTACTTCAATTTAAAATACAGAAAATATATTCATGTTTTACATACCAAAAATACACAAGGATGGGGGGCACTAAAATGGGATACAAACAGAATCTAACTGCCCTTCAAATGAACTACATAACCACAGTGAAGCAGATTTTTAAAGAAAGTGACATTTGAATACATTATTTCAGTTATATATTCTCAGACTAAAGACAAAAAGAGCATATATAATACTGAACTCACAGTTTTTTTTGCAATAGTATGGTTTAACAATTCTGAAATTATTTTCAGTGCATTCTAGGATTGAGCAAAACAGACAAATATGCTGATGAAGACAGGAGCTGGGTGTCTCACTGTTGGAGAAAGGAAGTAAAAAGAGAAAGGGTAGAACTACAATGAGTCCTGCAGTGTGGGATCAGTGTGGATTGAAGGTGACTGGAAATTCTTTGATGTTTACACTGGCAGGTGGGATCTCATTCTTCTCTTGAACATGGATTCACTTGTAACCAATGGAACGGAGTGGAAATGATGCTGTGTGGTTTTCAAAGGTAGTCACAAGAAACCGCAGTTTCTGCATTAGTTTCTTGGACTGAGACCATTCCAAGATCTCCTGAATGTTCCTGCTCATAGCCCAGACCCATGCTAGAAGAAACCCAAGCTAGGGGTGGCTGGCTGCTCAGCTGGTAGAACCTGCAACTCTTGATCTTGGGGTCATGGGCTCCAGGCCCACGCTGAGCATAGAGCTTACATACGGAAAAAAAAAAAAAGAAAGAAAGAAAGAAAGAAAAGAAACCTAAGCTATAGATAAATAAGAAACACACAATATTTTAAAAGAAATTATACCAGATTGAATAAAAAGTGGCAGAGATGGTACAAAATAAAAAGAACCTTTGAGCCCTTGAACTTCTACGGACAGGGAAAAGACTGAGAAAGCTACCCAGCTGCAAACATGGGCCATTCCTTATGGGAAAGAAAGAACGATTCTAATGAGTGATTCAAAGCCAGGAAGACTCATTCCCAGGGAGAAATAAGTCCTAACCAAGCAACTAGCCCCACGTGCCGAGCTGGATACCAGAACTGCTTCTATGTGTGGCACACGTTCCCTCTTCTGCATGGCAGTACACTGTGGTTCTCCTGTCCCTGTTCACCACTGAATGTGTGTCTCTTTTGTTCACAGCTCTTCAGAGTGAGAGGAACATATCTGTAAAATTGGGCTCAAGAAGCATTACCTGCACCTAGACTTGATTTAGGAGAAACACCGGACCTTGAGCCCGAGTCTGATGCCACAAAGGGATAAATCTTTTAAGGATGAGTATGTTTTGCGTGTGGGAAGAATGTAAATAATCTGTGACCAGAGGGCGGCCATCACTGATGACGACAAATTATCTGGCCCTGCCCTCATGTGGAACTGGGGTCTAATTCCTCTTCTTTCGGATCTGGGCTGATCTTAATGGTTTTCTAGTAACCAACAGGACACAGCAGAAGTGATACTACTTAACTTCTGAGGTTAGTTCAGAAGATTTCCTGCCCTTTCTGCCTTGATCTCTCAAAATGCCCACTCTCTGGACATTTCCTCTTGAAACTGAGCTGCCGTAAGAAACCCTAGCCCCATAGAAAGGCCATATGCAGTTGTTCCAGTTGAAAGCCCCAAATAACAGCCATTTTCAACCACCAGCCGCGAGTGAACCATCTCAGATATCCAATTCAGTCCGATTCCGATGACTCTAGCCCCAGTCAAAATCTGACTGTAATTGCATGAAACTCCAAGTAAGAATCATTCAGCTAAACCTTTCCAGAATTCCTAATCCACAAAAACATAAGCACAATAAAATAGCTGTTTTAAGCTGCTAAATTGTGATGTAAAACTTTGTTATGCAGCAGTATGTACCTGGAAAAATTTTGGAGTTACCGAACGAATTCATGGCCTTTAACAATTTACGTGTAAGTAGAGAAAAATATACATTTCTCCATATATGGGCTCTCTCTGCTAAAAGAACCTAGAAACAATGATATCTCTCTCTGGTTATGAGCATACTTAGCCACTCAAACTTGGGTTTCTAAAATACCACTCTTCACCAAAAAGAACTACAGCTCTTTGGAAAAATGGCTGATTCCATGCCTAAAGCAAGCTGAACCTTGACTATCTTGTGCAAGAGCACTAGTTACCAATTTTACTGTCTCTCAGCTCCAAATCCATCCCCCATTGTCTTGTAGAGACAGACACTGGAGGTGGATCCTGTAAACCGTCTCCTTTGCCGGCTGGGACAGTGTTCAGCTTTGTCAGTAGAGGGCACCGGAGGGACCGCCGGAGCATGGGGTCCTCTTCCGGGTTTGGTGTGTCTTTTCTTATGGCTCCTGCGTGCTAGTCTGGTGCGCTGAACACCTTATCTGCCATCCCCGGAGCCCCAGCCACACCCTCTCTCCAGTGAACCCCATCGGCAGCGGGCGGTGTGGGTGAGGGCAGACGCTCTTGTTACTCCGTCCCACGGTTGCTGAAGTTCTGTCTGCCCCTTGGAAGTCAACTAATACCCTTGTTACTAGTCACTAATCCTTTATATTGAACTTTCCTCTTCAAATTACTGTGTGCTTTCTGTTCCTAATAATCAGACTCTAACAGATATACCCCAAAAGTAAGAAAGCCCAACAATGACGGGGACAGGTCCAAAAGACAAACTGGCCCCTGTCTAGAAAAGGACAACTAGGAGGACAGTAACTGCCTAAAGCCACATCATTTAACCTGGATGAGGAAACAGAAAAGAGAAACGCTTGGACACAAAGAGAGCTGTTTTCAAAGATGTGAACCACCACCAAAGGAACAAAGCAAACAGACCAATTCTGAGGGTAGAGCTTACGACATAAGGGCAGATATTGTAAGAAGGCAACAGTTCGCCTCATACTGGGGTGCTTTTTGGAACATGGAGAGTGTCCAGAAGTAGAACTACCTAATTTTTGAGGTCGTAAGCTCCTTGCCAACGAAGGTGTGCAAAGGTGGGAAGACCAGATGTCGGGGTGCCGAGGAGGCGCCGTCTGGAAAGCGTGAGGAGGGAGAACTCTGGGAGTTCCAATATTCTCCGTACCTCAGGGGACTTTTGAGACTTCCTGATTTTTAGCAGGTGCTTTTTCTGTTTTAGCGAGCCTTGTAGCATAACAGATGCACTATTTTATCCACATATTGTAAGTACATACTTTTGTGCCTATAGTTAAATGTTTTTGCTTTTATGTCCAAAGTATAAGGAGGTAACACTACAAAATATCATGAAGGGTAAAAAATGGTTTGTTTGCTTACCTTTGCTGATGAAACGATTTGCTTGGCCTGGCGTCTTGATAAATGATCAACTGTCCTTATGAGCACTTCAGGATTTGCATTAGCTAAGTGCATCAGACTTTTATAGCCTGCGTTGTATAACTGTTTTGCTCGACCCTAAAAGGTATTACACAAATCAGCAGGGTCAGAATTTGGGACTAGAAAAAAATAATCAAGTGTCTTATTGAAGGAAAAATTTCACATGCAAGAGATAGAAACAGACTAAGGTAATAATAAATATGAAGAGATAACACATCTGAATCCAGAGAAATTTTAAAATATGAATTTGGGTAGTCCCAATCTGACTGCAAGACAGCTTTCTGTGCAGCTTAAGTTAGCCAATGCGTGTTGCAATCAGGAATGAGAAATTCATTAAGGCACTAAGGTGAGGGGCATTATTTTAGATGCCCGGTCAAGATGTTCTAGTGCAATATCCTTAAAATGTTTTCACAATCTACTCAGGGGACTGCTGGGGTGCGTGCGTGTGCGTGCATCTGTGTGTGTGTGCGTGTTCCCAGGCAGAAGAACGCTTCTGATGGAAGGACTGAATAACAGAATAAGCTGAAATCAACAGCTGGCTAAAAACAAAAAGTTGAGAAACCAGGTGAGGATACTTGGTTCTCACTCCCTTAGGAAATGGAAGGAAGCCTTGTTGCCTCCGAATCACCACTTCCTGAGACAAGCTCTGAGTTTACACCGACAGGAGGTAATTCTCGGCTGCAGTGGAGGAAGGAGACACTAAGGACCATATACCCGGGGAGTCTCAATCTTATCCCTACTGTTGTGTTTTTCCACAAATGTGATTCTTCTCATCAGAACTGCTTCCAGATCGACGGGGGATTTCTGGGAGGCCATGACAACAATTTAATAAAGAAACACACACACACACACACACACACACACACACAAACCAACCTCTCATGATAAATGAGGAATAAGACCATTGTTATTTACCTTGTGATAAGACTTTACAAAATAGTCAAGCCTGACTTTTCTTTAGTTGAAATCATCTCAGTTGGGGAACTGGGAAGCCACTAACCTCTAAAACTCCAGTCACTTCCATGAGAGGAATCAGCTCTGCCTTGACACAGTAAGTCAACTTCTTGGTAAGTTCTACCAAAAGGGCTCTATAAACCCAAAACTCCTCAAGTTCCTACAAAATACAAAGAAATACATAGAATTTAGATCTGGTAAGTCATTTCTAAGCTTAGTTGGCACGGTAGGGGCCCAGAGAGGGTGTTCCCTCATCTAAGTTCTGAAACTTGGTAAAGCCAGAGACCAACAACAATTCCACACAAACTTTTCATGAGGAAACATGGGCAGAGACTGAGGGATTTGATTAAGTGGTTCTGGGATGAGGAAGAAGACGTAAAGTTGGAAAACGAGCCACTGAGAAGAGCTCTGTTCATTTTTTATCAAAACGCCAGCAAGTGAACACAGTTTCTCTTTCCCAAGTAACTGAAAACACTCCCCAGCTCTGGGGGTTCATCCTGAAGCCAAAACATTACATATGGATCCCAATGCAAGATGCAGCAATATTTAAAACAAAAAAATCCTGGAAGCCGTATTTAACAGTAAAAATACCAGAAGACACGGATCAATCACGGCTAAAGGTGGGTAAATGGGCATTTACTATACTATTTTGTCTTATTTTATGTCTGAACATTTCTGCCGTAGTTGTTTTTTAAAGGTCAATTTCTAACGGCTGGGTGTCACTGTGAGCACACGTGATACATGAAGTGGCATTAGCCAGCTACTTTCTGACCACCAGGAGAGCAGCCAATGCACTAGAGATGGCAGAGTGAAGAGGAGAAAACCTTGACCAGAACGACCAGTCCGCCAACCCCGAACTGCCTTGGCTCCCGCTCTCCTGTTACACGTGACAATCTTGGTTCGCTATTGTTTAAACCTCTGTGGGGTTTTTCCCGTTACTCGTAGTTGAAGGCATTTTAACTAATACCACTGATGTACTATTTCATACCACTGACATAGCTTTTTAAAAAGGAAAAAACACTTTAAAATACTGAAAATACACTCATGAGAGCACGAGCTGTTGGGTAGATTGTGTCTAGGATCAACCATCAAGTTATAGTTGTTTTTCAAATTTGATACAGTTTCTTTTACTTGAACAATTCTATAAGGCTGAAGTCCTTATAATCCTAAGTAAAACAAAGGGATAGAATTTTAGGGGAAGTACCTTTAAATATGAAGAAAAACAAACACAGAAAACTTAAGAAAATAAAGGCTAGCTTCTAACTACCTATAAATTTTGTCTACTGCTTAGCTAGCACATGATTAGGGAACGTAAGCTAATATTTAAAACTTAGCATAAGTAGGAGATATTAAGAAATGCGAATTTGCTAAAATAATTATCATTCAACCCAAAGTCAAGTATTCTGGATTATTTACTCATTAATACATATGACAGAATTAACTGCCATATACGTACATAGAATATGGAAATTTAAGATGGGGAAAATGAAGATTTCAAATTTAAAAATAAGATTCATGAGAGAAAAATGTTTTTAAAAAATTGAGTATAGAAACAAATATGGAAGGATTATTACACCATTTAATTAGAAGAAATTTAAATGCAGCCAAAAAAGGCTTATATTATCAATTCATCCCCAAAATTGTCCTAGTAGAAAGTCTGGTAAGCTTTGCTATGCTTTTTTTTAAGGAAACTCTGAAAGCTGGTTTTAGTAAAGTCTTAAACAAATGCATCCCAAATGCAAATGGCCAAAATAAAGTTTTCTTCTTAGTTAATTAAACTATACGTTTGACATAGAAACCTAAAGCAGCTGCCAGACACCGGAAGCAAAAATGGCAAAATACTGTGGCGATCATGACAGCGCGGTCCCAGGGGTGACAAGGTGGCTGCTGGGTGTCGGTAAGGCACTCCTCAAACACGTGCCATGGTCAGCACCAGGGGAGAGATACCCCCCACAATCTGTATCGGTGGAGAACTGTGGTTTTAAGAGTTGATTCCAAAGACTTGTCACTACTAGTGGTGGTTCTATGAGTAGGGATAACCAGGTGCTTGGTTTCTTTTTTTTTTTTTAAGGTTTTTTTTTTAGATTTCATTTATTTATTTGAGAGAGAGAAGATGAGCACAAGCGGGTTGCGAGGGAGGCAGGGAGAGAAGCAGACTCTCCACTGAGCAGGGAGCCCGACGCGGGGCTCGATCCCAGGATTCTGGGATCACGACCTGAGCCGAAGGCAGACAGACACTTAACTGACTGAGCCACCCGGGGGCCCCATAACTAGGTGCTTTCTACTTGTTTGCTATATATTTTAGGTGATTCTGCCATTTTTGTATCTTTACCATAAGTTAGTATATAGGACTTTCATAAGCAGATAAAAACAAGTATATTTTAAATACAGTTTGAGTACTTAGTATTAATAGAACAAGTCAACAGTGAGGAAATAATGACTAACCGGTTTATGAGTTAAGCAGCAGTCAAAACAGAAAGATGCATGAGGCATGCGTCATGTAGTCAGCGGAATTACCTCACAGAAATGCAGCACACAAGAGGAGAATGAGGCAGCTCCAGCGAGAAGACTTTGTATATAGCCTCGAGGCATATTAAATTTTTCAGATACACTCCAGATGTTGGTCTCTTTGAGCAGGGTATAAAGAACAAAAGACAGGTATAGTCTGTTGACAATGTCCTTGTCCACCTTCTAGAAATATAAGCAAATAAATTTATGTCCTGGACCTGCTAAAAATGTACATTATATTGAAATTGGACAAAAGGCAATCTGAATGAAGTTATACTACAGAAAAGTCAGAACAGAATGATTCCACAGAAATAAAACTAAGTTTCTACCATAGGTACTTCACACTAATTCAGATGATCATTTTTCCGAGTATTAAAAAAAAAGAAAATATGCCAAATTACTTCCAATTTAAACTTCCTTCTACAGGGGAAGCTGTAGTGGGTTGAATCGTGTCTGCCCCCACAAAAAGGTATGTTTACCTCCTTACCTGTGGTACCTGTGAATGTGACATTATTTTAGAAATAGGATCTTTGCAGATGTAATTAATTAAAGATCTTGAGATGAAATCACCCTGCGTGCATACTGCACACTTAGGGCTCTTTATTCAGTGGCCAGTGTCTTTCTAAGAGGAGAGGACACAGAGTGACACAAATATGAAGGCATGTGAAGATGGCAGTGTTCAATGGAGACACTGGAGGGATGCACTTACAAACCAAGGAACACCAAAGATGGCCAGCAACCACCAAAAGCTAGGAGAGAAGCAAGATGTTTTCTCCCTCAGAACCTCCAGAGGAAGCCGTCTTGATTTCGAACTTTGGCCTCCTGAACTGCAAAAGAGTAAATTTCTGCTGTTTTAAGACACTCGGTTTGGACTAATTTGTTGTGGTAGCCCTAGGAAAAGAATATAGGAAAGGAAGGAGTTGGGAAGACCTTTACATTTACTGTGGTATTTATAGGTTGTATATATTCGTGAATGTAATTAAACAAATGCATTTATTTGGATAGGTATGTTAATAAGCTTATCCATATTGTAGACTAATATTAGATTCTATGATTTCTACATGGTCATGATAAAAAATTAGTGTTTCTAAAATTAAAACACTGAGACAGAAAAACCTACCCAGAGCTGACAATTTCTGTGTACCTGCTTCTGCCTGCAGTATCTAATGACCAGTTCTTGTGTAAAGTATCTCATAACCAATATCAAGCTAACTTAGAAACTGCATAACTCATGCTTAATACCAGAGGAAAGACAGGATGAACTGGAAGGAGAAAAAGTGGGTCTAAAATATAAAATTGTATCCCCTATGGTGGTAAAAGAATGGGATGAGAACTTACAGTGGCATACTGAAGACTGAATTACGGATTCTACACATTGATACTTTTAAAAAGCATCAAGCTGAAAATCACGATAGCTGAATTGCCAGTAAGGAGAAATTGCTTTTCAATTTCCCAATTTTGGTGCACCTTCATTTGAGTCAATGTAGATTTTGCTTAGAATGTATTTTATAAGCCAAGAAAAATGATAATAATTTTATTACAAGGTAGGATAAGATGCTTTATACCAATTTCAAGATCTTTCATAAGAAATATCTAAAGAAAAACGGGAGTGTCTTTTTCAATGTAGAGAAATAAATTTGATTTTAAGTAAATTTGTTCTCTAGAAATTAAATCAACTGAAAGTTTATTGACTATATTTCATTAACAAAAATAAATTCTCATATGATCTCTCTGATATGAGGAATTTGAGAGGCAGGGCGGGGGTTATGAGGGGAAGGGAAGGAAAAAAATGCAACAAGATGGGATCAGGAGGGAGACAAACCATAAGAGACTCTTTTTTTTTTTTTTTTTAAAGATTTTATTTATTTATTTGACAGACAGATCACAAGCAGGCATAGAGGCAGGCAGAGAGAGAAGGGAGGAAGCAGGCTCCCTGCTGAGCAGAGAGCCCGATGCAGGGCTCGATCCCAGGACCCTGGGATCATGACCTGAGCCGAAGGCAGCGGCTTTAACCCACTGAGCCACCCACTGAGCCACCCAGGGGCCCCACCATAAGAGACTCTTAATCTCAGGAAACAAACTGAGGGTGGCTGGGGGATGGACACAGGGGAGGGTATGTGCTATGGTGAGCTCTGTGAAGTGTGCAAGCCTGATGATTCACAGACGTGTACCCCTGGGGCAAATAATACATTATATGTTAATAAAATAAATAAATTGATACAAGTTTAAAAAGATGCATTATTCTAAAAAGATTTTGTAAATGTTTATCATTTAATGAGTTTCAAATTATTATTTTTTTTTAAAGGAGGACTCTTCTTCTTTTTTTTTTTTTTAAAGATTTTGTTTATTTATTTGATGGACAGAGATCACAAGTAGGCAGAGAGGCAGGCAGAGAGAGAGGGGGAAGCAGGCTCCCCGCAGAGCAGAGAGCCATATGCAGGGCTCAATCCCAGGACCCTGGGATTATGACCTGAGCCGAAGGCAGAGGCTTTAACCCACTGAGCCACCCAGGCGCCCCTCAAATTATTTTGATATTTTATTTTATATGTTAAAGTTGTATATAAAACACTTGTTTTATGGAATATTTTTATTTAACATTTTGAATGTCTAAGCAGCATAGGCATTTCTGAGGTAAAAGACCCAATCAAAATATTGTGATAACATGAACACTCAACAACTAAACATTCAATTCTAATGTGAGTAAATACCATCTTTCACTTTTCAAAATGAAATTAGTAATATTTATGTAGTTAAAGATACAGGGGAAATGACAGGTAAGATAATTAGGTTTCAATAAAGATCAGATTACCAATAAAATTAAAAATGAAAAAAAAGTGTATTATAAGGCAGAAAATGATATTAACTTTAGGATTTGAAGGCATGTTTGCCAAAAAATTATTTCCATTCTTTTTTTTTTTAAAGATTTTATTTGCTTGAGAGAGAGCACAAGCTAGCTGGGGGGTGGGGGTGGGGGCGCAGGGTGATGGCGAAGCAGACTGCCCGCTGAGCAAGGAGCCCAACATGGGGCTCGATCTCAGGACCTTGAGATCACGACCTGAGCTGAAGGCAGACACTTAACCAAATGAGCCATCCAGGCGCCCCCATTTCCATTCCTCTTGAAGTTAGTGTATTAGACACTTGCTTTATATTTGTTGACTAAACTTCAAAACACTGTAACATAAGAATATTACACAAAAAAGTATTAATTTATCAACTTCAACCTTCTACAGAATTTTATGTAGTTCAAGTACTAACTAGATTGGGAGTTCTTTAAGAACAACAAACAAAAACAACAATGAAAACCTCAAACCCACCCTATCTTAGAATCTCTGACATCAAGCAGAATGCCTAACAGAGTTTCTAGGTGTGGGGGGGCACCTGGCTGGCTCAGAGGAACATGTGACACTTGATCTTGGGGTCATGAGTTCAAGCCCCACATGAGGTGTAGAGATTATATTAAAAAAAAAAAATGTTTTAGAGGTTGTCTGGGTGGCTCAGTCAGAAGGGCATGTGACTCTTGATCTTGTTATAAGTTCAAGCCCCACGCTGGGTGTGGAGATCACTTAAAGAAAAAGTTTCTGGAAGATACATTTTCCTCCCTTGAACTGAAATTATTTCATGATTATATACATTTTATATATATATATATATGTATATATATATATATAAACATTTATATACATTATATACATTTTATAAAACATTTTATAAAAACTTTACAATTTTTATAATGTAAGCCATAAGTAGCCCAAGAAAAAGAGATTAAGAAGGTTTACCTTCTCCTACGATAAGAAGCTTATATGTGCTTGACAGAGTGTTTCAGAAATGCAAAGGTACACATACAAAAAAACGCATCACACCATCCAAAAATATTGTTTTTAAAAAATGCCCAGGGGCGCCTGGGTGGCTCAGTGGGTTAAAGCCTCTGCCTTCGGCTCAGGTCCTGATCCCAGGGTCCTGGGATCGAGCCCCGCATCGGGCTCTCTGCTCAGTGGGGAGCCTGCTTCCTCCTCTATCTCTGCCTGCCTCTCTGCCTACTTGTGATTTCCATCTGTCAAATAAATAAATAAAATATTTTTTAAAAAAATGCCCAAATTTCTGGTCCTCATGTTTTTAATAGCAAAATGGGAATCGTATTAACTTAAAGAAAAAAATATGAAAAGACCGAATCAACAAAAGAGATGATACAACAGCATTAATTTTGCTAAGTCAACTTACTTAGGAAGAGAAAAAAGGACTATGGTACCTTTTTTATAGCTTGACCTGATGCTTTCTTCCCAATAAAGTTTTCAGAGACTCCAAGAAGAGCAGCTACGTTTTGTTCTGCTGGACTGAGCTGGCTAAACTACATGTAAAAAGAGCAACATAGAAAAAAATCAAATTGTAACTTTTTAAAAAATATTTAATTATTTGAGAGAGAGAAAGAGAGTGTGTGTGGGAGAGCAGAGGGGGAGGGAGAGAAAAATCTCAAGCAGACTCCCTGCTGAGCGGAAAGCCTGACACAGGGCTCAATCTCACAACCCTGAGATCACCTCCTGAGCGGAAATCAAAAGTGGGACGCTTAACTGACTGGACCACCCAGCCACCCCTCGAATTGTAACTTCAAAAAAATCTGCCTTTTGAACCAAATTCACTATTTCCTGATACCACATTTTCATGCTTTTAAAGGATATGAGAAAAACACCACCAATTTATTTATACAAATTTTAAGCTTAAACATGCATTATTAAAATATAACATATTTTAGCAGAATACTTAAGGGCATGGTCACAAGCACTGTGGTTTCCACAGATTATGTGGTTATGTTTAATACTGAGATGATGTCTGGTGGGGAGGAAGGAGTGGGAAAGCTTCTGACAGTAACTGCATTGTATGGTACCCCTTAAAAAACTTAGTTACAATTTTAAAATAGGACATTAAAAGAAAGGTAATTTCCTGTAATTAAGAGCTGCATACTGCTTCCGCGTAACACACGTTCCTGCGTCTGCTGCACTCACAGTAAAGTCATAATAGACTACACTCAACCGCCTGGTTTTATAGTAAGCAGGACCAGCTGCACCTTCCTGTTGTGATAAAACCAACATTCCTTCTCAGTATTAACATCACTAGCCGTAGTCATTATGCTTGGCTCTAATAGAGCGTTCACGTAATTAAAGTCTCCAAAAAAACCCAGCTTTCATGGTTTTCTTCACACTGTAGGCAACATAAAGTGGAGTGGTCACCAAACTGTAACAGTGACTATCTTTGCAGAATGGGACCAGGGATGATCCTCTTTTTTTTTTCTCTGATAATGAACATGTTTATATTTAACAGAAAAGTAGTATTTAAGTTAAATAAACTGAAGATGCTATTGCCATATTACTATTTAAAAAAACTGAAACATGAAAGACCCAGTTTCAAATACACTTTAGTACAGACAAAAAGTGAGTAATCACTTGACAAAAATTCCATTGTCATTAATAAATAAAATAGCCAAAAAAAATAAAAAATTAAAAAAAAAATAAAATAGCCTATATTGAAGAACCTTATAATCTCACCTGCCTGAAGTATATCATCCAGTCAGGGACACACTGAGAAGCCATATCATAGGGAGTTGTTAGGTAAATTAGGTGAAGAAGACTTTCAAGCACAAGACCTTCGAGACCTTTCTTCAAATCTCTGTAGAGAATGTCACAATAAGCCAAATCTATAGTTCCTAAAAGAAAGATCAAATATTTCATCTTTCACAATTACCAAAAGGGAAACAATGTGATTTTTAAAGCGTCTTATTTAGAAGTTACCTAAATATAGCAAAAAGTCTTCAAAAGCTCTCAAGTTTTTTTAACTCCATTATAGTTAACATACAGTGTTATATTAGTTTCAGGTGTACAATAGAGTGATCCCACAATTCTGTACATCACTGAGTGTTTATCATGATGAGTGTACTGCTAATCCCCTTTATCTATCTCACCCACGCCCCCACCAAAATCTCTTCTTATGTAATTTAGCATAACTATTTTGGAGGTCATTTTGATAGTATATGTCAACATTTCATAAGTACACACCTTTTGACCCAAATACTTTGTTTCTGGAAATCTAACCCAGAGAAACCTTTCCACATATACTCAAAAATACATAAATAGTGATGCCCATTGCAGCTTTGTTTACAATTGAGAAAACAAAAAGCCTGTGCAAATGTCCATCAATAGGGGAATGGTTAACTAAATGACGGTATCCAGACTATGGATGATTACAGTAGTCAAAGAAAAATGAGGTAGATTTAAAGGGACTGACATGTCAAGATGCTCCTAATATTTTAAGTAAGAAAAGCAAGCTGCCAAAAAATACCTACAACTATGATTTCATCTTAAAAAATAAAGTATAAAACATACATAAATGCTTTATATATGATATATAATAAAATCCATACGCATATACATATACACAAATGTATATACATACACATATTTATCTATATACATAATAACATATGGAAGGATACACTCAAATTGTTAACAGTGGTTGCCCCTGGGAGAGTGGAAATGGGATAGGAGAATGGGACTTTCCTTTACATAATTCTGAGTTCTAAGGATTTTTTTTTAAACAACAGACCCGTATTATTTTTCATTAAGTAAATTATGATGTAGCCATTAAGAAAAAACCATTCACTGCTATGGAACAATTTTTAAGATATTAAGCAAAAAAAAGCAAATTCTGGAACAATACAAATGATTATTTATTTAAAAACAAAAGCTAAAAAATCTTAAACTTGTATACAAGTATGTATTGTGCATTGAAAGGAAATGTGCAGAAATTGTCTGAAAAGACATATGCCAAATTGTTATCCTTGGTAGGACATTAAGGTTTGCATGATTGCTAGGGGAGGGGGTGTGTGAAGGGGGATTACCATCTACTTCCCCAAATACTTCTACAGTATCTTAAATTACTTGTAATTCAAAACATTTTTCAGGGCGCCTGAGTGGCTCGGTTGGTTAAACGTTCAACTCTCAATTTCGGCTCAGGTCATGATCTCAGGGTTTTAAGATCAAACCATGAGTCAGACTCCTGGTGGATGTGGTCTCCTTAGGATTCCCTCTCTCCCTCCTTTCTGCCCCTCCCCGGTCCCTCTCTGAAAAAAAGGAAAACAAAAACCCAAAAAACCCCAACATATTTTCAACTTATTTATTTACAAAAAAAATTTTTTTTAAAGAAAGCTCTATACACAATGTGGGTCTTGAACTCACAACCCCGAGGTGGAGTCGCGTGCTCTACTGAGCCAGCCAGGCGCCCTGATTTTTCAACTTTTAAAAACTAAAGTAGTCTAATAGCTTATAAGATTAATGTTATTAATATGAAATTACAGTTCCAATTTAAAGAAAGAGAATGATTTAATTTCTATTTTTTCCCCAGCACATTTCCTTAGAAACTTGGGTAAACTCTTACCCTTAAAAGAAGCTCGTCCCAGTTTTGTAATATGAAAGCTGTATTCGATCTCTTCTTTGGACTTATCAACAACGTCTTTCTGTAGAAGTCCTTTTTCTGTCAGGTATCTAAGCCATTCGATAGTTATTTCCCGCAGGCTTTTTTCTTTCAACAAAATCTTTTGCTGAACACCAAACAATGTACCACCCATAAAGTGACATATGTCATTGAGATTTGTTGCAATCTGAAACAATTCAGGATGTCACTGGAGCGTACTTCAAAGCTACTGAAATAAATTAGTATGAAATTGACATATTCACGTATATAAGGATAACTGTATAGTGAAGTTTTAAAATTAACGAGAAACAATTTAAAGAAGTTATCATATTCATCAGAGGAGTGAAAAACTGAGGAGTCTCAGATTTTTGAGTAACTTTTCACAGTATCTCCAAAGCTGTGCTGTTTACTCTCCAGTTCTCACTGATTCCCACTCAGCCTCCATCAGAAGTTCTCCCTTCACCCCTTTCCATCCACCGGGAAAAGCTTTCTTTAGCAATAGAAATGATAGTAAAACACACACACACCCGCGTAAAACACAACCGAACGTCTCCACTGGAACAGGACCAGGCAATATTTCCTGCATATCACCTAAAAATAAACAGCATCTTCTTCTCTTTCTGCCTCTCTCATTCCTGTTCTGCTGCTGCCTTCCCTTCCCCCCCCCTTAGTCACTATTTAAAACCCATAACGGCAATCATAAGTAATACTTAACCCTCTATTTGGTATTCAGATATAGAGATGATGCTGAATTAGAATTTTGTATTAGCTAATTAAAAAAAATTTTTTTAAATTTATTTATTTGTTAGAGAGAGAGAGCGAGCGAGCACAGGCAGACAGAGTGGCAGGCAGAGGCAGAGGGAGAAGCAGGCTCCCCGCCGAGCAAGGGGCCCGATGTGGGACTCGATCCCAGGACGCCGGGATCATGACCCAAGCCGAAGGCAGCCGCCCAACCAACTAAGCCACCCAGGCGTCCCAAATTTTGTATTAGCTAATTTTAATGAAATGAGCATGTTGTACTAAAATATAGTCAATCAATTAGCATATTTCTCTCTCTTACAATTCTGATGATACTTTCAACTGGAAAACGTAGTCATTTGATACCAAACCCAAATAAGGGTTAACAAAAAACATGATGAGGCATAGACATTTCCTATTGCTTTTCCTCCTTTTGGTAAAATTCACTTTCTTGGAAATGTTCTGATATCTTATTATTACTATTATTATTACTATAATTATTCTTTGAGAGAGAGAATATTAAGCAGGATCTACACCCAGTGGGGAGTCCGATGCTGGGCTCAATCTCACAACCCTGATATCATGACGTGAGCCGAGATCCAGAGTTGGACCCTTAACTGACTGAACCACCCAAGCACCCCAAAATTCATTCTAAATATAATATTCAATTAGGACAAAATTGCAGTTTTAAGATATTCAAGACTGATTCTCAGTGTGTAGATTATCAATGAACTTAGTCGCTGAACTGTTTTCTACCTGGTTGATTTCCGTTAACACTGGGGATACTTGATCCTTCTAGCTACCATCATGTTATCTTTCTATCCCTCTATGAAAATCTTACAGCATAGTGATTTACACCCACTGGTCTAGCCTCTGTCTCTGGCCTCCACAGCTTCTCAAAGCCAGATTCTCTACTGTTGCCCCAACCTTCAGGTTCACCCATGCCTGACTCCAAAGTTAATCCATTCATTCGTTCACGTACTGACAGAGCACCAACCACATGCCAGGGACTGTGCTAGGCACTGGGAGTCAGGGACAAGTAAAAACAAATGTGGCCTCTGTTGGTACAGGGCTTCCATTCCAACAGGGATCACTGCACTAACCAGCATATAATTACAAACTGATAGGTTCTACTAAATCAATGTGGTTCTATCAAGCATACAGAGAACTGACTGGACATAGAGAAACAGGGGGCTTCCCTGACGAGGGATGGTTAAGTGAAGCCTCCGTGTCAAGTGGGTGAGGGTGAGACGAGAGCCAGACTGGGGAAGATGGGCGAGTCCCAGGCTTAGTGAGCACTGGTGCGGAAGGACCGAGAAGGCCAGTGTGCCTGGAGTGCAGATTGCAAGGAGGCTGGTGAGAGAGGACAAGGCAGACAGGCAGAGGCCAAATCTACCATGGTAGACCATGACAAGGAACTTGGGCTTCCTAAATCCTAACAACAATGGGAAACCAATGGGACAAATTTTAAGCAGAGGTGGGTAGCACACTCGGAGTTTAAATTTTGACAAGACCCATCTGCGTGAATGATCATTTGGAGGGGATGTGGGAAGGCATGGCAGAATGGATGCAAGCAGTCAGACCAGTGAGGGAACAACCACACTGACCCAGACAGAAAGATACTAGGAGCACGGACTCCAGTGTCCAGGTGCGGGGATAAAGCTACAAGCAGCCTACAGAACCTGCCTCTCTGCCTCAGATTCTTTTTTGGTAAAAGGGGAATTACATCACTTAATTCAAAGGTACTTCAAGGACCCGATAAAACACAGTGTGTAACAGGGCGTCTGAAATATGGTTGCGATCAACAAATAACTGGAGGCTCCCCGAATCCTATGGCCCAACTTAAGTGCCTCATTAATTCCCAGAGTTTCCTTCTCCACCACAGCAAGGACTTAGTCTCTCCAGGGGTGCTCACCTGTATCCTCCTGCCCCCAACCTCACTGCCCAAGGCACAGACCTTGCCCTTCTTGCTTCTCCCCTCTCCTGCCTGCGTGCTTCCGTCCGGAGGACCTGACTGCTGCTTTAGTTCCAACTCCCAAGGTCTTCCTGCTCGCCACTGCGTTTGGGGTTCCAGCCTTCTTCCATGAACAGCCCCGCTGGGAGCCCTTACCCCAAGGTGTAAGAGGAACCCTGGCAGCCTGACCTCTTCATGGGTGGGTCCAGTTTCTTGAGCTCTGCCTCCTGTGGGTAGGCTTGGAACAACAGCTGCCCACCGGCTAATCTCCTGCCTAGACTTCTTGCTGCTGTACTTCAACTGTTAAAACAGGGTTTAAATGCAACTGTTGTGCCCCACAGATCTTGGACTGCCAGGCCCATGAAACCGCACCCCTGTGGCCAAGTCCATCCTCCCAGTCTGTTACCTGAGTGCTCCCGTCTTAAGTGAGTCCCAACTCCCTCCCAATTCATTTTTCGGAGTCCTATCTCATATACATATTTGTCAGATGTATGTATTATATGTCCTGTGTCTTCTCATTTTAGCACTGTCTTTTGAAGATAATTTTTAAAATTATGATGAAGTCTATTTGATAGATTTTTCCCTTCATGGTTTTTGTTTTTTGCTTCCCACATAAGAAATCACCCAAGGTGACAAGAAATTCTTCCCTATATGTTCTTCCCTTTAAGTTTAGGTCTATGGTCCACTTTAAATTAATTATTTTTGACAAAATTAGTGAGAGGTAAGAGTACAGGTTAGTTTTTTGTTATTGTTCTACATAGATATCTAGTTGCTCCAGCCCCATTTATTGAGAAAAACTATCCTTTGTCCCTTTAAATATCCTGACACCCTTTGCTAAAATCTGATGATACACAGGGATGCCTGGCTGGCTCAGTTGGTGGAGCATGCAACTCTTTATTTTGGGGTCCTGAGTTCGAGCCCCACGTTGAGTGTAGAGATTCTTATTTTTTTAACTGATCACATACGTGGACCTAATTCTGGACTTACTGATCTATTATTGGTCTATATGATCCTTGTGCCAATATTGCACTGTCTTGATTACTCAAGCTTTATAGTTAGTTCTTGAAATAGTGTGAACATACTAAATTTGTCATTTTTTCACAAAATGAATTTTGGTTAATCTACTCCTTTGCATTTCCAAATAAATTCTATCAGACTTCATTTTCTACAAACAAAACTACTGAGATTTTGGCTGGTATTGTATTACATTTATAGACCAATTTGGGAAGTAACATCTGATCAAAACTGAATGTTCTAATTCTTGAACATGGTACCTCTCTCCATCTACTTAGGTCTCCTTTAATTTCTCTCAAGTTTTACAGTTTTCAGTGTACAGATCTGACACATATTAGTTAAAGTTGTCCCTAAGTATTGTATGTTTTTTGATGCTATTGTGAATGGGGTTGTTTTTCCAATTATTTGTAGTGAGTACACAAATATAATTGAGTTTCATACACTGAACTTGTATCCTATGACAGTGCTGATTACACTCTGGTTTTTTCCCTACATTCCTTTGGATTTTTTTCTTGAACCTAGTATCAGCAAATAAGACAGTTTTACCTTTTCCTTTCTAATCTATATGCCCTCATTCCTGTCTTGTACGGGCCAGGATTCCGATATATGCTGAAAAGTAGGGTGAGAGCAGACCTCCTTTCTTTTCCTGATCTTAGACGGAAAAACATGTAATCTTTCACCATTAAGTGTGATGGTACCTGTAGTGGTGGTGGTGGTGGTGGTTGTTGTTTTTAAAGATTTTATTTATTTATTTCACAGACAGAGATCACAAGTAGGCAGAGAGGCAGGCAGAGAGAGAGGGGGAAGCAGGCTCCCCGCTGAGCATGGAGCCCAATGCGGGGCTCCATCCCAGGACCCTGGGATCATGACCTGAGCCAAAGGCAGAGGCTGTAACCCACTGAACCACCCAGGCACCCCAGTTTTTTTTTTTTTTTTTTTAAATAAACTTCCTTTACCTCTTCTCCTAGTTTGCTGAGTTTTTATCATGAATGGGTGTTGAACTCTGTCAAATGAACGGTAACATTGAATTTTGAATGTTAAATTAATTTTGCATTACTGGAATAAACTCTGATTATGTTGCTGGACTACTAATACTTGGATAGGATTTTATCTATTTTTATGAGATACTGGCCTGTAGTTTTTTCTTCTTGTAACATCTTTGTCTGATTTTGGTATCAGAAAAATGCTGGTTTCGTGAGATGAGTAGTATTCCTTCTTCCTCTACTTTCTGGAAGAATATGTGTATGACTGATATTATTTCTTCCTTAAATGTTTGATAGAGTTCACCAGTGAAGTCAGGTCTAGAGTTTTCTTTGTGGCAAGTTTTAAATTATAAATTCAATTTCTTTAATAGATCTAGGACTAGATTTTTTACTTCTTCAGTCAATTTTGGAAATTGTGTCTTCCAAGAATATTTGTAGTTGAATTCATTTTTTTAGCATTCAAGGCCTTAGTTAGCTATTCAAGGATTATTCCTTACTATAGCTTTAATATCTCTAGGATCTTCAGTGATGACCCTATTAGGAATGATCCCAATATTGGTAACTGAAGTGTTCTCTCTTTTCCCTCTGATGAAATCAGTCAATAATCTTACTGATCTTTTCAAAGAACTAGCTTGTAGTTTCATTATTTTTTATCCTGTTTATTTACTTTTTATTTCATTTGTTTTTATTTGTATTATCTCCTTTATTCTACTTTGAGTCCCCCGCCTCCCACCCAGGTTCCTAAAGTAAAACTTAGACCAGTGAATCTAGATCTTTTTTGTATTCTAACAAGGATTTAAAGCCATAAATGTCCTTTTAAGCACTTCTTTGGGTTCATGCCAGTTATTCTGATATATCTTTTTTCATTTTCTTTCTATTCGAAATATTTTCTAATATCCCTAATGATTTTGGTCAAAGTATATTTGTTTAATTTCCAAATATTTGAGTAATTTCCGATACCCTTCTATTACTGCTGGTATACTATAATTGCTTCCATTAGATACCGTGCTTTATTTGATTTCAATCCTTTTAAATGTATTGATATTTGTCTATGGTCTCAGAATACGGTATACAATGACGAGATATTTCACGGGCATTTGAGGAATATTCTACACATACAATGGTGTCCTGGACAGAGTACAGGCCAGCAAGGCAGGAACCTAAATTATAGTCCAATCTAAATCGTAACTCACTGAATGATGCTACACTACTCACCAACTCTGAGTCTGTTACCTTATCGAATATATAAGTGTAATAAGACTTGGTGATCTTCATGAGCTCCCCCTCCCTTACTAATTCCTTGGCAACCCTCCAACTGCAGGTCTTATTACATTATATGTGGGTTACTACAATTGCTTCTAAACTAGTCTTTCAATACGTCTCTACACTATTATCCCCATTTTACAGATAAGGCAACTGAGGGAGGTCTAAGAGAGAGCTAATAACTTAAGCAGAGTAATAAGAGACAGAGTTGGGACTGGGACACAGCCATGTGTGATATCAGAGCACTTGCTCTCAACCACCACATGTCACTAATTCTCCACCGACAAGTGACAGTGTCACAACTCTATAGTTTGCAATTTAAGCACGCTTTCCCATTTCCCCCAATTTACAGCACACTTCTGGCCTACCTTTTCCCACCCAGTTTTCAACTCTTCAGGATCTGCAGCCCTCGTCTAGAGCTACACAATCTATTCTGCTGACTGTCACCTCACATCGCCTTAAGCTTTCTCACCGTCAGTTCTACGTGAAGTACTCTGAGCGGCTTATTCCTTCCCTCTGCAGATCTACAACTTCTATCTCTTTCACTACCCAGCACTGATTCCTTTTCTTCCTTATAACCTTTCACTATTCGGAACTGCCAGGGAATGTTACCACTATACATCTACAAGGTAATCAAAACTTATGGTATTTTTGTTTATTAATCTCTTCTTTTATTTTCACCTAAACTGCATGGGTTAATGAAGGCAGACTGCATGACAGGTTAAGAGCACTGTTTTTTTTTTTTTAAAGATTTTTATTTATTTATTTGACAGACAGAAATCACAAGTAGGCAGAGAGGCAGGCAGAGAGGGAGGGGGAACAGGTTCCCTGCTGAGCAGCGAGCCTGATATGGGGCTTGATCCCAGGACCCTGAGATCATGACCTGAGCCAAAGGCAGGGGCTTAACCCACTGAGCCACCCAGGTGCCCCAAGAGCATTGGTTTTGTCGTGGAACAACAAATTCAAACCCTGGCTTTGCCACTTTACGGCCAAATGACCTCGCACAAAATTAAAATTTACTTAACTTAAGAATAACCACAGAGGTGCCTGGATGGCTCAGCTGGTTAGTGATTTTTTTTCAAAGATTTATTTGAGAGAGGGGCACCTGGGTGGCTCAGTGGGTTAAGCCTCTGCTTATGGCTCAGGTCATGATCTCGGGGTCCTGGGATTGAGCCCGGAATCGGGCTCTTTGCTCAGCAGGGAGCCTGCTTCCCCCCCTCTCTCTGCCTGCCTCTCTGCCTACTTGTGATCTCTGTCTGCCAAATAAATAAATAAAATCTTTAGTAAAAAAAAAAAAAAAAAAGATTTATTTGAGAGAGTGCATGAAAGAGAGAGAGCACAAGCCAGGATGGAGAGGCAGAGGGAGAAGGAGAAGCAGACTCCTCACTGAGCAGGGAGCCCAATGCAGGGCTCAATCCCAGAACCCTGAGATCATGTCTCGAGCCCAAGGCAGATGCTTAAACGACAGAGCCACCCAGGCACTCCAGGCATCTGTCTCTTGATTTCCACGCAGGTCACGATCTCAAGGCCATGGGATCGAGCCCTGGTGAGCTCTGAGTCTGCTTGAAATTTTGTCTCCCTTTGCCCCTCCCCCAGCTCATTCTCTCTCTCTCTCTCAAATAAATAAACAAATCTTAAAAAAAAAAAAGTATAACCATAAAAAAGAAGTTTAACTCAAGAGTAACCCTAAAAGAGAGAGCTAATTTCTAAGAAAAAGAGTGTTTTCCTGCTGTGCCTTTTTCTTTTTAAATTTTCTGCCTGGGGGCACCTGGGTGGCTCAGTGGGTTAAAGCCTCTGCCTTCGGCTCAGGTCATGATCTCAGGGTCCTGGGATCGAGCCCCACATCCGGCTCTCTGCTCAGCGGGGAGCCTGCTTCCTCCTCTCTCTCTGCCTGCCTCTCTGCCTGCTTGTGATCTCTCTCTGTCAAATAAATAAATAAAATCTTTAAAAAAAAATAAATAAAATTTCTGCCTGATAAAGGCTATACTAATCTCACAAATGTTTACAATATCCTAGAATGATCACAGGACTACCGGCGAATCTTATTGTTAACCAGGATAGAGATGATGGATAATCCCACATCAGGACCTATGTCCTTGTAGCTTCTTGTATCCCACAGAGTATACAAAAAAGTCTCTCACTTGTAATAATGTGCAGTTATGATTTGCTCACTTTTCATATTTCATAAAACTCAAAGCACTAAAATGGACATATACATCTAGATTCAGATTTATCATGTCAGATTTTTCTTTTCCACATTAGATTAGAAGTCAGCATTTTTTTCATACTTCCAGTTATCATAACTTTTAAACCTCTATTATCTCAGGTAATGGTGATAAGATTTAAAAATAATGAAAAATACCTTCAAACCAATCAAAGAGAGAAACAAAGTTTGGATTCCCTTGGTGAATTCTTGAACAAGATGGCTATAACAATTTTCCAATGGTCTGCTTATTAACTCTGATACCTACAAAAGTTAAAGCAATATTATGTTTTGTGTTGTTATAAAAAAATTAAGTGTTCCATATAAAATTTTATATTTTGCACAGATCTTGTGGAAACAGGGGTGTTAAGGACATAAAGAGAAACAAGTAAGAATTTAGCAGGTGTTCTCATGAAAATGGAAGAACTATAAATAAGGAAAATACTTTTCACTGCTCGCCCGAACTACAAAGGTATTCAAACTATTCTTTATAATTCCCAATCGTAGAGGAGAAAGAAACATTATTGAAAGAAATATTAATCATTAATTTTTAAAAGATGATATCATAAAAGGGCTAGACCAAAGACCAAAAAAAAAGATAAAACAACAAACCAACAGCCAGATGATTACCTGTTGCTTGTCTTTTTCTTGCAGTATAAGGATACTCTCCCCAACGGAATCTATTCCAGCACGGCCAGCTCTGCCAATCATCTGCTTATACTGACTCCTCTTTAAAAATTCCTTTGCAACATAGGGAGCTCTTAAAATAACTCTATGGAATTGATAATATTAATTAAAAGTGATACTTCTTCTATAATACTGCCTATTTTTTTAATTCTTAATTTCATTACATGGTGATATTAAATTTAATGACATGTTAACTCAAAATAAGTCACTGCTATTTAACAAGAACCGGTGATGTCCTAGATTCTTCATGTACATTATCAGTAATTCTTACAAAATTCTTGGTAACAACGTTCTTTATTATTTCACTTTAATTTTTATGAAGGGACTAAGTGAAGCACAGACGAACTAAGTGGTTCACCTCAACACACAAAACTAGTAACTACCAGGACCATGCTTTGAACGTGCTGGCCTGCCCACAGAGCTTGACTGTTACTAGAGTAACAGCCTCCAAAGACTGATTCTACACCCCGTATAGGAAAAATAGGGTCACACATCACCAACATATGCGTATTTATTAATTTATGTTACTGCCAACTATATAACATTGCAGGCTTCAACTGTTTTTGACCTATAAATATGGTAATTTCAATTCTGCTAATGTAGTTGGAAGCCTGTAGCCAGCTTTCCCGTTCAAGAGTGAGAGACCTATGTCATCTATCTGCTCATCAACCTACTCCTTTACGAACCTCAGTAGACAACAAGGATTACAAACACCTGAAGAAAACTAAGGGCATGAAGAAAAGCAAGAATACACAGAATAAATGTCTGACAGAAACAGGGAACAGAAAGAACCTTAAAAAACTTTAATTGGCGGGTGCCGGGTGGATCAGTCAGTTAAGTGTCTGACTTCGGTTCAGGTCATGATCTCAGGGTCCTGGGATTGAGCCCCACACTGGGTGCTGCACTTGACATGGAGTCTGCTTGTTCCTGTCCTTCTGCCCCGCCCCCCACTCATGCTCTTTCAAAAAATAAATAAATAAAATCTTAAAAAAAATAAAAAGAATTATTCAAGGATGGCAAAATAAAAAGTAAATCATAGAAGGAAGACGTGGGATATAAGAGGCAGCAGTAAGCAAAAAAACAAGTATAATTCACAGGAAGGTTTAAATAATTACAGACTAGAAGATGAAACACAATTAAAAATCTGGCACTAAAATTCCAGATAGCTGCAACATACATGAGACACTACAGGAGAATACACAAGCAGTAAGACTACTGTTATGTTCAGGAGGGCAAAGAGTCATTGATTAATTCAGAAATGGCAGAAGAGCATGTTTGATTACAACTGTTACAATGAAGAGTAACAACTGGGATAAGAGAAATAAGATATTTAACTTCTTTTTCCATTCTCCAATTGTCTGAAAAATGGAAAACTTAAACTGTGACAGATGAAAATAAAAGAGCAAAGAAAGATATACTTTGCAAGGAAAATGTAATCCTAGTGTTCAAAGTGAAAACACTCAGTGAGAAAAACAAGGACCAATTATATTGATAAAAAGTATGATTCAGCAGTAAGATAGTTGAAATGAACCTTTGTATACCTAACCAGTTTTGAAATACAAAGCAAAAACTTCTAGAAATGCAAAAAGGAGAAAGACAACTCCATAATAATAGTGGGAGACTAACACAATTCCCTGAAATGGACAGATCGAAGAATCACAAATAGTAAGAAAATCAAGGGAGCTGATAACACAATAAATACATTTTTTTATTTTATTTTATTATTTTTTATTTTTATACATCTCATGGAGATGTATAAAACTGCGTATCCAACAGAAAATATGTATGTTTTTTAATGTGGATGATTTTTAAAAATCACCCAAGCTTTTGAAAAAATGTCACAAATTTTAAAATCAAATTTTTAAATAAAAATTATAAAGAGCAGACATCAGTTATAAAAGTCCATAACTTGAGTAATAACTGAAAAGATGGTCAAAGATATACTCTGGAAAAGATACTAGACCAGAAGTCTTTATGGATGAGTTCTCTAAGCTTTCAAGGAAATACCTATGTTAAATAAACTCAGATCATAAAAAATGGTAGAGCTTGCTGTTTGCAACCAAAAAAATAAACCCTAACGTCGAACCAGATAGGGAGAACACCAAAGAAGTAATTCTAATACCAGGAAATCTACTGGTTACTTTTCATTAAAATATTAAAGGAAACAAATGAGGGGCACGTGGCAGTTGGTTAGGCAGCGGACTCTCGGTTTTGGCTTAGGTCCTGATCTCAGGGTCATGAGACGGAGTTCCGCATTGGGCTCAGTGTTGAGTGAAGAGTCTGCTTGAGACTCTCCCTCCCCCTCTCCCGACTCTCAAATAAATGAATAAATCTTAAATCATAAATAAACTGAAGGAAACAAACCGAACAATCAATTCAGCAAATGATGAAAAAGCGTCAGATAAATTCTCAGCCACTCCTGAGAAAGAATAAAACAACAACAGGGGCGCCTGGGTGGCTCAGTGGGTGAAAGCCTCTGCCTTCGGCTCAGGTCATGGTTCCAGAGTCCTGGGATCGAGCCCCACATCGGGCTCTCTGCTCAGCGGGGAGCCTGCTTCTCCCTCTCCTCTGCCTGCCTCTCTGCCTACTTGTGATCTCTCTGTCAAATAAATAAAATCTTAAAAAAAAAAGAATAAAACAACAAAAACTCCTGGCAAAGGGCGCCTGCGGGGCTCAATAGGTTAAAGCCTCTGCCTTCGGCTCAGGTCATGATCTCAGGGTCCTGGGATCGAGCCCCGCATCGGGCTCTCTGCTCAGCGGGGAGCCTGCTTCCCCCCTCTCTCTCTGCCTCTGCCTGCGTCTCTGCCTACTTGTAATCTCTCTCTCTGTCAAATAAATAATTAAAATCTTAAAAAGAAAAAAACCCCACACTCCTAGCTAGCTAAGAATTAAAAAGTTTTGAGCCTGGCCAATGGCTACCGTACCTTCGAGCTGGTAGATTCACACCCGCTGCCAGGGTGGACGTGCAGGTGAAAAGGCACAGAGCTCCCATGGAATACGCCTCCTCCAAGAGCCTCCTTTCGTCGCTCGTTAAGCCGCTGTGGTGGTAAGCAACACCAAAGGGGATGGTGCGCTTTAAGATGGGGCACAAGTTGCCACCGCTGATACTCTTCAAGTTCTTAATCACCTCATGTTTTTCTTTCTCCCTGTGTTTCAGATACTCCCTAGGGAAAAAGATCTGTTAGAAATATAAACCCTCGGTCTTACAGTGACAAACTGCCTACTGTTTTAATTTTAGTAGATACATGTAAACATTCTTTATTAAAAATATATTACTTTCATGAATCTCAGTATACAAAATGTTCTTAGAATTTGATTCTGATTTCATCAACTATTAGGCACTCTCTCAACCTTTTTGTGGATCACAGAACCCTATGAAAATCTGATTAAAGCTAAGGAAGGAAAAAAAACATAATATAAACATAACACTTTGCTTCTAAGTTCATGGACTTCCCGACGTTCGTTCTTATACTGCCTCTGAACCCATGGACGCTGGGTCGGATGCCTCCTGTAGATGTTCACCATTATTTTTGTCACTAGAATATACATTTTTATTGATGATTTTTATAGAATTTTTAAAAAATTCTAAGTCATAAATGTTCTTCTCTCCAGATGGAAACCTACTTACAATCAAATCACAGGTATTAATGTAAAACACTGTCTAAACACTAGTATTTTAGAACCATCAGTGGTATCCCACAACGTCTCTGCATTTAAAAGCACCTATTAGGGGCGCCTGGGTGGCTCAGTGGGTTGAGGCCTCTGCCTTCGGCTCAGGTCATGATCCCAGGGTCCTGGGATCGAGCCCCGCATCGGGCTCTCTGCTCAGCGGGGAGACTGCTTCCTCCTCTCTCTCTGCCTGCCTCTCTGCTTACTTGTGATCTCTGTCTGTCAAATAAATAAATAAAATCTTTAAAAAAAAAAAAAAATAAATAAAAGCACCTATTAAAGTTCCTTTTAGAAAAGAGAGAAAGGACTGAAAGAGTTAAGTGCAACGAATCACTCACTCACTTTGAATACCAGCCGCCAAAAAACACAGTCTATGACACGTGCGCTCTGTTTCAGGGTGCTTCGTGGAAATAAGGGAGAGCCCTGGCTCTATTACTCTGATGTTACCAACAGGAGGCCACTGATGTCACAAGAAGCCGAGAAACAGGGCGCAAGGAATACAAGAAGGACAAAGAAGAACTGGGAAGAGTGTGGTCAGGAGTCATGGGTGTGAGAACTAGAAGTGACAGTGGAGGAGGGAGCAGCAGACTCTGTTACCACTTCCCAGTCAGTGTGTGGGGGTCACGAAAGGGATGTCCATGACGAACTCCTCTCAAGAAATTACGTCCTATGGGGGCACCTGGGTGGCTCAGTGGGTTAAAGCCTCTGCCTTCGGCTCGGGTCCTGATCCCAGGGTCCTGGGATCGAGCCCCGCATCGGGCTCTCTGCTCATCAGGGAGCCTGCTTCCTCCTCTCTCTGACTGCCTCTCTGCCTACTTGTGATCTCTGTCTGTCAAATAAATAAATAAAAAATCTTAAAAAAAAAAAAAAAGAAAGAAAAGAAATATAAACTCTTTCCTGCAATCACACAGTGATGCTACCGTCCCTCGGAACCAAGATACTCATGAGGAAGGAGATCCAAACACAGAAAGGACATGCGATAAGCCTCTCTTCCTGGATCTGAGTGGGAAGTGTCAGCGTGAACACATGCGATATTTTGTCTTTAACTATTATGCGGCACCTCTGCCCACTAAAAATGTCCAGGAGAAGTGCCTGTCCAGGGTTGTCTCAGTTGTTAAGCATCTGCCTTCGGCTCAGGTCCTGATCCCAGGGTCCTGGGTTTGAGCCCCGCATCGGGCTCCCTGCTCAGCAGGGAGCTTGCTTCTCCCTCTCCCTCTGCCCCTCCCTGCTTGTGCTTTCTCTTGTGCTCTGCTCTCTCTCAAATAAGTAAAATCTTTAAAAAAAAGTGTCAGCTCAGGGGGCGCCTGGGTTGCTCTGTGGGTTAAGCCTCTGCCTCAGGTCATGATCTCAGGGTCCTGGGATCGAGCCCCACATCAGGCTCTCTGCTCAGCGGGGAGCCTGCTTTCCTTCCTCTCTCTCTGCCTGCCTCTCCCCTACTTGTGATCTCTGTCAAATAAATAAAAAAAATCTAAAAAAAAAAGAAAGTATCAAGTATTGGGGCGCCTGGGTGGCGCAGTCTGTAGAGCATCTGACTCCTGATTTAGGCTCAGGTCATTCAGGGTCATGTGACTGAGCCCTGTGTAGGGGCTGCACTCAGCGGGGAGTCTGCTTGAGATTCCTTCCCTCTGCTCCTGCGCCGGCTCGGGCACACTCTCTGATAAATAAATAAATCTTATAAGAAAAAAAAAGTATCCATTATAATTTATTAACTAAGCGTCCTGGAAAAGCAGATGTTTAAGTGCTTCAGTGTTAAATATCAACATTATGATCCAAGTAAACTATGATCATCAACAAGCAAAATAATTCAAGGGTATAACTAATAAATCGCATGTCTTCCAGTCAAATGTTAGTCTCTAAATCTCCACATCACTTAGCCAGTGCCAAAATTCCCTTAGTCTATGAAAACAAATGACTTACTGAGACCACCTCAATGACAATTTAATTTCCTTAGGTTTTTATAAATCAACATCATCATTGTAAAGGCAGACTATTAGTTACCAAAATGGAAAACTCCTTGACTCTATCCCAAACATCTAGATCTTTGTGCTGGTCAATAAATTTAACTCTATCAGACTAATCCATGACAGCAGGACTGGAAGGGGAGATGGGAGCTGCCTAAACTAGAATCCAGGGTAATAATGGTCCCTGGTAATACAGCACTGGTTAGGGGGCCAAAAAGAAGTCTGAAAAATCCGATGACTACACACGGCACAAAGGTACAGAAAAAAACTCAACTGTTCATACTCAAGGTCACTTTACACTTATTTCTATGAATATAACAGAGCCAATATTAAAATACTATCAAATTACAAACTAATAAATTACTTAATTACCTAAGAAATTTAAATGTCCACATAAGTGTTAAGTTTACTAAGAAAACAAAAGCAACAGTATTTAATTAAAGAGAAGGTTAAACTAAACTATGATTCATGGGGCACCTGGGTGGCTTAGTCACTTAAGCATATGCCTCAGGTCATAGTCTCAAGGTCCTGGGATTGAGCCCCTCGTCGAGTTCCCTGCTCAGTGGAGGGTCTGCTTCTCTCTCCCTTTGCCCCACCCCTCTGCTGCTCTCTTTCTCTGCGTCTGTCTCTCTCAAATAAATAAATAAAATCTGGGGCGCCTGGGTGGCTCAGTGGGTTAAAGTCTCTGCCTTCTCTCAGGTCACGATCCCAGGATCCTGGGATCGAGCCCCGAATCCGGCTCTTTGCTCAGCAGGGAGCCTGCTTCCCTTCCTCTCTCTCCCTCTGCCCACCTCTCTGCCTACTGGTGCTCTCTGCCTGTCAAATAAGGAAATAAAATCTTAAAAAATAAATAAATAAATAAATAAAATCTTTGAAAAAGATAATGATTCATATCTGCAGTGATTAGTGACTGATCCTCTATCACAGCCAGTTCCTGACCTTGGCTGGATGTTGAACCTACCTGGAAAGTTCTACAAAATAATGATACCTGGGTCCTACCCGCAGACAGTCTGATTTGTCTGGGATTTGTCTGGGATGTAACCTGGGCCCTGGGATTTTTAAAAGCCCTTGACAGGATTCATTCGCAGTCAAGATTGAGAATCACTGATCTAAGCCATTATACTGGTCAGCATTCTCTTTCACGTAGTCTTAGAATTTTTCTTTGGCTATTTCACAGATATGAATTTCACAGTTACACTTTCTTCAGGGTTAGGGCCCTTAGAATCTAGTACAGCAACTTAATGTAACATTCTACAAGAAATAATAAGTGCTTGTTGAATAAACAGAATACACAGCATGTAAACCACGGTAAAATAAAACAGAATATTTTTTGAAGATTAACATACTTGCTTAAAAATTTGCATATCATTTCTGCTACGTTTTCACAGTTCTTCTTAGTGGGACAAAAAACTAAGCAGGAATAATTGGGAATGACTTCTGCCACCAATGCTACCAAGTGATCGGGATCCACCTTTTTCAGAGTATCAGAATACTGTACAACGAGATGTAGGAACAAGGTAGTTAGTTAGCAACCATGAAAACCTGTCATTTACCAGCGTGCTCTGTAATTTTGAACTTCTCATTTGATAAATCTGATCATTTAAAAGAAAAGATGAAACCCAGATGAAACATCAAAATGTTAAGTCCCACTTTTAGGTGATTATGGTTTTGTTAGGTGTATTTGGTTTTAAATTAAAGAAGTGAAAATAGCAAATGTTATTAATAACCCCACTGCATGTTCATCTCTTCCAGAGCAAAGCAAAGAGGTCCACAGAGAGAAACACAGACTGGTCCTAATAACAGCCAAAGGACCACATAAACAAGATATACTTTTACTATTACTAATAGTTTTCAAAAACACAGGATTCAATCATACTACAGTATAAATTTTCTGAAATAAAAAATGTATTTGTCAAGCAGACACATGGAACCCAACATATGGAAAAATATTTAACAATACAATATTAAAAATACAAAATTATTTAAAAATCTCACTTCCAGGGTGCCTGGGTGGCTCAGTGGGATAAGTCTCTGCCTTAGGCTCAGGTCATGATCTCAGGGTCCTGGGATTGAGGCCCACATTGGGCTCTCTGCTCAATGGGGAACCTGCTTCCCCCTCTCTCTCTGCCTGCCTCTCTGTCTGCTCGTGATCTCGCTCTATCAAATAAATATATAAATAAATCTTTAAAAAATTTTTTTAAATTTAAAAAATCTCACTTCCTTCAACTTTATTGGAAACCAAGATACAGATTTAGAATACACCTTTACAGAATTCTAAAATATTGTAAAATCCCTTTTTCCCCTTTTTAATATCCTTAATATAAGTCACAGAACATTAACACAGCAGTCACTAACATTTTTGTACCCAGTATCTCAACTACATAGCCCACAAAAATTTCTTCTCGTTTTGTGCTTATTGCTGAATGAATGAACATTTAAGGGAGAGGTCTGCAGATTTTCTTGGTTCATGGAGCTCCAGGGCCAAAAGAAATACCTAACAGCTTTGTTTCTTAGGTATTTAGGTTCACACAACTTAAATATGTATTTCCTCACAATTCAGTAGCCGTTTGAATAAATAATATGCATCAGTTGAATGAAGAAAATATTATCTCATTCTTAACCGTAACAGCCCACTGACAGGATGTGCGCACAGCTGGGCACCGCATAGTCTTTCAGATGTTAGAATCAGATTGGAAATGGCTACTCTTTTTCTATCCCACATTGATTTTCACATGGTATTTGTTTACAGTAACTGCAAAAAACAAACCAACAGAAAACTTCACTAAGACCTGATATCATAGAAAGGAACACAGTGTGATCTGACGTCCAAGCTGGAAACTACCTTGAACCAGTAGTTTGTAGGGTGTGCAACAGATGTCAGGCACCAGCTGCTTCTCGTTAATATCTCTTAGGGCACCAAGGGTGGGAACCTCATATTCAAGGGTTATCAATGTTACCTGACAATTAAGGAGACGTGAAAAAGTCATGCCGTTCTCAGCTTTGCTGTCAACCTCATATATGGCATCGTTTATTTTCAAATATTCTTTTAATTCAACCTTGGATTGGAAAGACATTTGCAATTAATACCATATACAAATTCCTCTTTCCAGAGTTTCAAATTTTATAAAATGTTCTAAAAATGGACAACTACAGAAAAAGTGTAGCTTTTCTAAGGTATGTAAAACATGCTTCAATGTAAAAGTTTTTTCTTTACCATTTCTTTAACTTTCTTTTTCCCTTTCAATCAAAGTGGAGATTATTATCCTTGAAAAAAATACTTTTGAACAGGCACTATCTAAAAGGAAAGCAGACACTTCTGTATTTGTCACAAGAAGGATAAATAAGTCAATGTTCACATTCTTGTGTTATTCCTCAGATCTCAAATTTTCTGTCTTACAGTCATCAGTTTTAATTGTAAATATCACATTATTTTTAATTTAAGTATTTGTAGACAAAAAAATCTTAAAGATTTTATTCATTTATTTGAGAAAGAGAGAGAGAAGAGAGAGAGTGCATGAGCAGTGGGGAGGGGCAGAGCTGGAGGAAAAGCAAACCTCCCACTGAGCAGGGAGTCCAATGCTGGCTGAGCCAAAGGCAGAGAGTCAAACAACTGAGCCACCCAGGCGCCTTATAAAAAATGTTTATAAATACAGTTCATTGCATTTTTAAAAGAAGTCAGCAAGTATCTGCTGAAAATTCTCTTGGTGCAAATGCAAAAACATCCAATCTCAAATTAAAATTTGGTGATTCTCAGTAATTATTTTCTGAAAAGCTATCTGGACACTGACCATGCATGCACACTAGTACCGCACACAGAGTATATGTTCATTATAAGCTACTTTCAGATAACTGTGAATTACATTTATTTATTTTAAGTCTTTTGGGAATACCATTACTAGCGAGTTTAAATTAAATCCACGTGACATTTTAACTTATTTTTTAAAAAAATATTTTATTTATTTATTTGACAGAGATCACGAGTAGGCAGATAGGCAGGCAGAGAGGAGGAAGCAGGCTCCCCGCGGAGCAGAGAGCTGGATGTGGGGCTTGATCCCAGGACCCTGAGATCACGACATGAGCCGAAGGCAGAGGCTTTAACCCACTGAGCCACCCAGGTTCCCTGACATTTTAACTTATTAAAAGAGCACTGTTAACCACCAAAAGCATAAATATCTGAAAACATCTTAACTTTCAAGATAAACGGTTTTATGTGCTAATAACTCAAAACATGACTGAATTTTGACCAAATGAAAAAAATTTACCTTACAGAATTAAGAAGTGGAAAAATAGAATGGGCCTGGAAAATTTCACTCAGTAAGTATTCATTGAAGGCCCATGGGCCAAAGCATTGTTCCAGGTGCTACAGACACAGTAGTGACCCGAGCCACAATCCCTAACCCCAGAGTTTATATTCTCTATATACAAATTCTTACTAGCATATAGCCATGGTCGGGGGAATTATGCCCCTTCCCTACTCTCTGGTATGTTTCCTCCTTGTCTCTCTGAGTGAGATGATACATAACAAATCCACACAGTGCAAACCTTAGGTACATACTGGTCTAAACTGACTGGTGTAATAGTCCGCTTGAAGAAACTCTTGTAGATCTTCAACATTGTTCAGTGTGGCACTCATGCCAATAATCTGAGTTGTTTCTAAAAGAAAATCCAGAGGAGAGAGGAAAATGTGTTACTTGGTGTAACACAATAGTAAGTTAGTAACCTTTCTGTGTTCAGGACTCTTCCTGAGTGATCTGGGAAACGGAGGGAGTGACGAGGAGGTAAGAAAAATACAAAGATATTGGCAGAGTATTATTCTGGCAAACAAAGACTGAAAACTTTCAGTGACCTGAAAGTTGCCATTTGGAATTCTACAGAACTTCACACTTGGCAAAAAGTCCCATCTTCATCAAGACTTCTAAGCAGCAATAATGAGTATGAAATACGCTTGCTGCTGGCTCTCTGGACCACTGCCACGAAGAGCTAGGACGTGTGCCACAGGTGTGCCTGAAGGCAGAGGTCCAGCGCAGGATGCAGGGCTGAACAGGTCCTGAACATTTGCCAAATAAAGCCCTTAATGGGATCTTGCTATCAGGTTGTCAACTTCTTTTTCTTTTTAAACAAAGGTGGAGTAAAACTCGAAACTGCATGTCCTCTTGGGCAGTATGAAGTGGCTGCCTTCCACAGGAGAGCAGTTCGGTCAGGCAGGACCTCTTACTATCATCCATTTTTTTAAAAAATGCTTTATTATGGCAGTATAGCTGACATGCAGTGTTGTATTAGTTTCAGGCGTATAACACGGTGATTCCGCAATGCTGGACATGACACACTATTCACCACGATAAGTACAGCTACCATCTGTCATCATACACCATTATTACAATATTACTGACCATATACCCTAGGCTGTACTTCCCAACCTCGTGACTTATTTTGTAACTCTAAGTTTGTACCTCTTACTCCCCCTCACCAATCTCGCCCATTTCACTGTCATCTATTTTGACGCATAAGGAAACAGAGGCGCAGTTGCAATACCTTGCTCAAGGTCACATATGCAGTTAAAAGTGAGTCAGGATTTTAATCCAGCTCAAGTCCGTCCTCAGCCATTACGCTATGCTATCTCTCATGGTAACACACGATCCCCACAGAGAGAGTGCTTCAGCACTCAAAGGAAAGGAAATTGATAAACAATCAAATGCTGAAGGAATGTAAGCCAAGGACCGTCAGTGTGCACTGGATGTGACAAATAGGCAACGCTTCTCCTCTTTTCCTCTGCTTTACATTCTTCCATAGAGTTTGTCACCATTTGACACACTGTATGTTTTCTTGTTTGTCTGCTTATTGTCTGCTCACTTTCACTAAAATACAGGTTTGATGAAGGCAGGGTTATTTTTTTGTGTGTTATGCACTGTTATATCCTTAGCACTAAAACAGTGCCTGGCACAAAGTAGGTACTCAGTAATTTTTTTTAATGAATGATTATAAAGTGCCACGACCTGCCTAGATACCATAGCTATCAAAATTTTAAAAATAATTCTTAATATTTGGCCCTTAGAATAACTTTTCCATAAATAAGCTATTGCAATATATAACTTAGTAAGTTATTGCAATAGTGTATCTATAAATAGGAAAGAAGACATTCAGAACAAATATCAAAAGAACATCTGATGTTGCTCCGTATTGAGCGCTCCGTGCTAAGCAAGTGCTGACTACTTTACACTCATACGATCCCCCCAGCAATTATCCCCATTTAGTAGATGAAGAAATAGAGAGGTTGAGTCACACGCCTACACACGCACAGCTGGTAAGGGGAGGATAGCATGGGTGTCCGGACGTTAATCTCCTTCATATTCACAGCTCTGCTCATCTACCCATTTTTCCGACCAAATTTTCTGAATTTGCTTTAGAAATAAAAATCCAAGGACGGAAGCTTAAGTATCTTACCCATGGGGATATATCGTCTAGCTAGTGATAAAACTAAGTCTTACATAGGTCTCCTGAGGATAAATCAGTTAGGGACCACATTTGAAAAAAATACTTACTGCTAGTGTAGAGGATTTTTGATAGGGTCATTTCCAGGATAGCCCCACGGCTTCCTTCACCAATCATGTGCAACTTTGAAATTTAAAAACAGAAGGGAGGAAAAGTAAATTTGGATATAATGCCTATATAGAACATGCGTGTATTTATATGAAATGAAGTTATCTTTGCTTTATAACTCTTAAGCATTTTGGATATAGCAACCAGAATACATATGCACTGTATCACTGATATTTTGGTTAATGAGGCTTGGGGGCAACATCCTGACATATCTAGAATTCATAATTACCATTATAAAATTGAATACATGCAGACATTTATTCACTCTTCAAAAAACACTTGACACAAAACTGAATTTAAGATTACCAAGCATGCGTGAAATGTATTCATCTGTATAGTCTATCTATTAAAACAAGTTACTTATTTTCATAGAGGTACTAAGGAGATACACATAATAATGTTAGTATAATAAAAATGTTGATAAATTATAAAAACAGTTACCAACCTCATCTACAACAACCAGACCCAGACTGCCAATCCTTCCAGTTTCAATCAAGGAGTTTACCAGACTATGTCCTTTTTCGATAGTGGCAATATATAGAGATTTTTTTTCCCTTCTTTTAATTGGAGGAAATTTTCCTTTGCTTCCAGCATATTCTTCAACAAAGAAGCCCAGTTCTATACCAAAACTTGACAAACCTGAAATCTAGAATATTAGTTAAAATAAACATACAAAAAAATCAGATAATTATGAACTCAATTACCAAGTGCTCATGTTGATTTCTTAAAAAATCTAAAATACTATATAATACCAATGAATGAGAACAAGGTCACAGATAAGACATCCATATCTAAGAAATGTCATAATTAGCATGTGTGGCTCTTTGCAAAAGGAGTGTAACTTTTAACTACATAATCGATGTGGAAATAAATTTCAACTGTCTCCTCGGATGTAAAAAAAAAAACAAACAAAACCCAGAATAATTCACTTACTTTCATAATTGGTTACTTTCTGCTTGAAAAGGCAGGTTGAATATCAATATATTAAATATCAGTATTAAAATGGAATTTAATCTGCCAGTTTAGAAAAAAGAATAAAATTCTTGTTGTAATTAGTATTAGAAGTGATTTTTGGTAGGTCCTACACTTGCTTTTGCACATCCTAAGAATATTCTTTACCTCTTCTCAATGAAAAGTTATTACATTTATGCTACTTTTTATATTTTAATGTGAAAATGTCAGCAAATGCTGTTAAAAAACAATCACACCTTTTCTTGGACAATTGCCACATATGGTAGGATCATTAGAACATCTCTTCGCCGGCAAAGCAGTTCTTGCAGCATTAAAATTTCCGCCACAAGGGTTTTTCCACCACTGGTTGGCAAGGAATAGATTAAGTTTTTTCTTTCTTGCACAGAATTCAATGTTAAGCAAGTATGTTGCCATTCTGTGGAGTTTAAAAAAAAAAAAAAAAAGGCATTTTTCCCCTTCTGCAATTCAGTCTCAAGAAAGTTTCCTAAGAAGGAAAACGCAAATCCCACTCTGTAGATCATCTTCTCGTAACAGTAAGTGTAATTATACATCAACGTTAAGTGTAAGCATCCCCAGTGCACCGTGGACACAGACAGTTAGAATCTAATTCTAATTCAAGTCTGGGGAGCACAGTGGGTCACTAAGCCATCTATTTGCCAGATGCGCACTTAGGTCTAAGATTCCAACAGTGACCTGGGACGTAATCTGAGACATGAGAAGAGCTAAAGGACAGTACGAGGATCTGTGTGAGTTTTTAGGCTTTCCTCTTTTGTTCTGCAAGGAGATCATGTAAGCTTCCTGTCCTCTTCTACACAAACAACACCCTAGAGAAATAGGGGGAGGACGAAAAAAATATCTATGAGGTTTTATACACACTAAGAAAACTATTCACCTGGCCCTCGTGGGGAGCTGAACTCTGGTCTGAATGCCATTTTGAAGTGTTAAGAATCTTTAAAACATAAAAGGCTAGGATTGGGTGCCTGGCTGGCTCAGTCGATAGAGCATGTGACTACTGATTTCAGGGTTGTAAGATCTCTACACGTTGGGTATAGAAATGACTTAAAAATAAAATCTTTATTTTTTTTTTTGAAGGTTTTATTTATTTATTTGAGAGAGAGAGAGAGAGAGAGAGCGCGCGCACACAAGCAGGGAGGGGCAGGGAGAAGCAGACTCCCCGCTGAGCAGGGAGCCCAATATGGGGCTTGATCACAGGACCTTGAGATCAGGACCTGAGCCCAAGGTAGATGCTTAACCACCTGAGCCACCCAAAATGGCTTTTATTTTTATACCCCCAAAATAAAAATCTTTAAAATACAAAAGACTAAGATTATTAACTGGCCCATCTAGGAGTTCCACAATTTAGCAAGGTGGAATTCATAAAAAGGATATCAGACCCAAAACATAGTGTGAAATCTAGTGTAACTACTCTGTAGGCTAACCTGACAACGTGGATCATCGAAAGTCTTCAAAACGCACATTAGTATTTCATCACTAGAAAAATGGGCAAAAGATAGGATGACATTTCACAGCAGAGAGAAATACACAAAAAGATGCTCCACTGTTACTTACTGGGTTGGCAAAATAAAGACACAAAGTACAAGTAACTACTACCACCAAAAAACACAAAAGCTTCACACATGGAAAATCCAGAGCTGACTTGATCGGGGACAAATAAACATTCTTAGGGTGGTCGATGAGAGCATAAAATACTATAATCTTTTTAGAAAGCAAACAGTATCGAAAATAAAACTGCACACCGTCTTTGAGCTAGCAGTATTACTTCTAGGTCTCTACACCTACAGAAATAAAAGCAAGGACATAGAAAGATTATGTGCAAGAATGTTCATCACAGCAGTGTTTGTATGTAACAAAGAGCCTTCTAGGGGTAAAAGTTGAATGAATTATTGCACAACTGTATCATTCTTTGCAGCTTGAAAACAGGTGGTTGACTGCTCAATGTACAGTTAAGTAAAAGATCATAAATGTGAACTGGATTGTATAAACCCAATTATGTACAGATATTAGAAACAAATATATAATAGGAAAGTGGGATTTGAATGTATTATGTATCCAAAAAAAATTAAATTAAAAAATGACTAACAGGATGTATTACAAAGGCATTAAAAACAGTTATGTCTGGGGTCGCCTGGGTGGCTCAGTTGGTTAAGCGGCTGCCTTCCGCTCAGGTCATGATCCCAGCGTCCTGGGATCTATCTAGTCCCGCATCCGGCTCCTTGCTTGGCGGGGAGCCTGCTTCTCCCTCTGCCTCTGCCTGCCACTCTGTCTGCCTGTGCTCACTTGCGTGTGCGCATTCTCTCTCTGAAAAATAAATAAAAAATCTAAAAAAAACCCCAACAACAACAAAAAAGTTACATCTGAATGACAGTCAAGTGACATTAATTTCTTATATTTTGGTGATTCCCAAATATTTGCAAATGACTTTTTTTCAGTTTAAATATTTCAAAAATACTTAAATACTTAAGCTTAATATTTAATATTTATATATTAAAGATATTTCAGACTGGTATCATCCATTATCTATGGAACTTCAAATGTCTGTAAGAAAATACAACTTGAGGGGGCACCTGGGTGGCCCAGTGGGTTAAAGCCTCTGCCTTCGGCTCAGGTCATAATGCCGGGGTCCTGGGATCGAGCCCCCCCATGGGGCTCTCTGCTGGGCAGAGAGCCTGCTTCCCTTCCTCTCTCTCTGCCTGCCTCTCTGCCTGCTTGTGATCTCTGTCTGTCAAATAAATAAATAAAATCTTAAAAAAAAAAAAAGAAAATACAACTTGACCATTTCTGCATTTTATCCAACTCTAATTTTTAAAGACTACAATGACCAAAATAGCAAATATTTGGTAATATCACTTATCTTCACACATTAAAAAAAGATACTGATTCTGAACATTTATACAAAACACACTAACCATGCAACTCTATAATAAAAAGGCAAAAGTAACAGTATAAGATTGAGGTTCTCAAGCTCAGTGGTTCTCAAACTTCTGGCACATCAGAATCCCCTGGAGGGCTCGTTAAAACCAATTGGCAGGGGCGCCTGGGTGGCTCAGTGGGTTAAAGCCTCTGCCTTCAGCTCGGGTCATGATCCCAGGGTCCTGAGATCAAGCCCCGCATCGGGCTCTCTGCTCAGCAGGGAGCCTGTGTGCCTTCCTCTCTCTCTGCCTGCCTCTCTGCCTACTTGTGATCTCTGTCTGTCAAATAAATAAATAAAATCTTAAAAAAAAAAAAAAAAACCAATTGGCAGGTCACAACCTGCGATTCAGGAGGCCTAGAGCGGAGCTGAGAACGCCTATTTCAACAAGTTTCAGGTGATGCTGATGCTGGGGTCCAGGAACCACACTTTGAGAACCACTGCTTTAGCACAATCAAAGGTGGCACACACACACTTGTGCTTTAAATTGGTCATTTCATTAAGCCAGATTTATAAGTAAAAAGAGATTTAAAGACCTGTTATTTACTGAAGTTCTTACTTAGCAGCTACCAATATAGCTACAGACAGTCATTACCACAATCTAATTTGGCATGTTCTTGATGCAGAACATAACTTACAAAACAATCATTACTGGTATTATTATTCCTTTTTAAGAGATCAGGAACTAAGACTCAGAGTGCAAAACCTGTGTTTCGGGACGCCTGGGTGGCTCAGTCGGTTAAGCTGCTGCCTTCGGCTCAGGTCATGATCCCGGGTCCTGGGATCCAGTCCTGCATCAGGCTCCTTGTCCAGCAGGAAGCCTGCTTTCTCTCTCTGCCTCTGCCTGCGACTGTGCCTGCTTGTGCTCTCTCTCTGACAATAAATAAATAAATAATCTTAAAAAAAACAAAACAAAAACAAAAAAAAAAAAACCTGTGTTTCGGTGACAGGGCCCGAATTCCTAACTAGCTGATGACCCCCAGCAGTTGAGAACCTACCAGAGTGTACCAGGCACAGCACTAGTTCTATAAGAAAAAGCTGAGTTAGAGCCCTGGCCTCAGGGTACTCAGTCTGGCAGGAGATGCAGCTTAAACAAAGAACAAGGTACTAGGAGAAAAGCAGAGGGAAGAAAGTTAACACCTATTTCAAGGGCAATACACACCATTAGCTCCTTAACTGCAAACCTCACAATTCAGAATTTATTAGACTCTTGTGGTCTTATATTATTTTGTTTCCTGTAGTTCTACTTCTCCACCCGATTATCTTCTCCCCATGATGAGAACCATGTTTTCACACGGTTCCTAAGGCACTAACACAGGAGTTTCGGAAATACCGATGAAGTATCTAACCGGTCAACAGGCTCATCTTTGAGGGTGCCAGCAACCATCCCTTCTTTGTCTAAAATGACACATAACGAAAATATATGCAAGGACCCAGGATTTTTGAGAAACATTACGATATATAGTTACTAATACTATCTCTTGCACTTAACTCTTAACTTCTGCTGTCTTTAAAGATGTTTAGTTTTAATCAATGGTATCACTAACAGTGACATTTTCACTCAGGCCACGAATAGTCGAAGGAAGTTCCAAGTTTTTGTACAGAAGACAGAGTCAGCCAAAGACGCAGCAGCTAAGAAAACTGAGAAGCAGCTAAACAGAGAAAAAACCAGGAGCAGAATGTCAGAAAGTCAAGAAACAGGTGTTTCAAGGGTCTGGTCAATTGTGTCATGTAAGCTACTGAGAAGCCAGGCAAGAGAGAAGTGAAAGTATCAATGGATTTAAGACACCCTTGTCCTTGCATCTTAAATGAGAGCACAGACCCCAAAGTGGGCTGGGAATTATTTGAGGTGAGGACAGGGAGACAGCAATGATAATAGATTTGAGAAATGTGACCATGAAGGGAAGGAAAGAGGTTCAGTAGCAGGATGTTAGGGATGGAATGTTGAGAGGACCGATATTTTCATTTTTTAAGATGAAATATAGAACCGCAGGAGCATCTGATTTCTACTGACTTGCACTGGTATCATGGTAATAATGGTAAATTTTTTTCATTTCAGCAAAAAGCATTTACCATATAATTTTTCAATTCCCTTGAACTGAACATAAAGGTCTCTCACTTTGCTGGGTAATGAATAAAAAGGACCAAGGTCATCTGATGATGACTCGATTGTTTTCTTAGCAACACTGATTTCTTCAGATAAGAGAGTCTCTTTGAGCTGTTTAGTTCTAGAAAACACTGGCGTTTGGGCCTTGGCATTTCCAGTCATGGCATTTTTTAGATGTTCTTTAAGACTTTTTCTCCTATTTTCTTCTGAACCACTTCTGACTTCTGAAGAGGAATCATCAGTTTGCTGGTGTTGTTCTACGCTATTCTGGGGTAATTCGTCATTCAGAGTCTTGTGAGAGGACGCGTCCCAATCCCTCTCTTCAGTACACTGGTTGCCCAAATCATCTGGAGAGTTCTGCAAATTTTCAAAGTATAAAACCTGTGAAGAAGGTACATCATACAAAATGTCAAGTTCAGCAGAGACATCCTCATGCCTGCTCTGGTTCTTCACGTGCTCATCCGTTTCTGATTCCGCGAAGCTGCCTACAGCAGTGGTGCCGAGTGCGCCGTGTTTGACGCTTTCCAAACAAAGACCTTCGGTGCTAAGCCCGGCGGCATGTTTTCCACGTTCAGAAACTTGCATATATTGTTGTTCCACGTCGTCAACTTGAGCTAAAAAAGAATTCTCAGCAAAGCTGTCACAGTCACCGAACATGTCTTCTTCACTGTCATTATTCTGGAAAGAAAACGAGAAGATTTACGGTCAGTTCTGGCTTCATTAAGAACAGACGTTGCAGCGTAGAGCTATCCCAGGTACATAATTCCCTAAATGTCAGTCAGCTACGAAACGGAGATTATCGGCTCCGCAAGGCCAGAGCCGGGAAGTGGTTTGCGCCAGCGGCAGTGCCCGGGTGCGGGGGTGCAAGGACGTGTTGCCGGCGGCCAGGACGCAGCGAGACCCGCAGACCCCCGCGGGAACGCCGGCCGCCGCACGTCTGGGGCAACCGCAGCACCGCGCTCGCCGCAGACCCGCACGCACGGAGACCGGCGGGCGACAGAGCCGCCCCTGCGCGACCGGACGCGCTAAGGAGGCTGTTCCCGGGAGTCGGGCCCGCACGGGCCCGCACAGCGCCTGCGACGGTCTCCTCGGCGGGAGAGACGTGAACTGGGGGGGAAACTGACAGCGAGTGATGAAGGAAACGGGACCCGCAGTCGGAAACGGCGATCTCGGGTCCCCCCCGGCCACGCGGCTTAGCGAGACCCCAGCCCGGCGTGCGGCAGGGGCCGTCGGGCGAGCCGTCGCCGGGACCGGGTCTGCGTCCGTCCCGCCCCGCGCGCTGCACGGACGACGCCGTCCCGGGCTCCGCCCTGGAGACCGACACGGGAATGACACGGCGAGGCCCCGCGACCCACAGCTACCGGCGACCCCGGAGTCGAGGCCGACGACGGCCGCGGACACCGGGCGCGCCGAGCGCACGCGGAAAGGCACGCGCGCGGCCTCGGGGTTTCTACGCGCGCCCGAGCCGGCCTGCGGGCTCCTCCCGTGGGCGCGCGCCGCCGTCTGCGTCCGCCCCGACGCGGGCAACGAGCCGGGCGCTCGCGGAGTCCGGGCGCTGCGCGGGCCGTACCTCGAGCGGCTGCACCTCCGCGGTCCTCCTCCGCCGGCTCCCGGCCGCCGGCCCCTCCTCCCGCTCCTGCCGGGGCTCGGCCGCGCTGCCGGCGGCCAGGCCGCTCCCTGGGCTCGGACGGTCCCTTTTGCGGACAGACACCCGCCGGCGGAGGCGGGAAGCGCCCTCATCCATGGCAGGGGCCGAGGGCCGTGGCCGAACCCCGCCTCGCGTGACCCCGTCGCCAGACCCCCGTGGAAGGGGGAGCGCGGGGCAGCGCGCGGGCAGCAGGTGCGGGACCCCGCGCTCGCCCCTCCATCCACCTCAGACCACAGGCCAATCGCGCGGGCTCTCAGACCGGAAGCGGAAGCACGAGCGTAGGGACCCGCCTTTTCCTTGTCCCGTCAGAGGTGTCCCAGGCTCGCGGCCGGGAGCGTCAGAGCGGAAAGGTGCTGCGCAGGCGCGTCGAAGACCTGACCGGCTCTTGTTCGCCCGCGGAACCTTTGAACCGAGTCCTCGGGCCAACCGGGGAAGAGCCGCGGCGGGACTCGTCAGGACGGCTTGGAGAAAGGAGCGGAAGAGGAGGAGCGAGGACCCATGGCGGCCCTGGGCGCTGCTCGCGGTGGTCCGGGGAGGAAGCCGTGGACGCACTTCGTGAAGGCCGCTCTGTGCCTCACGGGCCGTGGGACCCGCTCGGGTACGGTTTCCGTGTCCCAGACCCTTCCGTGGCCGTCGCCGCAGCGCTCCCTGGGTGCGGGGGTCGTCCTGTTGGCCGGAGGACGCCGGCTCTTCGGGCAGTAGGAGCTTCCCCGAGGGGGACGGGATCCGTCGTGGTTCCTGACGCGTATTTTACTTTATTTTTATAAAACGTTACTTATTTGAGGCCGGGAGAGAGCGCGAGTGGGGGCAGAGGGAGACGGGGAAGCGGGCTCGATCCCGGCACCCGGAGACCATGGCCTGAGCCGCGGGCAGAGCTTAGCCCGCCGAGCCGCCCGGGCGCCCCGGTTTGCTTTCCCGAGTGGTAAAACGGAATCGAAGCCGACCGTGGAGAGCGGAGTCGCCTTCCGGGACCTCCTGGTCTGAAACGAGCAGGTACGGGATTTGGAGAGAAGCGCCCCCCCCACCCTTTGGCCTGTTTTAAATCATCTTCGCTTGGACTTGCGCTGCGCCTGGGTCACTCGTCTTTGGAACCTTTCGAGTCGCTTCCCCGGCTCCGCCCCCGGTCGCCGCCGTGACCGGTGTCGTCCAGCGAAGGGGACAGGGATGTCCTCCAGTCCTTTCCCCTCCCTTTCACACACGCGGAAAGAACGACCGCGTGACTCTCGAGCAGCGGCAGGGACTGACCTGCCTCGAGCTCCAGGTGCAGCTGGCAAGGACGGGACGTGTCCGGAGGCCCGGGTACTGCACTGCGGTCGTCCGGAGTCGCGGATGCGGGCCCGAGTGGGAGGGGGATCTGGCGTCTCTCCTCCGGCGTTGATCTTCTCCGCCAGTGAGGGCTCCTCGAGGGCCCCCGCTGGCTTCAGTCACGCACGGTCCGCATGGTGTTCTCCAGACTCTGTCCTCGAAGCACGTCCCCCCGCGGGAGCGGCGGGCACAACGGACCGTCCACGCTGGGACGGCGCGGGGAGCCCTGCTGCAGCCCGGCCGGCGGCCGCCCAGCAGGCCTGTGCCCCCGGGGGCTTCCTCCTGCTTTCCCCTCCAGTGCCGGCCCTCAAGTCTGCCCCTAACCGCGGAGTGGGGGAAAGTCAGTCTCAGGAAGGGGCAGGCGAGAGGCGCGTGGGGCGGGGCGCGACGGGCGCTTTCCCGCAGGCCTCGGGAAGCCCGTTGGTCTCCGGCCTCACGCTGCCGCTCGTCCAGAGGCGTCTGTCCGCGCACCGGGTGTGAGTATAAAGCCGGTCTTTGCGCTGCACCCCCGGTTCGTCGTGCTGCCATGAGGACGGAATCCGGCTGGAGCTGCGAGCGGACGAAAGAATTGCTTTGTTGCCGTTTGTTTAATTGCAGTGCCCTGGAGAGGCTGTTCACGGTATCAGCGGGTGGCCGGCCCTGACGATCTGGTAAGACTTTTCTCCTTCCCTTTTACGGCATTTGCAAATATGACCGCATTCTTACATTTTAGGCATTGGAATAGAGTTCAGCTGAAGGACAAAATGATTAAGGGGATCATCAGTTTGAGTTGAAAATTATAATTTGTTGAATTGTCACTTAAGTGAGTTTTGAAGTAAGAGAACTCCTAGAGTCCTACCAGAAGCATCGCTTGTGTGACACCACATTTTTCTTCTTAGATCCCAAATTTAAGGATACATGCTTAGGAAATTAAAAAAGATAGTTTGGGTGGGTGCAGTCATTGCCAAATATCCACAGAGGGATTACAAAGTCTACCTGTACCTCGGCTCTCTTCCCCATGTCCTCTTCATTACCGGCGGTGGGCGCGGGCTGTCTTCGTAAATGAAGGATCAAAATTAACGTTTATACTGGGACGTTAAATCGTGTCTTTTAGCCTGTAGGTGTATCTTTATGGGTTTCAAGTACTAGCATTGTGCTTAGCCAGTGTAAATTTTCTTGCTACCTGCAAAGATGATGTGACACTCATCAAAGCATACAAAGCACTTAGTGCAGTGTAGAGAAGGAATGTCGTCATTGCATGGGAGCTGCGTGTAAATTGGATTAAGAAGGTGTGAGGAGTTCGAAAACACACAACTCTTCCAGTCCTTGAGCATCTTTCTCGTCATCTAATGCACACCAGAGTTCAAGGGAGTGAAGGGAATTACTAGAGCTCTTTTCTAGGTTCTAATGAAATGTGGGCTCTCAGAAAAAAGCTCACAGTCTCAGTCATTTGAAAATTTGCATACAACTACAGGGGGTTATGGACTTGAAAGCCATTCTAGATTAAGAGTCTAGATCTGGCATAGATAAAGCAGCCTGGGACCAAAAAAGTTACCCTCCCATAAACCTCTGTTTTCCCGGAGGATTGTATTTTATCCCAGAATCCTCCTCCAGGATTTAATTCCTCCTTAGCCAAACCAGAGTACTTGGACAAAATATGTACGAACACACTGAAATCTTTAAAATGGTGACTCCTTTTCAGATACAGATTTTTCTTATATAAGCCAAGCTGTTGTATTTTTTCTTTTTCATAGAAGGGTACAGCTAATCCTTTGGATAGATTTAAATGTGGTAACCTTAAGATTTAATCTTTTTAAATTTAACACATGAAACTGTATTACCAGATTTTTTTCCTTTCCTTTATCTTAGCCCGTTCCAATGGAAAATCCTTATAAGGAGCCTCTTAAAAAATGCATCTTGTGTGGAAAACGTGTAGATTATAAGAACGTACAGGTGAGATACAGTTTTACTTCGCTATATTTAATTTTAGGATTTGCTCCTTTGTTAGTCATAATTAAGGAGGATCAAGTTAGTTTTATAACAGGCTTTGTTTAGAGGCACCTGTTTTAGTAGCTTCATAATTTCAAATCTGGTTTTCTATGTATAAGGCATCTCTGTTTTATTCTAATGAGAGCCCTTTGGCTCTCCCTCATCCACTGTTATTTCAGGTCAGTGTTCTCTTGTCTTCCCTGGAGGTCACCAGCAGCTCACTGTGCAGTGATTCTTAGTTGGTAGAGTTGAATCGTTTCGAAAAATCTCCTCTGGTGAATTTGGACTCCATACTAATAACACTGCTGGTATAACTGCTTCAGATGCAATTTTATCTGTTGTCCAGGGCCCAGCAAATTAAAAGTGGCAAATGTAGGGGAGAGGATGATGCCGGAGTTAAGTATACTGACAGCAGCCAAAAGTGGTAGCTACCTTAGATGAAAACCGAGAAGGTTAAAGATGCATCTTACCAGAAGGATTATGCATAGTGCCAGCAACAGTGCCTGGTACCTGAAAAGTACTAAATAATTTACATGAATAAAACTTAAATTATGGTAAGTGGAGTGATGTACCTATACCTCTTGAAGACCTTACTGACGTCTGATACAATGTGATAGCCTCTTGTGACAGATGAAATGCTTAGTGCCTTATTACAAGCAATAGTATTATAGGAACGTATCTGTGGAAAAGTTCAAGAAAACAGTTTTAGCTCTGAAGAAATGTGTACATTAATCTGTTTTGACACACTGGGTAAAAGAAGTTAACTTTAGTAATCAGTTTTTTCATTTAAAAAATTTTTTTAAAAATGACCTTTTAATAGAATGAGCATAGTTCAGTATTTTTAAGAAGTTTGTCTGAAATTTATTAAACCTTTACATAACTTGACAGTGATATATAATTTTTTAAATTTACATAAAGTTGAACAGATGTGTTGATAGAAATTTTCTTTCTTCTCCAAATAAAACTCATACAGCTTTTGTCCCAGTTTATTTCTCCATTTACTGGATGCATTTATGGAAGGCACATAACAGGTATTTTGTTTTCTATTTTAGCAGCTTATTAAAAAAATTATACAAATCTACTTCTGTTATTTAAGAAAAATGTCAAATTTTCAAGTTGTGCTATAAATCACTAGATACTACAGGTACTTGAGAAAGCCTCTTTGTAGGCCAAAAGGATTATTATTTTACATGTCTTCTTATGCTGAGTTAACTATAGGCAGACAACATGTAAAAAATGAGGGCTTAAGAAAATTGCATTGATGTTTTGGAGTATACTGTAATCATTCCTAGACTACTTATTTAACCCAGGGCCTACTGCCTATAGGCCAAGTCACCTCCCACCTGTTTTTGTCAGTAGCTTATTTACGTAGTGCCTATGGCTGCTTTGTGAACTACATCACAGTAATTAGGACAGTGGCTGTATGGCCCGCAAAGCCTATGAGATTTATTGCCTGGCTATTTACTGCCTGGCTATTTCCAGCCTTTCCTTGACTGAAGATAGTTGCTATGCATTTTGAGTGTTGACATTTTTTATGAATATGAAAGCATTTTTTTATAGGTCTTTGTGGGAAGAAACAGAAAGAAATCACAAAAGCAATTAAGAGAGCTCAAATAATGGGTAAGAGCACCTGAAAAACTGAATCAGGCTAATCCAAAGTTTGCTTGTTATCGTTTGTGAAGCATTTTCATTTTCTTTTACAGGGTTTATGCCAGTTACATACAAGGATCCTGCATATCTCAAAGACCCTAAAGTTTGTAACATCAAGTATCGGGAGTAAATTATATGAGTCTTATCATCAATAAACATATTTTATAATAAATGGTCATATGATTCTAATACTGACTCAAGTTACAAGATTTAATAACCTTTGGGTAGAAAATCAGCTAAATCTTTTGAAACTGAAGTATTAAGTTTTTAATTCTTCACTGAAATCTTTCAAGGAAAAAGTAAGGCTTCCTCTCCACTGTTCTTTATGAAAACAAGTTATTTAAAATGTTAATACACATTACATTTTATATACATACAAATTTTAAAAACTGGTACTGTAAGATGGTCCCCAGTAGGCTCATACAACTCATTGGAATTTCAAATATGGAAAGGATGACTTATATTGCAATTTTACTTTAGGCCCAGATTCTGTCTTATAATGGGACTTAAGGGATATAGGTGCACGAAGGCGGAATGCTAGTATTAATGTACAAATTCCATGTGGCAGGGTATGGATTTAAAATTGCTGATTTTTTCTTTTTTAAAGTATTTTATTTACTTATCTGACAGAGAGATAGGGAGAGGGGGAACACAGGCAGGGGAAACTGGAGTGGGAGAAGCAGGCTTCCTGCCAAGCAGGGAGCCCGATGTGGGGTTTGATCCCAGGACTCTGGGATCATGACCTGAGCCGAAGACTCAGGCTTAATGACTAAGCCACCCAGGAACCCCTGCTCAGATTTGCTAACTGGCAAAGAGAAGTATGCCTGGCTAGGACATTGGTTCTTCCCTTTGTAGAGATGTTACATGGGGATGGATAGTAGTGCAGTCACAGGACCTCAGATTTACTCCTGGGCTCATCTATCTTAAAACTTGGTAGCATACTTTAAAATGATCCATAGGCAAATGGTCTAGAACTATCTCACTCGTGATAGGCTAATCACCAAAAGATGAGAATTGGGGAAAAATGACCCCTCGGGACCCTTTTTCTTTTCATTTAATACCTTGAAACTTGGGTCATCAAACTTAATTATAGAAGTTCAGCTGGTACTGACCTCAGCAAGATTCTCTGAAATTTAGCATTTCTTTCTTCAAAGATGATGGATCATTGTGCACAAGTATGAGCTAAATGCATTACCTCTCTATGGTGTTTTAGCGAATTGAACTTTGTATGAAGGCATGTTTCTTTTAAGCAGCCTTTGAAAAATCTATTGCCCTCAGAAGACATCTATTCGCATATGTCTAGCCTGTTTTATCTGTTGGTTCATAAACTGGTACATGGAGGGCAGGGAGAGACTGAAGGGGCAGATAACTCCAAGATTTTTAAGTTTCCCTTAGCAAACACGGGAACTTAGAAGTTTGTCTTGGGTGGCCACAAGCCAAGTAGATCCCCGCACCTGCCTGCTAGTTTTAGTTTATATTAAGGCCTTAACTGGGTTCAGTCACACACAATCCATATGGTGTCAACACCTTACTTTCTCAAGGCTATGTCCTTGCAACAGTTTCCACTGTGGGAACAGTAGGCAAAATGTGCAGTCCAAGGACAGGAGTGGGTGAGGAACCTTTGCTTCAGTCCAGCAGTCTTGTGCTTTCAGGGACTTCCTCCAGTAGTTCATTTGTTGGTTACATTTAGTCTTTCTCTATGTTTTAGGTGATGTTCTAAATGCTCTAGTGATGTTTGTGGTTACTTTTTTTAAAAAAGATTGTATTTATTTATTTGAGAGAGAGCACAAGGTGGTGGTGGAGGGGGTAGAGAGGAACAGAAGGAGAGGGAGAAGCAGACTACCTGCTGAGCAGGGAGCCTGATGCAGGGGTTGATCCCAGGACCCTGAGTTAATGACCTGGGCCGAAAGCAGATGCTTAACCAACTGAGCTGCCCAGGTGCCCCTGTTTATGTTTTTTTTTAAATTAGGCTTTAGACTGCCAACCTATTACCCCTCCTCCTGCCCTGGTTGTGACACCACAGTGCTTCTTAGGTAACCAGTTAAAAGAATCCCAGCAGAAACTCAATAATTTGTACAAAACATCCCTGCTGTTAATGTGGGCTTCAATAGCACCCCATGGTAACTAATGCATGTTAAAGATAAAAGATAGTCTTGATAATAGCTATGAATTTGTTCTGTCACTTAGTAAAACGGTCAAAGTGTGTGTTCAGCATTTCATCCAGTGAGTAAAACATTAAGGCTTCATATGATGTATAAGCTTTGTGGAAAATTCTCACAATTAAGGAAAAGACAAATACAAAAAACATAGTAAAAGCTCTCTTAGCCAACTTCCACTTAACCAACTCACTGGGTTAAACTGGGAGTTAAACTCAAAATCATACTGAAGCCCAGGACTCTACAAACCTGTTGAGTTTTGCATTGCCAAGAGGCAGATGTTCTGTCTCCAAACCTGTGTTAGTTTTGTCTGTCACTGTACTGATGAAGTATGAGCATTAAAGTTATTCTTGCAATGAAAATGAAGTAAATGCTTTTGAAAGACTTGCAAAAAAGTAAGAAAAGAAAAAGTTGTCAGATTAGGTGTGGTTAGGACAACTGAAGAAAGCTGCAAGTAGGAGGGTGCTGTGAAATGAAAAAAAAAAACATTTTGTACTTAGGTTGCTTTTCAAAAGTTTCTTTAAATTCTTCACTCTTAAGAAACTAAAACTGGGAATTGTAAAGGTTAAGTCATGTATGTGATTTACACAGGAACACCAATATTCTCACAGAGAAGTTCCTAGTCCTACAACAAAAAGTTGACAAATGAATGTACAATTCTGCTTCATGTTGCAATGAAATCTCTGTGATAGACATATGTATACCGATACACATATGTACCATTTTTGATTCCCATTTTAACTGGTCTTTTCAGCTACTTGACCAGCTGCTGATCTCAGACACACTGCATTACCAGGCTTGTTCTGTACTCAAATTCTGGATTCACTCAATTTTGTGTAGAGGGATCTAGACTAGGGAGAGAGATTTGTGCTGCATTACAGTTCTGCCATAATTAGAACTACCAGATTTAGCAAATAGAAATATAGGGCATGTAATTAAATTTGAACTTCAATTCAGATTCAATTACTCATTTAACAGTAGTTTTTAATGTCCAGCATTTTATCTGGCAACTCTAGCCACTTACATAACTTAAAGAGCAGGAATTGCAATGACTTAGATAAAAATGAAATACATTTCGTATTAACTTTAGACATCTTTTTTTCTGTTGTGAAAATAAGGCTAGTCTTTCTTTTCCCCTTCTAAAGAATGCTATAGAAGTTTAAAAGAATATCATTTAAGCTTTTCCCTCAAAAGTTTTGTAAAAGGAGCAAAAAAGGGTGGGGCGCCTGGCTGATTCAGTTGGTGGAACATGTAACTCTTGATCTTGTGGTTGGGGGTTCAAGCCCCATGTTGGGTGCAGAAATTACTTAAAATCTTAAACAAAGGCGGGGAGGGGGGGTGGACAAAAAAGGTTATGGTTTTAAAATAAAGTGCTTTAAAAAATTAATGTACCAGAACTTATGTATTACTACAAATACCTAAACATAGTAAAAACAATATAAATGGCTTTACCCTTCAGCCAATTAAAAATGTCCTTCTGGCCTAAAAGGATCAAAATGTAGGAGACTGTGGATATTCACCAGAACCCTTCATTTTTTCAATGTCTTCATCTGTTTCAGGGCTGCTCATTGTGGATGCTTTTTCTTGATTACTACTATCAGTATCTGTTTTAGATGGTTTGTTCTGTATCTCTAATGGCCGTGACTTCTTGAACCGCCATCCATCATCGGTATCTAAAGCTTTACGTTTAATCATTTGTGGTGCACCACTAGCCGGACTAGCTTCAGGAATGTCAGCGTATTCTACCATTAAGGTCAGGTTGTCTATCACATTGAGTTGGTGGTTGGCAGTACAGCTACTTTTAGAAATATGCCTACTTTTCAAGGAGATAACACATGAATGAAGAAATTCACGATCTGGAAAAAAGGTCCGTAAAGCTTGACAAAGAAAAATGTTCTCCTGAGGGTCTTTTTCGATGTTCTCTCCTAAACAAAATAAAACAACAGTTCAACATACAATATTTGTTCTACAAAGCTTTTGTAGCAATCTGTTTTTCAGTAAAGTTAAAAAGACTTTAACTGAACAGTTACATCAAATCCTCTAAATTGAGAAAAATGGCGTGCATAATCCCAAATTGTAATTTATACGCCACTGTATTCTAAAAGAAAGTTTAAGTTGTATTTTTTTAATAGCAATATAGTCTAGCTACAAATACCTTTATTCAGTAGGATTTAAGAGTATTAAAACAATTATTTTTACCCTAAGGTAGATGATCAGTTAGCATAGTCAGCTCACCTGTAATTCACATCAGTGAGAATTTTTTTTATCGCATGGAAGGTAGTGATGTGTGAACTTTTTACTTACGTGCTGCTTGAATTTGTGCCTGTTTTCTTTTTTTAATTTCCCATTTCAATCTAGTTACGTCCTTTAGTAGTTTCTCTACTGCTCGCTCACTGTGTTCTACTTTCTTGCATATACTCTGCCAAATAAAAGAATTTAAGGGCATGGATAAAATTCAAGTTGTGTACTACAGTCTAGGTTCACAAAGTATAGGAAATCCTTTGTGGTACACAGTATCAACTATTATTAGCCTTTATAAACACTTTATTTCTGAAGGAACTCAACAAGCACTTATATGGTGCTTTATAGGTTATAAAATGTTTTCCAGGGACGCCTGGGTGGCTCAGTTGGTTAAGCAGCTGCCTTCAGCTCAGGTCATGATCCCAGCGTCCTGGGATGGAGTCCCACATCGGGCTCCTTGCTCGGCAGGGAGCCTGCTTCTCCCTCTGCCTCTGCCTGCCACTGTCTGCCTGTGCTCGCTCGCTCGTTCTCCCTCTCTCTCTCACAAATAAATAAATACAATATTTTAAAAAATAAATAAATAAAATGTTTTCCAGATGTAGTAACTTCCCATTTATACACAGCTTTATCACACCAGTTATCTGCTTGATAAGACACAGAAATAAAAAAAACATTTCAGTCACTTTGGAACAAAAAAAATACTGCAGTATTTTGAGAGATGCACATTTACTGCAAACATTTAACATTAAGAAACTGACAATAAGGAAAAGTAACTGTTTTTCTGTTATGAAAAAACTGTTACAGATTTTTAATTAGTGTATAAGAAATGACTTTTGAAAAGCAGACTGGCCTTACCAATTATTAGTTTTAAGTACTAGTTAAAATACCCTTTGACTCTATAATTTCATTTTGGGAATACATTTTAAGGAAATAATAAAAATTTATATAAGATGATGTTTCTTGGTATACTTCAAAAGTAACTAATTTCCAATTATAGGGTAATATGTTGTTACATCTAGTTTTAGAATGTTACTTTTTTACTTCTTCATGCTTAGTTTTAAAATGGATACATTTTAGGATTATCTGCCCAGCCTATTTCTCACCATCTTGTCCACCATGCCATAAAAGTTTACCAGTAACCCCTTTACCAACTTTCACCCTAACTGACCCAAGCAGAGATATCACATAGCCAGCAGACAAATCCCAATCTTCTGAACAGATCTTAATGTTTTCTGGTTAGCCAGTGAATGAACAAACAGATCTGTAGGTACTACGCAGGAAACCAATGTGCAGACACAAGGGGAAAATAAGTTCTGGTGGCATTCCAGCTCCTGGTACCAATTCCTTCCTGAAGCTCGGCTGCTTTCTGTCTACAGTTCCTGTAACATACCTCTACATTCCTTGTTTTAGGCCAAGTTAGTACATTGACATAAAAGTTCTAATATATTGCTAATATGAAATACACAGAACTAAAGAATATGTAACAAAAATGCTTATTAATGTTTTTGAAATGAAAAATGCTTCATGACGTTAAATAAAAATCATGGCAGAAATTTATAAGTTTCCATCACTGTCGACTATGTAAAAAGCATTTATATATTAGGGAAAAACTAGAAAATATGGCAAAGTGCAAATAGTTATGTTACAATGATGGGGTTCTGGATGTTTCTATTTTCTAAAATTCCCATATTACCATTCACATTAAAAAATAGTGAGCAATATTAGTAGCGTAAAATGTATTAACCTCACTTCTCTTAAATTTGCCTTATCGATGAATATGGTGGCCATGGAATATACGACTCACATCTCCATTTGGGAGAAGCCTAGTTGACTAAAGGCCCCAGCTACCATCATTTTGGGTCCATTACTGAAGCCACGCTTCCCTTAGGCTGCTCTTAACCAATGGCTGAACACAGTGGGCTATTAGTACAAATCCATTCTAGCAGGAAAGCTTTGCTCAGAGTCCCCAGCAGCCTGGCTGAAATCCCTAGGGCCCTGCAGTCTAAAGCTCTACCCAAATGTCCTCCCCTTCCTCTCTGTCTCCTTTCTCCAGTCAGACTCAGCATCACAACTCCGTCTGCTCTTGTTCCTCCCCCCTTTTATCTTTCTCAGGCCTAATAAATCTCTTACATGTCTAATCCCATCCTGAGGTCTACTTCTCCAGCTGATTCAATGAGATAGAATTTAGCACGGGGTGGTAGATTATTTTGTTCTCAAATACTGCTTCCCTTTTTATCCCGTAAAAGGATTATATATATCCCTATCTATTGCCATGAAATAGGGATATATAGTCTGGCCAATGAAATGTGAGTGGAAGTGACATGCCAGCTCTGAGAAGTTTTAAGAGCTGTTGTGAAATGTCTCAGCTGTCTCGCTCTTTTCCCTTGTCACGAGAAGGGCATGTCCCACATAAGGGTGCTCTTTCAGTCTGGATCCTGGAATGCAGATAGCACTTAGAAGAGTACAGCTGCAGCCAGGATATAACGTAAGCGAGACCGACCTTTAGTTTTTGTAGGCCACTGGGACTGAGGTCTTTGTTACTGAACCTAAACTGCTATAAAAATATAAACCTAATCAAATGCCAAGTTATCCCTAAAGATTTGTTATCAATTTGATATGAACTCTGGAAGTAGTCTTTAAGTGTTTGATAGGTTAACTTACCTTTAGTTCCTCTTGTAAAGAAGCATACATTTCATTTATTTTATGTACCTCCTTTAGAGATCCATCTTCTGTAAAAAATTCAGAGCTGCAAAAATTAGCATTTCGTCAGGCAAATATATAGAAGTCACTTTAAGGCCACAATGAAACACATATCTGTAGTTGAAAAGATTCTTTTTACTCGTTTTGTAGGGACCATATTTTGTCAGCCCACTTGTTCACAGCAAAATCAATCAGAAAACTTAGTTCATATATCTTCCCATTAGCAGACTTCAAACTCTTAACTTCTACTGCCAGGACTCAAAAGAAGGTAAGTAAAAATAAAGACTGAAAGAGAGAGGGGAAGAAAACGGTTTCCTTCTTGGCAATGGGGACTGGGGACCAGTCAATTTTTAAAATATTTTATTGAATTTAAGTCATCACTGATTGAAAGAAACATTATTTTATATAACAAAAAGGAAAAAAAGGAAAGGACTAAGGCATAGTTTGTAAAATACCCCAATTTGAGACATAAAACTCTGCATCTCTGAATCAATGAAATGTGGTATTCAATTCCTATAAAAATGGTTAATCCTTGTGGGGACACAAAAATAAATAAAAATTGAGACCCTTATTCTCAGTTTCAACCGGGACTATATAGCACTCTATAGTCCCAGTGTTATTTCTGACATTATTCCCTTAGAGAACACAAAAAAGTGGGGCACCTGGGTGGCTCAGTGGGTTAAAGCATCTGCCTTCAGCTCAGGTCATGATCCCAGGGTCCTGGGATCGAGCCCCATGTCAGACTCTCCGCTCAGCGGGGAGCCTGCTTCCCACCCCCCGCTCCCGCCTGCCTCTCTGCCTACTTGTGATCTCTCTGTCAAATAAATAAATAAATGAAATCTAAAAAAAAAAAAAATCCACAAAAAAGCTACAGTTCAGTAGCCTATACAGTATGAGTGAATCTCGGCTAAAGCCTCATATTTTTGTCATTATTTAATATTCAGTCTAATTTCATGCCTTTATAATCTAAACTGCTGCCTTAGAAAATTATTTGGAGACTAGCTATTTATTCTTAGAATACATATGTGGACTTATACAGGATATGAAACCCCCCTCCTTTTTGGTATATTATAAATGGACAAGTGCTAGCAGGAAATACGGAGAAAGTAAAAACAGTCTGGTTTACATATAAGGTGGTTATTAGTTCTCCTTTCGTTTTTATTCTGTGTAATAAAAAATAAATTTCAAAACATGAACAGGAGTAAGTTTAGTGGGAAAGCAGTTGAAGAACCTCACCTGTGTGTTTTTACTGCTCGGCTAAAACCAGCGGACTCACAGGAACCTGACCCGGTTTTATAACCCAGCTGTTCTGACATGCCCAGATTGGCCACCACTAACGGTATCCTGTGAAAAAGTCTGAAGAAATAACATTTTAACTTAAAGTGAAATATTAGCATCCACCTATTACATACCTATATAAACTTATACATGTTATATACAGAGTGCCTTTCCCCTGTAAGATTAAAAAACAACAAAAAAAACCCATTCTAAACTACTTACCTGCAATAGAATTTATTGACTCGAGGCAAATGCCTTCTAAAAACAGTGAAATGTGCATTGTGTAAGACAGTTGTGTGAAAATAATACTTCAATGGCTGTTTTAACACGTAAAAATAGGCAGTATTGTTGAGATTTATCCTGTCTTCCATGAATAATAAAATTAGTTGGTATTCTTTTACTTAACCCTCACATTCCATGAGAATGTTATATAACTTGGAGGGGGTATTAACTCATTTTGGTGGGCCATCAAGGATGACCTTGCTTCCTTGCAGAGTTAGAGAAAAGCTGCTCATACCTAGGCTTAGTTCCATGTCATGTCCTTCGGCAACCAGTTCTCTACCTTATGGGAAATAAGAACAAATGCTCAGTGCCAAAAACACATGTCAACGTTCCATACCGGGCTTCTAATTTCCTTATCTAACCTTCATTTTCCCATCTATAAAGAGACATGGCAGGGGCGCCTGGGTGGCTCAGTGGGTTAAGCCGCTGCCTTCGGCTCAGGTCATGATCTCAGGGTCCTGGGATCGAGTCCCGCATCGGGCTCTCTGCTCAGCGGGGAGCCTGCTTCCCTCTCTCTCGCTCTGCCTGCCTCTGTCTGCTGTGATCTCTCTCTGTCAAATAAATAAATAAATCTTTAAAAAAAAAAAAAAAAAAAAAAAAAAGAGACATGGCAGACCAACTTTGGAGGGTTATTGTGACAATCTAATGCAACAATATTTGAAAATGTTTGGTGAGAGGCTAAAAGTAAAATGAAAGCATTGGGTTTATTTTTCTATTAGCTTAAAATAGCCAGTGACTGGCCAACATTTACCCCTTCTGAGGTTTATATAAGGCATGCTCCAGCCGATGAGTAGAGCAGCTTTCTGTTATTATGCTTGGTGTTAACAGTAGGAAAACAAGTTCCCGGCTTGAGAGATGATTTTGCAAGTTTTTGTGAAGCAGTCTCTCTCTGAATGTCATGATCTGGTCTGAATGACGTCGGAATTTGTACCAACCAACCACAGTCTGAGAGAAAATACAAAAAAAAAATCAGGTGTATACCTTAACGGTTACAATTATTATGTGTCTTACTATCAAAATTAAGCAGAAAAGTTGACACCCTTATAAATGGCTTTCTTAAATTTAGCAAGATTTGGGGCATAGATAAACGAAGCATAAACTTCAGTATATACTTTGCTCTTTTTTCTATTTATTTTTAAAAATATTTTATTTTTAAAATAGCAAATACTCACCCAACTGACTGAGCCACCCACACATCCCTACACTTTACTTTTAAAGTATGCAAACTGATTTATAGTCAAATTACTTTCCATTCAGTTACATGGCTACTATTTTAGTCAATATAGAGAAAAAAAATTCCTAACTTCCTCTAGTTCTTAGAGTTATTTGCTATTTTAAAATCTTAGTTTTCAGTCAAAATTTAAATGAAGAAAATGTCAAGGAAAACTAGTTAACATCCTGTTTGGGTACTTGGTTTGCTAAATAAGTAAGCTGAACCCAACAACTTTTAACTGAAATGTATATGGAAATGATATCACCTACCCCACAGAGGTTTCAAAATTGATTAAGATCCTATGAAATGGTTTTATAAACTGTAACATCTGCTGAACAAACTTGTAAGTATTACTAAATTTTTTTAAACTGGAAAAATAAATCTCATTCGCTGAGACTTGGTATTATAAGATGAAAGCAACCACTTTGCTTAGAGATCTGTGTATGACAACTTTAGCAACTAAGTTTTGTATCTGTACATTTAAACTGAGAAAATTAAAATGAGTTCTTTTTAAAACCAAAAAATTTTTACAGTACCTTTTAAATGTAAAATATAATGTAATTTTATAATAAAATGTAAAATAAATATTAAAAAAGCATTTTCATCAAAGGATGGTTTTTAAAAGAAATTTCTTTTACTGAATCTACTTTTATTCTCAACTCAGAGATCAAAATGTTTTAAGAAGGAACCCCCTCTCCCCCGCCATTTTGTATTTGGAAAAAAAACCCTATTTTGATCACTCAACAAATCTTAACACCAAGTATGTGTAGAGGGTTCAAATGAGGTTCTATATAGCAAAGTGCTAGTAACTCCAGCTATGTAAAATAACAGTAACGAGTTAGGTCCTAGAATAAATGGTACTGGGAAGGTGTGTGGTAGGAATGTAGAAGAGGAAGAGATCAATGCTAATTAGAATAGTTGAGGAGGAGAACAAGATTAATACTTTTAATGACCAGTTCTGCTCTCAGAGCACAACTTTGAATTTCTGGAAAGAACAAGCCTTTCTTCACCTGCTTATAGGACATTGTGAAGACAAGTGCTGCTTAAAAATTCTGTTAAAGTATTAGATGCTTTTCAGGCTGAAAATAATACATATAATACCAAACAAACAAAAGGTAAGTCAGGGAATACCTTTTTGACACTTGATAATATTTTCTTCAGTGCTTGCTCATTTAGTTCACCAGAAGAATTATAAAAGCTGTAAAAGCCAAAATTAAAAGCATTTCAAATAGGCTAAAAATATGATTTTACTAGCACTTTTAATTTTAGTTACTCCTTACCCAACCAAAATCCATATACCCACTTGCTGGTCAGATCAAGTTCTAAAAATAGTAACAGAGAAATTTCTCAAATTAACAGACTTAAAGTGGTAGAAATGTGAGACCCATAAACAACAAGAAAGGAAAAGGAGTGGAGAAATTTCAAGAAATAAATTTGGACATCATATTTTCTTAAGCCTAAAACAAACTCTCCATTAAATATAAAAAGTTTTAAAGTCTTACATAGCCAGTTCACAATTCATTCACAATCTGCTTATTAAAACTTTTTTTACAATATTGATACATACAAAAGAGTGTATGAGTAATGAAACACAACAACAAAAAGTTTATTTATTGCTAATTCCAAAAGCTATACTTCTATTCAGCTGAGAAGCACTTTAGGAGCTGGTCGTTCTGGGGTTTTTTTTGCGGGGGCGGGGGGGACAAGGTGTTTAGGTATCGGTTTAGTTGTCTTTGTTCTGTTGGAAGGTCACAGATGTAGGAAGAATTGAAGGGTAACCCTAAAAGATTCTAGGGTGTTTACTTTCAGCTTTCTTCCTTCTCCAATAACAGGGGTTGCAGATAATATTCTCCTCTTTTTAACATTCACTGAAATCAACAATATTCTTTTCTATGATGGTGAAATACCTGTTATGCAAACTCCTTTGTAAATAATATTCACTGTAATAAGGCTTTTACTGGTGGTTCTAATCTGTACTGAAAAAATTTAGGTATGTCAAACTGAAAAAATATATTCTAATAAGCAATGTTTTTTTAAAAATTTACGACTTACATTAAAAATTTTCCATCAAAAATTTTAATGGGAAAATAGACAAAATGAAGTGTTCCACCTATCAAAAGGGGATTTCCACTGATCAAACAGATCTCTCCACGTTAGCTGTTATTCTAACATGAATACTCTAAATACAAGAGTTTATTCCTGTATTTCTCTAGCCTGGTCCACTTTCCACTTCTCAAACTGGGGCATCAGGCAATACACCAGGTATATAAGAAACAACAGGATAACAGTATATACTCTGTGCAAACACTGATTTTATGTGAAATTCCTGGGGAGGAGAGGCACATTTTTATATAGAATGATACTGTGCAGAATTCATGTTAAACTGCACAATTTTTTAAGTGACTGAGTTTTAGGCTTCAGTGGACTGTTTCCCAGATGTTTCCTCTAGATTCTTGATAAGTGACTCAGTGTTTTTCAGTGGAAACCTTTGAGAAACAATGTTATTAGAAAAGGGTTGGCAAACTTTTCTGTAAAGGGTCAGAGAGTAAATATTTTAGGCTTTGCTGGACAGTCTCTGCTGCATATTCTTCTGTTGTTCTTTGTTTTTAACAACCCTTAAAAAATACATTAACTATTCAAGATGGCCCTATAGAAATGGGCCATACTTTGCCACCCTCTGTATTAGCACATAAAAGTGGGCATTAAAGCTTATCCAACTGGGAGTCCAAGAAGTATGGTATCAAAAGGCTTTAATATGTTTAACTGTATTATTCAAAACAAGGAAGCGACACCATGGTGTGCTGTTGGGAGAACTGATGAAACCCTCAGTCTTCCAGTTTCTGCTCTACTGCTAACCGTTCTGCGGCGTTGGTTCCATCGTGAACTTTTTAGGCCTAATGTTCTGCTAAGGAAAAATGAAGTGTAGAAAACTTAACTGAGTGACAGCCTTTTCCAGTGGTTCTCCTCATGCCTCCTTCCCCTTTATCTTACAAGGCGAAAAGGCTGAGGCATGGGTTTCTCGTCCCTGGGTCAGACGGGCTTCCTCCATCCTAAGGCTCTATTAAATCGGTATAATTACTCAGGGCAGTTGCCAGGAGACACTGAATCACTTTTCCCTTTCACTCTTCATTCCTGATCTTTTTGCGGGTCCAGAGTCCTTAGGGAAGTACTTTTTATGAGTCTCCGTCAAGAATCCCTCATTCAGCAAGTATTTTTCTATGTCCATTGTATGCAAAACACTATCCAAGATCTCCCTCTTTCTGGTGCAGCAGTTTAAGACCACAAGAAGCCTTGACTTCGGTCATCCCCTACCCCAGATCTTTTTCACCCTTACCATATGCTCCACTGCAATTCTTACACAACCTCAGTGTATGTACAGTGTGACCATAAGACAGTAACACTGATTTTTCAAGTATAGTTTATATAAATCATAAAGTTATTTCATTAAAACTACACCATGCTGTGATTATAGGTGTTTATGAAAACTCACTTGTGTGTGTACTTTCCTATATGTATGTTATACCTCAATAAAAAGTTTTCAAAGATACCATAGCCTAGCGGCGCCTGGGTGGTTCAGCTGGTTAAATGACTGCCTTTGGCTCAGGTCATGATCCAGGAGTCTCAGGATCGAGTCCCGCATCGCGCTCCCTGCTCAGAGCAGCAGGGAGCCTGCTTCTCCCTCTCACCCTCTCCCCTCTCATGCTCACGCACTTTCTCTCTCTCAAGTAAATAAATAAAATCTTTAAAAAAAATACCATAGCCTATTAGGGCTACAGTACTATTATAATCTGTGCGACTAATAACACAAATTTTTACCATAGGAAGGCAATGGGAAGCAGGTTAGATAAGGAACCTAACCAGTTAACAGACAAAAGATGACATTAGATATGTGGTAAGTGAGAAAACAAGTGGTGAAACAGGCTGAATAAAAGAGTAGGAAAAAGGGCTGCTGCTGTATGAGAACGAGTCAGTGAGCGGACACTATTCAGTGAGGTGACTGAGTGTGAGAAAAGCAACCTTCTTGGTGAACGGGCAGCTGGGAGTCAGCAGAGACCAGCTAATGCAAGCACACAGCAAACACAGAGAAGCAACTATCAGACAGGGTTGAAATGAACAAGGGAATTTTCAGGTATTTTTTTTTAAAGTCTTTTCATTTTTATCAGTACCACCATGTATAAATGATAATTAAAATGTTTTGTATAAAAAATGACTTCATTTGCAGAGGGTAATTTTCACAGTGGATCACTTACTTGCTGTGACTACTTACCTGAAAAGCTGATAGCATGGAATGTATTTCTGGATGTCTGGAAAAAAGAAATTTTTTTGCTATGATTCCATTAATATTCATTTGAATAGCATATATTGAGTGAAGAAGTACTTTAACATTATCTCATTTAATCCTCACAACAAACCTATGACACAGATGTTACATCATTCCTTCCGTTTAAAAGATGAGGTAACAGGCAGAGAGAGTGGTGGGGCCAAAATTCAAACCCAGTGCCTCAGTCTTAACCTGAACACTACGTTCCCTCTAAACAGGTTTCATAACGAATGGCAACACGAGAGATGAATTTAAAGTCACTCTATTTTCTTTGAGTTCTAAAAAGGTTATACTCTAATTTTACCCAGTTGACAACAGCAGCAGCTAAAGGGATTATCTTCTATCACTCCAAGTAGCTGCTTCGTAAAAGATTTGTTAATGTTAGCTCCAGATTAAGACACAAAAACCCAGTTGTCTTTTAGGAAGTGAGTTTTATTCTCGCCAATAAAAATACACCTAAATTGTGGTAGCTGCAGATACTGTGCAAAAGAGAGAAAATTCTATTGCATAAGACATCACTATAAATCTTGTAGGAAATACCAAGATGAATACAGTGTTCCCTGTAGCAGTTCAAGCTATCAGACCTTTCAAAATCATTGGAGAAGACAGGAGCAAAACACCCACACCTGGTAACACGGCAACCTGCCAAGAGAATGCAAGTTCTGGGGCGCCCGGCTGGCTCAGCTGGCAGAGCATGTGACTCCTGACCACAGGGTCGTGATTCTGAGCCCACGCCGGGTGCAGAGATTAGTTTAAAAACAACAAAGAAAATGTAAGTTCTTCCAGGCTTCCCACTTTTAAGGGTCCCTTGTGTCAAAAATCAAATTTTACCAGACGGCACTTACTGGATCACTCTAACAACAACCATGTATTTCAGACGGTTCCCGTGACATGTCCTATTTGTGTGTCAGATCATAGCCAGAGCACTAGAAATGTTTTTAGTCACTTAAATCAAAGACATCAGTTTGATTACAGAGAATCTGTGACTCTTCAGCTAGACGAGGAAGCCGTTATCAGACCGCTACTGAACGATCTCTTTGAGTAAACATCTGAAGGCTGGAGACATCTCTGCATGTTTGTATTTTCCCTTTAAAGAGAAAACTACATGAAATCATCATCTCAATAACTTTATGTGTACATTAATAAAAATAATTCAGTCTATTTAAAAAAGGGAGGGGCGCCTGGGTGGCTCAGTGGGTTAGGGCCTCTGCCTTCGGCTCAGGTCATGATCCCAGGGTGCTGGGATTGAGCCCCGCGTCGGGCTCTCTGCTCAGCGGGGAGCCTGCTTCCCTTCCTCTCTCTCTGCCTGCCTCTCTGCCTACTTGTGATCTCTGTCAAGTGAATAAATAAAAATCTTTAAAAAAAAAAAAAAAGTGAAAGTGACCATCCTCTTCAGACAATTTTCTCCTAGCAAATGGATGTTATCCTCAGATAAATCCCTGTTTGAAAAAAACAAAACAAGACTGAACAGAAACAGTCCGTTACTGACCAAACATACTCTGATGTATATCTAAAAATGTGTATGATGAAAATAGCATTAACCAAAGCAGTGCAGTCATTTGCAGATCTTGGATTTTACTTGTTAGTCACCCAGTAATCCAACATTTTAAAATAGTCTGAGCAATTTCTTAAGTGTTCCTACAGCACTTGCCTAATAATACCCTGAAGTTTAACACTGTTCCCAGCACAATGGAGTTGTTCAATAAATGGCTGCCTAAACTCCTTAATATATCTGGTTACCTTGGGCAGCATGCCACTTACAATTAGGGGGAAAATGCCCCAAGGGTTTGCTTTCAAAATTTGTGTCTGGAGGCACCTGGGTGGCTCAGTGGGTTAAGCGTTAGGACTCTTGGTTTCTGGGTCAGGTCATGATTTCAGGATCCTGAAATATAAGCCCGTATGGGTTCCACGTGGAACCTGCTAAAATTTTTTCTCCCTCTGCCCCTCCTCCCATTAAATAAATAAATCTTTTTTTTTAATCATTATTTTTTAAAAAAGGTTTTATTTATTTACTTGTCAGAGAGAGCACAAAAACGGGGAGCAGAGGCAGAGGGAGAAGCAGGCTCCCCAGGGAGCAGAGAGCCCAATGTGGGGCTTGATCCCAGGACCCTGAGATCATGACCTGAGCCCAAGGCAGATGCTTAATGACTGAGTCACCCAGCTGTCCCTCAAATAAATAAATCTTTAAAAATAAAGAAAGAAAGCAAGCTTGTGTCTGAGCTGAAAAAAACACCATTAACAAAGTAAAATTACAAACTGTATAAACACGTGCAACACAAGCCAAAAGCCCAATTACCTCACATTATAATGTAATTTACAAATCAGTAAGAAAAAGCAAAAATAGTTCAGCAGAAATATAGTCAAAGCATGCAACAGGCCTGTCTTTTTCAAAAACAAAAGCTGCCCCCAAAGAAATAAACAACCTCATTTGTAATTAAGAAATACAAATTAAAGTTGTTTTCATTTATCAAATTGGCAAAGATTAAAAAATTGGATAATACTTTGTGGTAGCAACAGTATGTGCACCCAGGCACTTTTACATATTGTGGAGGAATCTTAAGATAGCATGACTTTTCCAAAGGCAGTGGTCTATAAGGAATCTGACTTTCCAATAGACTCAAGCATAGAGATATATGCACTATAAAAGTGTTTATCATTATATTGTTTTGTATTAACAACAAAAAATAGGAAGTCATTCATAGCTGATTATATAAGTGCTGGTATATAAATACAGCGTAAATACAGAGCCATTAGAAAGAAGGGCAAATTATACACATTGATACTATTGTGCGCTAATAGAACAGTATCAGTGGAGATACTTATCTTGGAAATATTTATCCATGTATAGGATAATCCCATTTGTATATATATATAAATATATGCACATTTATATACCTGTGTATTGTTAATGAGCAAAAAGATACTTGTGAAACGGGATGCCGCAAGGAGACTAAGGAGACTGAATTTACTTTATATACTTACTTCAAATATATATGCTACATTTATATACACATGTAAATTTACACATATACTTCCATTTCTAACCTTTTAAAGTGGCAAACAAAAAAATGACATACACGACTATAAACTGATACACAATCTTTCTGGAAAGCAATTTGCTAATACAGATCAAAAACCTTAAAAATGCTCATACCTTCTGACACCATAAAACCACCCTCAGGAATCTATGTATTATCAATGTAGAAAAGTGTTTGAGGATGTTCACTGTAGTGTAATTTATGAAAATGAAAAATGGATAATTTATTTAAAGGACTGCTAAAGTCACACAGCGAATACAATGCAGTTACCAATGATGATACTTAGAGACTCGTTTAACATGGGAAAGCGGTCATGAGACAATCTGATGTCATCATGCCACGTCTTTTATAAAACATACCACCAATCTTGTTTTTCAAAATATGCTTAGAAAAAAATCATACATTAGGTAATCAGAAACCCCCCTATAGATTTTTATGTTTCCTTTTCCTTTCTTCCTGAAAAAATAAGCTGCCATCTGCTGCAGGTGCTTCACCGCCCATCCCTCAACCTCTCTGCGGGCTGGCCTTTCCCCCATGACACTCCACAAGCTACTTAGGGTTTTCAGTGATCTAATCAGTATTTTTTCAGTTCTTCTCTTCCAACTTTTCTGCAGTATTTTATGTTTTTGTCTGAACTGTTTTATATTTTTTTGGGCGGGGGGATTGCTTGCTGGGCCATCTTCCTGCCACTTAAATATAAACAGGAGCTATTCCATCCTTTCTCCGCAGGGTAGTCTTACACACACCCTATGTCCCACACTCTTTCTTGCTTTATAGTAGACCATGGTCATAATTTTAACTGAAAAATGAATGCAACAAAATCTGCTTTAACATGCTTTATCTGTTTCTTAAAACAATTTAAAAACTCATTTATGCTGATCCCGTTCAGCATAAATCACCAAATATAAGAGACACAGAAATAAGTGACTCACCAATTGTATAAATAACTTCAACATCATCCATTTGGGAATCAGTAATACTATTCTTGGCTTCACCTTTCACTTCCCCAAGAAGAAAACCTTCCTATAAGGATAAAAATAAGCAGTATATGGAATAATGTGGTTGAATTAACTACTCAGTCACTTAATGAACCAGTATTTCCCAAGTGTTTCACAATGCATACAAAATGTGGGAAACAGCCCCAGGTACCCAAAAGAAAGTCCCGGGGCACTTCCAGTGTAGCTGGGAAACAGGAACAGTAGAGAGACTGTAAGTAAAACAGTGAGTAGAAGAGACTGTGAATACCTCACCTGGAACACAAAAGGCTTAAGGTCAGAAACGAACACACAATATTTGGAGGAGGAGGAGCAGAGCAGTCGGCCTGGGAACAGAGAAAGCTCCCGTTTCTGAGCAATGAAATCAGAGGTAGGAACAGCAGCGATAACGGAACGTCCCCGATAACTGGTCAAAGCCTGGATTCTGGAAGCCAGTGGATGCTTCTGAGCTATGAAGTGACACAATGGTTCGAGTTTGCAGATTAACAATTGCACAGAGTATTAAAGGTCTGGAATTCAGTCTGAGTTCTAAACGCGGAGCTGTGGCTCCTGCTCGTCTTTAAAATGCAGGCATTTGCCACAACAGCAACGACGTCTTTGAATTTCGGGTTCTTCAATTACTTCACTTGGCACACTTAAAGACCCGATATGCTTAACAGACAGTACAGACACTTGTCTTCTTTATAATGAGTCAAGAACGCCCCCTCCCCTCCATTAACAAAACCACAGGGAGAAGGTTTCAGTGACGAGTCTTTACCGGAGTCTCCGGGTGACCCCGGAGCTCCGCCGCCCGGGGCCGCGCACAAACCCCGGGAGGGAAGCGGTCCGGGAGGAGACGCGGGCCCGGGCCCGGCTCGCACGGTGGCCTGCCCGCGCGCTCCCGCGCAAGCCGCAGAGACCAGGGGCCCCCGCACTCCGCGGACACCGCGGTCAGACGCCCCGAAGCCGGCCGCACGGCCGCACGCAGGCCGGACCGCCCCGCGCTCGCTCTTGGCCGGGGGGTCTGCGCGGCCCCTGCGGCTGCGCGCGCGAACGACATCCGTCCCAGCCTGGTCGGGACTGTGCCCAGAAACGGCCTCAGCGACAGCAGGCGTCGCAGGACGAGCGACACAGCGCCCGGCCGCACAGCAGGCTCCGCCCGGGGCGGCATCTCCCAGACGCGGCGGCTCGGGCTCAGAGCTTCCGGGCTTCCCGCAAGTTTCCGAGCCGCGTCCCGCACTTGAGAACCCGCTTCGCCACTTGGCCGCGAGCCCGGCACAAGCACGACCCGGCGGCCCGCACCGGAGGAGACACGGAGGCGCTTCCGTCCCAGGGCGCGTCCGGAGCGCACCGAGCGGACGCACCAGGTCAGAGGTCCGGCCGCCGGCGCACACCGCCCCCCGCGAAGCCCTCCCGGGCGGCAGCCGGCCGCGGGCCGCGTCCCGCTCGAGAACCCCAGCGGCCCGCCGGCCGGCGAACGCGCGCGCAAACCTCCGGCGCCGGGAGCGCGGCGGGCGCGGGGAGCGAGCCGCCCCCGCCCCGCGCCGCCGCAGAGCGCCCGGGAACCCTCCGTGCGCTCGCGAGCGAGCTGCGCCCGAGGAACGGGGACCGCGGGGAGCGCGGAACGGCGCGCGGGACACGCCGGTCGGGCGAGGAGACAGACTCAGGTCAGAGGGGGCGGGGCTCGTCCCGCCAGCGACCCGGCGGCCCGGTGCCCCCGGGACCGCCCCGTTGCGAGAGAGGGCGGAGCGCCGAGAGCCCGCGGGGCGCCGTCGGGGAGCTCGTGGGCGGGGACCCGGGAAGCGGCGGCGGGCGCGCCCCGCGCGTTCCGAGGCCGACGCCGGAACCCGCCTCGCCCCGCGGCTCACCGTGTCCGAGTCGGTGTTGAGGTGCTGGAAAGCGAGCGCGCCGAGCACAAAGCCGGAGAGCACGGCCGACGTGCTCTCGCCCTCCATGCTTCCGCCGGCGCCGCGCCGCGAGGGGGTGCAGGGGCGGGGCGCGCCGGGCCCGCTCCTCTGCGTCGCGGCGGCAAGGCGGGGCCGGGCGGGCGAGCGAGGCGGTGGGCGGGGCCGAGCGAGCGAGCGAGCGAGGGGGTGGCCGGGGGCCGAGCGGGTGGGCGGGGCCGAGCGGGTGGGCGGGGCCGAGCGGGTGGGCGGGGCCGAGCGAGCGAGCGGGCGGGCGGGGCCCGCGTCGGCCCTCCAGACGCTGCGCGCACCGCGGGAGGAGCGGCCCCGTAGAGGCGCGGGCGCCCCCTGCCTGCAAGGGTGCGGCCAAGGGGCGGGGGCGGGGGCGCTTCTTCCCGGGCGGAGCGGTCGCCGTCGCGGTCGCGGTCGCGGTAGCAGTAGCACCGGGGCTTCGGCTTCAGACTCCGCGCTCAAAGCGGACGCGTGCTGGGACGCGGCCGCGCAGCACCGTAGCGCGCGTTTCCGTGGCTGCGGCCGGGCGACCCGCGGCGCGCGTGCACACTGCCCGGTACCCGCGGCGCTGACGGGATGGAAGCTCTGCTGACGTCATGGTAATAGCCCGAGGCAGGTGCCGTGTGCACGGCCGCGGAGTGCGTGGCCCCGTCTTACTCCCAGGGACTTGTGCGGTGCTGCTGCCCCCGTCAGAGGTCGCGCCCGCGTCTCTCCCAGAGCCGGCCGCGATGTCCGCCGGCGGGAGCGCGATGGCTCGGGTTTCTCCGCAGTTTGGCCAACTTGTAGAGAATCAGGACTCGGCGGGCTCTCGTGAACGCGCGGACGGTAAGCGGTTCCGACGGCTTCGTGCCGCGCGGGCCGCCGGCTGGGTCGCTCGCGGCCGTGGAGGGGGAGGGCAGACCCGGGCGGACGGCGCGCCGCGCGAGCGCGTGAGGCTGCGTTTCCTGAGGGGTTAAGTGTCCGCCTCGAGCTGAGTGGGTGCGGCTCAGTCCCGGGTCTTGGCGTCCCGTCGGCTGAGTCACACCACGTAGAATTATGTTTCTTACCTGAAATTAAGTTTCCTGCCTTCATTTTAGCAAATCGCTCTTCGTATGAAGACATTTTTCACATAACTTCCGTTTTGTGCATGGTGACGATCTAGAGGATTAAAAAACAAAATGTAAGACTATCCCACGAGACCAGAAATAAACCCTCGATATAAAGGCAGACAATTTTCAACAAAGTGGCCAAGACCATTCATTAGGGAAAGGACAGTCTTTCAACAAATGGGAAGGAATAATGTTAGATTCTTGCCCTACACCACAGGCAACAATTAGCTCAAAATGGATCAAAGATGTCAATGTGAGGCCCGAGACTGTGAAATTGTTAGAAGAAGACATAGGGGAAAACTTCACGACATTGGATTTAGCAGTGATGTCTTGGATGACACCAAAGGCACAGACAACAAAGGAAAAAATACACAAATTGTACTTCATCAAATTAAAACCTTTGTCTGTCAAAGGACATTATGGAGAGAGAGAAGAGGCAACCCGTAAAATGGGAGAAATATTTGTAAACCATGTATCTGATTAATCTCCTGAATATGTATAAAGAACGACAACTCAATGACAGTAAAACAACCCAATTAAAAAAGGAGCAAAGGACGTGAAAGGACATTTCTCCGAATAAGACATACAGATGGCCAATAAGCACACAAAAATATACTTGACACCACTAATCATTAGGGAATGGGGGCGCCTAGGTGGCCCTGATCGTTGGGGAAATGCAAAAAAAAACCACAGTGGAGATACGGCTTCACACGCATCAGGATCGCAATGGTATAATAAAAAATATATTTGGTCTTTGTCCCTGCCACCAGGAACAGTGCTCCCAAAACTCTTAGAGTCTCCAAAGTGATAGAAGTGTCTTTTGCTCTTGTGACTCTGCGGGTGGGGGAGCGAGATAACAAGGATGGGAGCTAGTTGCTGCAAACCTTGATTAGACTAGAACTTTTAGCTCCATTCCTGACCTCTCAGGTAAGAGGGCCTAAAGATTAAGTTTAACCACCAATGGCCAATGATTTAATCAATCATGCGAAAGTAATGAAACCTCCATTACGGTTCCTTAAGGATGGGATTGCCCAGGATGCCTGGGTGGCGGTTAAGTGTCTGCCTTTGGCTCAGGTCATGATCCCAGGGTTCTGGGATGGAGTCCTTGTCGAGCAAGGAGCCTGCACTCCCCCTGCTTGTGCTCACTCTCCCGTCCTCTCTCTCTCTCTCTCTCTGACAAATAAATAAAATCTTAAAAAAAAAAAGAATGGGAGAGAGCGCCGAATCCTAACCACTAGACCACCAGGGAAAGAATGGGATTTCCCAGAACAAAAGCAAGCATCTGAGAAGTCTTATAAAATGTGTTGTCTCAGCTTCTCTTTCAGAAACTAATAAAAAAATTAAATTAGTTAACAAGGAAATGGGGAAAGGCAGAGAGGACAGTCAAAGAACTCTCCCAGTAAGTAGAAATCTTCAGATGGTTATTAAGAAATAAGGTAGATAAAGCAGACCTAGACGGGGTTGAAAAAAGTTATTAATATAGCACTATTGAAGATTGGGTAGACCAAATGAACCCCTTTCTGGTTCCCCAAAATTAAAATGCCGCAAACAAGTTTGCTCTATTTACCCCAGTTTGGAGGAATTTAAAAAGCTGGAAGGCAAAGAGAAACTTGGCCTGGAATCACCTGGTGCAATAAATAAATAGGCAGGCAGATTAACCTAGATAAAGACTGACACATGGGCCAGGGTCCCTTGCCTTGGGACCCAAAGCAAGTTACCCAAAGGAATGGGACCCAAAGCAAGTTACCCAAAGGAATGGGTAAAATGGTCAGAGGATGAGAAAGAGAAGTTCCTGAGATTCCTGGACACAGGAGACGCATGCACTGTGGTACCAACACCTGCTGGTGAATTCCTAACAGGGGCTTCAGTCAGATTGAGGGATATAGAAATGTAAGAGTTGATAGAATTAAGGTGAAAGTTTGAGTGAAGATTATAACGCTTAAACAGGCTTTATGTGAAGAGATTTTGTCTCCTTTATCTGAATGTTTTATGGGAATAGATGCTGTTAAAAACAAGACAACAAGCCTTAAGTGGCATTCCTTCTGCAAAGCCCCCTCCCCAAACTGAGACTTAGCTTGGTTTCTGCTCTTCCAGAGACAGAGTCTTCAGCTGGTGCCTCATCAGCACTAGTTAGGCCATCTGCCCGATAGACCCTTTCTATGCCCAAAAGGAAAGCAAACTTGCAAGTGCCAACCTGCTTTTTTGTCTAGTATAACTTCCTTGTTCCTGCTCCCTTCTACCTATAAAAGTCTTTCATTCTGGGGGCACCTGGGTGGCTCAGTGGGTTAAGCGTCCGACTCTTGGTTTTGGCTCAGGTTATGATCTGGGGGTTCTGGGATCAAGCTCCACGTCAGAGTCTGGACTCAGCACGGAGTCTACTGGAGATTCGCTCTCTCCCTCTGCTCCTCCCTTACTCTCTCTTTCTCTCTGAAATAAATGAATAAAATCTTAAAAAAGAAAAAGTCATTTTGTACAGCCCTTTCTGTGTGCTAGATTGGATGCTGCCTGATTTATGAATCATTGAATAAAGCCAATAAGATCTTTAACATTTACTTAGTTGAATTTTATTTTGTAACAATATTATAACTGACTGGGGAACGATTTTCCTACGTAGCCTGGGGCAACGGGCTCTGGTGGAGACCAGCAAGCAGCGCAGGAGATCAAAGCAGGAAGCCTGCTTCCGCCTCTCCCATTCTCCTTGCTTGTGTTCCCTCTCTCGTTGTCTCTCTCTGTCAAAAAAAAAAAAAAAAAAAGGCACCTGGGTGGCTCAGTTGGTTAAGCAACTGCCTTCAGCTCAGGTCATGGTCCTGGAGTCTCGAGATCAAGTCCCACAATGGGCTCCCAGCTCCACGGGGAGTCTGCTTATCCCTCTAACCTTCTCCTTGCTCATGCTCTCTCCCACTGTCTCTCTCTCGAATAAATAAATACAATGTTGTTGTTGTTTTTTTTAGAGACAGAAAACCAGGGCTCTTAATTTTTTTTTTTTTAATATTTTACTTATTTATTTGAGAGAAAGCATGAGAGGGGAGAAGGTCAGAGGGAGAAGCAGACTCCCGTGAAGCTGGGAGCCCATTGTGGGACTTGATCCCGAGACTCCAGGACCATGACCTGAGCTGAAGGCAGTCACTTAACCAACTGAGCCACCCAGGCACCCAGGGCTCAAAATTCTTAAAAAAACAGAAGTATTCACCCAAAGCAGAACAGAGGAGATGGAAGTTTATTGGACACCCTGCAAGGGAACAGCACGCAGGACACAAAGACTGTCTGCCAGGAGTCAGTGGTGAGGGGCTGCGGTTAACGGGGGAAGGTGAGGAAATATGGGAACGTATAGAATTTTCCTTTTACTTGAGCCCAATGGTCAGCTAAGGCTTAGAGCTGTTTTGAGGAGGGTTGCCTAACGGGCCGTTCGTTTCAGCCTGTGGGGGGCACTGTGGGCCCGTTTACGTCCTCAGACCCTCATTGCTCAAGCTAGTTGCCCCGAAGCACTCTTAGTGCTTAGTACTCTTGAACTAAAATTTGCTAAGACTTACTTGATACCATCAAATTGTCTGATGGTGAGACTGTTGTAATTCACAGTTCCATAAGAAATGAGTGCTGAAAAAAATAGTCACTAAATGGTATCTTTGCCAGTGTTATGGGTCAAAAATTTCCTCTTAGGTAGTTTCAATTATTATAACTGGTACTATGCTTGTTCATGAAACTGAGACATCATTTGGCCATTTTTATTTATTCTCTTGTAAATTACATCAATATAGATTTGCTCTTTTTCTGTTGTTGTTTCTATCTTACTGATTTAAAAGAGTTTTGATATATTAAAAGAATTAAGTTTTCTCTGTCAAGTATTCAAAGTGTTTTTGTCAGTTTTTTTTAACTTTTGTGTTTAAGGTAATCATTTCTAGTACAGAAATGTAAAACTTTGTATTTAAAACTTCCATTCATGTTCTGTATCTTTCTGTCTAAGGTGTCAGGTTTAGGAACACTTCCCTGTTTTATGATTTAAAAACTTCTTTTTAAAGATTTCATTTATTTATTTGACAGACAGAGATCACAGGTAGGCAGAGAGGTGGGGGGGGGGAAGCAGGCTGTGGGGCTCCATCCCAGGACCCTGAGATCATGACCTGAGCCGAAGGCAGCAGCTTAACCCACTGAGCCACCCAGGTGCCCCTAAAAAACACTATTTTAAATAAGAGGCTATTACTAATTGGGATTAATGGACTAATGGGTGAATGGATCCATGCTAGAGATCGTTTACCAAAAGTCTAAATGCTGGATTCACACAAAATAGAGTTGTTTTTAAAAGGTTTTTTAAAAGATAATTGGTACCTTTCTTCACTGAAAGGATCTAGCGCTCCTTGGGAAAAAGGCTGATATCAAGGACTGACACAGAGAAAATACAAAATGAGCCTGAAACTTTTTTTTTAATTCCAGAAAGTAAAGATGGGCTCAAAGAATGACGTAAATAGTCAAGTTGACATAAGAATCAATTAGAAGAAGGTGAAACTGACCAAACCTGAGGCAATTTAAGTATCAAAATCATGATAGTCATGGATTATGTCGCATTAAATAAAATAAGAATCTTGGAATCCATACTGATAAATTAACAAATAAACAATTGGTGTCAGAGAAAGCTCTTTTACTTTCAGTAGAATACGAACTAATAAATGTAGATGAAATTAGAAAATCTCTTTTGAAATTGTCATCATCATCATCATCATCAATATAGGCAACAGATACTACAACTGGTGGGTAAAGTTTGAGTAACAGGCTGTTAATATAGTCTCCAAGTATCTTCCCAAAAGATGTTTGTGAATGACAGGAGGAAAAGTAATTTTACAAACACCACCTTAACCAATGAAAGTTAACATTACCAGTAAAGAGACAAATCAAGGTCTGATGCTTCCTGATAGGATGCTCTGCGAATAGAACACCATATCTGTGATATTCTTGCTAAAAGAGCATCACCTGAATTTTATCACAAAGAAACACCAAACTCAAATTGAGGAACACTTTGCAGAATAACTGACCTGTACTCTTCATAAACGTCAACGTCATGAAGCCCAAAGACTAAGAAATTGCTCTAGATTCAAGAAAACTAAGGAAACTGGACAACTAAATGCTATAAGGAATAACCCACAATGACAGAAACAAACTGGTTCAAACAATATTGAAGTATTGTTGAAAAATTGCTTTACGGGATTTTTACTTTTCTTTATCTATAATTAGCATACTATAACTCAGGAAAACCTGAAAAATGGAGAGACTTTGGAATCTATATTTTAAGAACTCTTTAAAAAATTTACAGGGGTGCTTGGGTGGCTCTGTACATTAAGTGCCCAGTTCTTAGTTTTGGTCAGGTCATGATCTCATGGGTTGTGGGATGGAGCCCCGAGTTGGGCTCCAAGTTCTGTGGGAAGTCCGCTCGAGATTCTCTCCCTGTGCCCTTGCCCTGACTCGTGCGCATGCGCATATGCATGCCTCTCTTTGTCTCAAATAAATAATCTTAAAACAAATTTACAAATAGGCCTCCTCCAGTTACCCAAATTGTAAATCTTTGAACATGTTTGAAATATTTTTTGTAATAGTTTGTAAATTTTCTGTTCACACTGAAACTTCTCTGCCATGCTCTAAAATTTGCCATAGTTTTTCCAACAGGGTGAATTCCTTTAATATAGTCTATTAATGATAATTTTTAAAAACACCCCGTTTTACAGGTGAAATGCTTAAGGAACTATGAAAGACATTTTCAGAAATGTCATTGTGCATATCATTCCCAAAACTTTAAGAATACAATACGAGACGATCTAGTACAAGAGCAGAACAGTTAGAATTTCCTAAAAAGCATAATCTTCCTTCATTTAAAGTTTTACTCCATCACCGCCATCGTCATCATCACCATCATAATACAATCCCTACCTCAAAATCCCCATAAACTTTCACCACATGAAACATTTATGGTACTTTCTCATGAAGATTGGCTTGACTCCTATGTGACAGGTTCCTCCCTGCTACATTTCTAATATTGTCAAGTGTTTTCAAAATACCATTTTCATAGTATATGTCCAACATGTAGGAGATACATTTCCAAAACAAGTATTACTAGGCATATTCCTCCTTCATGTACTACCATAAGATATAAGAAGAGACACCAGAAGAAGTCAGCTTTAGAACATACTACAAAGGAACATTTTGGACCTTATATAGGTTTCCTAAACTCCAATGCATACTCTTGTGGGAATGTGCTTCCCAGCTGTACTAGTTTTCTAGGGCTACCGTATCAAAAAACCACAGACCTGGTGGCTTAAATGATAGAAATTTATTTCTCACAGTTCTGGAGGCTAGAAGTCCAAGATCAAGGTGCCAGCATGATTGCTTTTTTTCTGAGGCCTTTTCCCTTGAGTTTGCAGAGGGCTTCTTCTCACTGTGTCTTCACATGGTCTTCCCTCTACGCACGAGCATCCTTGGTATCTTCTTGTATCTCCAAATGTCCTCTTCTTATGAGGACATCAGTCACTTGGATTAGGGCCCACCCTAATGACTTCATTTTAACTTAATTACTTCTTTAAAGATTCTACCTGCAAATATAGTCACAGTCTGAGGCACTGTTGGTTAGGACTTCAACATAAGAATTTTGGGTGGATGCAATTCATGTCATCAGCCTGATGTGTTTGGGATCCCGGATATCTAGCTCCACTGGAGATCTGATCCTGAAATTCATTAAGTGGTTTCCATAAGCAGACTTCCAAAAATAGAAATCTTTCTCCAAACAATCTACATATCAGCAAGATGTCATTGGGTATTGTCATAGATAAACAAAGCTGGACAAAGCTTTTACTTAGTAACTAGTGCCATAGGGGAAAGAATTGAGCTCCATTCTACTTTGTGCAGAGGTGATAGGGCGTTTTAAAGGGAGAATGAGGGGGTGCCTGGGTGGCTCAGTTGGCTGGGCAGCTGACTCTTGGTTTCAGCTCAGGTCATGGTTGCATGGGTCGTGAGATCCAGCACTGTGTTGGGCTCTGCACTTGGCTGGTAGTCTGCTTGGAGGTTCTCTCCCTCTACTCCTCCCCCAACTTTTTTTTCTCTCTCTCAAATAAATAAATAAATAAATATAATTTTTTTTAAAGAGAGATTGAGAGTATAAGGAGGGGGAGCAACTACAGGTTTGAGCAGAGTCAGGGAAGTGAAAAATTACATAAAAAGGGTAAAAGTTTTGGTCAACATAGATGTGATTAGACCATCTGTTTCTGTTAACTAGCACTTATTAGAATTAAGCTCCCTCCCTCCCCCAAAAGTTCTAGGAGGCAAAGACCCTATCCTTCCTGGTGATTACATTTTTTGGGTCCTTGAGAAAGACACTTCTGGTTATAGGAAATACAAATACATCTCAAAGGGATGCAGAAAGGATTTATAATTATAAGTCCTTTTTAGTAAATGCTCTAAGAAAGGAACATCAGGGCCTATCATTAGGTATTGGCTGAAACAAACAGCAAGTTTTTTTGGCAGTCTTGAGCTTTTCCAGGGGGCAGGCAGGGGGAGGGGCTGTTCGTCATCCAGGAACCTGGCCTTAGTCTGCTAGGAACCATGCTAGAGTTTGGTCAAGCTTCTTAGTGCATGGGTTTGGATTGGAGCCATTTGCGTTAAGGGTTTTTGTTTGTTTGAAAAATTTTTAAAATTAATTAATTAATTTATTTAAGAGAGAGAGAAGGCATGTGCATGGGAGGGGGGGGGGGGCAGGGCAGAGGGAGGGGGCAAGCTGACCTGGGGCTCAATTTCACAATGCCGAGATCATCACCTGACACAAAACCAAAAGCTGGCCATCCAACCAACTGAGTTTCCCAGGGGCCCCAATGCCAAGAATTTTTATAGTCCTTGGTATCAACATCTTTCTTCCATGATCTTTGGATAAAGATCCGTGGTCTAACAATGAACTTTAAAATTCCTAAATATCATTCTGAAATAATAGAAGTGACTACAATTCTTTCCAACCATTGGACTTTCCAACTATTGGATTAACTGACCCTGGCACGTTCTAGAATATTATCAGCCCCGGTACATCTACATGCCTTAATTGGAAACCAGGCCTCTAATAATTACTTGTTATTACTGTTATTTTTCAGGGCCTTAAAGAAACCCAAGAGACATCAAGAATAGAAAAGAGACATGGGGGAGGGTCCCTGGGTGGCTCAGTTGGTTAAGCAGCTGACCTGTGACCTCAGCTCAGGTCTTGATCTCAGGGTCTTGAGTTCGAGCCCTGCATTGAGCTCCATAGCTGGGTGTGGAGCCAACTAACAACAACAACAAAAACAAAAGAAAACAGAGAAAAGAGACATGGGAACGATGAAAAGAGACATGGGAACGATATCGGAAGCTGTCATCTATTATTTTCTCACAAAGCCATATAAAAACCCTCACTTGATTTGTTTAACTCCATTCAGGGCACATGTCCTCCACAATCAGACCAACTAAAGGAAGACAGCAACTGATATCTTCAAGTTACCTTAAACTGCACATTTATGTTTCCTTGATGAGAATCCCTGGGACATTTCTTCCTGTACTTACCTCATCAAAACGCAGCGTGTAACCTGGACATGATTCTGGTGAGCAGGATTTACAGTCTCAGCCCCCAAGGTTTGCTTTATCTCCAGGAAGCCCCCTAGCAGCCATCGTCTAAGTGATCACGCAGGGGTATAAAGCCCTGTCCATTTTGGTCCAAAGAGGGACAAGACTGATGGGTCCTGTATGTCCCCGAGCTCCCTGTGGGTTTGGCTGAGGCTTTCCAGGTCTGTGTGACAGTTTGTTTTCATCCTCTGCCTAATCCTCCTCCCACCCACCTCCCAGGTGTTCATTCCTAATAAACGCCCCATAGGCAAAATTCCATCCCAGTGTTGTTGGCTTTCAGAAAACTCAGCATGCACCAGTAGTCATTGGGACTTTCCAAAATTCAAAACAAGCCCACCTGTTGCTCATATTTTATTAGGAAGATAAATTACCAGGAGCAGTCTGAGACCCTGCATGTCTGGTTTCTACAAGGCTTTTTGTTTGACCTGACTGCAAGCTCTTGAACAAAAACTTGTGATATGTAATTTAACCCTGACTCTGACCCAAACTGGATAATCCCAGGTTGACTAAAGAATTGAATATAAAATTCAGTTCGAAATATTTCTTATGGTATTTGTGATTGTCATCGATGTTTTTGTCTTTCCCCATTGTCTGATATACAGGTGTTTAAGTGTCGCTCTGCAGCGATTATCTCAAGGCTAAGTCTAACTAAAAATACCACGTCAAAAACAGCCTTTATGGACAACCCAGTTCCTTTGGGAGCCGACATTAATCAAAAGGGGGGAACTGAAAGTTTCTGATGAAAATGATGCAGTCCTGGTTTAACTAAGATAGAGGTATCAACAGCAGAACAAAGGTAGATGTGAAACAGTATCACTAGGGTTTTCATGCCTTTCCAGAACAATGGTCTCAAGGTGTGGTTCCCGGAGGAAGAGCAGCTGAGAAGCTGTTAGATTCGCCCCAACCCGGTGCAATGAGCAGTTCCGCACAGCACTCTGGTTTTGCTACTGCTAACATTGGAGAACCGTGGTTGAAGGGAATCTGCATGTAATGGAAATTGTTTGCCCCCAGGACCCAGCAGCAAGCTCCAGGGCAGACTCTGGGATGGGCCCTCAGCACTAACTTCAGTCATTCAGAGGACTCAAGTGAAAGAAAACAGAGCCCACTATTCCTAGACTTTTCCCCTCCCATCTAATCACCTCCTTTAATATTTTATTTTTACCTTTGATTGTAAATGTTAGGGTCCGTGATCAAAAGAGCGAGACTGATACAAAGCAAAGGTCAAGCAAAGCTTTATTTCGTGCCAGCACCGAGAATCAAACTGATGGGTCGAGGCCGTCCCTAATGGAGAGAGCGACCCCTCCCAGCCTCACAGACTAACTTATATAGAGCAAAGGCCATGTGGTTGAGCCTGGCCACACACAGGTGGCCAATGAGATGGTGACACACGGAGAAAGTTGCACAGTCATGCTAGGTCACACATGGTTGGCCAGTTGAATTACAATTCACCCTATAGTAGCTACTTGAACTAGCCTATCACCTTGGTCAGAATTGGTGCCCAAAAGGCACCCAAAAGGCGGGGCCCACATTCTTTGGTAGTTAGGGAGATAGTATGAGCGCTTTACTGATCAGATGTCTCCACCTGACCTGACCTGTCCTTGTATTTGGGCTCTGTTATCAGGGACTGCTCGACTATATTTTACTGGTTTCCCGGACTTGCTTCTAAGTATGTTCCTCAGGGTGGGGGTGGGGGGGCAGGGTCAGTTTAAGTTTTACTGCATAAACAACAAAATCATTGTTTAACTGAGATGGAATTGATGAAGTTCTAGAACCTAGGTGAGGTTCGGTGGGCTGAGGTCCGGAGCCGATGACCAAGAAAGAATTCTTGAGACATCTTTGGTGCAAAATGGTGGTTTATTAAAGCACGGGGACAGGACCCGTGGGCAGGAAGAGCTGCTGCCCTGGGTTGTGAGGGATGGCAGGTTTTGTACCCTGCGGTTGGAGGAAGGTGAGGGAAACGTAGGTTTGAACAGAGTTTTCATATGCTAAAGAGGGCCTGCAAGGTCTGGGGATACCGGAGGCTTGATCAGTGTTGTCTTTTGGCAAGCCATTAACATCAAGATGGTTGGGAGATCCCTGCTATCAAGCATCTTTGTTAGTGAGATTTAGGTATAGAAGAAACTTAACTTCACTCACATTTCCTTCTACCCCAGCCTCCTTCAGTTTTGTTTATGGAGGGGAGGGTGACATTAAGGCTTGAGGAACTGAGTTATTTGCCTCTGGAAATTGTGCTATTGATAATGTAACTTCTTTGTTCATAGATCTCTAGGACATTTGTAAACCAAGGGAGACTCCTGTCTTGTGGGATTGTGATCTCAGCAAGTTAACTACTTGTTCCTCGTCCTGGCAGTCAGGGGTACCTGAGGAATGCCACACACATCACCGAGGGGGGCGGATGGAGGGGGTGGTGCAAGGCGCCAGCTTTTGCTTTGTCCTCAGCCAGCCTCCCGCTCCCTCATCAGAATCGCTCTGGCTAAATAGGCCCTTATAGTAAACACAAGTAAACTCCTAATACACTACTCATGTAAAAGGTCTCTGAATTGTTCTGTGACATGACCCAAGCAAAGCCAGTTTCTAAATTAATTTTTCTGAAATTAATATTTTGAGACTGGGAGAGCTAATATTGGAGGCTGGGATTGCCAGGCTGAGGACATAACCTGGACCAGCAGGCAGCCCTTCCACTGGTGAGTCCAACATATTTGACACCTGGAACAAGTGTGTTGTTTTTTTTGACATTCTTTCCTCCACACAACAAAATTATTTTCAGTAATAATCATGAAATAAAATGAATCATAAAATAAAGGCCAGAAAAGAAATGCAAACGTTGAAACTTTTCTTTTATTGAAGACTTTGTATAATTATGTCAGGAAAAATGAGTAAACAATTAAATAAATATTTGAGTTTAAAAAAGGACAGAAATAAGGGATTAATAATTATTATCATTAATAATATTGACATATGTTTTTGAAATGGGGGAAACTCATATCTACACATTGGTCTATGTCGTAATCGACAGCAACGCCACAGTGTTTCTTCCAGAGAAAGAAACACGTGGTGAGGTCTAGTTCATTCTGAGTTTGGAATTCCAGTGAAAATAAGAGAAAAGGGTTTATGCTCCCTGCACTGTAACAATTTTGTGAATAATATTGCATATAGACCTCGTTCTTAAATATCAGAATAAAGAAGATAACAATCAAAATAAGGGAAGCACTTCAGCTGCTCTGTCAGACGGCGTTAGTCAGAGATTTGACTCTTCAGAGGCATGTGCTTGCTCACTTAAACTGGGGTCCAGTGGGGGCGGCTGGGTCGAGCCTCTGACTCAGTTTCGGCTCAGGTTGTGATCTCAGGGTTGTGAGGCTGAGCCCAGCATTGGGCTCCGCGCTCAGTACAGAGTCTGCTTGGAATTCTCTCTCCCTCTGCTCCTCGACCCCATTTTTTCTCTCTCTCTCTGACAAATACATCTTAAAAAAATGGGACCCAATAATATTCATTTCTATTAAGTAGTTGTGGCATTTTAAATGGGTGGGTTAACACAAATTCAAATCATTTCAAGGAAAAAACACATTTTTTTTACCTTTTTACTTGCATTTTTAAATTTATTTTTATTTTTATAAATATTTTTTATTTAAATTAAATTAAATTAACATATAATGTATTATTGTCTTCAGAGGTACAGGTCTATGATTTGTCAGCCCTATATAATACCCAGTTTTCATTACATTACATGCCCTTCTTAATGTCCATCACCTAGTTACTCTGTCCCTCTACCTCCCTCCCCTCCAGGATGCTCAGTTTGTTTCCTGAGATTAAGAGTCTCTACGGTTTATCTCCTTCTCTGGTTTCATCTTGTTTTATTTTTTCCTCTCTTCCCCTATGATCCTCTGTTTTGTTTCTTAAATTCCACACATCAGTGAGATCATATGATAACTGTCTTTCTCTGATTGACTTATTTTGCTTAGCATAATACCCTCTAGTTCCATCCACATCATTGCAAATAGCTAGATTTCATTTTTGATGGCTGTGTGATATTCCATTGTGTATCTGTATATCTATATATATAAATATATATATTACATCTTCTTTATTCATTCATCTGTCTGTGAATTTCTGGTCTTGTTCCATAGTTTGGCTATTGTAGACATTGCTGTTATACACATTGGTGTGCAGGTGCCCCTTTGGATCACGACATTTGTATCTTTGGGGTAAAGACCCAGTAGTGCGATTGTTGGGTCATAGTGTAGCTCTATTTTCAATTTTTTGAGGAACCTCCATGCTGTTTTCCAGAGTGGCTGCATGAGCTTGAGTTCCCACCAACAGTGTACGAGTGTTCCCCTTTCTCCAAATCCTTGCCTACACCTGTTGTTTTTTGTGTTGTTAATTTTAGCCATTCTGACAGGTGTGAGGTGGTATCTCATTGTGGTTTTGATTTGTATTTCCCTGATGATGAGTAATGTTGAGCATCTTTTCATGTGTCTGTTGGCCATCTGGATGTCTTTTTTGGAGAAATGTCTGTTCCTGTCCTCTGCCCATTTCTTGACTGGATTTTTTGTTTTTTGGGTGTTGAGTTTGATAAGTTCTTTATAGATTTTGGATACTAGCCCTTTATCTGATACGTTATTTACAAATATCTTCTCCCATTCTGTCGGTTGTCTTGGTTTTCTTGACTGTTTTCTTTTCTGTACAAAGCTTTTTACCTTGATGAAGTCCCAATAGTTCATTTTTGCCCTTGTTTCCCTTGCCTTTGGTGATGTGTCTAGCAAGAAGTTGTTGCAGCCGAACTCAAAGAGATTGATGCCTGTGTTCTCCTGTAGGATTTTGATGGATTCCTGTCTCACTTTTAGGGCTTTCATCCATTTTGGGTCTGCTCTTGTGTGTGGTGTAAGAAAATGGTCTGGCTTTATTCTTCTGCATGTGGCTGTCCAATTTTCCCAGCACCATTTGTTGAAGAGGCCATCTTTTTTCCATTGGATATTCTTTCCTGCTTTGTCGAAGATTAGTTGACCATAGAGTTGAGGGTCCATTTCTGGGTTCTCTATTCTGTTCCATTGATCTATGTGTCTGCTTTTTAAAAAAAAAAAAGATTTTATTTATTTATTTGACAGAGAGAGATCACAAGTAGGCAGAGAGGCAGGCAGAGAGAGAGGGGGAAGTAGATTCCCTGCTGAGCAGAGAGCCTGATGTGGGGCTCGATCCCAGGACCCTGAGACCATGATCTGAGCTGAAGGCAGAGGCTTAATCCTCTGAGCCACCCAGGTGCCCCATGTGTCTGTTTTTGTGCCAGTACAGTACTGTCTTGATGATTACAGCTTTGTAATGAGCTTGAAGTCCAGAATTGTGACGCCACCAGGTTTGTTTTTCTTTTTCAATATCCCTGTGGCTATTCGGGGTCTTTTCTGGTTCCATATAAATTTTAGGATTGTTTGTTCCAGCTCTGTGAAAAAAGCTGATAATATTTTGATAAGAATTGCATTGAATATGTAGATTGTTCTAGGTAGCATAGACATTTTAACAGTATTTGTTCTAATTCAAAAGCATGGAACTTTTCTCCATTTCTTTGTGTCTTTCTCAATTTCTTTTATGAGTGTTCTACAGTTTTCTGAGTACAGATCCTTTGCCTCTTTGGTTAATCTAAGATAAGATAAGATATCTACCCACTCGGTATTTTATGGTTTTTAGGTGCAATTGTAAATGGGATCAACTCCTTTCTTCTCTCTCATTGCTAGTGTATAGGAATGCAACTGACTTCGGTGCATTGATTTTATATTCTGTTACTTTGCTGAATTCCTATATGAATTCTAGTTATCTACTTAAAGTAGATATTCAATAGTTGTGAATTCATGAAGATGAGGAAAATATAAAGCAGGATTCCTATTCTCCAAGAATTTAGAATCTTATTAAGGAAAGAAAAAAAAATCCAAGAAATATTTACTATGCCCAGCCATCAAAAATTAAGAACCAGGGGTGTCTGGGTGGCTCTGTCAGTGAAGCATCTGCCTTCAGCTCAGGTCATGATCTCAGGGTCCTGGAATCGAAACCCACCATGGGTTCCCTACTCAGCGGGGAGCCTGCTTCTCCCTTTGCCTCTCCCCTGAAGCTTGTGCTGTCTCTCTTGCTCATATATTTCCTAAAATAGCTGACTTCTTTGCTGTAAATAAATCTAACCCACTTAATCTTCCACTGTCTTTTCTCCACTCCCCACCAAGACCATGCTTTCTCTACCGAACTTCACTTCCTTGTATTTATGTCTTAGTCTCTTTGAGCTGCTAACAAAAGCAGCCATAAACTAGATGGCTTATTCACAGTAAACATTTCTTTTTCTCAGTTCTGGAGGTTGGTGCTGGCAGAGTCAGTGTTTGATGAAGGCTCCTTCTCGCAGTTACCCTGTGGCAGCTGGCTTTCTGGGGTCTCTTGTACCGACGCAAGGCCCAGTCTCGAAAGAGGCTGTATGGAGGGGTTGTTCTGAATGAAAGTCCACTGGAGAAAAGCAAGAGTTCAGCATGATGGTTTCTCATCTGGCTGAGTGGCTGTGGTAGTTGATTTTTATGTGGGAGATGTGGTGTATATTTTTTCCTGTTGGGACCTACGACTATTGATTTTTCCTGTCGACCGTTCCTCTGCTGAAGTGTGTAATTAGTTGACAATTCTTGGTGTAACTGATGTCGAGTGTCACGGTGTGAGAGCTGCCCCTTCTGGCCTCCTGACTCCATTTTAGGGAGGTTTCCTTTATCAATTTTCCCGGGAATCCATCACTCCACTGGGAGTCAGTTGCTTCCGTGGTGGGAAAGGTTTCTTGACTTTATTTATACTTATAGCTTATGCAACAGCAAAGGAGGCTTGCCCTTGGGGAGGCAGATGTGGGTTTATTTAAGAATTGCTTGCAGGAGATCAAGAGCTTTTGCATCAGTGCCAAGGACCCAGAGTCTGTATCTTCTACTAGGAGAGACAGAAATGAGGAATAGGACTGCGTTTGGTGTAACCACATCCATGCTGGATTGTTGATATCTAACATAAGGCTGTAAGACCCAATAAGCTAAAATATGCTGATGCTTTCTTCAAAATGACTGCTCCAATAGCATAGTGGAAAGTGGATTAGAAGGGGCAAAAGTGGTTTCATCCTAGGTTATGCTGTATTTATGCACCTTCTTAGTCAATTTCTTCACATGCCATGGACCATTCTATTCATCTTTAAACCTCTAAGATTTATCATAATATCTGGCTTATAAGTAGTTTGACCTCCATATTTGCTTATTGAATGAAGGAACTTTTTAACTAGGAGCTACTAAAAACGTCAATACAGAGAGAATGGAACAAGATACCCCTGGATTGCCAGAATTTGGAAATAAGAATATCCTTTGAGAATGAAAATAATGTATACATTTATTTCATATATATTTAATAAATGTATATAACTTATACATTTGTTGCTCATCACTTTTTGTTTTTGAAGAAATTACTTATTCCAACTTGTCTCTATTTTTTTTGAGAGGGAGGTAGAGAGAGAGAGAGAGAGAAGGGGCAGAGGGAGAGGGAGAGAGAGAATCTTAAGCAGGCTTCACACTCAGTGCAGAGCCCAAAACAGAACCCAGCATGGGGTTTGATCGCACAACTCTGAGATCATGACCTGAGCCGAATTCAAGAGTTGGACACTTAACTGACTGAGCCATCCAGATGCTCCTATCCTCAGTTTTTTCAAAAAATGATTTAAGAGGATGCATGAAACTATGCATAATGAATCATTTGTGGCAAAAAAAATAATAATAATAAAAAAAAAATCAGGAAGACCTGGTAAATGTGTTGCAGAAGAGATGTGAGGAACACCCATGAAAGTGACTAGCATAAATTTCCCAGATGAGTGACAAAAATGACTAACAGGAAAAGAACCATGACTTCACTGACTATTGAGAAACTTATTTGATGTAGGAAGCTGAGAGTCCAAGCAGAATAAGGAGAAAGAGAGAAACCAGACAGGCTGACTTGAGTGGTTATCACATAACATGGCCGGAAGAGGCGCTGGAGGGTGGCAACTCGTCTTTTAGCCACACAGCAGCAATGCTGCTCCAGGGCTCACTTGGCCATGGATGAAAGAACCCTCAACACTGTATAGCTGTCTTGCTCTCATTTCTTTTGATTCTGAATTTGGCCTTTCAACCCTTTTACACAGTGAAGGAGGAAGTACTATATTTTGAACATGTTCTGGCTACCAGAAAAATATACACAGCCCCATATATATGGCACTAGGCTTTCTGATTCATAGCTCAGTCTCCTGTGAATTTGATGTTATGAACTGGCCACAAAAGCTTGATCTAAAACCAAATTTTAGGGGCGCCTGGGTGGCTCAGTGGGTTAAGCCTCTGCCTTCGGCTCTGGTCATGATCTCAGGGTCCTGGGATCGAGCCCGGCATCGGGCTCTCTGCTCAGCGGGGAGCCTGCTTCCTCCTCTCTCTCTGCCTGCCTCTCTGCCTACTTGTGATCTCTGTCTGTCAAATAAATAAAACCAAATTTTAGATCTTAAAACCAAGGGCCATTTTAGCTATCTCAAATGGAGATGATCACACTGAAGGTGGGTCTGCATTTTGATGTTCTGTCTCACGCTCTCTAACCTCATTGGAAATTTATAAGAAGAACCTGCCTCCTCAGGGTAGCTCATTCCAGGCAATCTTGCACAATCTCATTTGCATTTGGCTTTAGGGGTGCTGGGGAGCCTGGGTCATGGTATTTTCCAGACAGGAGTTGCAAAGAATATGCCCCTGACACACTTTTGTAAATGCAGGTCAATAGGAAAGTTTGAGGTTGAGACCTTAGTCAACAGCGGGCAAGCTGATGTTTTCCTTAATTCATTCAACACACATATAGTATAGGTGAACCATTTAGTTTTTAAGGTCTTTAATGACAGAGTCATAGGTTGAGATTTTCCTGGTTCCAAAGAACATTTCCTTCAGATTTAAGTTCAGCCTCAAAACCATATCAACATCTTCCTGGGATGCTCGACCCAGAGAATTCTCAGATCTCTGAGATCTCTGTTGGTATGCTCTAACTTAAGAAATGCTGAGTTAAAGAGTTGATGGTCACTACTTCCTCACAGAAGACTTACGGATCTTCCACGATTCTCTCTGTGTTTCTTGTGGTTCCGGGAACTCCATTTTGAGAAGCACTGAGATGGTTGCCTTCACCTGACTGTTTGTTCATGGATGAGGCTGGGTTAACCAGTTTTCTTTGCATTTATGATGAGGTCCTGCCCAAAACACTGTTAGTCATTTTCTAGTGGGAATAATACTTGGTGGATTTAAAGTAAGTAAAATAATAAAGTTCTCGTTTGTTAGAATAGCAAAAAGGATGGTGGAAATAACTGACGCGTGGAAGTTGCATTAGAATGTGCTCGGCATCACTGTCTCTTTTAAACTCTGGCTTGATGAGGGCCGTGTTTTTCCTCCCACTTCAGTGGGGAGGCATGAGGAGGAGACAACGAGTAATGGGTGAAGCATTCTAAGTAACAGTGGTGCCTTGTAACGCTCATCATGATGGTTGAAGAGATTTTCTTTTTAACAGAGGCCAGAGCACACTGAAGCTACTAATTAGTCAGCAAGCTGTTTTCTTTTAATTGTTGTTGTCAGCTAGTTGTTCTCTGTTCAAGATGCAGAAGTGAACTTTAGCACTATGTATTATAGGGTGGTGACAGTAATCCATTAATTAAGGGTAACTTATGATTTGAAAACGTTTTTAACTTATGAACTTGTAGAATGAAAAACTCCAAGACTAATCCTTGGATAAATTTGACTGCTCTCCTTCACTATTAATCTACTTATTTTTACTCTGAGTAAAAGGAAGGTATGCATCTAAAATATTTAAAATACCAGGGTGCCTGGGTGGCTTAGTGGTTAAGCCTCTGCCTTCGGCTCAGGTCATGATCTCAGGTTCCTGGGCTCGAGTCCCACATCAGGCTCTCTGCTCCGCAGAGAGCCTGCTTCCTCCTCTCTCTCTGCCTACTTGTGATTTCTGTCTGTTGAATAAATAAATAAGATATTTTAAAAAAATAAAATAAAATATTTTTTTTTAAAGATTTTATTTATTTATTTGTCAGAGAGAGAGAGCGCGAGCGCACAGGCAGACAGAGTGGCAGAGGGAGAAGCAGGCTCCCTGTGGAGCAAGGAGCCCGATGTGGGACTCGATCCCAGGACGCCGGGATCATGACCCGAGCTGAAGGCAGCCGCTTAACCAACTGAGCCACCCAGGCGTCCCTAAAATAAAATATTTAAAATACCAGTTTCCAGCTATTACCACTTGTCTAAATAAATAGTGTAGAGTTGCATTTTGTTTTTCAAAGTTTTTTATCTTCCAAAGTTTTTTTATTTTCCCTGAAATGTGAATATTTTAAGGACGAAAGTCAGAAAATCAATCTCTATGACAAGTTTTCCAATCATGAAGGAATTTCAGTGCATGATTGATTATATCATCAGAGAATGATAAATCATAAAATCATCCCTGGAATCATCAAACCACCAAGACCTGTGTACGAGCAACTCTGTGAGTGCATGTGTGTCCTTCCGTCAGAGGGTCGAGGACTTGGCCCACTCCCAGGTGAGTCCGGAAGGCTAGATGGGGTGTCGGCGTCTGAACAAAGTGTTGCTATTATCCAGGAATTTCGAATATGAAGTGAACTTTTAACATCTCTTAAGAAGTTTTGCTGGTTTTTATAATAATGTAATGATTCTTCCAAAATTGGAAAAAGATTTTGGGAATATTGGTAAATTATGTAGAAGTGGATATTACTGGGGATAAAGTGATGACAGCTGTCTGAGGAAGAAGACCTTCCCTAAGCCAACAGTTTCTTACTGGAAGCTTTTGTCAACATTTTTATTATTTCTCCAATTTTATTCTCCTTTGTTGTCCTCTCTCTCCCCTTCCCCAGAGATACCAAACTCTGTAGTGGGGTCTTCTGGCTTCTGTTTTAGTATTGTCCTAGGGACACAGGACACTGGGCCACCAGACTCCTCTAATCTTAAATGAAGATCTCTGGTCTTTGACCAAAAAAAAAATAAAATAAATAAAATAAAATAAAATAAAATAAAAAGAGGAGAGAAAGGAAGAAAGAAAAGAAAAAGAAACTCATTTCATCGTAATATCCAACTCTTGGGAATACTGAAACCCTAAAGCTTTGGAGGTAGTGGGATAATAAAATTCCCTGTGGAGGAAATTCTGACTAACTGGGCAGGCTGAGATTTAAATTCAAACACCTACTGGGAGAGGCTGGGCAGGTGATGAAAATGAAGAAGTAGACTGAGGTGAAGAAAAATTTTGACAAGGACCTAGGTACAAAGTACAAGTCATTTCCCTCATATTTCTGTCCTACTGTAAGAAATACATCGGTGCCCTAATGATGACGGAAGACCGTGAGAGGGGTGAAGGTGAAGAGGTTCTGTCCTAGAGGAAGCAAGCTCGGTGTTGCCTGATTATAAGAGAGTCTGGAAATTCTAATTTCAGTGTGAAGATTTTAATATGTAGGCAATCAATTCAAATTTCTTAAAAAATGTTGGATGAGTCTTCATAAAGGCCCGTTAGTTTCTGACAGCTGATTTACGCAAAATCAGTGAATAAATGCACTGGGGAAAAGGGAGCTCGGGCTTTCTCGTCAGAGGCTTCCCTTGTCCCTGTGGACATACTCCTGAAAGCCGCATTCTTGCTCTTTGGGGACATTCTGTTCAGTTCAGCAAATGTGCGTTGACTATATTACTATATCATAACAGTTTGCTATGGCATGAAAAAGTGTAACTACTAGTTCTGACTCCCACATTTGGAGACTAGGTAGCGTAGGTTCAGCTATTAGGTCCTATGATAGTGGTTCCCAATCATACTGCAGATTAGAATCTGTGGGGTCACATTCTATTTTTTTAAAGATTTATTTATTTATTTTGAGAGACAGAGAGCATGAGCCACAGGGACAGAGGGAGAGAGAAGCCCAAGCAGACTCCAGGCTGAGCGGGGAGACCCACCTCGATCTCATGACCCCAAGAACCACCTGAGTAGAAACCCAGATTCTGACTCTCAGCTAGCTGTGCCACCCAGGCCCCCTGTGGGGTCACATTCTAGATTCCAGAGTTAGTTTCTTAGCCTGTCCATAAAGAGATAGTTGAGTGGTCAAAACCATCCTTGAAGAATTCCCTAGGAACGTTCCGTCGTGGAAACGGATAGACTACCTTTTCCAATGTCAGTTTTCCTTCCAAAATTGGAGCAGATCCATTGCTCCTTGGACTGAGCACAGATGAAGCAAATGCTTGGCTTTTAGGGCTAAGCAGTTTAAAAATATGCACTCTAGTTTTTAAAGCTAGAATCATACCTGGCAAGGAAAATATTCACACTTTGAGAGACCCCCTCTCCCTCCAGGAACTGACACCTTGAGAAGGAAAAGATTTATGTTTCCCATCTCAAAATGTTACCTGTGTGGAATGACCACTATTTCTTTTTTGCTTTTTTTCATTTTTTAGTCATATAATTTAATTCAGATAAGTTGGAATGAGGCATAGGCATGAGGTATTAGCCAACTCTATCATAAATAATGTGCCTTCATGCACTATGATTTTTGTTGGAAAAATACTTCTACTTAGGTCATTGGTTTTCAAAATACAGTCAGGGACTCCTGGAGGTCCCTGAGACCCTTTCAGGGGTACACGAGATCACAACTGTTCTTATAATAATACTTTATTTTTACTATTTTTATAGTTAGACGTTACTTTTCCTTTTTTGCCCTCATTCTCACACATGAGAGATTGATGGTATTTAATTTTTTTAAAAAATTGAGTAGAGTTGACACACAATGTTATATTAGTTTCGGATGTACAACATAGTTGTACATTGTGCTATATTCGCCACAAGTATGACTATCATCTGTCAACGTACAAGGCTATTGCCATGTCGTTGCATTTATTCCCGTACTGTGCCTTTATTCCCATACAAACTCCTTCAGGATCTAAAGGGTGAGTTTTCTGGAGTCGTCTTTTTTTTTGTTGTTGTTAAAGATTTTATTTATTTATTTGACAGACAGATCACAAGTAGGCAGAGAGGCAGGCAGAGAGAGAAGGGAGGAAGCAGGCTGCCTGCTGAGCAGAGAGCCCGATACGGGGCTCGATCCCAGGATGCCAGGATCATGACCTGAGCCGAAGGCAGCGGCTTTAACCCACTGAGCCACCCAGGCGCCCCTGGAGTCGTCTTTTTAATCTGATTGGATTTAAGTGCACCAATGGCTCTGTTTTCAGGATACAAGGAGGGCACTGATAGTCCATAGCATGATACAGTAAGAGACGTGCAAACGTCTTTTGGAGCCATGGGCCAGTATTTCTGAAAAGGAGGCCTCAAGTCTCATCCTCTGAATGACTAAATTATAACATAAAATTTGATGGCATTGATTGGGAAGAAACAGGATCCTGGGGGCACCTGGGTGGCTCAGTGGGTTAAGCCTTCTGCCTTCGGCTCGGGTCATGATCTCATGGTTCTGAGATCGGGCCCCACATCGATCTCTCTGCTCAGCGGGGAGCCTGCTTCCCCCCACCCCCCACCTTTCTGCCTGCCTCTCTGCCTACTTGTGATCTCTGTCTGTCAAATGAATAAATAAAATCTTGGAAACAAAACAAAACAAAACAAAACAAACAAACAAACAAAAAGAAACAGGATCCTGAAGACTGACAAGAGGATATCAGGACCAATCTTGACAGAGCTAGGGGACATGGAACCCTTAAAGTCTGCTGAGTCATCTTTGCCATTGGAAGCAGCTTTCTACCTCCACCTGAAGAACTTAGCCCTCCTTTACCAGAAGATCCTGGAATGGGCTCCCCAAGGCACTTGCCTTGAAAGGCACAAATCCAAAGACATACCTCTTCCTTCAACGGTGACAAATAAATTTGTGAAAGGGAGCTCCAGCATCCTTAAAAAGCTCTGTGGTTGCTTTTCTCTGTGTCAGAGTTTACAGTGGGAACTGCTACCATTGAACTGGGGTCCTTAAATGTGATGGGACTCTAGGAAGACAGGGTCCAAGTGGCTGCACTGAACGGCCACAGACGAGGTGAGTAGGATGACTGTAATGGACAGCAGAGTCAGAGTAGTAATAGTTTGGATCCATGAAACCTCTGGTGTTCACTGGTTGAGCAAAAGAAATAGACAGGTTGTGTGCTAAATTCTCACTTGCATCCTGTGTAAGTGCGAGACTTCTAGGTTTAGTCAACAGAAGTTTACTTTGAATCACAAAACAGATAGTCTTAGTCCCTCAGTTAATTCCCAAACTTGAGCCAGTTTACAGACCCAGAACCACTTGAAAGAAGGGGAGGCTGGGTCCCTTTGAAGCCTGCTGAAAGTGTTATACTGTTAACATATCTCCTGGTCTTCCACCAAAAGACCTGAGGCCATTTATTAAGGTGACTGCACATTGAGGAAAGAGAAATAATCGACTTTCAGGGAATACTGGAGGCTCTTTTGGAATTGACACTAACTCCTAGAAACCCAAAATGTCATTCTGATTTATCAGTAAAAATAGTTTATGGAGGTCAGGCAAATGATGGAGGTTTACATACCCAAAAATAAACTCGAAATGGTAAAAGACCTCAGTGTGAGGCAGGAATCTATCAAAGTCCTAGAGGAGAACATAGGCAGTAACCTCTTCAACATCAGCCACAACAAGTTCTTTCAAGATACATCTCTAAAGGCAAAGGAAACAAAAGCAAAAATGAACTTTGAGACTTCATCAAGATCAGAAGTTTCTGTACAGCAAAGGAAACAGTCAACAAAATAAAGAGGCAACCCACAGAATGGGAGAAGATATTTGCAAATGACACTACAAAGGGCTGATATCCAAGATCTGTAAAGAACTCCTTAAACTCATCACACACAAAACAGATAATCACGTCAAAAAATGGGCAGAAGACACGAATAGACGCTTCTCCAAAGAAGACATACCAATGGCTAACAGACGCATGAAAAAATGTTCATCATCATTAGCCATCAGGGAGATTCAAATCAAAACCACATTGAGATACCACCTTACACCAGTTAGAATGGCCAAAATCAATAAGACAGTGAACAACGAGTGTTGGAGAGGATGTGGAGAAAGGGGAACCCTCTTACACTGTTGGTGGGAATGCAAGTTGGTGCAGCCACTTTGGAGAACAGTGTGGAGATTCCTTAAGAAATTAAAACTAGAGCTTCCCTATGACCCTGCAATTGCACTACTGGGTATTTACCCCAAAGATACAGATGTAGTGAAAAGAAGGGCCATCTGTACCCCAATGTTCATAGCAGCAATGGCCACAATTGCCAAACTGTGGAAAGAACCAAGATGCCCTTCAATGGACGAATGGATAAGGAAGATGTGGTCCATATATACAATGTAGTATTATGCCTCCATCAGAAAGGACTAATCCCCAAGTTTTGTATCAACATGGACGGGACTGGAAGAGATTATACTGAGTGAAGTAAGTCAAGCAGAGAGAGTCAATTATCATATGGTTTCACTTACTTGTGGAGCATAAGGAATAACATGGAGGACACGGGGAGATGGAGAGGAGAAGTGAGTTGGGGGAAATCGAGGGAGAGACAAACCATGAGAGACTGTGGACTCTGAGGAACTAACTGAGGGTTTTGGAGAGGAGGAGGGTGGGGGGGTTGGGGTGAGCCTGGGGGTGGGTATTATGGAGGGCACGTATTACATGGAGCACTGGGTGTGGTGCATACATAATGAACACAAAGACACACAAAATAAAAAAAAAAATGATGGAGGTTTAGCACAGGTCCATGGGGTGGGTGCTGGAGGGGATGTTGGGGAGGGCATGGGGAAGGGGAACTATGGTGTGATCAAAGACCCAGAGAAGAAGAAACCCAGCAGAAACCAAAAGAAGGTGAGAAAGGTTTTGTTGGAAGGTGATGGGAGTTAAAATTGGAGCCCTTCAAGAACTAGCCCTAGATGTTTGGACTTTACTTAGTCACCATTAGGGTCACACTGCAGGCTTTGAACAACAGTGGGGCATGAAGTAAGATTCTGTGCCGGTGGAGCAGTGGGTAGTGGTCAGGGAGACACAGATGAATGAAAAGGTTCCTGACAGCAGTTTACAGTGGAACGGTGAAGCAAACATGGGCATCAAGGCAGGATATGATGAAGACCCAAGAAAGGTGTGAAATCAGAGAAAAGAGAGGTTTCGTACCAAGACTGGAGAGAGGAACTGCAAAACTTGTCTGTTCAATAAAATGCTTCAGTGATCTGCTTCACCCCAGGTTTCTGAGTTCTACCTCTCAAGTCAGACCAGTATTCATCATTTAGCTTCAAGTATGGCGTCTTATTTGCTGGAGATATCTAGTCGTAAGAGTATTGACATTTGCTCGAAGTTTGTTAACCTTAAGTCCTCTGTTCACATTCCTGTTATGCCCCAATAACGGGTCCGTGATTAAAGGAGCGAGACTGATACAAAGCGAAGGTCAAGCAAAGCTTTATTTCGCACCAAGCATCAAGAATCTAACCGAACGTTCGGGGCCGCACCTCTTACAAGAGAGGGCGACCCTTCTCTGTTTCACAGACTAGCTTTTAAGGGCAAAGGCCATGCACAGGTGACCAATGAGATTGTAACACACACAGGAAACTCCACAGTGATGCTAGGTGACCAATTGAATTACAATTTACCCTAGTAGACATTTGAACCAGCCTATTATACCTTGATTAGGATTGGCGCCAAAGGGGTTCCCAAAGGGCGGGGCCCATACTCCTTGGTAGCTAGGGAGACAGTAGGCAACCCCCCACTGATCGGATGTCTCCACCTGGCCTGACCCACCTTTGTATCTGGGCATTGTTACCTGAGCTGGTTTCCGGGACCCGCCTTTAATCCCCTGGGGGAAGGGGAGCAGGGACAGTTCAAGGGCTAAACAACAAGGTTTTGTTTAACCTCAATGAAAGCCTCTTGCCAAAGTATAAACATAAAATAGGTCCTTACAATTCCCCCAACTGCTATCAAAGCAGGGGTATGAAGATGATACAAAATCACAAAGTGAGTCCTGGATAACGGCCGGCAGCTCTTGGGAATCTTTTTGCGTTGGCTCCTAGCGATTTACCTGGACCCTGCTAAGTACTTGCATTTTAACAAGAGCCCCAGGGATTTCTACCCACACTGAAGTTGAGAAGATGTGAACAAATCCTAATCCCTTTCCTTCATTCCCTAATACAACTTCATTTGGCCTCAGGTGTTGACAAGGGGTCATACACAGAACTTGACAGTGATTTTTTCAGAGAATCCAGTATTTTAGGAGTGGGAAGGATCTTAGAAACTATATAAGCAGAAGGGAACCATGTAATTTCCATTCAAACCAGGATATTTTTGAGAGTGATAGGAAGCATTATTAAAATATGTGCCAGGACAAAAGGTGAAAACCAGGATTGTTCTGAACAACCTCATGATTGAGCATTTTACCCTCAACTGAATTTTTAAAATATAATCTCAAATCCCAGTAACAACCTCTCCAAGTGGGTCTTATTATCTCAGTTTTCAGAGATGATACATGTAGTGGATTTAGTGGATTGAACTGTAGCCTTCCAAAAGACATGCCCAAGTCCCAACCTGTGAATGTGACCTTATTTAGAATAAAGGTCGTTGCAGATTGAGTATAATTAAGTGAAGGATCTGGAGATGAGATCGCCCTGGGTGAGGGTGGGTCCTGAGTCTAGGATGACAATGTCTTTATCAGAGAAAAGAAGAGACGGGAAGAGAAGACTTAGCAAGACTGAGACCCTGAGTGGAGTGGTGCTGCCACCAGCCAGCGAATGCTGGGAGCCTCCTGAAGGGAGAGGAAGCAAGGAAAGATTGTGTCATCCCCACGCCTCCCCAGTCCTTTGGACAGAGCTTGGCCCTGCAAGAAAATCAAGTTTTCTTGTTTTAAGTCATTAAGTCTGTGGTCATTGGTAACAAGGTAGCCCTAGGAAGAGAACAGAGTCCGTGCAGGGAGTCCAAACTGCGGGAGAGGAAACAGGGTCCTACTTGGGTTTCATTGAAAGCGCCTCAAGGGCTGCAGGAGTGGGGAGAGGTGAGGGGAGTGCTGCGGGGAGCTCTGGGACCACCCACCTTCTCTCCCCTCTCCTCCCTCTCCCTCATCACTTGCAAAGGTGAGTCTATCTTGGCTCTGCTGTTTCAGGCAAGAAGAAGATGGAGAGCTTCTGCACTTGCACACACTCGCTTTCTGATCTCCGCGGAGAGCTGTCTTGTTAAACGAAGTAGTTTCAAACTCACAATGGCATCTGACCCGAAAACGAGTCCATTTTACTGATGACAAAGCCGAAGCACAGAAAGACTAGCGGCCTGAGCGTAGAGCTTTTGTCTGCGGTCAAGCTAAGACCACACATTCCATGTTACTCCCATTCTGCCGTTAGTTGTGGGGCAGTAGTTCTTCCACAGTAGTGAAAAAACCAAAAACAACAAACCTAAACCAGTTCATGCAGTTTGGGTCATGAGCAACAGAAATGACCAAGGATTGTGGGCAGCACCTGTGTCCGGCTGGCTAGAAAGTCATCCTTAGGCGGAGTTGCGGGCCCTGGGTGTTTGCTGGGCAAACTCTGGCCCAGTCATTCAGCATTCCTCAGTCACCTTCCTTTGAGGAGATAGAAGGAGAGTAAGAATTTTGCCTCAAGTATAGATGTTAAATGAGTCATTGTAATCTTTAAGGTTTTATGCTAAATAGGTGTTTGTTTTCAGCAAGAACTTGGGACAGTTTTGGCAATTGTGTCTTCCTTCTTTTTGTAAACTGGAAAGTCATACAGAGAAACCAAAACCCTGAAACTTCTTCATTCATAACTTGGTTCTTTGTAAAAAAAATTCTTAACAGATTTTATTTATTTATTTGACAAAGACAGACACAGCGAGAGAGGGAGCGCAAGCAGGGGGAGAGGGAGAGGCAGAGGGAGAGGCAGGCTCCCCGCGGAGCACAATGTGGGGCCCCACAGTGTGGGGCTCCGTGCCAGGACCCTGGGATCAGGACCTGAGGCCAAGGCAGACGCTTAACGACGGGCACCCCCGCCCCCCGCCCCCATAACTTGGCTCCTGGGACCAAGTCGTAAGTGTTTTCCTTCTCTGCGGTCCGCGGCCGGCAGGAGGTGCGGAGGACCAGCGTTTACTTTCTTCGCCTTGGGCTCGTCTCCTGCTTTCTGCGCCGCATTTCCTCCCCGCCCCGGGCAGGGGCAGGCTTCTGGGAAGCGTTTGCCGTCGACACCGGCTCCTTCGGGTCGCTCGCCCTCCCAGTTTCTCCAGCTCGAGACGACACCCGGAGGAGGCCTGTGTGCGCGCGGCTCCGGCCCCTTTCGGTCGCGCTCTGGAAGCTCGCGGCCCGATGCTGCGTCTCCGACAGGCCCAGGTCGCCAAAGCCACGGAGGCTTCGGCCTTCCGCGTGTCCTGCGGGCGGGCGAGGCCGCGGGGTCCCGCTCGGCCGGCGGCGCGCGGTCGTCGGAGCCGGGCGTCCCGCGCTGGTGCGCGCCGTGCGGGAGGCCGCGGCGCCCGCGCCTTCCCCGGGGGAGGGAGCAGCCTCGGCCGAAGGGCGCCCGCGCGGGGGATGGCGGCCGCGGGGAGCCGACGAGCGGGAGTCGGGGCCGCGCCGCTGCTCGCGGAGGGGGCGCGGGAGACCGGACGCGGCGCCCACGGCGGCCCCGCCGCGCCCTGCGCTTTCGCTGTCCCCGCAGGAGCTTGTGTTACAGCCGCGACCGCCTCCGGCGTCCCGGAGGCGTCATTCCGGGGGTGAAGAAATGCTAACGTGCTGCCCAAAGCTCTGCTCCCCAAAGGACCTTGGCCGGGCGAGCCGGGGGAGGCGGGGCGCGGACCCGCCCGGAGGCTCCGGGTTGGGTGGCGGGGGAGGCGGGGCGAGGCCCCGCGCAGAAATCGGGCGCCCGGCGCGGGAGCGCAGCCTGCCCCGGCCCGGGGCTCCGCCTGGTGCCAGTTGCGCCCGCGGCGCGTGTGCGGTGGTGCGGGCGCCCGCGGGGCCGCGCGCTGCGGGAGGGCCTCGGTGACTCAGCCGCTGAGTCGTCGCGAACGCCGCCCAGAGGAGAGTAGGCACCGGGTGGGGCCCGCGCCGCGGCGTCCCCGTCCCCCGCCGGCGCGCCCAGGTCTGCGTGCGCGGCGGTGGCTTCGGCGCGAGCCCGGGCCTCCGGCGCGCAGAGAGTTAACTGGCGCGGCCGGGAGGAGCCCGAAGGGGAAGGAAGGAAATTGCCGTCGCGCCCAAAGTTCTCTCCTTCCTTTCCCCTTTCCCTGCAGAGGCGAGTGGCGGGAGGCGGCGGCGCCGACTCTCCGGAGCCCGGCTCCGCGCCTCTGTCCGCGGAGCTGCCGCCGCCCGCCTGGGGACGGGGACACAGCTGTCGCGCTCGGACCGCCTCCGCGGACCCCTTCCGAGAGGGCGCGCCCAGCCATGGAGGCCGCCGAGCTGGCCGGCAAGATCCTTTCCACCTGGCTGACGCTGGTGCTCGGCCTCATCCTCCTGCCTTCGGCCTTCGGGGTGTCTTTGGGCATCTCCGAGATCTACATGAAAATCTTGGTGAAAACTTTAGAGGTGAGTGCCAGGGGGCTGTGGCGCCCCGACCCCGCTGAGGGCTTTAGGGAGAGAGGCCCCGGGGCGGCGGTGGCCTCCAGCAGAGCTGTTGAGAGCCGAGCTGGTGCGAGGGGACCGTCTCGGAAGGTCAGCGGGCCCGCGGGGTGCGCGTTTGTCCCCCGCAGTCGCGCGGAGACGGCGTCTGGGCTACTCCCGAGAGGGGGGGTCCGGGCTCAGACCTTTCCTTCCCCCGGCTGGGTGCATAACCACCTTCCTCCATAAACCACTCTAACCACCGCAAACCACTGGTTTATTACTAGTATTGGTTAGAATAACAAGGCAGCTGTCTTTTATGCTGCAGATTTGTCTGTCCACCATGTAGTGCGTGGTGTCCCTTCGCTCTGCCCAGGTTTTATAGCCCCGGGTTTCAGAGGTCCTTTGGCGCACTAAGGCTGTCCAGAAGGCATCATGTTCCAGCTTATGCTCAAGATAAGAAACCGATTGCTGGGCGGTAGAGAGAAATCTGATTATAGTTTAATGGAGTCATGGAAATTTTATCTAATCAAAGCACTTGAAATGTCATTGAAATGTATCTTTTTTGACCTCTGTTCTCCCTGCACTCCTGCTTCCAGATTCTGCACGGAAAGCTGTTAGTGGGTGGGGAGCCAGAGCTGCTCAGCCTTACACAGAGCTTAACTACATGACTGGGGGGGGTTCCCTTCTGCTCTTTCATCAGATGCTCCCCACTGCCTTGGAAGGGAGGGAGGGCCCGTGTTACCCCCTTTTTCCAGGGGAGGGAACAGACTCGGAGAAGTCAGTGGTTTGCTTGAATTAAGTGGAGGCAGGAGTCTTACTGAGGAGAGGACCTGTAGTCCAGTGATGAGGACGAGACTCTGGGTACAGGTTCGCTCAGATTTGCTTCCAAAGTTAGCTCCGCTTCTCAGTTTGTGACCTTAAGGAAGTCACCGACTTCTTGTGCTTTATTTCCCTCATCTGTAGAATGGGAATAACAATATAACATCTATTTCCATAGGGTTGTTTATTTTTTAAAAAAGATTTTATTTATTTAAGAGACAGTGAGAGAGAGAGAGAGAGAGCAAGCATGAGTGGGGGGAGGGGCAGAGGGAGAAGCAGATGCTTGGAGGGAGCCTGAGGCTGGGCCTTGATCCTAGGACCCTGAGATCAGGACCTGAGGCTTAACCCACAGCCACCCAGGCACCCCGCACAGGGTTGTTTAGTGAGTTAACATGTCAAGCATTTTAGAAGGGTGCCTGTAGGTGTTAGCTGCTAAAACATTGTCTGCGGCTTTTAATTAAAATGAATAATATTATTATTTAGACACTGCCACCCTTTTTTCTCTAACTCCTACAGGACCTTCCAAATCAAGTTCTCATTTTTCTGCCCTTATCTTCGGTCTGCCCGCAGGCCTTGGTTTTTTTCTCCCTCAGTGAGTGGGGTGGCTGCCAGATACACATCTCTAACCTGCTAATCTCCCACGTGGAGATTACCGGCTAATCTCTCACCTGCTAACCTCCTGCAATGCTCTTCTACCTGGTAATCTCCTGTTTTGCCCCAGATTTTTGTTGCACTTTCTTTCTGTGGTTGCTTTCCTGTGTCATCTCTGAAGTTGGATTTGATTCTTCACCGTCATCTTCAGGTTTTAAAGGTTCTGTTGTTTCTGCTGGGAGATACGAGGCAGCGTTTAACTTTCCTGTTGGCTTCACACTCTGAACTTGGTCCCGCTGCGCTGTGAGTTTCTTAGGCTGCTTCTTTACTGCTAGGTCTTCTTCAGATACTCTCCCCGTAGCAGACGGTCCTCTTTGGCTGGTGTTCAGAACTCTCTCTCAGAACTCTGAAATGACTGAGTTGTTCTCCCGTACAGTAGTGTCTTTTGGAATTTATACCCCAAGTGAGATTGGAGTGGAGGGAGATCCCACACACTGGCTTCCAGCCTCTGACTCCGGTCTGTCTTGCTTTAATAATTCAAGGTACCACTAAAAGAGCTGTCAAGGAGGGAGACCAGCTAGTTGCTGTCTGCCTGGCAAACAACTACTATACTTGGAAGGGATGTAGCCGGTTCAGGACCTGGTCTTCAGTTAGGTAGGGCCTGAAGTTTTCATTTTTTCTTGTCGGTCTAGAGTTGAAGAGACTTTTAGAGAGGCGCTGCTTGTTACTGGGAGATAGACCACGTAGCCTGGAAACCAGGTAGATGGCAGCCTAAGGAACTACCCTCTTTGCTTAGCGTAAGTTACTGGGTCAGAGTGATGGTCGGCATATATGTAATTGGAATGGGGACTCATTTTGTGGGCCAACTCTGACTTGTCGCTGACCGGAGCGCCAGTGTTTGGGAGCAGCTGGGCTCCTCAGGAAGGAGCTGTGATCCCAGAGTGATGTCTGCTTTAGGCACAGAAGAAGGAAATGGTGACCCTCGGCTTCTCCTCCTGCTCGAACAGCTTTAGATGTTTCACAGACGTTTCAGTTGGGTGCTATAGTGGATTGCTTTTCCCGACTATAGGGATAATTCCCTTAAAAACTGTGCTGGTTGTTTAGTATTCGGATGTTTCTAGTTCTGGACAAATACATCGCCTTTTTGTTGATTCTGTGCAGGGCCTGGTCCTTCTGTTACTCATTATTCCTTAGCACTTAGTTTTCAGTGGATTTGGTGGTTTCTTTCTCTAAACTGGTATTTTCCCAGAGGTATATCATGATTTCTAAGCAGTTTATACAGCATTATTGCAACTTCGTATTGAAAAAATTGTTTTAGGAATTCAAACCATGAACAGTAAAACTTTGGGGTGGGGATGTGGAGAGGGTGGTGCGTTTGGATGGTAGGATATACACATCGGAATCTCTGGGAGGGGGTGTGTGTGTGTGTGTGTGTGAAGTTTTCATGTTTATTTCAAACAGGAACATGGATTTAAGATTAAAAAAAAAAGCCATTTCCATTCACAGAAGCTGATGGGGCTGAGGGTGGTGAAGGACTGCTATGCGTTGGCCCAAGGCTCGTGATTACAGGAAAGTTGAGGTGGGAAGAGAGTATCCGTAAAGGAACAGTAGAGAAGGCAGGGCAGTGAGATGTGAATAATCCAACCAGAGAACACAGGCGATGGACAGATGATGAATGTTGATGGACTAATTTTTCTTTCTGCTTTTGGAAAATAAGCTGGATGCATGGACAGATTCCTCGGAACTTCTGGCCCTGTGACCTTGAGTAGGTCACTTAAGATGCCACATGGGTGTAGAGAGGAATGACTCAGAGAGCTACCGCGCGCCTGCATGGGGGGGGTCCTCCGATCTCAGAGCTGCCTGAATTGGAACACTCTTTGGTTTTGTTTTTGTTTTTGTTTTCTTGTTTGTTTTTGCTTTTGCTCTTATGTGGCTAAGTAACCTACCTTCAGATCTTTAATGAGTTTGTATACTTACCCAGAGCAGACTATTTTTGCCTCTTAATTATTATTCTTTCCCTTTACACTTTCCACCATCCACCAATTAGTTTTTCATCTTCTTTAAAAGGCATGTCAATAAATGTCATGTCAGGTGCGTCTAACCCCTCTGTTACTCTAATACTCAGGCATTATTGCTGCTGTTGGAGATACAATAAGCGTATTAGAAGGCCGTGGCCGTTTATGACAGAAAGTAATAATAAAGAAAAGCTGCCCAGGCAGTGTGCTTAATTGCACGGCTCTCTGACAGAGGCTGTGTTACTCCCGCTGGCAGGTGACGGAATGGTTATTTAGAGCTGATTCGTCCGGATAGCGGCATACAGCTGTTGGTGGTAGAATTGGGATTTTAATCTGAATCTAGAGCCTGAGTTCTTACTCTGCCAAGATGACAGGTCTGTCGAGAAACTGTTTTATGCTACGGATGGTGGCCTGCTGTTATTTGGATAAACCTTATATTTGAATTTTTATATATATAATTTTCATCCTCTCCTTTTCCCTTTTTAGCTAATTTTTAAACGTCTTTTTAGCGTAAGAACTGAAAGTTGTCATTATCTAGGTGACAATGTCACATTTTTGCAAGCTTTTGATCTAAGCTTTAAAACTCAGACTGAGGGGTACGTGGGTGGCTCAGTCAGTTAAGTGTCCAACTCTTGATCTCAGCTCAGCTCTTGAACTCAGGGCTGTGAGTTCAAGCCCAGTGTGAGTCTTCATTTCGGCTTAGGTCTTGATCTCAGGGTCATGAGTTTCCATACTGGACTCCACACTGGGTGTGGAGCCTACTTAAAAAACAAATAAATGAATACATGAATAAAAAGGAAGATACCTTAAAATCGTACGTAATCCTTTTTGTGTGTGAATTAGAGACAGCTGCTTTTTGCTTCCCAAGAGGATTTTTAAAGTAAAGTAGAGTGAGAACCCAATGGGAAGTATCTTTCAACTTTTCTTTTTGGGGGTGGGTGGGAAGTAAGATGGGAGTGGCAGTGGGGATTGTTAAAAGCCACCGTCATACTTCAGGATCTTCTTGTGGACAGAATTGCATTTTTCATGTTTCCTGGAGGCAGATGTTTTCTGAGATAACCTCTAGAAGAGGCGTAGAACTTCTGAAGAGATACTCCCCATCTCTTTCTCTGGGCTCACCTGATCAGCTGGCATGGTAGAAGCCACAGAGCTGTTTATTGGAAGATGCAATGGCGGTCTGGAAAAAAGTGATCATTTTGGAAGTTAAATAAGTTGTAGGGTGTGAGGAGAGAGGAGGAAGCCAACATTTCCACTTTGCGGCCTGTTGTGGGGCAGTCATTGGATAGATCACCTTTTTTTTTTTTTTTTAAAGATTTTATTTATTTATTTGACAGAGATCACAAGTAGGCAGAGGCAGGCAGAGAGAGAGGAGGAAGCAGGCTCCCTGCTGAGCAGAGAGCCTGTTGCGGGACTTGATCCCAGGACCCTGGGATCATGACCTGAGCTGAAGGCAGAGGCTTTAACCCACTGAGCCACCCTGGCGCCCCAAGATCACCTTCTTTAATCTTTCATCTTGGTACTGTCACTGGTTTAGGGATGATGAAACCAAGGTCCCAAGACGTGAAAAATCTCCCCTCTGAGATGAGCCCGGCCCGCAAGTGCAGAGCCAGAACTCACATGCACAGCGTCTGGCTGCAAACTTGGGTGCTTTCCACCTTCCCTGGGGAGTAAGCCCACGGGAGAAAATGGTTCTCTACTACACATTCCCTTTGGCATTAAACGACTTCTCCTCCAACCTGAAACTTTGCTAGTCTGGGACACTGTAACTGCATTTTGTAGGACAGACCTTTGGAGCTACTGACTGAGGAGCAGCTACGCCTTCTGACACTTGCCTGGTGACAACGCGGAGCCCTGCAGCACATCACGCTGTAGGATGCGCGCCCTGCATCAGTCCGCCAGGGCCGCCATCCCAAAGTACCACAGATTGCGTGCCTTAGACAATGGAAATTTATTTTCTCACAGTTCTGGAGGCTGGAAGTCCCAGATGAAGGTGTGGGCAGGTTTGGTTTCTTCTGGGGCTCTTTCTTCGGCTTGCAGATGGCTGCCTTCACACGATCTTTCCTTTCTGTGTGCAAATCCCTGGTGCTTCTGTGTGTTAAATTTCCTCTTCTTAGAAGGACACCGGTCATGTTAGATTAGGGCACATCCTAAAGGCCTCATTTTAACTTTGTCACCTTTTAAAAAAGGCCTTGTTTCCAAATGCAATCACGTTCTGAGGACTGGGAAGGTAGGGTTTCCATGTATGAATTTTGGGAGGAGACACAATTCAGCCAATAACAGCCTCAAAATATCAGTTTTTTCCATCACATGAGCATGGAATAATTGTCCTAATCTAACGTCATTGCCACGTATATAAAAAATAAAATCACCTGGCCGCAAGATAAAAAGTGAGCTCCAAGATAACAAATGTTTGGTTATTGACAAAATTTTATTTTCTTCTATCTTTGGTCTAATTATAAATGACAATAGGTACTAAAAGCTTTAAAGTGAAAAACTATGGAAATAAACCTTCACTTCTGTCGAGAGGAGAGGTATGTCTAGAGTTTGAGAACTCCTGCATTAAATCACCAAAGAAGGAAAAAGGCGCGATCAGATTAAGATTGAGTCTTATTATCATTTGTGACTTGCCACTTGAAGCCAGGAAGATTAACTGTCTATTTATAGGCTGTTCTCTAAGCGCAAATAGCATGTTCCTACTTGGCTCTTTGGGCTGTTGTGCAGGTCCTGATGTACTCAGGTCATGCCCTTCTCCTTGACCTCCAGGTATATGTTTTAGGTTATTTAGTCTTTGTCCTTCATTGTCTTATTTATTTGCATTTTAGAAAATCTGTTTAATTCCTTGTGAGTCTAGCAATACCTGGTTTTGGCCACTATATTTTTGAAAAATTCTTTTTGCTCCTTCAAGGGTGCTGAAGTCCTACTTATAATGATCACAATGCCTTTTACCTCTCATTTCTCACTTCCTCTCCACTCACTCAGTTTAGACAATGTTAGCTTCTGGAATTGTAATCGACCTATTTTAATAATTTTAATCATTCCTTTTCTAAACTGGAAAAATAGCCATTGTCATTTTCTGGGATGCTATCAACAAAGTTCACTTGTGGTCTCTGAACACTGATGTTCATGGTAGATAATTTTGGAAATGCATAGGAAAAGTATAAAGGAGAAAATAACAAATCACATCTTGGTATATTTCTTTATATTCCTATGTATACTGAAAACAAAAATGGGAATTGATTTTTCCTGTTCTTAAGTTTTTGCAAACCTGTGGTTCCACATAATCATAACATTTCCCTGTGCATCTCAATAGGGGCTAGTGACCAGGTGACCAGGTGATGTCTTTAGCCGTTTCCCCACTTCCTTTCCGGTTCCCCGAGTGTGGACAGCCCCCTTCCTCGAGCCTATTGCTGATGCAGGCAGTTAGGTCTCTCTGAGTGTGTCTAGCCCCTGAATGCCTTATTTGTTATGAAAACAATAGTTATTCTTCGGCTCCTGTGTTTAGTAGGTATTCACGAGGGTGAGCGTTCATCTCCTTCGATCCTCATGGCAACCCTGAGGAATAGGAACTATTGTCCTCATTTTACAGATGAGGAAACTGAGGCCTAGAAGGATTAAGTACCTTGAACTCAGACTTGATGCCATAACCTGTGCTTTCAAGGAGTCCTTGATGGGGGTCCCAGGTGCGTGAGGGGTTTCAATAGGGTAGACACGATCTTGTCCTCATTTTATTAGAGCATAATCAGTGATGAATATAAGGCTGTGCTTGAGCCTCTGATTACCGCTACCTCAGAGGTTTACAAGGGTGCCTCTAATTCAGAGAGTGCCGGGCTTACCGTTTAATTCCACTTGCGTGTAAGTAAGGTTCGAGTATGTTACCTTATGTCTATGGAACCGTTTTCACTAACAATACTACTTGTTTTTAAACAGTGGGCCACAATACGAATTGAAAAAGGAGTCCCAAAGGAGTCAGGTCTTAAAAGCTCAGCTTCTGTCGGTAAGTCTTCTTTTTCATTTATGATGGTTAATGTATCCAAACTGGATAAATTTACATCTGCCCAGTTTGAACTTGACATATGCAGAAAGCAGTACATTCTATAGGCCTTGGACCACTCATAATTTTGTTCTTTATGCAAAAGAGCCGCTGGCTGAGTTTTGAATGAGTTTTCACTGCGTAGGAAGTAATAGTGCGCTAGTTCATCTTTGTGTTCTTATAGGGCATTTCTAAAGGCATACATTTAAAGGTGATTGCCTGTAATTTTTAAAGATATAGTTCATGATTTAAGAAAATAATGCTAATTAGACTATCTTAGAGTCAAACCTATTTTGGAGGTTTTATTAGCACCTTATTCTAACTTGTTCTCAAAAATGTTCCTCAAGATAACCCTTTCCTACTAAAGGCTGATTGGTAATATGTGAAATAAATAATTACTCCCACCACATGTGACACCTTGCTTTTAGAAAGTAACATTACAGGGGAGGGTATGTGCTATAATGAGTGCTGTGAAATGTGTAAACCTGGCGATTCACAGACCAGTACCCCTGGGGATAAAAATACATTATATGTTTATTAAAATAAAAAATAAATTAAAAAAAAAGAAAGTAACATTACAGAGTAATGTAGTAACATAGTTACTATACATTACATAGTAACAAGGGCTCAGAAAAGTCCTACAGTAAAGACCCTTGTCAATTTTTGTTAAAAGTGAATTAAGTCACTGAAATCTCTTGTGCTTGTGCCTTTTAGTATTTTGCCATTGTTCCAATAAACTCTTTTACTGAGGGTAAGAATTTTAAGAATTGTTTGAGACAGGGGTTCATAGGAGAGTAGAATTCTATGGAAGGGATGACTATGAAATTAGGAATAAATAAGCCATTTGATTTAATTAAAAGACTAAACCTTTATGTGTTTTTCAAAATTACTGTAGAAACAGTTTTGTGGCCATCTGATTTAGGATTAAAGATAATCACAATGTCAAACACTTCACTAGGAGGAATTTGTCTTCCCGAGGCTTGTCTGAGAGGAATTGTAGAAACTGTATTATACCATAGTGCATTTTGGAAACAAAGTATTGGAATGAAAACATCTGCTCATTTTGTGTAATTGGATTGTTACGTTCAAAGGATTGAAACAACTAGTAGATCTTTCTGGTGTTTACTTGAACACCAGGTATTATCACGGGGAACATTTTACCAAGATTGGGTATTTCTGGCTACACACATTCCTACACACATTCCTTTTGTTGTCAGATAACTTCTCTTGGACGTAGCAGATCTACTAATTTTTAATTTTTCCAGGTACATTTTTAAATGTGTATCCTTATGATTAAGGAGACAACAAACTTTATTGCCGGTTTTCTGTTGTACTTGGTGAGATTTGGGGTGTCACTGTTCTTGAGTGAAATTCTATGGAGCCCTATAGATTGGGGGGGTGGTGGTGCACATCTTGGGCCATGAATTAATGCAGAAGGCGTTTGAATTTGGCAGGCTAAGAGGATTAAAAACCAGTAGGTGAGGGTGTCCTTAGCATTAGTTTAGATTATTTAGCCGGTACTGAAGTGAATAGTGTCACTTGTTGGATTCCTTCCTTCCTTTTTTGTTTTTGCCGTGCGTCTGTCTTTTCCACGGTGCCCCCAGAAAAGAGTGGAAGTGAACAAGGGGAGAAAGTATCAATCATCGTGGTTTAGAGTAAGGCTGGTCTCCTAAATTTATCTTCTTTTATTCCGAGTAGCTGTCCCTTTTAGCCATGAGATAGGCAGAGACGACTGGCGGTCACTGAGCATTTGCTGCCTGTGAGTGTGATGAGCCCCGCAGCCGGCGAGGCGGCGCGTCCCGGGAGCAGGCCCCGGACAGGCCACGGCGATACCGGCCCCGGTGGGCGCGTGGGCCGCGTGGGATCTGCTTCAGCCTCAGCCAGGCTGCCCTCGTCCCTGAATCCCTCGGCCGTGCCGGTGCGCGCCTCCGCTCCCGTCCCGGCTCCCATCCTGCCCGCGCAGCCTTGTCCCGGGGTGTGCGCCCTGTTGGGGCGCCCGGTGTCTGCGGTCCGCGCGCGGGGCGCGTCTTCCCCCGGGACAGGCGGGCCGAGGCCGAAGAGACACAAGCGCGCCCGCGCCGCGGCCTCCGCCTCCGGAGCCTGGTGTCTCGGTGCGGCGGCCGGCGAGACCCCGGTCGGCGCCGAGCCCGTCCAGGGGGAGGCAAGGGTCCCAGGCAGGCCAAGGGCCCCAGGGGTGCCGGGCCGTCTGGGGCCGCGGGAGCGCCCCGGCCGGCGAGAGGCCCAGGAAGCGGAGAGCGGGGTTGGCCAAGCAGGGTCCGCAGGGGTGTCCGGTCCTGCACCCGGATTCCTTCGCCGCTCCCGTGTCTGACGAGGCCTGGAAACAGTCCCGGAGCCCCTCTCTCTGCCGCCGAGCCCGGCTTGCGCCGTTACCCACAGGCCCGGGAAGGCCGCGGCGCGGAGGCCCCGTCGGGCCGGAGCGCCCCCCGCGCCTGCAGCCTCCTGCCGCCGGCCGCCTCCGGTGGCGCGCGGGGCTCTCCCGGGCGCGCCGTCCTGCACCTCCTTCCGGCGCCGGGACGTTCCCTCGTTGCTGCTGCAGCGCGGAAGCCGCGTCCTTCTGCCCCGTTGGGGACCCGTGTTGTCCTGACCGGTGCGCGCCGGTGGGGAACGTGCTGCCCGCCGCGCTCGCTTGTTTCCGACGGCCCCGCCGCTCCGGCCGCGCACAGGCGCCTCTTTGACACTCGGGAAGGTGGTGGGTTGAGATGTTACCCTGTTGTGAAGCGTGCGGGGGACCGTGCACTGCTCCGAGCCCCCGCCCCACCCTCGCGCACCCGACCGATTCCGAGGGTTGACTGCGCGGCGGAGCGCAGCTGCCGAGGGCGGGTCGCGCTGCCGGGAACGTGGCCCGCGGTGCGGCTCTCAGAACCGGACACCGATCCCGCTACCGACCGCGTTGTACGCCTCGGGCGTGTCGAACGGTCTCCGGGCAAAAGTTAACAGGCAGGAGGCAAGGCCCGGGTGTGCCCTTGTCCTGGTGGAGGCCCCGACCACGAACAAACCGAGGCTGTGGCTCCCTTGTCCTGGTGGAGGCCCAGACCACGAACAAATCGAGGCTGTGGCTGGGTTACGTAGGCGCCGCCCCTACGCCGTGCCCGACCTGCACGCGAAGCGCCTCCTCAGGATCCGCCCTTTGTCCGCAGGCACCACACGCAGGGGTTTGGGGTCTCCTGGCCTGTTGTTAATGAGGCTCCCGGCCTGTCTCAGCCCCGCCCCCATCGCTTACCCCCCCCCCCCCAGGGCAAAATGCTGTGCTGAAGCTTCGGGTCTTATACCTATTCAGAGAGAAGTCAGGTTGCCTGGCATTTTGCTCTGATTTTACTTTTGGAATTCTTTCTGTGAGACTTGATAAACCATGTTGATTCTGGTATAACATTGGTCGCATCAATACTGAATCTCTTTCATTTGTCGAAAATATGGGATAATAATTTGTGACAGAAATTTGAGTATCCTTTTCAATACTCATTTTGTTTTGGGCAGGCTGTTTTTTTTTTTTTTTTAGATTTTATTTATTTATTTGGGAGAGAGAGAGCATGTGCGTGAGAGAGAGAGAGAGGGGGTAGGGAGGAGGCAGAAGGAGAGGGAAAAGCAGACGTCCCACTGAGCAAGGAGCCCAAAGTAGGGCTCTATCCCAGGACCCCAGGATCATGACCTGAGCTGAAGGCAGCTGCTTAACCTACTGAGCCCCCCAGGCGCTCCCTCGCTCTGCTGGGCAGCTGGTTGGTGGGAAGTGTGTGTGGGGGGGTTGATAGTCTGTTTAAATCACTTAAGTTGATTTAGTAGTATCGTCTTGATGCAAACTTCCTGAATACAAGTCAGTATCTGCTGTCCTCACAGATGTGTAGTATAGTGCATTTAATGGGGTTATCTTGCTGGTAAAAGACTGGAACTTGTCTAGCTACTTGTAGAGAGAAAAATAATTCAGTTACGGGATATGGAAGGATTATAGAGCGAGAGTTTCCTTATCACTGCCAAATGTCTACCTGCTTTTATTAGTCTGCCTCTGTTCACAAATCGTGTGCCTAATGATGATGAAAATTGTCAAACACACACAAAAGTAGAGGAATAGTATAATGAGCCTGACACAGGCAATATTTGTCAGGATTTTGCCACACTTGATTCACCTGTGCCTCCTTATTTTTTGCTAAAATAGTCAATGCAATATAAGATTTCATATCTTTTCATGCATTTTTTTTAAAGATTTTATTTATTTATCTGACAGACAGAGATCACAAGTAGGCAGAGAGGCAGGCAGAGAGAGAGAGATGGAAGCAGGCCTCCCGCTGAGCAGAGAGCCCAATGTGGGACCCAGTCCCAGGACTCTGGGATCATGACCTGAGCCGAAGGCAGAGGCTTCAACCCACTGAGCCGCCCAGGCACCCTTTTCGTGCATTTTGAAAAAAGGATTTTGAAAAATAGTCATGGCGCTACTAAGTTAACTCAAACTTAACTTTTTAATATCATCTAATACACAGTCCATATATAAATCCCCCTAACAGTTTAAAAATGTTTTTATAATTGATTTATTTGAACCTAGATTCAGTCATGGCCTACAGATACATTTATTTATTTATTGATACTGCTCTACTGGACATAAGGAGTACGGTTTTTGTTCCTGGAAGGAACAGAAATTACTTAAAAGCAGGTGTTTCTGAGAAAATTCTCTAGCATAACGAACATCTTTATCCTCACAGCTTAATACAGCTCTCTCAAGACAAAGTTTCCATTGTTTTGCATTCATTTGTAAATTGCAGGATTAGTCATCTGTATTTCTTTTTTTTTTTTTTTTTATTTAAAGATTTTTATTTATTTATTTGACAGAGAGAGATCACAAGTAGGCAGAGAGGCAGGCAAAGAGAGAGAGAGGAGGAAGCAGGCTCCCTGCGGAGCAGAGAGCCCGATGTGGGACTCGATCCCAGGACCCTGAGATCATGACCTGAGCTGAAGGCAGAGGCTTAACCCACTGAGCCACCCAGGCGCCCTCTTTTTTTTTTTTTTTTTTTTTAAAAGATTTTATTTATTTACTTGACAGATCACAAGTAGGCAGAGAGGCAGGCAGAGAGAGAGGGGGAAGCAGGCTCCCTGCTGAGCAGAGAGCCCGATGTGGGGCTCGATCCCAGGACCCTGGGGTCATGACCTGAGCCAAAGGCAGAGGCTTTAACCCACTGAGCCACCCAGGTGCCGCAGTCATCTGTATTGCTAAGTGCAATATTCCATGATATTTATTACATGAAATTTATCACATGAAGTTTTCACATTACATGAAATTTCGTCGGTAGCCCCTCACTTCCACTTCTCCTAAGATATCAAACCTAGCCAAATGCTCAGCATGTATGTGTTAGGAGACCTGCTATAAGTGGATACAAATAGTGAAAATGTGGGGACAGGGGCACCTGGGTGGCTCTGTGGTTAAGCATCTGCCTTCAGCTCAGGTCATGATCCCAGGGTCCTGGGATGGAGCCCCGCATCAGGCTCCCTGCTCGGGGGAAAGCCTGCTTCTCCCTCTCCCCCTGCTTGTGTTCCCTCTCTTGCTGTGTCTCTCTCTGTCGAATAAATAAATGAAAATCTTAAAAAAAGAAACTTTGTCTTGCAGAGAGCTATATTAAAATAAAAAAAAAAAGAAAAGAAAATGTGGGGATAATGCAGTCACTCATCAGGAGGAAAATTCACATGTGAGCCGGTCTAAGTGAGTTAACGGGATTTACACGAAGAGAACAAAGTACACAAATTTTAATGTTGCACGAAAAGAACATGTGTAGTGTAAAAAACATTTAAAATTACTACTATAAACACATATTACATAATTATGTAGATATATGTAGATAAGTATAAAATAAATGTGAAAGTGGTATTACCACAGATTAGTCGTTGTTTTCTAGGCGGGAAGAGAAAGAATGGGGAGATGGACTTTAACTGTGTCCAGTTTTTTTCTTTAGAGAATATCTGAAGCAAATACAACAATGGGAATCTTTTTCTTTGTTGAACTCATATTTTTTTGGTTAAACTTATACTTTAAGCATAAAGATTAAAAAAACACAACCAAATAAAGGATCGAGAGTTGCTTAGCTGGAGTCTTCAGTCTGAGGCATAGAACTCGTTTTATATGACTAGAAAGTAAATATTTGTCTCAAGGGTGTGATTGATGGTTACCTGCTCTAAAACACAACTCTGTTGAGACTGACCAGTGCCTGGAATTAAAACTCAAAACTATGGAACAAGAGTTGTTAATCAAAGCATATTATCTCTTAGAGATGGGATTCTCAGCCTCAGGACTACTGACATTTTGGGTTGAATGACCCTTTGTCATGGAGAGGGGTCTTATGTATTGTAAGATGTCCTGCTAGATCATAGTGGCGAACTCCTAATGAGACAGCCAACAGAGTCTCCACGCATTGCCAAATGTCCCCTGGGGGCAAAATCCTTTCTCTTCCCCTAACTTCTGTCCACTCCTTTGGAACCACTGCTCTCTGAGAATAATGTGGTCATCTCTTGGTATCCAATATTGTCAGCATAATTTTCTTAGTTTTCTAATAAATAGGCCCTTGAAGGAGCAGAACTTGCTTTCCAGTCTTTGGTGGCTGGTGTGGGGAAGGATGGCATGGGAGGTGAGGCTTGTGAACAACGGGGTTAGCAGACAACACCGGATGGCGGGGAGAAGGCGGTTCTTGAAGGGAAAGTAGAAAGTGAGACAAGAGTTCTTTGTTCAAACTTTGCCTCATAATCTGATGAAAATATACTGTTTTGGAGGAAGATTTAGTTTAGACAGGATTGGAGACTTGGGTATAACTGTGTACTCTAACCTCTGAAAGGAGATGACTTAGCATTTAATTCTGGCCCACAGTGAGTGAGCAGGAGGGAGCGGTTCTGGCAGGAAAGAAGGTAAAAGGTCACGTCAGACCAATGGTCTTCATTGCGTTGTGAAGAAGCCCTAAATCACAGAAAGGAAGTCTCCCATGCTAAGAAAGCAGCGACAAAGCTCATAAAATATCCCATTATTTTTCAAATCATTTTTCTTATCACATAGCAGTGACAAAGTAGGTGATATGCCTTGTGCCCTATCCCTATTTTCTATGAAATTAGTTTTGCTTTTAAATATAAGTGGTAAGGGGCACCTGGGTGGCTCAGTCATTGGGCGTCTGCTTTCGGCTCAGGTGGTGGTCCCAGGGTCCTGGGACAGAGCCCTGCATCGGGCTCCCTGCTGGGTGGGAAGCATGCTTCTCCCTCTCCCACTCCCTCTGCTGTGTTCCCTCTTTTGCTGTGTCTCTCTGTCAAATGAATAAATGAAATCTTTAAAAGTAAAGAAATAAATATAAGTGATAAAAGCAGGTGTTAGACAGTTCTGTCCCCAACACTATTTAGTTGTTGGCGATCTTGTTGGGGTTTAGTTCTCTTAGTCCTAGCGTCCTCAGTAGATTAGGAGAGTACCTGCATCTCAGCATTGTGGAGGTTGCAAAAGCCAGATGAGAGTAGAGACTCAGGGATTCTTTGAGAGTGGGAAGATAACGGGACCAGGGGACAGGAGAGTCAACTTGAGAGTACGTTCTTTTTTAGAGAAGTTCTCTGTACCATTGGGAGGAGCAGACATCTCACCAGGTACCCATCAAAGCCAAAATCCAGCTTGTCGTTTTAGAAGTGTTCCCCAGAGCAGTGTCCTCCCCTAACACAGCCCTCTGGCCCCCCTACCCTCAGAGAAAGCCCCAGTCAAAAGAACAAAACTTCTCCACTTTGTTTCTACTTTATAGACAAAAATCTATCCCTATTAATAACATAATCACGACCATTTATTTATTTATTTATTTATTTTTAAATATTTTATTTATTTATTTGTCAGAGAGAGAGTGAGCACAGGCAGACAGAGTGGCAGAGGGAGAAGCAGGCTCCCTGCAGAGCAAGGAGACCAACTGAGCCACCCAGGCGTCCCAATCACGACCATTTATTAAACAGTGGCTACATCATGCAAAATTATTTACATGAAGAAAGTTTTGTTAATTATCACTTAGCTGACGAGGAAACTACAGGTGAAGGAGGTCAGTACTTGCTTCAGATCACATAAGGCGTAGAAGGCAGACTGAAAAGAAACCCCAGTCTGATTCCTCTTTCCTATTCAAAATCCGTGGCCACCGCTCTCTCCCAAAATTGCACCTTCCTTACCTGGTCCTCTAGTCGACCCCGCCGTCTCCGTTTTCCCTTTGAAGGCTGAAGTGACTCTTCCACAATTGGGGGAGTGTTGGCTTTTGTCACCTACTAGGAAACTCATGACATTTAAATTTCAAATCATCAACAGATCTTTTAAAGAAATGAGTCTATTGAGAGTATTTGGGATTATAATTTAAAAGATACTCTACATCAATGCCAAACATTAAGGTTGACATTTTAATTGATTTGTTGGCTCATTTGACAATGAAGTTTTACAGATGTTTCTCTGTTGTGGGATTTCTTGTTTAATCAAAGTAGTCATGTCCAAGTCAGCAAAGTTAGTGTGGGCTGTCGGCCAAGAAACGGGTCAACAGTATAGTGGATGAGATGTTACAGTGTTAGTTGTTAGGGCTCCCGGGTGGCTCAGTCAGTCAAGCATCTGTCTTGGATTCAGGTCATGATCTCCGGGTCCTGGCTCAACCTAGGAGCCCTGCATGAGGCTCCCTGCTCAGCGGGACCCTGCTCTACCCTCTCCGTCTGAACCTCCCCCCACTCATGTTCTCTCTCGCTTGCTTTTCTCTCTCTCTCTCAAATAAATTTAAAAAAGCCTTTAAAAGTGTAAAAAAGAAAATGTTAGTTGTTGAAATGAAACTCTGCCTGTTAATTCTAAATGCCTGTTAGTTTCTCTGCAATGTTGACTGACAGCTGATTACAATGTCCGTTCTTCCACTCCAGTTTTGCTTCAAAATAGATATAAACATATGGTTAATTTCATGATCAGTATTTATATATGGGGTTAAAATCCTCTTTTATGATCAACATTGCTTATTTTGTAAGTTTCTTACTTCTGGGGTATATGGTGATGAAAAAGGAATTGGTTCTTCTCGTTTGCTTTTCTTAGGAGATCAAGTACACCTTCACTATTTCCAGTCTTGATAACTGAGAGACACTAAAAGAAAATTACTCAAAATTTAAAAAGGGGCAAATTATTGCATTACAGATACATGAACTATAGAAAACAGGAAAATTGAACGTACCTTTATTTCAGTAAAGCTTCTGATTGTATCCTCTTCTAAATAACGGGCTGGCAAATCCACTCTCTGCTTCCCCTCCCACAATCCTGGCAGATGTCACTGGGTGATGGGTCCTTGCCTCTGAACCATGATGTAACCTCCTTAACACACACCTGCAGACAGCTTTTCACTACCGACTGCTTTGGAGTTAGTCTTCCTGATGAAACCTTGTCACCACTCGGGATCTGGAGAATAGAGTGTCTCACACCGTCTACCCAAGGGTCACTAACTGAAAGGAGGAGAATCTTTGGAGTAATTGGGTTTAGACGTAGATTTGGTTGTATTGTCTGAGCTGTACTGACCCACGTAACTGGAAGCACCGTATCATTGACTGAATGCTCGTAGCTGGGTTTTAAGTAACCTAGGAAACAAAGTAGAATTTAAAGTAATCTTGATTGTTTTGGTAAATAAACCATCAGAGAAGGGGTGACACTGAAGATCCTTTACCCAAGGAGGATGCACCAGAATGGGATAGAAAAGGCAGCTTCGGGGTGCCTGAGTGCTCAGTTGATTAAGCATCTGGGGTCCTGGGACTGAGCCCTGAGTTGGGCTCCCTGCTCGGCGGGGAGCCTGCTTCTGCCTCCCTCTCTGCCACTCCCCCTGCTTGTGCTGTCTCTCTCTCTTTCTCTCCAACAAGTAAATAACATCTTTATTAAAAAAAGAAGAAGAAAGAAAAGCCAGCCTTGGTTACGTGGTAGGAAAAGGCCGCCACTTCAGGAGGCAGAGTTTTAGACTCTCAGGCATGGGAAGCACAGAACCTAGAATGATGCCGCCCTCAGTGCCAACCCAGCGCCGTGAACGTCGCAGAACTGCGCAGTGACGAGCCGCTGGCCATCACGGCCCCTGGTCTCCGCACGAGCAGTGCCTACGGAGTGTTTCTGTGCACCCACGTCCGATGCTGAACGTGGCCCTCCGGCAACCCTCGGCCTCCTTGCGGAGACCTGCCCGGTCCCCTCGCGTCCCCGTGGCCACCGGAAGCCACCGGTGCTGAGGGCATTGCATGTCCCCGAAATAAGTAATTAACCCGAGGAAGAAAATTCCTAACTGCTGCGTGAAAAGAGATCGTTTTGGATGGGGGGCTTCGGAGAGGGTGTTCTGGTGGATGTGTTGTGTTGCAGCGGCCCGTCAAGGGGGCTTGGAATCAGCCGAGCTGACGGGACCTTCCCAACCGGGGCGTGAGGAATAGCCCGCGTAGCAGAGGGAGTGAGTGTAGTTCGTGGTCGGGAACAAACGTAGAGATAAGGTTGGCTAAGAGGGTGACGTTAGATAGGACGGGCTCCATGCAGAGTGGTTTAGCCGTGATGTCAAGGTAGGAGAATCCCAGGCTTACTGTTTCTGTTTCTGTAAAGAGGAAACTTTGGAGCCTGCGAAAGGTGACTGCAGTGGCCAACCACACCTGTGAAGGTTGATGATGGAATTTGGGAAAAAAACCCAAAGGATGATTCATATGACAGTAGATTAATTAGTAGAAGGAAGAAGCCATCCCTCTTTCCGTAACCATAAAAGATGGGAAAGGCTGGTCTACATTAAAGCAAAATGTTTTATGTAAGAAAGAGCTTCTTAGCAAAAAATGATCATGAAACTGGACCAGGCTACAAGGTAGATTACACAGAAAAGTTTTATACAGAGAATGGAGAGTTGAGAATTTGAGGAAAGGCATGGATTATGTAACAAAACTCTTTCCAGTTGTTAGCAGTGCCTTGTCTTCTTTGTTGTGATACATTCCACATACAAATTTTAACTTTTTCAGTTTTTAATCTGTCTTTTGGTCATATTTATCTCTGTAACATTGGTATCTGTTTGTGGGCCACTGACTCCATAAGCAGAGAAAGCAAGAAGGGTCTTCGTCAGGTCCTTACTCTGCAAGGAGTGGCGCCCTTCAAGCCCCCTTCTCCTTTTCACCTCTCTAGGAGGTTTTACAACGGCATTTCCCAATCTTCTCTGTTTTCTTGCTGAAGCTCTTGGTACAGCATACTTTTTTTTTTTTTTTTTTAAGATTTTATTTATTTATTTGACAGAGAGAGACACAGCCAGAGAGGGGACACAAGCAGGTGAGTGGGGGAGGGAGAAGCAGGCTCCCGCTGAGCAGGGAGCCCCATGCAGGACTCAATCCCAGGACCCTGGGATCATGACCTGAGCTGAAGGCAGGTGCTTAAGAGTTGAACCACCCAGATGCCCCAGCACAGCGTAAGTTTTTGAACGAAGAGGAAGATGAGGGGCCAGGGGGCCGGAGTCGGCTTGGTCCGCAGAAGACTGGGGAGACGGGGAGCAGATAGTTCTGCGTCTGTCGGGGCCTGGCTCTTGGGGCTCAGGGAAGGGAGAGAGCCTGGAGGGCCTGTGGTTAGACAGAGTCCTTTTCTCGGGTTGGAGTAGGAGGACGCTACAGAATGACATCTGGAACATGAATGAACCTGTCACATGAGTCGGTGGCCTAGTGATGCCTGCATTCCCTGGGGATGTGCAAAACCCTTCGGACCCTCTCTTGGTGTGAACCGCAGTATTTTGAAAGCTCTCCTCTGTCCCTCCTTCACTAGCTTCTAGGTCAGACGCCTGGTTTTCCTGCTTCTCTCCCTCAGAGTTCTGTTTCCCTCAAAGCTTGGGCTGGCTAGGGAAGGACATTCATTTCCTGGAGTCCTGTTTTGTGTTTTGAAGGTTCCTTAGAAAATAAAGCCTGCAGAGCCCTTGAGGCTCCTGCACTTCCGGGGACACCGGTGAGTAAGAGGGAAGCCTGGGGCATGGTCTGCTTTTCTGCTGGGGCCGTAGAGCCTTTCACCCTGCCTTGCCTCAGTGTTTCTGGAATCGACAGGCCTTGCCTGTGTGCTTCTCTGGTGCTGCGTGCTGGGCAGCCTGCACGTGCTCATCTCACTGGGAAATGGAGCGGACCCGAAAGCCTGAGGATGTAGAGACGCCGTGGACAAACTTTGGGGGTGGGATAATTTGGCCCCTTTACCTTTGCATATCTGGAAAAGTGCACTGCATGAGAGTCCAGCAACTTGGAGGAACGTCCACTTTGGCCTTCACGGAAAGCCAGTGTGTATGCATACTGAGTAACAGTCCTCACGTTGTAAGAGAAAAAGCATTATGATTCCTGGTATCCCTTTGCGGACGGGAAATTCTCTTGGCTTACACAGAGAGGAAATTGATCATGAATTCCAGAGACCATCCCTTTAGGAAAGAAAAAAAAAAAAAACCCCAAACAAAAAAACAAGAAAAAAGGAGATTAAGACTGGACAGAGAGTACAGTAATTAGTCCCATTCATCTTCTGTGTACACTGTGTAGAGTACTTCAAGTCTTTGCAAAGAGTAAGAGTATATTCCTTTTTCCCAAGTGTGGTAAGCTTTTTGTTTAAGTCGGTATCTGTTAGTGTATTATGCAGATATACACTTCCTTTTCCTGCCTCTTGCAATGATGTTGGTACAAATCTACTCAAATAAACGAACATCCTCATTTTCAATGACTCATATGTTCATGACAGTGAGTTTATGTGCCAGTCGCTGGCCAGTCCACACGACTTCTCCGTAATAGATCTCAAGTGTGTGATGCCAGCAGGCGTGATGAAATCCCCACGTGTGATGGTGTTCAGCCTCTGACGCTCATCTGACATTCTATTCTCAGCAGAGAAGCATGTGTATTGGGGTATATATTCAAGGAGAGAGAAAGGCAGGCATTTTGTAATCAGCAAAAAGAACTAATATCCTTTTTTTCTTTTTTCTTTCTTTTTTTTTTTAAAAGATTTTATTTATTTATTTGACAGACAGAGATCACAAGTAGGCAGAGAGGCAGGCAGAGAGAGAGGAAGGGAAGCAGGCTCCCCGCTGAGCAGAGAGCCCGACGTGGGGCTCGATCCCAGAACCCTGGGATCATGACCCGAGCCGAAGGCAGAGGCCTTAACCCACTGAGCCACCCAGGCGCCCCAAATATCCTTTTTTTCTTAAGGGAAGCCATTGCCTGCCATTTCACCCTCACTGCCATAGGCTAAGCCACCCCTTGTGTCCTTTAGTACAAGCTTGTTTTAGAAACTTAGAAATGACATTTTATAAGTTTGATGTAACTTGGTCTTTTTTTTTTTTGTCTTTGCTTATAAACAGTTAAGACATTGCCTGCATCATGTGGTGACTGGAGTTGGTGGTTCATGGGCTCAAAGAAAACACAAAAAGGGGAAAATGGGGTTCTGAGGTGAAGAATTTTGAATGATTTTAGGGATGTGGTATCCAGTGGAAGAAATTATAACCAAAAGCAGGAGGGTAAGAGGGCCCAGAAAACATTAGGGGCCCAAGGACCGATTTGGTTTGGTTTGAGCTAGAATGAGTGAAAATGAGTTGGAGGTAGGAGTTGAGATTGGATAGATATTTAGGTTTAAGTCCTAGAAGGCCTTAAATGCCAGGCTAAGAAATTACTTCTTTAGGTGAGGGGATATCCAGGGTTTGGGAAGATGAATCTGGTTGCTTTGCAGAAGTGGGATTAGACAGCAAGAGGGAGAGGGAAGTGCAAGCCATTCTGGAAGGTAATGGGACCTTGGTTTGCAAATGTTGAGCCACCTTTGCATCCCAGGCATAAATCCCACTTGATCCTGGTGAATGATTTTGTGAATGTGTTGTTGGATTCGGTTTGCTGCTGTTTTGTGGAGGGATTTTTGCATCTCTGTTCATCGGAGATACTGACCTGTAGTTCTCTACTTTTGCGGTGTCTTTGTCTGGTTTTGGCATCAGGGTGATGCTGGCCTCATAGGATGAATTCAGTAGTCTTCCCTCCCCTTCTCCATTTTGGAGTAGTTTGAGAAGTCTAGATATTAACTGTTCTTTGAATGTTTGGTAGAATTCACCCGTGCGGCTGTCTGGTCCTGGACTTCTTTGTTGGGAGGTTTTTGAATACCAACTCGGTTTTATTGTTGGTAATCTGTTTCTTCCTGTTTCTGTTTTGGTAGTTTGTGTGTTTCTCTGAATTTATCCATTTTTTTCTAGGTTGTTCTATTTGTTGGCATATAATTCTTTGTAATACTCTCTTGCAATCTTTTCTATTTCTGTGGTGTCCTCTTTCATTTGTGATTTTATTTAAGCCCCTCCCCCTTTAAAAATGAGTCTGGGCAGATGTTTATCAATTTTTTAAAAAGATTTATTTACTTATTAGAGAAAGAGAGAGAGAGTGAGTGAGTGAGCAAGCAGGCAGAGAGGCAAGGGGAGAGGGAGAGACTCTCAAGCGGGCTCCACGTCCAGTGCAGAGCTTATTAACAAAGGGCTCAATCTCATGGCCGTGACCTGAGCTGAAATCAGGAGTTGGACGCTTCACCGACTTAGCCACCTGGCGTCCCTCCATGTCTATCAATTTTGTTGATGTTTTCAAAGAACTAGCTCCCGGTTTCCATGATCTGTTCTGTTTTTTTGTTTGTTTGTTTGTTTTAGATTCCATTTTATTTCATTCAAATGAAACTAATCTTATTCCTTCCTTCTGCTGGTTTTGAGTTTTGTTTGTTCTTTTTCTAGCTTCTTTAGATGTAAGGTTAGGTTGTTTATTTGAGACTTTTCTTGCTGCTTGAGGTGAGCCTGTGCTGCCGTAAACTTCCCTCTTAGAACCACTTTGCTGTGTCCCAGGGTGTGGGACCGTCCTGGGATGTTGGGGCTGTTGTGTTTGTTTTCATTTGTTTCCATGACCTTCTTCGTTTCCTCTTTGACTTCCCCGTTCACTTGTTCACTGTGTAGTAGCAGATGTTTAACCTCCATGTATCTGTGGTCTTTCCAGAGTTTTCCTCGTGGTTGACTTCTGCCTTAATAGTATTGTGGTCATAAAGGATGCATTGTATGACTTTGATCTTTTTACGCTTGTGGAGATTTGTTTTGTGGCCTAATACGAAGAACATTCCACATACACTTGAAAACAATGTGTTTTCTGCTGTAATAGGATAGAATGTTCTGAGTATACCTATTATTAAGTCCATCCAGTGCAGATGGAAAGCCATTGTTTCCTTGTTGATTTTCTGTTTGGGTGATCTGGCCACAGACGTAAGTGGGGTGCTTGAGTCCTCTGCTGTTACTGTATGACTGCTGATTAGGTGCTTTATGTTTGTTTTTAACTGTTTTATGTATTTGGGTCCTCCCATGTTGGGTGCATAAATATTCACAGTTATTACATCTTGTTGGATTGTCTCTTTGATTATCATGTAGTGTCCTTCTTTGTTTCTTGTTATAGTCTTTCTTCTGAATATGAATATTGCTACCTGGGCTTTCTTTTGACATCTATTTGCATGATAAATCTTTCTCCAGCTTATGGGGCCTGTAGAGCAGGAGCAGTGGGTTGGCGGAGAGGTGGAATGTCCCGGCAGCCATATAAAGTGTGAGCCTTGGGGAAGAAGTCAGGCTACAGGGGCACAGTTATTTTCGGTGGGCGAAAGTTGAAATCGTGGCTTTAGAGAACTCACAGAGTGAAAGACATTTACAAACACTAGAGAAAAATTCACAGGAAAAGGACAGGAGAAGATACACGAATGAGACGAGAATCAACCGGGGAAGGGAATAAGAGCAGACGGAGCGGAAACTGAGGGAGACTCGCGCTTTCCTCCTCCGGGCTCCTCCGCCCACCAGTACTCTTTTGTGCTGTTTTTCTCCCAAGAATAATAGTTGTCATCTACCAACTCCTTTTGAGAAATAAAGCCCTTGGATGCCTTCTCTGTGAAGTGTGCTTTTCCATGCGTGTGTACACATGTGAGGTAGGGGATTCCCAGGGACTTCTAAAGCTGACCTAGAAATTGAGTATTTTGGGGTAAGGTTTGAAGTGTAGGGGTGGCACTGGTTACATGGGAAGTGGTCACCGTCACGTTTCACTTTGTTTCGTCTTTGCAATTTTGAGGACTCGCTGAGCCATCAGGTGATGTGATTCTGGGACAGCTAGCCGATGAACACGCAGGCTTCGTGCCTGCAAGCGTTTGTGTGACTGTTTTAAATTTGGGTTTCTACATCTTGAAAAAATATTTTAGTTTTTTTGCATAAGTAATATGTTCACATGGTGCCAAAACCGTAGTCATTTAAAAATACGTGGTTTGATGACCACATAGTATAACTTCCGCCTCCTGCCATCTACCTCTGCGTCCCGCTAGTTGTCGCAGTGTTTCTCTGTGCTGTGCAGACATCTGTTAAAATGCAGATGTTTCTGGGTTTTGACCAAAGATGACGTCTAGTAATCAACTATATCCAGTGGTCCTTTCTGCTGATTATTTAGAAAGTTTCTTCTTTTTTAGCAAGAAATTTCGTTATATGAGTGCAAATAGTTCTTTTTAACTGTAGTTCTAGGCCTGGTGCTGTTCAAGTATGCTGCAGGGGCACCTGGGTGGCTCAGTGGTTAAACGTCTGCCTTCGGCTCAGGTCATGATCCCAGCATCCTGGGATGGAGCCCCGCATCGGGCTCCCTGCTCCGCGGGGGGCCTGCTTCTCCCTCTCCCTCTGCCTGCCCCCCTCTGTGCTTGTGCGCTCTCTCACTCTCTGTCGGATAAAATCTTTAAAAAATACGGGGCAGTATTATATCTGTAACATGAATTAACATGTAACATCAGTCTGTGACCTGAATGCATTGTTCTGTCAAAGAGCATTTATAACTTTGGTTGGCGTTGCCAGATGTCCTTCATTAATGGTTTGCACTATTTGTACTTTCACTAGGAGTGTGTGCCAAGTGCCTATTCCCCACAGCTTCACCAAAGGCATAAATTTGTTCAAGTTTTGGATTTGTGCCAATCTGGTAGGTGAGAAGTAGAAACTCAGGGTAGTCTTAATATGCGTTTCTGTTACAAAGAGTGACTTTGTACATGTTTCATGCTTAAGGGACTTTTTTTTTTTTTTGCCTGCAGAGTTCAATTTTCTTGCCTTTTTTTTTGTTAACATGTAATGTATTATTTGCCCCGGGGGTACAGGTCTGTGAATCATCAGCCTTACACCATTCACAGCACTCCCCAGAGCACATACCCTCCCCAAAGTGCTTAAGGAACATTTGTATTTCTTTTTCCTGGGAAATACCTACTCACTTCTTTGGGCTATTTTTCTGTTTCTTCTAGATGTCTTTCTTTCTTTCTTTTCTTTTTTAAGATTTTATGTATTTATTTGAGAGAAAGTGGCAGAGAGAGCACCAGAGGGGGTGGGAGAAGGGCAGAGAGAGGCAGAAGCAGATCCGCCCCCCGAGCAGGGAGCCCGGTGCGGGGCTCGAACCCAGGACCCTGAGACCATGACCTGAGCCGAAGGCAGAGGCTTAACCCACTGAAGCACCCTGGTACCCCATGTTCCTCCTAGCTTTCTGTTTCACTTTGATTTCTAGGACCTTCTCATAGATGAAGGTGATAAACTTCTGTCTCTGAGGAGATACAGATACTTCTTTCAGTTTGTGACTCGTATTTTTTTCTTTGCTTATCGTGCTTATTACTATGCAGGGATTTTCCATTTCTGTGTAGTCAAATTTATGAATATTTTCTTTCCATAGTGTCTGGATTTTGAGTTTTTTAGCAGAAAGATTTTCCTTCAACCAAGTTTTAAGGGAATTCTCCAATGTCTTCTTTGATTAGTTTTGTGTTTTTTAAAATATTTAAATCTTTGATTCTTTTATTCTGGTGTGTTTGTCCAGATGGCTATCCAGTTGTGGAAAAACCCAGCTAAAACGTTCATCTGTGCACAACTGATTTGTAGGGCACCCTTAATTTCCTGGGTTTGTTCGGATCTATTTCTGCACTTTCTAATTTGTTCCCTATGTTTACCTACTTTCTTATGTACCATCATTTTTTTTTTTTAATTTTCCAAAAGTTTTAGTTTAAATTCAACCAGCTAATACATATTACATCATAGTTTCGGATGTGGTGTTCCATAATTTGTCAGTTGCATATGACATGCAGTGCTTATCACATCTCGGGCCCTCCTGATTGCCCATCACCCGGTTACCACCCCTCTGCTCTCCTCCCCTCCGGCAACCCTCCGTTCTTTTCCTATAGGTAAGTGTCTCTCATGGTTTTTCTCTCTCTCTGATGACTTCTCATCCAGTTTTCTCTCCCTTCCCTATGGTCTCTGCTCTGTTTCTTATAGCCCACATATGAGTGAAACCATATAATAGTCTTTCTCTGATTGAAATATTTCTCCAAATGATTTTTATTTTATTTTATTTTTTTAAAAGATTTTATTTATCCATTTGACAGAGAGAGATCCCAGTAGACAGAGGCAGACAGAGGCAGGCAGAGAGAGAGGGAAGCAGGCTCCCCGCTAAGCAGGGAACCCGATGCGGGGCTCGATCCCAGGACCCTGAGATCATGACCCGAGCCGAAGGCAGCGGCCCAACCCACTGAGCCACCCAGGCGCCCCTCTCCAAATGATTTTAAAATCAGAACTTTTCTGATGGCCACCATGTTGTTTTAGTCATTGTTTAGTGATTTCATAGATGTAACAGGTTGTTTAATGCCCAGTAGGGATTATTGTCCTGTTTGCTTTTTCTCCACGGAATCTTCCTGCTTATTCTTGCTGTTTTCCCGCGCGACCTTGAGATACAGCTTGTGCGTGAACCGGAGGAAATGCGACTCTTCATTCTTATTGGACTTGTGTAGAATGTATGAATTTTCCGAGAGCAGCTTGACATTATCTAGGTTGAGTAAGACTCTACAAGGACATTATGTCTTTCCATTTGTTTAGGTCTTCTTTTATATCCCTCAGGAATGTTTTAAAGTTTTTCTCAGATAAGTTTTGCATACTTCCTCTTAAAATCATATTTCTGGTTGCTATTGTACATGGAGTGGCTTCTTTCACCATATCTTCTAACTGATTGTTGTTTGTATATTGAAAAACTTGATTTTTTTTCTATTCATCCATTCATACCAAGTTTTTATTTACATTCTAGCTAATTAACATACAGTGCAAGAGTAGTTTCAGGTGTAGAATTTAGTGATTCATCATTTACATACACTACCTTGTGCTCATCACTGTCTGTGTCTTCCTTAATACCTGTCACCTATTTTAGCTGATCCCCCCCCCCCATCTCCCCTCTGGTAACCATAAGTTTGTCCTCTGTAGTTAAGTGTCTGTTTCTTGGTTTGTCTCTCATTTTTTCCTCCTATGTTCATTTCTTTTGTTTCTTAAAGTCCACATATGAATGAAATCTTATGGTATTTGATTTATTTCACTTAGGATAATGTTCTCTAGCTCTGTCCATGTCCTTGCAAATGGCAAGATTTCATTCTTTTTTGTGGCTGAGTAATATTCCATTGTGTATATACCACATCTTCTTTATCCATTCATCAGTCGATGGACATTTGGGCTATTTCCATAGTTTGGCTATTGTTGATAATGCTGCTATAAACATTGGGGTGCATGTACCCATTCAAATCTGTATTTTTGTATCCTTTGGGTAAATACCCAGTAGTGCGATTGCTGGGTCGTAGGGTAGCTCTACTTTCAACTTTTTGAGGAACCTCCATGCTGTTTTCCAGAGTGGCTGCACCAGGTTGCATTCCCACGAACAGTGCAGGAGGCTCCCCTTTCTCCACATCCTTGCCAGCATCTGTCATTTCCTGACTGGTTAATTTTAGCCATTCTGACTGGTGTGAGGTGGTATCTCATTGTGGTTTTGATCTGTATTTCCCTGATGATGATTGATGTTGAGCATCTTTTCATGTGTGTATTGGCCATCTGGATGTCTTTGGAAAAATTCCCATTCATGTCTTCTGTGCATTTCTTGACTGGATTATTTGTTTTTTGGGTGTTGAGTTTGATAAGTTCTTTATAGATTTTGGATAGTAATCCTTTACCAGACATGTTGTTTGCAAATATCTTCTCCCATTCTGTAGCTTACTTTCCCTTTTTTCTTTTTTTTAAGATTTTATTTATTTATTTGACAGACAGAGATCACAAGCAGGCAGAGAGGCAGGCAGAGAGAGCCTGAGATCATGACCTGAGCTGAAGGCAGTTTTAATTTTTAATTTTTAGTTATTTATTTTTTAGAAGATTCTATTTATTTTTTTGACAGAAAGAGAGATCACAAGTAGGCAGAGAGGAAGGCAGAGAGAGAGGAGGAAGCAGGCTCCCCGCTGAGCAGAGAGCCTGATGCAGAGCTCTATCCCAGGACCCCGGGAACCATGACCTCAGATGAAGGCAGATACCCAATCAGTTGAGCCACCCAGGCACCTCCTACCTTTTAGTTGTTGACTGTTTCCTTTGCTGTGCAGAAGCTTTTTATCTTGAAGAAGCCCCAGTCGTTCATTTTTGTATTTCTGTGGTGTTTGTTGTTGTTTCTCTCTCCTGTTTGTGATTTTACTTGGGTCCTTCCTCTTTTCTTTTTGATTAGTCTGGCTAGGGGTTTATCAGTTTTATTAATATTTTCAAAGAGTCAGCTCCTGGTTTCACTGATCTGTTCTGTTGTTTTTTTAGTTTCTATATCATTGATTTCCGATCCAACCCTTATTTCTCGTCTTCTGCTGGCTTTAGGCTCCATTTGTTGTTCTTTTTCTAGCTCCTTTAGGTGTAAGGTAGGTCGTGTATTTGAGATTTTTCTTGCTTCCTGAGGAAGGTCTGTATTGCTACACGTCCCTCTCAGGACTGCCTTTGCTGCGTCCCAAAGGTTCTGGACTATCGTGTTTTCATTTTCATTTGCTTCCATGTATTTTTTAATTTCTTCTTTAATTTCCTGGTTAACCCATTCATTCTTTAGTAGGATGTTCTTGAACCTCTGTATACTTATGGTCTTTCCAAATTTTTTCTTGTGGTTGACTTCTAGTTTCATGGCGTTGTGGTTAGAAAATATGCATGGCATGATCTCAGTCTTTTTGTGCTTGTTGAGGCCTGATTTGTGACCCAGTATGTGATCTGTTCTGGAGAATGTTCCTTGTGCCCTTGAAAAGAATGTGTACTCTGCCAGTTTAGGATGAAATGTTCTGAATATATCTGCTAGGTCCTGATGCCAGGCTTGATCCCAGGATCCTGAGATCATGACCTGAGCCAAAGGCAGAGGCTTAACCCACTGAGCCACCCAGGCGTCCCCTTATTTTACTTTTATTAATTGGATTAATTGATGAGGTACATAGGTACTTAAGACAAACTTTACCCTTTTTATGTTAAAAAAAAAGAAATAGAATTAAAAAGTTGAATGTCTCTTAAATGTGCCAACTGGGGAAACATGGCCCGGGGTGCATGAATAGTTTCATAACTAATGCTTTTTTTTTTTTTTTTTTCCCCGAACGAGGCAATCATGACCGAGTACCTCTTAGGAAATCAAAGGAGATGCTAAGCCAGCATTTATTTTGAGCACATTTCATATATATGACAAGTCAAGAGAGTTGTACTGATTTTACCCTCTTTTCTTTTTATGGACCTAGTATATGGCATGTAGTAATTTAGTTTTTCTAAAGCAGTTTTGCTGCTATAGGGACACCTGTGCACCTTCTATGTAGTGAATTTTTTCATTTTGCTTGCATTCACATTTTTTTGTTTTTCTCTTCAATCTTGCACTTTCAAAATTAAAGAAACTTCAGACCTTAAAACAACAACCAAAAGATGACCTTGCCAACAGCAACCCCTCTAAGGAGTATATTGCTGATTTGATCATCCAAAAGATAACATATTATTAATAGTAAGTGAAATTAAGCAGAAAGATGTTAATGTGTGTCTGTGAACTCCCAGTGTTCTAATACTTATTGGTAATAACTTGGTTCTCTCATCTTAAGTTATTATCCTTCTTTTTTATTTAAAAAAAACTTTTTTTAAAGAGTTTATTTACTTATTTGAGAGCCAGAGCCAGTGAGAGAGAGAGCATGAGCAGGGAGGAGCCCTGTGAGCAGGAATTGGACCGAGGACTTGATCCCAGGGCCCTGAGATCATGATCTGAGCTGAAGGCAGACATTTAACCGACTGGGCCACTCAGGCGCCCCAAATATTTCTCCTTCTAAATCGATTTAATTTACAAGGTGAATGCTTTATCACAGATGTGTTGCTTGTAGCAACAAAATGACAATATGACTCAGAGGTGAGGGCAAATGCAAGTTTTGTGGGTGCCTGAAGCTTATACAATTTGGAGATTCTCTTTAGGTAAAAGAATATACAGAATTAGGTGTGGGACCTTGGAAAGAGCCGTTTAGGTGAGGAGACGGAAGATGAACCGTGTTGGCTTCATGGTCAATCTGTCTTTGTCTCAGCGACCTTGAACGCAAGCCTGGAGTCATGGGTGAGGGTGTAACAGGCTGTTGGGACCAAAAGAGATGGAAGGTGTTTCCTAAAAACCTTGGCGACATCAAGAGTGATTATGCTTTCTAAACCTTGACTGACCTGCACGATACGCAGAGGCAGCTGATGGTGCCTCAGGCGACCGCGAGGAGCAACCACCCCGGCGGGACGTGCACGCTGAGGCCGCAGAGTCCTGGGTTGGACGGAAGAGCCTCCTCAGACCGCTCAGACCTGCAGGAGCGACGGGACTGGGGAAGGAGCGTCAAGTGGGCCGCTGCCCAGTGGCTGCGTTTTGTGGGCTTAGCGTGGGAAGGTACAGAGAGCGAATCACATGTGTTCCAGGCTCTGAAAGATTCCTGCCCTTGTGAAAAAAAAAAAAGGAAAGAAAACAAGTGACGTGGGTTACAATGATCCGGGAAGGATGAGGCAGTGTCAGTGAGTTGGTGACAAGCGCGGATCCAGATTAATGCTAGATGCGGCCGCGCACAGGGTCTCCTAGATCAGATCCGTTCCCTCCCTCACAGGCCGGAGAGACACTGGAAGAACCGTGACTCGGTTCTTTTTTTAGCGAGGGGAACTGGACTGACGTGGAGGTGAGGGAAGGTCTCATATCTTTGGGGCCTGTCAAAGGGCAGGCGCTGGACAGAGCGATGTGGAATTTGAAGCTTTAGGATATGAGGAAGCAATCGGCTTTGGAGTAGCAGAGTTGGTTTCAAAACCTCGTTCTCTTCCTTATTGTTTTTGTGGCCCCGGGAAAGTTACTCAACCCTACCGAGCCTTGGTTTCCTCATCTGTAAAATGGGGGTAACAGACAAAACCTCATAGGCTTCTGAGGATTATTTAAGTGTAGGTGTCAAGGGTTTAGCACATCTGGCATCAACATTCAATAAATGTCAGTTGTCTTTTAGTTTAGAATGGGAAATCTAAAAATGTTTATGGAAAAAAAGCGCTATGATTTCCTAGAACCTCTAATTGGGATTATAGCTACAAATTGTGGCAACTCTTAAATGTAACATGTTTCTGATTTTTAAAAAGTGGAGGCACAGTTAACACATATTAAAATATACAGCTATCAAGTATTCAGCTAGATGTATTTTTGGGTATTTATAGACCTGTTGAAGAATCTGTCATAGTTCCCCTAAAGAACACAGCCCAGTTCTCAAAAGTCTCTCAAGCCCCTGCCCAGATGTAGTACTCATCCCTTGGACCCCGCTGTCACCTGTCTTCCAATTTCTGTCATCCTTCAGTCTTTCTATTTTTGAAATTCGCATAAATGGAATCAGAGGGTATGTGCTCTTTTGTACCTGTGTTTTCACAAAGTATCATATTCATGAGATTTCTCCATGTTGTGCGACTCAGTGAATTTTTTAAATTGCTGTGGAATTCCTTTATTGAAATACATCATTTAATTCGTTGTCATGTTGATCGACATTTGGGTTGTTTGCAGTTTTTAGCCCTTAGGAATAAAGCCCCGTGACCATTGTCCTGAGCCTGTTTGCTTGGTTTTTGCTAGAGGACAATACCCGGGGCGATTGAAAGCCATAGGGTAGGCGAGTGTATGCTTAGCAGTATTAGAAACTGCTAACTAGTGATCCAAAATGAGTTGTACACTCAGAGTAATGCGCGAGTTCCGTCCAGCCGCTGCCTGTCTTCCTCAACACTCTGCAGTTTGGGCCTTTTAAATGATGGGCATTTTGGGGGTATGTTAGTCGTATGTCATTTCAGTTTTAAACAAATAGCACTTGTGAGTTCTTTTCTCACTCTGTAATATACTTTATCAAAAAAGGAGACATTGTAGATACATAATAAGAACATTAAAAATCACCCATATGAAATTTTGTTATGCAAAAAAGACCTAATTTTGAGTGTCATTAGGTTAGAAGTGTTTTTGAACCTATGTGTGTAACTACAACCCAAAAAGATTGTGCTTATCTCCTTGAAGCTACCCTGTGCTTAAGAACTAATATTTTGATGTATTTCCTTATGTTTTTTTTTTTTTTGATCCATCATGTGTATTGTTTACAATGTAGTTGGCGTTCTAGTGCGGCGGGTCTGGGGCCGGGCCCTGGCGCTGTATGTTTATAGGTTCCGAAGATATTTCTGATGTGCAGCCGTGCTTGAGTTCGGCTCCCTTTCCCGCCGTTCTGTTTAGTGCCTGGCTGTCTCTCTGTCGTGGCTGACTGACTGACTAAGTGAATGAATGCTTTGGGTTTGGGTGAGGAAATTGATTTCCAGCTAAACGGACTTTGCAAATGAGTTTCTGAAATGGATTTCTTAAAAATATAGCATTCATTTTTTTTTATTTTTAACAATAAAACAAAAGGTTTTATTTGAAAACAAAACATGCATGCTATGAAATGGATAATGTACAATTTAAAAATCTGTGGAGTAAGAATACTTGTTGTTTAGCATTCTTGCCAGAATTTGGTATTATATGGTTAAAAAAAAATGGCCTTTCTAATCATAGTGTAATGGTATCTCATTGGGATTTTTTTTTTTATATTCATTTTTTTTTTAATGTATTTTTATCCCCAGGGGTACAGGTCTGTGAATCGCCAGGTTTACACATTTCACAGCACTCATCGTAGCACATACCCTCCCCAATGTCCATTTCCCCACCATCCTCTCCCGTCCCCCCTCCCCCCATCATAGCATTCATTTTTAAGAAGTAACAAGAATAGTACAATTAATCTCCTTGTACTCGTCACCCAATTCAACAAGAATTTACGTCATCTATCCTTTTTTTTTTCAGTTTTTCCTTTGTGGAAGCTTTTTCTTTTTTTTATTAACATCTAATGTATTATTTGCCCGGGGTAGGGGTCTGTGATTCATCCGTCTTACACCTCTCACAGCACTTACCGCAGCACACACCCTCCCCAGTGTCCACCCCCCAGCAACCCTCAGTTTGTTCCCTGAGATTAAGAGTCTCTAATGGCTTGTCTGTGGAAGTGTTTTTTAGATAAATTTAAATTACAGATGCAGTATGTGAGCAACGTAGAAAATTAGAGAATACAGGTAAGCGACCAGAAACACCATGTTCTCACCTTAATGTGTAGCCTTTTATGGAAGCACTTTAAAAACTAATCCTAGATACTATGCCATTTTACCTTTAAGTACCTCAGTGTATACATCGTGAAAAACTGACTTTTGTTTTAAAGATTTTATTTTTATTTATTTATTTGACAGAGAGAGAGATCACAAGCAGGCAGAGAGGCAGGCAGAGAGAGAGGGGGAAGCAGGCTCCCCGCTGAGCAGAGAGCCCGATGTGGGGGGCTCGATGTGGGGCTCAGATCATGACCTGAGCCGGAGGCAGAGGCTCAACCCACTGAGCCACCCAGGCGCCCCCTGACTTCTGTTTTAAATATAACCCTGACACCATTGTTACACTTAACTAAGTTAATCATAATAAACAGGATTTTTTAAAAAAGTCCTTAGGAAGGAGAGCAGCGGTAATCAGGAACACAAAGGATTCTCTGCGAAATAAGCGTAGTCAGATTTACGTGCTAGAAGTTACGGCTCGACTAAGGGCCTAGGGAATTTCCTGCACATGGTATATCTAGAGCTTAGCCTTACAGCATTACACCTAAATTTTTGTGGAAAATGGGACCAAAAAAGGGCCGGAAAGCTGTGCAGTCAGGTGACTGTAGTTGCTGCATGTGTGCGATGACTGACGGACAAGAGCAAGGACTGGTTTGAGGTTTGAGGGATCTGTCCCAGGCCCTTAGTTGTGCCAATTGTGCAAAGACCTTCCAGTCTTTAACTACCGCCCAGCGATGGCGTGAATGTAGGTCTTGGTCCTCTGGAGCTAGACAGTGAGTGTGTCTGTCCTCCCCACCCCCACCCCGGCCCCAGGCAGCTCATCCTGACAACTGCTTCACCAAGCACATTGAGGGTCGAGGGTCGGGAAGGACCCGGGGGCGTGGGCAGGGTGGGCCGGAGACCCTCAGATGAGCTCCTCACACCAGGAAAAGGCCTTCACTACCGGTGGTTGGTGCCTGCACAGGTAAACTCCTCCCTGCCCCCTTGCTTAGGGAGATGTGAACTTTTTTTTTTTAAATAATGGAAGTATTTATTTAATCCTATAGTGGATAAATGACTGAAACAGGGGATTCACAGATACTGTCTCTTTCGATTCTCTCTTTTTAATTTGGTAAGAACACTGAACATGAGATTTATCCTTTTAACAAGTTTTTTTTTTTTTTTTTAAAGATTTTGTTTATTTATTTGACAGAGAGAGACACAGTGAGAGAGGATACAAGCAGGGGGAGTGGGAGAGGGAGAAGCAGGCCTCCTGCTGAGCAGAGAGCTGGAGGCAGGGCTCGATCCCATGACCTGAGCTGAAGGCAGACGCTTAACCAACTGAGCCACCCAGGCGCCCCTTTTAACAAATTTTTAAGTACTTAATACAATATCATTACCTATAGGCAACATTGTACAGCAGTTTGCAAGTAAAGTTTTTAAAAATTGAAACTTAACACACACAGGCAAGAGTGTAAAATTATAAAGGTACAACTTAATGGTTTTTCCCAAAGTGAACTTACTCATGTGCCTCTCATTTTGATCAAGAAACGGAACATTACCAGAACCCCTGAAAGTTCCCAAATATCCCCTTTATGTCACTGCAGGACAAGGAAGTGTATTTTTGTTAATTCCAAACCAGATTTAATTTAAAAATTTCTGGTAGAAACAGTGCTGAAGATTTCTATTTCATGGACTGCTACTGTATGATCACCTACGTTTTGGGGTTAGTTGGGCTTATGACCGGATGGGGTTGGAGCTGAAACAGACTAATTCAATCAGAGTTTCCAGGAGAGAGTGTGTTTTGAACTCTGAGCTTCTAACTTTTGGAATAGAGCCCATTGGCAGGTTAAGGATCTGCTCCTCTATATAAAGCCTGTTGTATACGCTTTTGATCTGTAGTGGACCCTGATTTTCCCTAACGGCTGAACTAGAAAGCGTGATTTACATCTGGAGGATGGCAGAACTACTGTGATTTCTAAATGAGCCGTCATTCCGAGTTAATTTAGAGTTAATTATATTTGAAATGGTTTTAACTTCAGCCTCCATTTCTTTTAACAGACTTTTCATAGCTGGTGTTATTGATGTACCATGACTTGCTAAAGGCATAGGGTACAGGGCAGCTTGTATAATTAATCTTTCATATTAGAAAGAGATAGTTTTTCTCATTTTATTTCCATCCAACCATGGACCTTGTCGGGTTCACCAGAGCATTCGTTATGAGGACAAAGTTCAAATGTCTATGGCTTCACTATTTTGAAGCTGACTTAGGAAACAAAAGGAAATGCTTCCTAGAGTCAGGGTTTTATCAATTTCAGAAATGTGGATTGCTCTGAAGGATCAGGACTAATTTGTTACTGATAAAACTAGGTTTCCTTAATGACCATAAAAACATATCAAAATTGTGTCTGGGGACGCCTGGGTGGCTCAGTTGGTTGAGCAGCTGCCTTCGGCTCAAGTCATGATCCCAGCGTCCTGGGATCGAGTCCCACATCGGGCTCCTTACTCGGCGGGGAGCCTGCTTCTGCCTCTGCCTGCCACTCTGTCTGCCTGTGCTCGCCCACTCTCTCTCTCTAACAAAAAAAAAAAATTAAAAAAAAAAATTGTGTCTGTGCCAGTTAAATCTGATATGTATTTACATCTATATTTTGAAAACTTTTAGTTTACTTAGGAACATTTCTTGGTGCCAAAAGAAATACTTCCTCTTTTTTTCTAACCTTTACTTTGAGGCCTGAATCATAGTGACTGTATGTTGACGGAATGAAGTTTTTTTTTTCTCTCAGAAGGTATGCTTAGGGCAAATTGAATCAGTAAGTCTGACCCTCATGGCCAGTCTAGTTAGGGAGGGAAGTGATATTACGTATTGGGCAGTGCTTCTTTTGACGTCAAATTTTATAATAATACCCGCTTTCAGATTTTGTGTACCTTATGGAAGAGCTTCTAAGCTGGTAACTGCTCTCTGACAATATAGATTTTCGTCTTAGGAACAATTGTCAGTTCCATGTAACCTTTTGTTGTCGTTTCTATAAAGTTTTATTCATTAAACAACTTAGTTTAATAAATAAAACTTTATAGAAACAATCAAATTCTTCTGTGTATTGTTCCCTGATTCCCCCCTGGAACTACTACTCTGATTTTCATGTTTATTATTTTTGTGCATATCTTCATGTTTCCCATACACGTACGTATCTTAACACATAGTACTCATTGTTTTGCATTATTCCGGCCCTATAAAAATATCACCGTCACATATCGTTCTGAGTCGTTTGTTCATGATGATGTTTGCAAATTACCTAAGTTGGTCAGTGTTCCAGGTAATTTCTTTTAGCTATTATGTAGCCCTGGATGTATCCACCTCTTTTTTATACGAGCTTCCCTCTGTTTTTTTATTTATTTTTATTGAGGTACAGTTACAGCATACTGGTTTTAAGTGTACAACGTAATGGTTTGATATTTGTGTGTATTGCTGTATATCCATCTCTCTAACGTACCTTGGGATTGCTGTTGCAAACAATGTGGCAAATTGTTCTTATATATGTCTACTTTTGCATAGTTTTATAAGAACTTATGGAGTGTAACGGAAAAGCTCTTTTAAAGATGGAATGGAAATAATAAATGGGGAAGGAGTGAGAAAATGCCATTTAAAAGAAACACAGTGGGGCGCCTGGGTGTCTCCGCCGGTCAGGCATCTGCCTTCTGCTCAGGTCATGTTTCTGGGGTCCTGGGATCGAGCCCTGCCAGCCCCGCCTTGGGTTCTCTGCTCAGTGGGGACGGTGCTTCTTCCTCTCTCTCGGCCCCTCCCCCTGTACTCTCTTTCTCTCTCAAATGAATAAATAAAATCGTGAAAAGGAAAAAAGATACATGGGGCATCTGGGTGGCTCAGTCGTGGAGCATCTGCCTTCAGCTCATGTCGTAATCCTGGGGTCCTGGGATCCAGCCCCACGTCAGGCGCCCCGCTCAGCAGGGAGCCTGCTTCTCCTTCTCCCACTCCCCCTGCTTGTGTTCCCTCTCTCTCTGGCTCGCTCTCTCTGTCAAATAAATAATTAAAATCTTTACAATTCCTAAAACAAAAGATGTATAGTACCAATTTATTCAGGTAAGAATCATCAAAGCTGCTAATGTCATTGGGTGAGGATTTGAGGAGCAGAATATTTCCTTAGTCTCAAGGTATCTCTCCTTTGCAGATACTTGCAGACAATAATTCTCCGTTTACTGATCAAGCGGAGAAAGATAGTAACTTTACAGTGGAGAAATCTGGTAATAACTAACTGCCTTAAACCAACCAAAGTTAAATGTCATCTGTCACGGGACAGGCCAGTCACATGTTCTCAACACGACTAGGGAGAAGGACACATCGTTTACATAGAACTCCTGCCCAGAGTATACAGCCTGCGTCTAATCATGAGGGGACATGAGACTAACCCAAATTAAGAAACATTCTTCAAAGTAAATGGCTTGTCCTCTTAAAAAATGCCGATGTCTTTTTTCCCTTATTTATTATTTAAATTCAGTTAATTAACATATAACATATTATTAGTTTAAAATGTCAATGTCTTAAAAAACAAAGAAAGGCCGAGGAACTTTTTCATATAATTAGGAGACTACAGAGATGACATGTAAATTAATATATGACTCTTGGTTGAATTCTGGGCCAGAAAAAAAGTGGTATGAAGGCCATTACTGGGACCATTGTCGAAATTTGAATAAGGTCTGTACATTCGACGCTAGTTTTACAGTAATGTCCACTTTCCTGATTTTGACAATTTCATTGTGATTAAGTAACTAAAACCTTGTGTCTTGAGGAAATCAGTGCTGAAGTATTTAGGGGCAAAGGGCATGATGTCTGCAATTTATTCTCAAGTGGTTTTGAAAAAAGTGTCATTTTATACATCTAGGGCTAGCACAATAAAGCAAATGTGACAAAATGTTGGCAGTTCATGAATCTGGATAAAGTGAACTCTCATTGCACCTTTTCTGTCTATTTGAAATTACTGATCACATGGGGCGCCTGGGTGACTCAGTGGGTTAAGCCTCTGCCTTCAGCTCAGGTCATGATCTCAGGGTCCTGGGATTGAGTCCCGCATCGGGCTCTCTGCTCAGCGGGGAGCCTGCTTCCCCCTCTCTCTGCCTGCCTCTGCCTACTTGTGATCTCTGTCAAATAAATAAATAAAATCGTTAAAAAAAAAAAAAGTTTGAAATTACTGAACAAACATCTTCCTGAGCTATACCTGGAAGTAGAATTGCTGGGTCTCGGGCTGTGAATATCTTTACATTTACTAGATGGTACCAAATTATTGTTTTCCAGTACGGCTATACTAGTTACGTTATAATTGGCCAAATTTTCACTAACACGATAGGACGCAATTTAAAATTTCCTCAGTCTTTACCGGTATGAAATAGTATTTCATTGTTGTTTTGTTTGTGTTTCTCTGCTGATAGTGAAGTTGAACATCTTTTAAAATGTGTAGTCATTAAGGGGGGGCTTACTTTTTTTTTTTTTAAAGATATTATTTATTTATTTGACAGAGAGATCACAAGTCAGCAGAGAGGCAGGCAGAGAGAGAGGGGGAAGCAGGCTCCCTGCTGAGCAGAGAGCCCGATGTGGGGCTCGATCCCAGAACTCTGGGATCACGACCTGAGCCGAAGGCAGAGGCTTTAACCCACTGAGCCACCCAGGAGCCCCAAGGGGGAGGCTTACTCTTTTTATGAATTGTTTGCCATATATACTTTTTTTACTTCTTCTTTTTTTTGTATATCTTAATATACTCTGGAGATTAATCCTTTGTCGATTAGAGACATTAAAGTCACCCACATACCTTTGAAAGAGGCTTAACAAAAATCTAAAATTGAGTTCTATTTTATTTGAGTTACACAGAATTAAGTAGGTCGGGGGCAGAGAGAATATTGCACATCAGGTGGGTGGGTGTTGGGGGCCGGCTCCTGTTGAAATGTCTCTTCTCTTCTGGCTCAGTTAAATGATGAGGTGCAACTTGAACGGGCATTCTTATCTCTCACCCCTCTGAAAAATATTATTTTTAGAAAGACTGTCCACTGTCTCCAGTGTATTTCATTCTGAGATTTGCTAAATAATTTGTTCTTCCCTCCCCTTCCTAGACTTAAAAAACCCCACAAAACCCTATATATTGCTAAATAATGAAACTCTTGCGCTGAATGTTGGCCAGTACTTGGATTGAGTAACCTGCTGGGAGGTATTGCCTCTGTCCTCAGAGCACGTGGGTAAATCAGTAGTGACACGGTCTGGTTCACCCTCTAATGGGAATCAAATCTTTTTCCAAGGGTGAGGAAAGGTTAAACCACTTAGACTTGATGACAGAAAAAGATAATCTAATCATTCAAGAACTTATTTTTTTGTTCTAATTCTTATGGTGATAAGGTATTAGATTTGCATGTTGGTAAAAACAGGCAAAAACTACCAAAAAAACCCAAAAGTAAAATCATGAAACTTTAGCCCTATAAAGAAACTAAAAATTTTCCCACCTCCAATTTTATAAAGAAGGACACCAAGTTAGGTGAGCCATAGAATGATGCAGAGTCTTAGAGCTGGTGACTGTCCTAAACAGAACTTGACTCTGGACTCCGGGTCCTTTTACCTTCTTTTCTCATAGACCATGATGCTCTTCCTTCAGAAAAAATGATGTATTATCACCTCTCCATCTATGGACGCATGTATGTGTTCTCCAGGGGACAGGTAATACAGCACTTTCCACTCTCCTCACTGATTTCTTAGTAAACTGGAAAGTGAGGAAATCAGAGGGGATCTTCTTTTAGGGAATTTAATATCTTAATCTCCACCTCAAAAGGAAAGGCTTTTCTAATTTAGGTAAATTCCTTTGCAACACACCCCAGAGCAAAGATTGGACAGTTATGTCATTGTATATATAGCTGCTCTTTATTTACAGATCCTCTCATCTATGATTCTTATTTAGTAGTCAGAACTGGGTGGCAGTAATCATTTTTTTTCAATTTACAAAATTCATGCTACTTTAAAAGTCTTTGAATTATTTTTTTATGGGAAAGATAATAACAGCATAAAGAGGAAAATCTAATCATATTGCCCAGAGTTAACCACTTAATGTGGGCTTCTTGACTTTTTTTTTATGTGTATCTATTTCCTAAAGTTAGTTAAACTATAATTTTAGATCCTGCTTTTTTTTTTTTCACTTAACATTAAGGTATTAACTACAGTATTTATTAGATGCATTGTGTCATGTTTTCTGGATCGACTTTAACGGAAAATGCTACAGTGAATATTTTTGCCTAGATTTCTGATTATTTTCTTGGGTTAGATTCCTAAAATCGGAATCACGGAATCATCAGTGAACCGGTTTTTAGTCTCTTCATATGAAAGGGATTTTGACATCTTGCTACTAATTCTAGTTCCACGTTCACACAAACTGAGTGTGAAAATACTTATTTGTGTCATTAAACTTTATCAATAAACAAAAATGTTGCTGATTTGATGATGTAAAAAGGGCAATCTTTGTCTAATTCCCACTTCTTTGCTAGTAAGAGGTTTTGGTCTATTAACTATTAATGTTTCTGTGAATTCAGTTCGTGACCTTGAGACTGATTTTCTTATAAAATCATTTGTACATATGAGAAACATCAGCATTTGCCATATTTGCCATTTGTGATAAATACCTTTTGCCATTTTGCTTGCTTTTGGCGTTATGGTTTTTATCGGGGAAAACAGAAGGTTTTGTTTTTATGCAGCCTAGGTGCGTGCTTGGAGAGAGTTTGTTTTGTCACTTCTTTCCCTAATGGTGTGTAGGGAGGCAGTGCAACAAGCAAAGGGCTATCAAGGACCAGATTTCTCGCAAGGCGTTGAGTGCGGTGGGTAGGATCATTTTGTGCAGGTCGACTGATTCCGCCTCTTTGCCTGCTGCGGTTGCTCGTGTTTTGTTTTTGAATCTGCTCCATGTTACCCACTGAGTTTGTTGAACTGTCTCTGCACCAAGTTGCCCCGTTGCTCAGTTCCTGTGTCACATGGCATTTTCTCATGTCCTGATGCTTTCTTTTAAGGTATTATCCAACGAGATGAATCACCCATGGAAAAAGGGCCCTCCGGTCTGCGAGGACGGGACTTTGAGCTGTCTGACGTGTTTTATTTCTCCAAGAAGGGCTTGGAAGCCATTGTGGAAGATGAAGTGACCCAGAGGTTCTCCTCAGAGGAGCTGGTGTCATGGAATCTCCTCACAAGGACCAACATGAATTTCCAGTACATCAGTCTGCGGCTCACCACGGTGTGGGTGCTGGGCGTCGTAGTGCGCTACTGTGTCCTGCTACCCCTGAGGTACGTCTCCTGCCCAGTAACTGATGGTATCATTGGTTCAGCTTTCTTTTTAAATCACGTATGTGATGGCCTCGGGAGAGTATTAGGGCACTGATTTCACCCCTTCCTACCTGCAAAACACCACCAACTGGGACTCCCCAGGAACATGCGAAGTATCTATTCTTTCACGTTTTTTCCCCAAATGAAGGTGTGTATTCAGAATCGAATATATGTCCGTCGGGATCCATGTTGTTCTTTCGGTCATAAACCACCAGAGGACAGACGGCAAAGGGGAGTTGGAGAAAAGAAGAGAGGGTTTCTGGTTTTGCATTTGCCAGAGTGTCCGCCAAACTGTAACTGCCTTTCCTCGCTGGTCTGTAGCAGATCACAGTTGCATAGGAGAGAAAAAATTACTGAGAATGGTTAGCATGGGAGAGAAAGCCATTTAAAGAACGGAATTTGTTCCACCAAGTTCCATCGTGATTCACTTTTCTCATTAAAAGCTCCCAGCTGTGTCGCCTTCTGGTTCCGAGCTGGAATGCCTCCAGTGAGGGGGTCCTTTCCCGTGCAGTCTACTGGAGCCACCGTAGGGACCTCAGAGGAGCAGAGTGACGCGGGCCGTGGACAGAGCGCAGGTGGCCAGAGTGTGTCCAGCACGGCGACGGCGGGTCGAAGGCATAGGCATGAGTCACAGTATTCCTGTGGTCGGTCTTGCTTAATTTCCCTGGACATGGCCTTGGCCCCGTCTCAACAGAGCTTTCCAGGCATTTGCTCTCAGCTCCCTTAAGTTGGTACAGGACTTGGAACCGTTTGACCCTCCCTAGGGTGGCCTACACTTGCCTCATTTAGGTTTATTACAACTGGAAAGATTGCTTAAGTATAGACAGAGGCACATTTCTAAGTTCTTTCTGTGTGGCTTTTTTTTTCTGCCCATATTGCTGGTTTGCCAGTCGGGGCGCAGGGTGTCTTTTGGAAGTGATTGCAGCTCGGCTAACAAAGTGGAATTCAGGTTTTCACATACACTTTTGCTTGAACCTTAAGGCAGTGTTCCCCAGCTGAGGGGGTGTTCATTTACCCTGAGCGTGTGCAAGACTGTCCATCGGTATGCGTGAAGGACATCGTTGCGCTTTTATGTATTAGACCTTTCTAGGCTTTAGTTCGAGCTTCCATTTATTCTGTTTTTATTCTTAAACAAGAAATGCAGCTTCAGTTGACTGTATAGATTTGCTCTTGCATCTGCACTTGGCCCTGGGCCGGGCTCTGTGTCCGAGGCCACCGGGGGAAGGGTGAGGGTTTTGCAGGACCGAGTATCTGAGATGCCCTCGCTTGTCTGTTAGCGCTCACCTGCGGTGGGTGCCGGCGGATGGTGTTCTGATTCTGGGACCGACGTAGATTAAACAAACGCTCACAAACTAAAGAAGTTAACATAGAAGATCCTTGCAAAGAGACCGCAGATGTCGGACAAGCCAGTCGTGTAAGCACCAAGACGACGACGACAAGAGAAGGACGGAGGCCCCCACTGTTCGCACACCCTCCTCAGGGTGAGAGAACGGCCGTGTACCTGCTTTCGAAGATGAGCCATTGCTACAAAGTGACCACTCAAAAAGCAGATTGTGCTAAAATTGATTGTGTTGATGATTGCACGACTTGGTAAATATGCCGAAACCACTGACTACTTTAAATGGGGAAACTGTATTCTAGGGGAATTGTATCTCAGTAAAACTCCTAAAAAACAGACTGTGGCTGAAAACTTGTGACATCTATGAGAACTCTCACGTTGGCTTATTTAAACGGGAAACAAGAAGTTTCTGGCCTGTTAATCCAGCAAATAAAAACTTGCAATAGTTTGAACCCAGTTGTTAAACGTGTTCAAAGGTAACCCCTTCTGACTTAATGTGTGGGAACAAATGATTCTCATTAGGGAAAGGTAGCAAACTTTTATTTTAAAACTTTTGCAAAATTGGTGGATGAAATTAAACAGGGATTTAGTTATTGCATCCGTGGTTAGCATGAAACTATGGCATCAGAAGAAAACTGAATCTGACCTTCAGATTGCTCTGTCTCAAGGTCTTAAGCCAAGACTTTAACAAGGTTTTTGCTTTTTTTTTTTTAAGACTTTAATGAGGCTTAACGCCTTAACAATGTTTTTATAAGGGAGCCCCATTTATTTTGAAAGATTTTAAATCTCAATATCATCTTTTTGTGTAATTCTGCTTACATTTCTGAAAATAACTATTTTCTTTTTGAAGTGATTCAAATGAATATTAAGTGAGTATTAAAAGCACCTTTCAAAAATAGAAAGGGTCTGTGTGGAGATTAGTGGTATTGCGAGTGGCCTTGTTACTGGCCTCCTCTGTATTAGCAGGAACTTACAGAAGGACAACAGACTTGCGTTAAAGGGTTTCTACGTGGTGCTATAATTTGGTGTTCTTATTATGAAAGGGCTTTTCTTGCTATTTGCTCTAAATTTTAAATTTAGAGCAAATAAAAAGTAAAAACTTCTGGTTTTCCGTTTAAGTAAGCCAACGTGAGAGTTCTCAAAGATGTCACAAATTTTGAGAAAAATTTGAATTGTATCTCCCCCCATCATTAACAAACACAGAAGAGCGAGTTATTTTTAGACCCTTTGGAAGATAGTTACAATCCTGCTATGCCCACCGGTGTATCCTGGACAAAGTAAGGTAACTACTTTTCAACGTGAGTCCTTCATACAATATAAAATTTTTTTCTTATATTATTCAAGAAGTTAATATGAGTGTATTTAAAAACAAAATAATTCAGAAAAGCAAAAGGTCAAATGTTTTAATTTATCCTTTTCACAAGCCTGTTTAACCCTGGGAGGATTACATGATTGATTTTGAGAGTTTGGTGAGTAAGGGAGTTTCTAACCCTTCTGTATACACCTGTATGTTATGCTTGGTATTCTTTTGAAAAATGCTATCATACTCTACATGTTATTTTGAAATTTATTTTGCTTTTTTCCCCTCGCAGATTGTACCCAGGACCATTCTTCCATGTCAGAATCTATAGATTTACTCAGTTCTTTGACGGGCAGCAGCGTATTCCATAGTGTAACGGGAATAGAACTTATTTTCAGTCTCATGATTTATGAACTGTTAAGTTATTTCCCTTGGCCCCTTACCGTGCAATTAACTTTTGCATTACCTTGTCTTTTTCAGGGTTACCTTGGCTTTCATTGGGATCAGTTTGTTGGTTATAGGAACCACACTGGTTGGGCAGCTGCCAGACAGCAGGTGAAATGTTCCCTTCCACTCAGCCATAAATAGGATTGTCACTTCTTTTAGTGGTGTCCACAAGAAGAATATTTGATCCCTACGTATTGCATCAAATTTATGGCCTTGACACAAGTATTAAAATTTGGCCTCTTTCATGTCCATAGTTTGTATTTGATTTGCCATCACACTTTCGTGTACCTGGTGAGAAATCTTTTTCAAGGGGGAAATGAAGGCAGGAAAGGAAACACGTGGTCGGGCTCACCGGGGTGAGACCAAAGAAGCCTCAGCTTCTCATGGTCAGGAATCTGTCCTGGTCGTCTCGTCGGGTGGGAGCTATTTTCCATTGGCGTTTTGTCCTAAACGACTCAGTGCTACTTTAAGAAGTGAACGGTGTGTGTGTTTCAGAACACAGGCTGCTGGAAGGAGCACATCGAGGGTTTTATTGTTTTGTTTCCTAGGAGTGCCTACCATGAACCGTTTTCTCTTTCTTTCAGCCTCAAAAACTGGCTGAGTGAACTGGTCCACCTGACCTGCTGCCGCATCTGTGTGCGAGCGCTCTCTGGTACCATTCATTATCATAACAAGTGAGTGCGGCTCCCATCTGCCTTTCCGTCCCTAAACACAGAAGAAGCAGGTGAAATCAGCGTACTTCCAGTATGTTCGTCCCTGCTCCTTAGAGCGTCACAGACGTAACGGTTTTGCATGAAACACTTTTATTTTATTTTATTTTTAAAGATTTTTACTTATTTACTTGATGGACAGAGATCACAAGCAGGCAGAGAGGCAGGCAGAGAGAGAGGGGGAAGCAGGCTCCCCGCTGCGCAGAGAGCCCGATGCGGGCTCGATCCCAGGACCCTGAGACCACGACCTGAGCCAAAGGCAGAGGCTTAACCCACTGAGCCACCCAGGCACCCCCGTGAAACACTTTTAAAAAGCCATCCATTTGCTGAAGGAACCACATAATAATGTAATGACCCTTGATAATTGGGGATTTCTGGGGTGCAGGCCAGGCCCGTGCTTCTCCTAGATCGTCCCCCCCGGGCAGGCACTGCTGTCCTGTTGTGTAGGTGAACAGGGGAGGCTCTGGGACTGGCTGGCTGAGGTCATGTGGCTAGTTCGTGGTAGAGTCAGGCCGTGAGCTGGGTCTGTTGGTGTAAACAGTGAGGCCGTCGACAGGCCTGCGGTCTGGGGGGAAGGAGGTCGGACCGTGGCCCTTGAGACCTGCTTCCTAGCCTCAGTCCCGCCGTCCCAAAGTTCCATAACTGAGCCTGAAGACAGATCACCGCACTCTGCTTCCCTCACCCCTAACTGTAGAGGAGAATGGTACCTGTCTGAAGTCATTAGCCAACTGAAGTAACTTTGATTGCTTTTGAATTACTTTTCTGTTAACTCACTTTTATTCTTTTTACCTTTAACTTCATTGTTTTAAAAGTTCTAGAAAAGCCTCTCTTTTTTTGTTGACTGGATCTTTCTGTCTCATTTGTGGAAAGGAGACATCTTCTTTGGCCTTACTGTGTGTTACCAACATAAAAGGTCCCTTAAGTTTCTAAAATTACATGATTTTGTCTTTGAGCTGTGAGTTTTGGGGATGAGGAGTAGAAGAAAATGCTTTGGTAGAACTGTGGTTAAAAGAGATACTATCTATAGAAAAGGTGTTTTAATTACATAGAGAGTTCACAACTTATTATGTATAGAATTTCTTTTAATTTTAAGGAAAGCATGTCAAAGTTGTTATGCACTTGGTTCTCTTTCTTCTCTGTACTGGGCCAATGAAGACTGCTTTGCTTCAGTAGCGTCAAATACTGGTTGAACTCTAGGACAGAGGTCAGCAACTGAACTACGGGCCTAGAGGCCAAATGCAGCCTGCCATCTGTTTTTTTGTGAATAAAGTTTTATTGGAACATAGCCATGCTCATTCATTTATATCTTGTCTGTGACTGCCTTTGTGTCAAAACAGCAGAGTCTAGTCGTTTTGACAGGGATTGGCTGGTTTGCAAAACCTCAGCTACTTATTATCTGGCCCTCAATAGGAAGAGTTTGCCAACTTCTGTTTAAGGGGATGGGAGGGAGGAAACTACAGCAAATTGACTCTGTGGGTCACTGTGGGACTGTTAAAAGTGATGCTTATGAAGACTGCAATCATAGGGAAGTACTTGAGTGAAACTTGTATATCCCAATATTAAATTTATGGAATCTTTATAACTCAGTCGAATATTTTTAAATCATCCTTTTTCATTATAAAAGGAAAATGGATAGTTACCAAAAAACAATGTAAATATATATAAAGGGCAAGTCATTGGCCCCTTTTCCTGGACTCTTACCCCACTCCCATCACACTGCCTGGAGGTAACCTTTTTAAGATGGGACCATATACTTTGAAACTGTATTTTTTTAATGTCCTTTTTAAAGCAAAATAGGGTGAATCTATGGAAGCTGTTCTGCAAAGTAATGACGATTCTCCAGGTTTATTTCTTTTTACCATTGTTTGTAATTGCAGGCAGTACAGACCCCAGAAGGGGGGCATTTGTGTTGCCAACCATACTTCCCCGATAGATGTTTTGATCTTGACCACGGATGGATGCTATGCCATGGTAAGAGCAGCTCAGTGACCTTTCAAGTAATTGCATCTTTTGTGGATTGTTCAGACTTTTAATTAATTTTGGCACACGTTAGAGACTTTTATGTAGAAAGTGACTGGATCATACTACTGTAGCTATGTAAGTTGTGGAATACATGAAACGAACCCTACATGTGGCAGAAAAGAAAGAAAGGAGCCATTAAGCCATTATATCTAAGGTAGTAGAAAGTCTGGGGCACTTGGCTGGCTCATCAGTGGAGTATGTGACTCTTGATCTTGGGGTTGTGAGTTAGAGCCCTATGTTAGGTGTGGAGATGACTTAAAAATTAAAAAAAAAAATCTTGGGGCGCCTGGGTGGCTCAGTGGGTTAAGCCTCTGCCTTTGGCTCGGGTCATGATCTCAGGGTCCTGGGATCGAGTCCCGCATCTGGCTCTCTGCTCAGCGGGGAGCCTGCTTCCCTCTCTCTCTCTGTCTGCCTGCCTCTCTGCCTATTGGTGATTTCTCTCTGTCAAATAAATAAATAAAATCTTTAAAAAAAAAAATTAAAAAAAAAAATCTTTAAAAAATAAAAAATAAATTTAAAAAAAGGTAGTAAAAATTTTGACTTCCTGAAATGTAGACATACTTGAGTTTGAGAGGACTTTGCAAGGTTGATTCTCTTTTCTCTAAGATCCCTGCAATGTTTAATAAATAACACTTTGAGACGTTAAAGCCTTCCTCCTTAGAGCTGTGCAAATCCCTTACCAGCCAATTTGTTGTGTCTTCCTTCACGGAGTCATATACAACTGAAAAAAAAAAATCAGACTTTTTAGTGAAGATCAAGCAAGAGAGACAAATATATATACCATGTTGCCTTTCTTAGTCACTGAGGGGATTTGAAGGCCTTTGTAAAAGCTCTTAATTTATTGCCAGAATGTTAATTTGTCTGAAATAATAAGTTCAGATAGGTATTTCTTGGGCAACCACATTTTATCCACTATTTTGTCTAAGTTGTGGAGCCCATTCTGAATCCAAGGAAGGTCTACTTCTAGGAAAAGGCTTATGGGAATTGGTAGTTCTTAACCTTTTTTGGGTTAGGAATCAGTTAATAGTATGTACCCCTTCTTAAGAAGAACAGTGACATTCACACGTGTCATACAAGCACAATTTTGTTTAAAAGCCCACTCACGGACCCTCCTGTTAACAGCCCTTGGTAGGATCCTTACATACACCCAGCACCATTCTGGGTGCATATAGTAATTCCTTGCATTTATGTGGACAAGCTCTCTCACATACAGTGTGTGTGACCTCCTCGTAATCCAGTGAGATTCAGGCTGGTTAGAGATGAGAAAGCAGAGGTTTAGGCATTTTAACCAACTTGCCAAATTATGATTTTCTGTTTCTAGGACCATATTCATTCTGTGTCCTGGTCAACAAAAAGTTGAATACAACTCCAGGGTGACTGAGCCCTCAGAATTTTGTTGGAATTTTCTATGCTTTTCGATTATGTGTGACTGCTGTTATACTAGCCAGAGTTTAGAAAAAGATAGCCCCTGCTAACTTTCCAGTGAGTGGAGTGATAGACACAGAAAGCCTGTTCAGGTTTCAATCCAAGGCTGGAGAGGGCAGACGTGGGAGGAACCTGTACTGCTGACCTCCAGAGGTCACACGGGTCTCTTTTGGCTAATCATAAACTATATATCTGAAGCATATTCAAGATCTCTTCTCAGTGGCTTTTCAGAGTCTTTTTTCCTCCTAAACAAAGACTTCTACTTTTTAAAAAGAATTAGAAGTATTTGCTAAGTCATAGAGAAGTTGTAATAATAAACATCCACAGGCTTTATTCACGTTTCCCTGTCGGTTTTTTGCTATGTTGGCTCTATCTGCATTCGCATGTGCTGGCTTTCTCTCTCGCTGCATAAAAATGTGTGTAAGGTATGTCTCTTTTTAATGATATTTAGTATTTATTTCTAGCATTAATATAATATCAGAAATTTGGGTCTGTACCAGTTCATGTAATCCACAGGGTTCTTTCTTGCTTTCCCCCAGTCCATATCTATATCTCCCTTTACTCATAGTGAATACCCTGGTTCCCAACAGTACTGACATATTTGCCTATTTTCTTGATCCTCTGATACACCTAAAATTGTTTCAGAATTGCTTCTCTTATTTTACTACAAAACCAAATGTTGGAAAAAAAAAACCAACCAGGGTATTTTGCAGTTCTCCTTGAAGACAGGCGGAGGGTGTGTGGTCAGATGCCATCTTTGTACATTTCTTAGATTTTCCCCCCTTCCTTCAGTGTTGTTCTGTTTTTCATTTGAAATATAGTCGGGTTCGTTTGTTTCGGTTTGCTTTGGGTTTGCTAGTCCCATCCTTGCTGATTTATTGTTGGAGTGCTTCTGAATGTCAAAACTAAACAATAAAGGTCTACTCATACCAGTGTCATTTCCGCACATGTCCATTCTGCCCCATTCCTTCCCACTCTTGTAGATTTCCAACTTCACTGCTTTGGACTTTTCCTCTTTTCGTAGAAATAAATATATGTATATATTTCCCTTTCTATTTCACGCAAAGGGCAGCATACTTTGCTCTTTGGCATTTGCTTCTTTCACTTAGTGGTATCGCCAGAGTGGTGAGCTTAGCATGGTGTATAGAGATGTTCAGTCGCTGCGTTGTATACCTGAAACTAGGGTAATGTTGTGTGCCAACTCTACTCAAATGAAAAAAAATTAAAACCCCAACCGAAGAAAGCCCCAACCCAGTATCTCCGGGAAGTCACTCCTGGTCATAGAGATCAACCCCCGGTCCTTTCCCAGCGCATGGCACTCTGTTCTGTGTGTGTGTAGCATTGTTCATTCATCTGATTTCTTAGGTTTGGCATTTAGATGGTTCCCAATATCTTGAAATTATAAATGCTGTTACAGTTAAAACCTTGTGCATATGTATTTTCATTTTTTGGACGTATATCTTCAGGGTAAATTCCCAGAAGTGGAGTTACTGCGTTGAAGGATAAATGTTTATGTAGATCTGATAGGTATTGCCGAATTTCCTTCTGTGGGTGTTAGAACCTCCCCCATCCCAAGCAGTGACTAAGTGCCATTTTCTCCCCCACTTCCTTCCTTCCTTGCCGTCTTTTGTGGGAGAGATAGGGTGCCAGCAGGGCAGGGTAGGGGGTTGCTGGGGAGAGGGAGAGATAACCTTAAGCCGGCTCCACACCCAGCTCGATCTCAGGACCCCGAGATCAAGACCTGAGTTGGAACCAAGAGTCCTGCAGAGCCCCCGGGTGCGGGGATGCTGATTTCCATGGCCGGGGCTCAGAGTGCATTGCCTTGTTAAGCTTTTCAGCCCTTTTCAGTGTAATGAGTGAGAAGTAGTATTTCAGTGTAGTTTTAATTTGCCTTTCTATTATCTTAACTAAGTTGAAAGACTTCTACTTTTTAAAGCTAGGGTATTTTAAGCTTCAAATTCAAAGGTGCTACTAAAGAAGACTTTTTGCTTATATTTGGCCATTCATGTCCTTTGATTAGACTAAGAACGTCAGTCAGTAGAAGGCGGCCAATCTTTTTCCTTGGTGGGGAATAGGAACTTACTGGTACTTAAAAAAAAATAAATAAATAAAAAAAAGCAAGCTTTCCTTGCCTAGGTATGTCTTTATATGTTTCTTTTTGTCTCATGGTATTTTAGGTTGGTCAGGTCCATGGTGGATTGATGGGAATTATTCAGAGAGCTATGGTCAAGGCTTGTCCACATGTCTGGTTTGAACGCTCAGAAATGAAGGATCGACACTTGGTCACTAAGAGGTAAGCAGTGACATTACTCGGTATCCTTTGGGGTAGCACAAAATCTGATAAATCTTGGCCTTCCTGCCAAAGAGGGCAGAGCAGTACTAAGGATTAAACCTAAAATATGTGGAGCTTTATTTGTGGTTAGCTTTTTCTGCTGAATCACCTGTCCTAGCTACATTCTTAAAAATTTTAAGCCTGTAGTCATAGCGGGAAATATGAGATTAGAAGGCCCATGCGTTTGTGTTGCTGTGGCTTGGGTATAGCCCAGTCACTGAGTTTTCAGAATTAAAAATTACTACCTTGGAAGTTAAATAATTCGTACCTATTTAGCTGAGTAAAGAGTCGGCTGATTTCTTGCCAGAAGTCTGTTCTCACTTAAGTCCATCTAGAGACAGACAGAGCTAAAGCTCTTTATGAAACAGAAGGAGCCTTGAGGATTTGGAACAGAGATGAGGTACCCGGAGCTTTTATTGGGAAACAGCTTTTTGTCTGAGGCCTTTAACTGAAGGCCCTGTGGTTTATTGCTTCTAGAAACGTGAAGGCGTGCCACACTTTTAAGAGTAAAATGAAAAGTCCTTGTTGAAATCTGTTTAAGGTCAGTGAAACTATTCCCCAGTTGGAGAATATTTAGGATTGAGTGGGACACTGGCGGCTTTAAGTCTCTATCTGAGCCTTCCAGCACCTGGAGAGCAGTTGGAAACACAGGGCTGGCCCACGGAGGGCGGGACTCAAGGCCGGAAGCCCCTTCTCAGCTTTATGGTGTCCGTGTCAGAGGAAAGCTGAGCCTACTCATTTAAGGAGTTTCTGTATACTTAATGGCCATGAGGCCGACTGGTCCAGCAATCCGTATTCCCATTTTCAGATGACAAACATATAAGTACATGGAAAAGGACACAATCCTCCTGACATGGGGGCCCCAGAGCCCATGTCAGTGATGACCTTGAATCCTTTCTTAGGAGTCGGCAGAAGGCACTGAAGTTCGCCAGCTGTGACCTGAGAGCAACTGAGATAGTACAGATGACCTTCGGCTCTTTTGAAAGAGGCCAACTTGAGTTGATTTCCTTTACTTATGTCTTATTTTTCCCTCCTTCTTGCTGTACAATTATATTTGTGCTGGTAGAGTGTGGGGAGGACCAACGAGGACTGAACCTCTACCTTTACGAAGGTGGCATTTTGATCCCTTGTTTTTCTTCACAGACTGAAAGAACACATTGCTGATAAGAAAAAACTACCCATATTAATCTTTCCTGAAGGTAAGGAAGGGTGGCTGCCGACCAAGCCTTAGTTGACAACAACCGGCTCGAAAAGCGTGAAAGGACTTGGGTTGTTCTCGCATTCTTGGTCCAGATCTCTGCCGTCCTCTAGGAATGAGCTGCCCTTCTCTGGGCTGGTAATCCCTTGCTTTCTTTTGACATTTGATGGAAGTCATGGTGTTTTGTTCTTGTTTTTGTTTTTGGAAGTCATGGTGCCTTTTTGATCTTAAAACTCATTTCTGAGTAATGAACTTGGACAGGTATTGTTCGTAATTTTTCAAAAGTCCTTATTTTTATTTTTAATTTGTAAAAGATTTTATTTATTTATTTGAGAGAGAGGTAGAGATAGTGAGAGCACAAGTGGGAGGAGAGGGAAAAGCAGACTTCTGGCTGGGCAGGCAGCCTGTTGTGGGGCTTGATTCCAGAACCCTGGGATCATGACCTGAGCCTAATGCAGACGCTTAACTGACTGAGCCAACCCAGGGGCCCCTCAAAGATCCTTATTTTAAAGTATTGAAATTGTCACCTATTATGCCGGTTATATCTCTTGAGCATTTAACTTTAACAAAGTAAAAGTTTGTTATGAAACTTGTGTAGAGCTGTTAAATTACTTCGTTAAGTAGGGATTGACCTGTTTCACAAAATGATAGTAAACTATGATTTTGCTCTGATTTGACTATTTTAGATTATTTTATATCAAAATAATTCCTTTTTAAAATTTGTTGGAGGGACGCCTGGGTGGCTCAGTCAGTCAAGTGTCTGCCTTTGGCTCGGGTCACGATCCCAGGGTCCTGGGGTTGAGTCGCACATCGGGCTCCCTCTCCCTCTGCCCCTGCTTGTGTTCTCTCTTCCTCACGGACTCTCTCTCAGGTAAAACAAATAAAATAAAATAAAATTTGTTTTGGAAAACCCACCTTTACAAATACCCGCCGCCTCCTTTCCGCTGCTCTGCAGGAACTTGCATCAACAACACTTCAGTCATGATGTTTAAAAAGGGCAGCTTTGAAGTCGGAGGAACCATACATCCCGTTGCAATTAAGGTAAGACAGACGCCTCTTCCCCACCCCCAAAAAGGGCAGTGACTCAGTAACTTTATTTTGGTATAACTTCAACCTTAAAATCTGAAAGGGTAACAAGCACTTGTATACCCTTCTCCCTGCCCGAGCTTTATTGAACTGTATCGACGTGTAACATCGCGCAAACTCAAAGTATACCACGTGTTGGCTTGATACACTCACGTACTGCAAAGTGCCGGCCGCCACCAGAGTTTTGGCGAACCCCCCGTCAGATCACATAATTACTATTTCTTTGTTACGGCGAGAACATGTAAGAGCTGTTCTCTTAGCAACTTTCAAGTGTATAATCAAGTATTTCTCACTGTAGTCACGTGCTGTGCATCAGGTCCCCAGAATTTATTTATCTTAGAACGGAAAGTTGGTGCCCTTCAGCCAGCATCTCCCCGGCTCCCCCACCTCGTCCGCGCTCCTCCTGGGCCCCGGGGAACCCCCGCCCTAGTCTGTTTCTGTCAGCTCAGCTCTTTCAGACTCTGCATATAAATGCTGCTGCAGAGAACTTACCTTTCTCTGAGTCACATGACTTAGCAAGGTGCTTCCAAGGTCCATCTGTTGTCACGAACGTCAGCATTTCCGTCTTTCTCGTGGCTCCGTGGCATCCCACTGTGTATGCACTACGCCTCCCTTCCCCGTTCATCTGTCGGCAGCCACGCAGGTTGCTTCCAGATCTTGGTTAGGGATACTACGCTGCAATGACGGGGGGGGGTACAGATATCCCTTCAGGATCTAGTTTTCATTTCCCCTGGCCATATACCCCAAAGCAGGATTGCCGGGTCATGTGGTGGTTCCATTTTTGATTTTTTGAGGACTAACACTGTTTTCTCAGTGGCTGTACTGATTTACATCCCCACCATTCCCTTTTCTCTATGTCTGTCTTTTCTTTTTTCACATCTGTTTTACATAATTGCATTCTGCATTAGATGTAACTTGAAGAAAATGATTTATAATTTTCTGCTAAGCCAGAATGTTTAGAAACCACAATTTTAAACTTTCTCAGTTTGTAAACTGAGTCTCAGAGATGTCATATAATCTGCCTCCCAGTCACACAGTTGGTCGGCGGGAAAATTGTGATGTCATTCTATTAGAACTATTTAGCCAACCAGCGAATTCTAAAGACCTCTTGTGTATAAGGTCTTCCTCAAGGCCTTTGTGTACTCGTTACTCAGATTCACCAACTGTTTACATTTTGCCTTTTTCGCTGGATATTTCTCTCTCTATGGATATGTGTACAGACAGGTCCCAGGGGACCGGCATCGTATTGCGTACTGAAGACACAGTCAGTGATAAGCGAAACAGTTACGGTGCCTACTTTTGCTCGCCTTCAGTTAAGTGGGGAGACAGATCTTTCGGACTCGGGGGGATAACCCTCTTGTTACAGCACTCTGGGGCTCGGGTCGGAGGACTTAGCTGGCCCGGTTTACTTCTTCTGTCAAACGAAGTAGCTTCTCTTTCTCTGGGGGTCTGATAGAGATGTTTGGCTTGTCATGTTGGAACCACTGATATGGAGAAGAGAGGCCACCACTTCATTCATAACTGGGATGTATTTTCTTTTCTTTTTTCTCAGTATAACCCTCAGTTTGGGGATGCATTTTGGAACAGTAGTAAGTACAACATGGTGAGCTACCTGCTTCGAATGATGACCAGCTGGGCCATCGTCTGTGATGTGTGGTACATGCCCCCCATGACCAGAAAGGTATCTCTCTACAGGTAGCAACTGGTCTTTAGTGCTTTATCCAGTCAGATCACGGCGAGAAAACTTACGTAAAATCCGGGGTGCCTCCCTTACCCCCATTAGCTAGAGATGGACTTCCAGCTTTCTCAGCAAATGGGTCATTTAAAGAAAAAAAATGTATTCAGGTTTCTTCAAATCAGGCTATTTTGTATTCAGAAACTCTTTTCCATAATTGTTTTTATAGTTGCTGTTGGTTTAGTGAACCTACAGATATTATGGAATGTTGTATGTTGGAGAAGACTAAAAAAGGGCGTAATAAATATATATATGTGAGAGATACAAATTAAACAATACAGTACTTCATCTTCTTGATGGAACAAATGATATTTGCTATGATTGAGAACAGTGCTGAGCTAAAATGTGAATCTTTCTTTCTTAAAAAAGAGACAGAGGGAAAGAGCGCAAGGACATGCACATGCACAGAGGGGAAGAGGGAGAGAGAGTCTCTTAAGCAGGTGTCACGCCCAGTGTGGAGCCTGAGGTGGGACTTGATCTCACCACCCAGAGATCATGACCTAAGCTGAAAGCAAGAGTCAGACACTGAACTGACTGAGACACCCAGGTGCCCCTGAATCTTACATTTTAAAACAAATCTGAAGACTATGATATATTTATTTCAAGAATTATTTGAAAACTCTATTCCCACCATGTGCTGGTAACTGTCTTTTCCCCAGGAAGGAGAAGACGCTGTCCAGTTTGCTAACAGGGTTAAGTCCGCCATTGCTGTGCAAGGAGGGTTGACGGAGCTTCCCTGGTAAGACACTTTCAGAAGTACTAGCATTTTCTTTTTATTAAAAAATCACTTTCAGTAATGTCTTTGATTGTACTGGTTAGCCAGAGGTTTAGCTGAAAGTGACAGTGGCTTACGTAAAAGGGCGATGGCTTCGAGAAGGTAGAGGTTTGCCCCTCTTGCGTAAACACGGGCAGTGCAGGCTGGTGTAACAGGTCCTTCCGTGTTCTCCCGCCCTCCATGTGCTTCCGCCACAGGGCCCCAGACGCCTGCTCCAGCGCTACTCCACGTGCAGAAAATGGCTTTCAGGCAGGAATGAAAATAGGGGCCCACCCGTCTCGTCAAGAGCACGGGATGGATGCTGGGCATGTCACTCCCACCTCTTGGCTCGACCTCAAGTTATGTGACAAGAAGGCTGGTGAATGCCTTTGTTCCGGAAGGCCCTATGTCTAGCTAAAACGGAGGGTTCTTTTGCCGAAGAAGAAAGTGAAAATGGATTTGGGGGTGGGGAATGGGCCCTGGGAGCAAGGGGCAGTGTATGGGCTTGTTCATACTGAACCCTCACTGTGACTCTATTGAAGAAAACTTAAAGACTTGAAAGGAAATAAGTGAAATATTTTAGTTATGGGAACTTTGGATTTAATTTTTTGTTTGTTTGAGGAAAGTTGTGTGTAGGTGAGTGTATTAGTTGGCTTGCCGTTACGAGCTACCACAGCCCTGGCGGCTTAACAACAGAAATGTATTTTCTCACAGTTCTGAAGGCTGGTAGCCTGAGATCAGGGTGCCAGCAAGGTCGCTTTCTGGTCAGGGCTCCCTCTCCTTTTCGTCTGGCAAATGGCCACCTTCTCGCCTTTGTGTGAATCTGAGAAGACAGCAGGCTCACAGGTGTCTCTTCTTACAGGGGCACTAGTCCTACCTTGAAGACTAGTGACCGCTCTTAAGGCCTCATCTAACCCTAATTACTTCCCGAGGGTTCCATCTCCAAATACCGCCATACTGGGGGTTAGGTCTTCAATATGTGAATTTGGGGGAAGTGCATATACTTTTAGTCTGTGTTAGTGAGGGGTAACTCTACCTACATTATAATGAGAGATGAATCATACTTCAGATCCTGTAAGTTTAATGAAGTCCCCCTGTTTATCTTTTTTTGGTGTTTTCAAAACACTTTGCATGAAAAGTTCACTGGAGGCCCTTAGAGGCGTGTTCTCGGAGCAGGCTTTGGCGGAGTCAGGCTGTCGGCCTGTTGAACCATGAACTGAACCTGCAGAGGCACCCAGGACTGCTCAGGAACTGAACTTCTGGATTAAGGACTAATAAGGACAAGCTGGATTCCTTTTTTTTTTTCTTTTAAAGATTTTATTTAGGGGCGCCTGGGTGGCTCAGTGGGTTAAAGCCTCTGCCTTTGGCTCAGGTCGTGGTCTCAGGGTCCTGGGATCGAGCCCCGCGTGGGGCTCTCTGCTCAGCGGGGAGCCTGCTTCTCCCTCTCTCTCTCTCTCTGCCGGACTCTCTGCCTACTTGTGATCTCTGTCTGTCAAATAAATAAATAAAATCTTAAAAAAAAAAAAGATTTTATTTATTTATTTGTCAGAAAGAGAGTAAGAGAACACAAGCAGGGGAAGGGGCAGAGGGAGAAGCAGGCTCCCCACTGAGCAAGGAGCCCAGTTCGGGGCTCGATCCCAGGACGCTGGATCATGACCTGAATTGAAGGCAGACGCTTAACTGACTGAGCCACCCAGGCATCCTGCTAGCTGGATTCTTATACTTCTTTATGTAAGGCTGGGGAATGTCTCCAGAATATTTTATCCATTCATATACCCTTTTTTTTTTAAAAGATTTTGTTTATTAATTTGTCAGAGCATGCACACAAGCAGGGGGAGCGGAAAACAGAGGTAGAGGGAGAAGCAGGCTCCCCGCTGAGCAAGGAGCCGATGTGGGACTGGATCCCAGGACCCTGGGATCATGACCCCAGCCGAAGGCAGACGCTTAACTGACTGAGCCACCCAGGTGCCCTCCATTCTTGCATCTTGAGTACAACCAATTTCACCCAGGAAACTTGTTTCTGGCATCTATTATGCTACTTAGGAAGGCACTAATTTTTTTTTTTTTTAAAGATTTTATTTATTTATTTGACAGAGAAAGAGAGATCATGAGTAGGCAGAGAGTCAGGCAGAGAGAGAGGAGGAAGCAGGCTCCCGGCTGAGCAGAGAGCCCGATACGGGGCTCGATCCCAGGACCCTGAGATCATGACCTGAGCCGAAGGCAGCGGCTTAATCCACTGAGCCACCCAGGCGCCCCAGGAAGCCACTAATTTCTGTAGTGAAAACCCATTTCTAAAATTCCTTGTGTGAATTAACAAGGTTTAGGAAGTTGATAGAAAACAAAGACAGCTGCAGCCTTAGAGTGGCAGCTATGGAGGGTGGCCTTCTAATTCCATGCCTGGCTGACCGCCCCGGGGTGTGAGTTCTTGACTTAAAGGCCACCTGGCTGGCCCTAAGGTCAGGATGAGGGTCAAGAGAGGTTGAAACTAAACATTCGTATCACACTACCTAAGCCGAAATATGGGAAACTAAATTATGGATACCACAGCATCAGGCTTACACAGGTCCTAGCTTATAAATGCCCTAGTGATCCAAGTTCACTCTGCATCTGGCTTCCTCTTTCCTGCTCATTGTTTTCATTTCTTTACTCTGCTTTTTCTCACCTGACTTCTCAGCCCTGCTTCTTCCCGGAAGCCATATAAAAATCTTGGAGCTTTGGATCAGTAGCCTCAGACACCAAAGAGAGGAAGAAATCCTTGAAAGATAATAGCCTACCCAAGTCAGCCACAGGACAGATCTTATTCAGATTGGCTTAAACAAAATCTGTCCGAAAGCATCCTCAGGGGATGCCTGGGTGGCTCAGTGGGTTAAGCATCTGCCTTGGGTTCAGGTTATGATCTCAGGGTCTTGGGATGAGCCCCATGTCAGACTTCCTGCTCAGTGGGGAGTCTGTTTCTCCCTTTCCCTCTGCCCACCACCCCTCATCCCCACTTGTGCTCTCTCCTTCAAATTAGTGTAATCCTTTAAAAAATCCTAAAAAAAATGACCCTCAGAATTTTTCAATTCCCTTTTATTGGGCCATATGAAATTTTGTTTTAAATGATTACTTTTAATTACCTAGCTTCTTCTTTTTTTTTTTTTAAAATTTTTTAAAGATTATTTATTTATTTATTTGACAGAGATCACAAGTAGGCAGAGAGGCAGGCAGACAGAGAGAGGAGGAAGCAGGCTCCCCGCTGAGCAGAGAGCCCGATGCGGGGCTCGATCCCAGGACCCTGGGATCATGACCTGAGCCGAAGGCAGAGGCTTTAACCCACTGAGCTGCCCAGGTGCCCTTAGCTTCTTCTTTAAAAGAAAAAAAAAAGACTCACTGCCTTTTCAGGTGTATGTGTCATTCACACACTGAGTATGAATTTTTTTTTTTTTTTCTAGATTAAATGGGAACTTGACTGTATCATCTTAAACAGGCTTATATATATGGCTGCTGGTCTCCTTAGGAACTCAAATCTGCTGCCATTGCAAAGGGGAATTGGGCAAAACTTTAAAGTCTCTAGAAAGGGTAAGGCACAGTTGGGGTGCTCAGAGCAGTGTGTTTTCTCAGTGCTTAGGAGAGTGCCTCAAAATAATGTCAGGGTGCTTGGGGCAAATGTTGCTTTTTGGTCAGTTTTGGCCTGGACCTTAGGAAAGAAAGAATGGCCTTTCTTCTGCGTCTCTCTCTTCCACTTAGTTCTTAGTATTCGGAATTCCCATAAATGCAGTGAATAGTTAGAGGTAGCTCCTTTGGATAAAAGAGGCTTTTGGGACAATGCTGGGGAACTCACAACAATTTATAACCTTGTTTCAAGGAAATTTCCTCCAGCTGAGCCCCTGGAAATGTGTGGAGCTCAGTCTGTTCCAAGTTGAGGACTTATTGTGGGCTGCGTCTTGGATCCGAGTCTGGATTTGGTTCAGGCAGGCGTTTGTTGGTCAGTCAAGTTTTGTCTTCGTGGCATTGAGTTCATGGGCTAACCTATGATCCATTCATCCTCATCAGGGAGCACTTGGTAAACATTCGTGCTTAGCTGGGTTAAAATTAAACAGGCACAGTATGAAGTAAGCAAGTTCACTGTCCATGCGCCCTAGGAGTTCAAAATCAAGAACATTAGATTAGGAGAGAAATTGTGGCCCCTTATAATCCAGTCCCTCCCAGAGTTTCCACTTTGTCGTTTCTTTGTGTTGTCCGAAGAAGTCCTTGTAACCCAGGCAGCGCGGTCTTTGCCGCTCTGGACAGGGTTCAGAGATTCACAGGCTCTGAACTAAGGAATGCTGCGTACACAGGCACTAACTGCTGCTTAAATGCAATTTATGACTTTGCTGTTTGTTTTTATTCGGAGTCTGTTTTGGAATATGGAAGATTATAAATACTTGAAATATGTAGTGCTTTGAATGAAAATACAACTTGGTAGACATAGGATTAGATATGAATAATGATTAACCCATCTATCTTTAAGTCATTTACCCATACACATACAGTACCCTCACCGTTACTTGTGTGTATATTTTAAGTGTTCCAGGTGATTTTCTACTTGACATAAGACATAAGTTGATTAGATGAAAGAAAACAATACTTTGCTTTCCTTGGGGGAAAGGAGAGGTAAAGAATTCTAGTTTCAATATAAAGTCCAAATAGGAGTCTAGCGACCCCAAATTCTAAAAAGAAACTGAGAGGAGATGTTGTTCTATGTTTTGTTTATTTCTTTAACTTATTCTTTTGAGAGAGAGAGAGGCAGGCTTGGGGGTGGAGGCAGAGGGAGAGACTCTCAAGGAGGCTCCATGCCTGGTGCAGAGCCTGATGCGGGGTTTGATCTCTCGACTCTGAGATCATGATCTGAGCCAAAATCAAGAGTCGGTCACTTAGCCGACTGAGCCACCCAGGCGCCCTGACTTTTTATTCTATGTGCTGGTCAAGCGTCAGCGGGATCGCTCTTTCCCCGAAGTACCGCGCTGCGGTGCGCGGTGGAACAGGGGCGGAAACCCTGGCCTTTCTGCTTTCAGAGCCTCGTTCTTTGGCCCACCGGCTCGTAAGTGTCGTGGCACAAGCGGGTATGGGCAGCTCACTGTCGGGTCTGTATCTTTTACTAATTCTCCTGTTTAACCCCAGGGACGGAGGGCTGAAGAGGGCAAAGGTGAAGGACACCTTCAAGGAAGAGCAGCAGAAGAGTTACAGCGAGATGCTCGTGGGCGGCCGGGCCCCCTGACTCGGACTCAGTGCTGCCCTGGCCGTCAAGTCGGGCTTCCCAGAACCAGCCCTAGAAATGGGATGTGTTGGGCTTTTTGGCGAGGGAGTGGAGCATTGTTTTGTTTTGCTGTTTCTGTTTATTTGCTGTTGTTCATCTTTTCTGCAGGATGGATTGTCTCTACCTCTTTAGGCCAGAAGCAGAACCCAACGGGGGCGGGGGGCGTTTCGGCTTTTGTTGTCGCTATATCGGTAGCTTCATGAATTGTACGGTAGTTTACTGAGTTTAAACAGATCCTGCCTTTTGTAAAATGATGATGTCATCGTTAATCGAATGAAATACTTATGCAGGGAAAAAGTGCTTCTCAAGCACTTTTGGAACTCACTGTGTTTCTCAAAAAAGATCCCCCATGATGTCTTCGTGATTAATTTTCTCACTCCTTCTCCCCTCACCAACCCCCTTCAGTCCCTCGCACAGCGGGATCACCCATCAGTTCCAGGTCCATGGTTACCCCACTGCAAGATCGAAGAGAAAAATGGAGGATGTTCTTGAGGAGAAAGGACAGATTTGTGGCCACTTGATCTGAAAGTTGAAAGCAAATGTAAATATTTTTTTTTACTAGTGTGTTGGAGGTGAACTTCAATTTGGTCAGCTGTTCCAAAGAAAAGTGTGTGCAGGTTACTGTGTGTGTGCATTTATGGGTAGGTGAATTTTGAATAAATCCTTTTAGCTGGCAACTGGTGATAAAGTTTTAAGTTTTCCTTGTTTGTACACTAAAGGTCTATATCTAGTGCCTCTCCTATCTCCTGATTTGATGTTGTACTGAAACGTATTTTCAAACAGGAGGAGCCCTTAACAGCAACACGTCACGTTGTCTTCGGCGGGGGTCTGAGTGAGCCAGGTGTGTGTGCTGCCCCTCACCCTCCGCCCTTTGAGGTTTCTTTCAGAATGTTCCCAGTTCCTTAAACAGAAAAATAAGTGGAAAAATTACCTTTTGGAAACTGAGCCTTAAATTTTTTAAAGGGGAAATAAGTGTTTCCCGACTCACACAGCATAAGCAATGTTCGATGGCAATGTAATGCCATGTTAAACCCGGAGAGTATTGTCTCTCTTCCGGTAACCATGTACAAAATGTGAAACTGTCTTCCAGTGACTATAAATAAATTCTATATTTCTAAGTGTGTGTCCATTGTTTTCCCACTCCTCTACCCTCTTCTGGCTTGGGGGAAGTTACATTTTTTCTTCTTATAAACAAGGGTTGTTTGTTTTCCATATCAATGCCACAGCTAGATTTTATTGGACTGGAACATCTGGGAAATGGGAATGTGAACAGCTAGTTCTGGTTTGTTTTTTTCTTTTTTTGTAGCCTAGTTATCTGGACTTTGACCCTGTGAACTCTGCCTTGAGCAAGCCATAGAGTTCACTTAATTTGTCGGTGAACTCAGGCAACTCCCTTCTGATTGACTCTAGGTATGTCCGGCATAGCCCTATCACTTACTCTCCCATCGAACCAGATGGGTTTGATGCCAAAGGAACATTTGCAGATGGGTTTCCCTAACGATCAGCTACTCTTCTGTTCTTACGTGCTCGCCCACCGATCCTTTTTTACTGTGTTCTTACCCTTTGATTCTTAACTTTTTCTGTTTTAAAATTTTGATTTTAAGTAATTTCTGCACCCAGTGGGGGCCCGAACCCATCACCCTGAGACCAGGAGTTGCTCCACTGATTGAGGCAGGCAGGTGCCCCGATTCTCCATTTTGATCTTGACTGAAAATCAGCAAATTCATTTATGTATGTCGGGGTGACTCTTTGTCTTTTTTTTCCCTCAGAGAGTTCCTTTTTCCCTCTTACTTTTCATATTCAATATAACTTGAGTTAATGCAGCCACCTTATTAATTAGCCCACTTTTTGGAAAAGCAGACAGGACAACTAACGACTGTTTGGTTTGGACGCCAATAAGGGGTATATTTCCAAGAGCACTGTTAGAGCAGTAATGTATCACAAAGTCATTAGAAAATCTAATGCTATCTCAGTAAAAACTTTTGTGTGTCTTTGACTCACACCACTAATTGTCAAGTTGTTTGGGGAATTGCCGTACTGCCGCAAACGCGTTTGTGGTGATCACGTGTTGCTCAGACAGCATGTGCTCCCTAGAAATCCCGTGTTTGCATTTGCCTTCCCCAATATTATATGATACCTACTTTAGAAATACTTTACCCAGACTTTAGTCTTCTAAACTCCTGGCTCGTCCGTAATTATAACGGGATATCCAGGGTAGGGAGAATTTGGTAGAAAAATCCCATGAGATAAGACCTTTCATCCAACCTGTGCATAGATTCATTCATTGAGCCTCAGGTTTGCCTTTTTAAATTCCAGATCTGTCCTGGTCTTTTTACAGACACAGTGTTCTAGGAATGCCAAGATTTTCTGAAATATCCTGGCATAGCTTAGGATTGGATGAGCACCCGTGGTAGGAAACAGTAAACATACTCGAAGCATGGGAAATAGTCCCAGATCATAGTCTGGAGCAAAGAACAGTCTTGAGGGAGGTTTCCTGGATGAGCAGACTTTGCAAGGCACCTTCAGCTTTGTGGCGGCGGCTTGCCGTCGTCCCTTTTGTACCTATGCCGCACTTCGGGCGTTCTGTTGGTGACTCGAGGGTTCTTGGTTTCCCGTGGCTGCAGATAATCTTCTGTGGTCATGAGGAGGGCCTTTTGGCCAGAGTTGCTCTCAGTCTTGCTCTCTGAGATGTGGCTTTCCGCCAGGCCTGAGGAGGATGCGATGGGAGGTGGGGCGAAGCAGGCATTTGGGATTGGTGCTGAAAACTAGAGGTCCTGGTAAGGATCTTGACAGAAACTGTGGACTTGCATTTGTTTATTTAGCACTGGTTTCTAGTGGATCGATGCTGGTAGTATTCGATGTTATTTTTTGGAAGAACGGTTAAGTTGCTGAGACTGAGAGTCACGCAGACCTTTTCTACTTGTGGCTCTAGTGCTCACAGGCGTTGCAGCCTTGGACAGTTCTCTGCTTCTCAGTTATCTTTTTCTTTATTGTGCAGTTATAGAATACACACAAGTGTGTATGAAAGTGTGCAGGTACACTTTAAGGGCAATGGTAAATTGCAAGCATATTTCCCAGTATTACCCTGGTAACATGTTACCCAGGCCAGTAAGTAGAATGTGAATGACTGTATGTCCTAGAAGGCATGGAAAGTCATAACTTGACATTCCTTCTAATGTTGATGGACAGTAGTGTTGTTTATAGCTTTGTTGTAAATGTCTCCTGGTGTACGCAAGAGTTTTTTGCTAATTGGTATGTTTAATAGGAATTAGGATTTCTCCATAGTAGGATATCAGAATGTTTAACTTTAGTGTAGAAACCTCCAAACTGTTTCCAAAAAGGTTGAATCATTTTATATGACCTGTCGGTGCAGGGGACAGCAACATTTATATTTAGTGTAACAACATATTTGGATTTATTTTTCATTATTTTATTTTGTACTTTCTCTTTCTTCCATTTTTTCTCCTTTCTTGCCTTCTTTTGGACTTATTACTTTCATTTTCCCATTTTCTCTGCTTAAATTGGAGGTTAATGGGTTTTTATTTGTTTTGTGGTTACCTTATAAATTTCACTTTGCATACTTATCAAAGTGTAAAATGGGTCACTATCCTTACACTCCTGGACAATACAAGGACCCTAGAACTTGAATTCCAGTCATTCACACCAGCCCTCACCAATTCATATGATATCATGAACTTCGGTTACTGACATAATCCCACAAATGAGCACCACCGTTGTCATCAGCAGCTGCGTGCCTATTACTTTATACAGGGTTATCCACACTTTTACCACTTTTTTTTTTTTTCATTCCTCACCTCTTAATGTTACCATCTGGGATCACAGTTTGATAATGGCTAAATCCCTGTTTTTGCTTTCTGAAAGTGTATTTTTTATTCACCCTTGAAAGTTATTGCTGGATGTAGAAGTGTATGTTCAGATGGAGTTCTGTTTCTCCGAGCACATTAGAGATCGATCGTTCTGTAGTTGGTATTGGGAAGTCAGCTACCAGCCTGGTTATGGCATTTTTGGAAGTAATACTTTTTCTAGTGTATTTAAAATTGTTTCTTAGTTTTTGTTATTTTACAAGTTCACCCTGTTGTATCTAAGTGTGGATCTCTTGTTAATTTTCTTGCTTGAGACAGGTTGGGTTCTTATCTGTGTACTGATAGCTTTTAATCAATTCTCAGAAGTTCTCAGATACCCTTTGATGTATTGTCTTCGTTTCAGTTCCCCACTCCCGTCTTTTTTTTTTTAATTAAAAAAATTTTTTTTAGGATTTTATTTATTTATTTGACAGAGAGAGATCATAAGCAGATGAAGAGGCAGGCAGAGAGAGAGGAGGAAGCAGGCTCCCTGCTGAGCAGAGAGCCCAATGCAGGGCTCCGTCCCAGGACCCTGGGATCATGACCTGAGCCGAAGGCAGAGGCTTTAACCCACTGAGCCACCCAGGCGCCCCAAATCCACTCCTGTCTTTTTAGAAGTCCGAGGAAGCAAATATTAGACATTTGCATTCTGTCCCACATCTCTTAATCCCCTTTTTTTGAATTTTCCATTTCTTTGCTCTCTAGACTTTTTCTGGGCAATCTTCAGTTGTACTATTTCCCTAATGCCCCCTTCAGTTCTATCTGATCTACTGTTCTTTCACTGATTTTTTAGTTTTAGTTTTTAGATTTCTCAGTTCTATGAGTTATATTTGGTTCTTTTTCAATGTACTTACTCTTGAATAAGTTTTGAAATATCTTATGTTTACTGATTTGATATTTTTTCCAATAATTCCAAAATCTTACATCTTTTGAGGGCATGAGTTGTCCCCCCCCGCACTGCTCCTCATGAATGGAGTCTTACTTCATTTTGTGTTTAGAGATGTTTCATGGGGATCTTTCATTTTCTATGGATTTTTATTGTTCATTAGGCCTTTCAGAGCAGGAATCAGCCAACTATAGCCCATAGGCTAAGTCCTGCCCTCTGCCTGTTTTGTAAATAAAATTTTATTGTAAGCCTGCCACACCTGTTTGTTTATTCCTTGTCCGTGTTTGCTTCCACATTATAGCAGCAGAGTCCAGTAGTGACAGCAGTGACTGGCCCACAAAGCTTAAAATATTTGCTCTCTGGTTCTTTACCCATAATAGTTTGCCCACTCCTACTCTAGGGCATTAGCAATCTGGTACCACTTTAAACTAAATTATTGGTTTGGGGTTTATTGAACCATGTAAACAGTGAGAATTTAGCCAGTAAACCCACATGAGAACCATCTTGTGGTTTTGAATTCTCTGCTTGAGACTCATCCATATTGTTGTGTATATAAGCAGTTCATTGCTTTTAATTGCCAAGTCATTTTAAATCCTTTGGGGAAAATTATTTTTCTCTTTCACTAAGCACTTGGGGTTCGCGCTGACATCTGGGAGTGGGGGATGGGTGATTTTTCCTTTCTTCTTCTTCCGTGAAGGGTGTACCCCTTTGAGATCTGACCTTCAAGGGAGACTAGAGATCTCACCATGGGTGGGCGTTCAATTTTCTCTGTTGTTCCTCTGTTTGCTCTGCAAACCGCTGCTCCGGTTCGTTTGGTTTAGCCAATGCCTTCAACGTGAAAGCCAACAGGTGGGCTCTGTGCTCTGCTGCTCTGAGTTAACCTGTCTTCCCTCAGTCTTTGGCCTGAGTAGTCATAATCTTCTTGCTAGTTTAAGAAAGTGTTCAAAATAATTTTCTCTTATCATATAAAAAGGGTGGGTTCTAAGTTGGGAGACAAAGATTCTAGAAAGCAACAACTCTAAATTAAAAAAGAAGTTTTTCTGAGCCATTATTTTAATATAAAGAACAAACTCTCCGCTTCAGAATTATAACTGTTCCTTTATAAGTTAAATACTCAGATGAAGGTACACAGGTTGATACAGACCAACACAGGAAAAGCTGTCAGGTCTCTAGCATTTGGAGAGAATAAGTAACCTAACAGCATGAAAGCAGCTGCAGGCTCGCCGGCACCCGCTGCACTGTGGTAGGTGACAAGTTCCCTTGATGCCCATGTTACACCCTGGGCTGCGGTCACGTCAGGGCCTTTTATGGCACTTCATGGGGGTCAGAAATCCCCCCTCACTCTTGTAGGAAGCATAGAATGATTCTGGCTACTTGTTGGCCTCTTGGCTCTATATCTGGAAAAGATGCCCAAGATAGCTTTGAAAATAGAGCACGTATTCTATCTTGGTGAACTAAGATATTTTAGATCCTTTTGAGCCCCATGCTATGATGAGGGAGTGGAAGAGCCAGACCAAAGAGTCAGTCTCCTCTCACAGTGAAACATGATATGTATTTCTCTTGAAAATAAGTGAATTTAATTTTTTTATTTTTTGGAAAAGCTTTGAAAATTAGATCCTTGAGTTGGTTAAGATATATCCTTGCCCATTAAAAAATCAGTTGGGAATCACAGGTTAGAGTTGGGAAAGCTTTCAAATTACTCTTTCGCTGGCTTTATAAAGTAAAACGCATCTCTGGTGCCTGCGGTGTCCATCACCATTCTGGGTCTGGGGACACAGCTATGATAAAGATGGCCAGGTTTATGGAAATCTACTGAAGCAGATGGAAAATTTTAAAAATCAAGAAGCATGTTTGGACAAAACTATCCCAGTGAACTCACAGTGACCTTTAATTTTTTTCAGATAAGCCTGGGATAGTGAGTGCCTAAACATTCCTTAGAAAGAGTTTACAGAAAAGCAGACTTCTACAGTTACGCGGTGTCAGTGGAACGACGCTCTGTGACTGGGAGAAGGCTGAACCCAAGCTCTGTGGAATGTGCACCTGACAATGCTTATGACTGAGTCGACTGAGGATTTGACCTTGGTTAAGGCCTGTTTATTATAGCAACCAACTTCCGAAGCAGGCAGTCCTGACGTCTCGTTGTTGCTAAATCAGGCACAAGTAAACGAGTACCAAATTATCTAACTGGAAGGAATTTTCAGTGCTGGTTTCTTATGAGGCAGATTCTCAAACTGCTCCCGAAGAGCCAGAATTTTGCTCAAGATGAGGCAGGGGAATGGCTTCGAAACTGTTCTATCCAGTAGGTTCTACAGTAGTTTGGTTCACCATTCGCTCATTTGTTGCTCCATTGGTGAACCAAACTATAAGCACTTTTCCTTTGTTTTTTTTCCCTTTCCATTAGCCCGTATTTCCAAACATTACATATGGTTTATGGATTCTTCACTACATGGTAAGCTTAATATTTGCTAAATAAATGGGTAAGTTTGTGATCATTTTTCAATCTCTCCTTGACTTTCATGACCTCGGCAATTTTGAAAATCACAGGCTAGTTATTTATAGTATGTCCTCTAATGTGGGTAATTTTTTCATGATGTTTTCATGATATTTTTTATGACCAGATCTCTTTGGCAGGAATAACAAGAAGTGACATGCTATAGTGTTTTTGTGGAATCCTATCAGCCTGCCCCCCCATCTCCGCCACCCACCATATCATCAAGTGTGGACTCTGACACCTGCTTTGGTTTGCCAGGGCCTTCCCTCTACCCTGGTGAGGTCCACTGGACTCTACCCTGCCTATAGCTTTAGGCCTGAATTATCCAGGAGAAGGAAAGGAGAAAGGGTTCGGACGTGCAAGAGCCCCTCCTGCTTTTTGCTTGTTTGCTTGTTTGCTTTGATTTGTGGTTGCAGAGTGTATCTTTTTTCAACCCTCACTTCCAACCTTACATGTTTCTTCAAATTACACATAGACGAGTATTTAAGACATATTTAAGACATAGACACTTCTAATAACTAGGTCACTTTCCCAGGTGGGTCTTAATTAAATCTTTAATAAACAAAGAATATGAACATGTTTTAGGTCAATGCTTTCAAGTCTGATTTTGAGGACTGAAGTGTGATACTACTGTTGCAGGATTTCTCTGCCTTTAGTGTGCACAGTTCTTGGTCACACCATTTTGAAGAAGGAAGAGGTAGACCCGACGAAGAGCAGTGGGCAGCAGAGTTTATTGAGTGATAGTACAAAGCTCCTGGAGAGAGAGGGGGGCCCTCAAGGGTTGTCTCCGCGTTTCTAAGTGTAGGGGTTTTATGAGTTCTTTTGCAGAACTTCCTTAAGCAATCAGTGTGCTGAGTTGTGCTGATCAGGGCTTTGGTGATGTATCTGTCAACCTGCTAGGTTAATGTCCATGTGCTGACAGTCTTCTTCACTGACATCTGGGGGCTTATGTCTTAGCTGTTCTTGCCTGTGATAGTGACAAATGTTTTATGGTTAATTGCCTTATTTTGGGACATTCTGCAAAAGTCATTTCTGCAAAGGTTGCAGAGCAGAATGCTAGTGGTGGTCCTGTCTAAGCTGCAAAACAGAACAAGGTCAGTGCTGTTTGATCTGAGATGTCCTGACGCCATATTTTCTTGTCGGGGACCCTTGCCATCACCTAACTGTCCAACTAATTCCTAACATGACTACGAAGCAAACTGAAGTCTGATACTACTTGGATGCAGGGAGTAAATGTTATCCTTCTCGCTGCCATATTCTTCCCGGCCACCTACCCTGCCACAGATGTTGGCATGTGCCCCCCTAGGCTGGCGAGTTAGAGGATTTCTTCTGGTCCGAGGGTGGACATATGACCCAGAAGTGTCAAGTGGAGACTGTCTGAAAGAGTGGTAGGGACACAGATAGTCTTTTCTTCTGAGATTGCACATGGAAAGAACTACCCCAGTCTAGAGCTCCTGGGGGTCATCTTTGCTATTGCACGGAGGACATTTCCTGAGAACGAAGTGAACATAGAGGAAAGCGGACAGAAAAAGAGACCCATCCAGATGATACAGTATGATACCTTTCATTCGACAGTGCCTGAAGCCAGAAATCCCTTTGATTTTCCCGATACAAAAGTCGATAAAATCTTTCCCCCCCATTTCAGCTGTAGTCGGTTTGCACTTAGAGTCACTTAAGTTTATAGCTACAGTGTGTTGCAAATTAAACAGCCCTAAAAGAAACTGTTTTACAAATACACGTGTGTAATATGCATATGTACATATGTACACATACACATGTGTACACACACACACACACACAAGCACTTTCTTTTTTTTGCTAAGGAATTCTTTCTTTCCCTCCCTTAGGACTCTAAAACACAGTCTATAGAACATAATATTGAATCTGGGATAGGTCTCCAAAGGCCAGAGCCTCGTTCGCCTGGTCTCCCTTTGCCTCCATCTGCGCCTTCTAGGGCACCCGGTGAGAGCTGAGGCTCTGTGGGACAGAAGTCGGAGCACGGCTGTGATGCGGTGAGCGTGCGACTTTTAAATTAACATGTAATGCATTATTTGTTTCAGGGGCGCGGGTCTGTGACTGTTCTCCCTCGATACTGGATCTAATTTTGAAGCTTTAAATACAAAATATGTACAACAAAATTGTTGAACATTTATAGACTCTAAATGTCTCCCCCAGAATAGTGCTTTGGACAGCATCAAATAGTAAGCTAAATCAGAAATTCATGCAATTAAACTTGAGTTTAACTGAGACAGGTGAGTGTACCCAGGAGCTTCTGGAAACTTCCTGCCTGGTGCAGAGCTCCTGTCTGAGGCCGAGAAGCCAGGGTGGGGTGTTTGCAGACAATGGAGCTTTCAAAGGTGTGGATTCTGTCAGGGGCTCTAGCGCACAATCCCAGCTTAGTGCCGGGGCAAATAACCAGGCGGTCTGAAGCAAGGCCCAGCTAGTGCAAACTCATAGGAACTGGAGGAAGACTTTCCAGAAGTTTCTGTCCACAGTTTCGGGGTGAGATGGGGAAAAAAGCATTTGAGGTCTTGAATATTTCTCATTGTTAATCGATACTTGATTCCACTCTCTGTACTCAGAAGTAAGTCCCCATATGCAACAGGAAACAGATGTTTATGTAAAAGTGGTAGAGAGTGGGGAGGGCCTGGGTAGCTCATTTCCCCAGAAGCCCCCTACGAGCTCGCTTCTGGCAGAAGGGGCTTTCAGGGGAGCCGCCTGGGCCTGGGTTGCGGTCCTGACTGGTTGCGGCCGGAACCCTGTGAGAAGCGCTCCAAAGGCCTGCGGCCTGCAGCCAACCCTCCCTGTACTCAACCCCTGAAGTGCCTGCCTCAGGGCTGGCAGATCAGGCCTGCCATGCCCCCAGGCCCTAACCCTAACCCTGGGTAGGGTTTTCAGGCTTCCATTCCTAGGGCCTATTCCCCAGGCCCTCCAGATGGGGGACCCGTGAGCCACACCCCAGGACTCCGCCTGCCACCGAGGAGGAGGCTGTGCCATTTGGAGCCGCGCGAATTCCTCAGAGCGGGAGAAACCTGCATGACCCCCTGAGGCCACCCCCACCTTTGGTGTCCCCCTGGGCCACAAACTCGGAGCCAGATGCTCAGCCTGACACCCTCCCTCAACTCTGCTCCCAGAATGCTCCCCTCAGCGGGGGACCTCAGGGGAGCCCCGTGGGCCCGGCCCGTGTTCCTGGATGGTTGCGTCACGCACCTGGGAGAAAGCGCACTCAGCGGCGGCTGTGAGTGGGGCCTGAATCGCCGCACAACGCCGGCCAGTTCTCCCGAGCTTCCTGCCCAAAGCCATATCGATTTGCACTGAAACCTCGTGAGAACTGGCCTGAAACCTCTGGGGAACTCGGTTCCAGTGGTGCAGGCCTTCAGGGGAGCCGCCCGGGCCTGGCCCAGGGCCACCACTGGTCGTGGCCCGAACCCTGTGAGAAAGCGCTCTAAAAGCCAGGGGCTCGCAAAGCCAACACCTCCCTCGACTCAGACCCAGGAAGTGCCCGCCTCAGCGGTTGCAGATCTGCCCTGCCATACACCTAGGCCCTAACCCTAACCCTAGGTTGGGTTCTCAGGCTTCCTTCTCCAGGGGCTTTTTCCCAAGCCTTCTAGATAGCAGACCCCAGAGCCACACCCCAGGACTCGGCCTGCCCCTCAGAATGACACCGTGCCGTTGGAGCTGGGCAGAACCCTCAGACCAGGAGAAACCTGCATGCCTCCCTGAGGCCACCGCCACTGTCGGTGGACCCCCCAGGCCACAACCCCCCCTGGGGACCCCACGTCAGTGCCAGCAGATCGGGCCTGCCATGCCCCAGGCCCTAACCCTAACCCTAGGGCGGGTTTTCAGGCTTCCATCCCCAGAGACCTGGCCCCCAGGCCCTCCATTTTGGGGACCCCTGAGCCATACCACAGAACTCTGCCTGCCACCCACGAGGAAACTGCTGTTTGGAGCTGCGCAGCACCCTCAGAGTGGGAGAAACCTGCATGCTCCCTGAGGCCACCCCCACCTTTGGCGCCCACCCCCGCCAGGGGGCCACAATCCCGGAGGCAGATGCTCAGCTTAACCCCCACCCTCAACCCTGCCCCTGGAGAGCTCCCCTCAGGGGGTCCTCACTGGGGCTGCGTGGGCCCAGAACTTGTTCCCAGATGGGCACAACATGCATCTAGTAAGAAAGCGCTTTAAACAGTGGGCACGAGCGTGAGCACAGCCCGAATAGCCACAAAACACCAGCCAGTTCTCACGAGCTTCCTGCCCAAATCAGGATGGATCTGGGGAGAAATCTCCTGACAATTGGCCAGAAACCACCAGCAAACCCGCTTTCGGCAGTGCGGGCCATCAGGGAATCCACCTGGGCCTGGCCCGTGGTCCTGAGTGGTCGCGAGCCAAACCGTGAGTGAAAGTGCTCTATAAACCAGACACATGTGCGGCCAACAACTCGCTCTCTCAGCAACCTGGGGTGCATGCCTCAGTGCTGGCAGATCGGGCAGGCCATGCCCCAAGGCCCTAAGTCTAGGGTTAGGTTGGGGTATCAGACTTCCGTCCTCAATGGCCTGCCCCCCAAGCCCTCCAGATTTGGGACCATGGAGCCACACCCCAGGACTCCGCCTGCCACCCATGAGGAAACTGTGCAGTTTGGAGATGCGAAAAAATACTCGGGGGGGGTGGTGGGAACTGCATGCAATCCTGAGGCCAATCCCAAGTTTCAGCAGCCTCGCTGGTGACAAACCAAGAGTCTCACAGCTCTTCTGAGCACTGCCCTCAACTCAGCCCCCGTGGAGCCCACCTCAGCACCTGCAGATCAGGCCTGCCTTGACCCTGGGCCCTAACCCTAACACTAGGTTAGGTTTCCAGGCTTCCATCCCCATAGGCCTGGCCCCCAAGCCCTCCAGATTGGGGAAACCTGAGACAAACCCCAGGAATCCACCTGCCACACATGCAGAAACCCTGTGGTTTGGAGCGGCACAGAACCGTCGGAGTGAGAGAAACCTGCATACCCCCCTGATGCCGCCCCAACATTAGGCGGCCCAGTGGCCCAAAACCAGGTGTCTGATGGAAGCCCCTGACCCCCGCCCTCAACTCATCCCCCTGGGGATCTGATTCACCTCCGGGAGATCAGTCCTCCCATGCCACTAGGACCTAACCCTAAAACTAGGTTGGCTCATCAGTCTTCGGTCCCCAGAGGCCTAGGCCCAAAGTTTTCCAGATTAGAGACCCCTGAGACACACACCAGGACTCCACTTTCCACCCAGAAGGAATCTGTGCAGTTTGGACCTGGGAAAAAGCCCTCATAGCAAGAGAAAACTTCATGGACTCCTGAGGTCATTACCAGGTTTCTGCGGCCTCCCTGGCCACAAAGCCAGAGTCCAATGGGGCTGCCTGGCTCCCAACCTAAATTCAACTTCCCGTGGAACTCGATTCATCACAGGCAGATCTGGCCTGCCATGCCCCTGGGCCCTAACCCTAACCCTAGGTTGTGTTCCAAGGTTTCCATCCCCATAGGCCTGGCCACCAAGCCCTCCAGATTGGGGAAACCTGAGATAAACCCCAGGAATCTGCCTGCCATCCAGGAGAAAACCATGCTGTTTGGAGCTGCGCAGAAACCTCAGAGTGGGAGATACTTCATGACTCGCTAAGATCACCCAAAATTCAGCGGCCCCCCTGGACCCAAATCCGGAGTCTGATGGGCGGCCTTACTCTGGCCCTCAACTCTGCTTCCCATGGAGCCTGACCCATCGCTGATAGATCTGGCCTGCCATGACCCAAGGCCATAATCCTAACCCTAGAATGGGTTATCAGGCTTCCATCCCCAGAGGCCTGCCCCCCAAGCATTTCAGATTGGGGACCCCTGGCACATACCAGCACTCTGCCTGTCACCCAGGCAGAAACCGTGCTGTTTGGAGCTGCACAGAACGCACAGAACCCACAGAGCAGGAGAAACAGGCATGCATCCCTAAGGCCATTTTCCAGGTTCGACGACCTTCCTGGCCACAAACCCAGAGTCTGACGGGCTGCCTTAACCCTGCAGTCAGCTCATCTCCCAGGGAAACTGACTCAGCACCAGCAGATCAGGTCTGCCCTATCCCTAACCCTAGGTTGTGTTTGAGGGCTTCCATCCCCAAAGGCATGATCCCGAAGCTGTCCAGACTGGGGACTCCGGAGACACACACCAGCACTCTGCATGACATCCAGCAGGAAACTGTGCTGTTTGGAACTGTGCAGAACCCTCAGAGCAGGAGAAACCTGCATGCATCTCTGAGGCAACCCCTAGTCTCGGCGGACCCCCCAGCCAAAAACCCGGAGTCTGATGGGCCTCGTGAACAGCGCCAAAAACCCAGCCCCTGAGGGAGCCCAACTCCGTGCCTGCAGAACAGGTCTGCTATGCCCCTAGGCCCTAACCCTAAAACTAGGTTGGTTGTGCAGGCTTCCATCCCCAAAGGGCTGGCCCGGAAGGCCTCCATACTGGGGACACCTGAGACACATATCACAGAGGAGGAAACTGTGCCATTTGGAGCTGTGCAAAACTGTCAGAGTGGGAGAAACCTGCCTGCCCCACTGAGGTCACCCAAAATTTGGCAGAACCCCTGCCCACAAACCCAGAGATTGAATGGCCTCCTGACCTATGCCCTCAACTCAACTTTCCATGGAGTCCAAGTTATTTATGGCAGATTGGGCCTGCTATGCCCCTAGGCCCTCATCCTAACCCTCGGTTGGGTTCAGGCTTCCGTCCCCAGGGTCCTCAGAGCCCACCAGATTGGAGACCCAGGCGCCCCACCCCAGGAGTCCGCCTGCCATCCAGGAGGAAATCATGCCATTCTGAGGTGCGCAGAACCGTCAGACTGGAAGAAACCCGCATGGCTCCCTGAGGCCACCCCCACCTCCGGCGGCCCCCCCGCCACAATAGTTGGAACCTGACATGCTGCCTGAGCCCTGTCCTCTTTGACTCCATCCACCGGGGATCCCAACACAGCACCTGCAGATCGGGCCTGCTATGCCCCTAGGCCCTAACCCTAACCCTAGGTTGGCTCTTCAGGCTTCCATCCCCAGAGACCTGGCCCCCACGCCCCACCAGGCAGCAAACACAGAGGCTGACAGACCGCTTCCCTCACCTCTGCCCTTAGTAGCTCCCCTGGGAAGGGGCCCTCGGGGGAGCAGAGTGGGCCCGGCCTGTGTTCCTGGATGTCCGCAACACCCACCTCTCGAGAAAGCACTCTAGATGGTGGGCACCATGGCGGCCCAAATCGCTGCCCAACGCCTGCCAATTCTCATGAGCTTTCTGCCCAAATCAATATCGATTTAGGCAGAAAACTCATGAGAATTGGCTGGTAAACCCCCGGCGAACTCGCGTCCTGTGGCACGGGTCTGAAGGGCTGTGACCTGGGCCTGGCCTGGGGTCCCGAGTGGTTGCGGCCCTAACCCTGTGAGAAAGCCCTCGACGAGCCCGGCACGTGCAAGGCCAATGCTCCTGCTACTCAGCCCCCTGGGGTGCTCGTCCTGGCTCTGGATGGTCGGGCCTGCCAAGCCCCTAGGCCCTCGCCCTAATCCTCGGTTGGGTTTTCAGCCTCCGTCCCCAAGGGTCTGTCTCACGAACCCTCCAGATTGAGGACTATGCAGCCACAGCTAGGAGTCTGCCTGCCACCCATGAGGCAACCGTGACGTTCAGAGCCACGCAGAACTCTCAGACCGGAAGAAACCCACATGCATCCCTTAGGCCTCCCATACCTCCAGCGGCTTCCCCTGGCCAAATAACCCGGAGTCTGATGTGTCGCCTGACCACTGTCCTCAACTCAGTCCCCCGGGGATCTTGCCTTGGTGCCGGCACCTCAGGCCTGCCATGCCCTTTGGCCCTAACCCTAACCCTAGGCTCTTCGGGCTTCCGTCCCAGAGTCCAGGCCCCCAAGCCCTGCAGATTGGGGACCCCTGAGCCACATGCCAGGACACTGCCTGCCAAGCAGGAGGAGACCGTGCCTTTTGTATCTGCGCAAATCCCTCAGAACGAGAGAAACTTACAAGCCATCCCTGAGGCCACCCTCATCCTCGGTGCCCTGGGCCGAAAACACAGAGGCTGATGCGTAGCTGGACGCCCTCCCTCAACTCTACCCCCAGAAAGCTCCCCTTCGCGGGGGCCAGCGTGGGTGTCACGTGGCCCTGCTCATGTTCCTGGATGTCTGTGACACGCACCCAGTGAGAAAGCGCTCCATACTGTGGGCGCCAGTGTGGCCCAAATCGCTGCCTAATGGCGGCCAATTCTCACAAGGTTTCTGCCCAAATTCTGCCTCCTGGGCAGAAAGCTCATGAGAATTGGCTGGAAAACCCTCACTGAACTCAATTCCAGTGGCGCGGGTCAGCAGGGCTGCCGCCTGGGCCTGGCTCAGTCACGAGTGGTTGCGGCCTGAACCCTGCGAGAAGGCCCTCTACAAGCCAGGTGCACACGAGGCCAACACCTCCCACTGCTCAGCTCCCTGGGTTGCCTGCCCCATCACTGGCAGATCAGGCCTGCAATACCCCTAGGCCCTCGCCTTAATCCTCGGTTGGGTTTTCAGAATTCCGTCCCCAGGGGTCTGTCCCTCGACCCCTTCAGATTGGGGATGCATGAGCCACATACCAGGACTCTGCTTGCCACCCAGGAGGAAACTGCCATTTGGCGCTGCGCAAAACCCTCAGAGGAAGAAAAACCTGCATGCCCCCTCTGAGGCCACCCCCACCTTCCGCGCCTCCCCAGGCCGCAAATACGAGGGCTGATGCTCGGATGGCTGATGCTCTCAACTCTGCCCCTGGAAAGCTCCCCTGCATGGGGGCCCTCAGGGGACCTGCATGGGCCTGGCCCTGGTACCTGATTGGTCGTGACACACATCTAGCGAGAAAGTGCTCTTGACTGCGGGCACCAGCGTGGCCCGAATCGCCGCCAAACGCTGGCTAATTCTCATGAGCTTTCTGCCCAAATTGATATCGATCTGGGCAGAAAGATCCTGATAATTGGCTGGAAAACCGCCAGCGAAGTCCATCCTGGTTGTGCGGGCCTGCAGGTCAGCCGCCTGGGCCTGGTCCGGGGTCCCGAGTGGTTGTGGCATGAACCCTGGGTGAAAGCCCTCTATGAGCCAGGTGCACACAAGGACAACGGCTTCTGCTACTCAGCCTCTGGGTTGTCCCATCCTGGCGCTGGCGGATTGGGCTTGCCATGCCCCTAGGCCCTCACACTGACCCTCAGTTGGGTTTTCAGGCTTCCATCCCCAGGGGCCTGTCCCTCGAGCCCTACAGATTGGGGACCCAAGAGGCACACCCGCCCACCACCCAGGAGGAAACCATGCCATTTGGAGCTGTGCAAAACCCTCAGAGCAGGAGAAAACCGCATGCCCCCGCTGAGGCCACCCCCTACCTTCGGCGCCCCACTGGGCCACAAACATGGAGGCTGACGCTCAGATGGACTCCCTCCCTCAACTCTGCCCTTGAAAGCACCCCTTCGCTGGTTCTCTTGCAGGAGCCGCCGGCGCGGGGTCCGTGTTCCCGGATGGCTGCGACACGCACCTAGCGAGAAAGCGCTCTAGACCGTGGACGCCAGTGTTGCCGGAATTGCCGCCCAACACAGGCCAATTCATGAGCTTTCTGCTGAAATTGATATCGATTTGGGCAGAAAGTTCGTGAGAATTCCACTCAATCCCACAGCGAAGTCACTTCTGGCGGCATGATCCTGCAGCGCCACTGCCTGGGCCTAGCCTGGGGTCCCGCCGCGAGTTATTGCGGCCCTAACCCTGGGAGAAAGCACTCTGTGAGCCCGTGCTCATGGACAGTGCACATGAGGCCAGGGTCTTCTGCTACTCAGTCCCCTGGTTTGCCCGCCCTGGCCCTCGCGGATCAGGCCTGCCATGCCCCTAGGCCCTGGCCCTAATCTTCAGTTGGGTTTTCAGGCTTCTGTCCCCAGACACCTCGCCCCCAAGCCTTCCAGACTGGGGACACCTGAGCCATACCCTAGGACTCCGCCTGCCACCCAGGAGGAAAACATGCCATTCAGACTTGCACAAAACCCTCAGATCAGGAGAAACCTGCTATGCCCCCCCCGAGGCCACCCCCACTTCTGGTGTCCTACTGGGCTGCAAAGACAGAGGCTGACACTCAGCTGGACCCACTCCTTCAACTCTGTCCCTGGAAAGCTCCCCTGCAAGGGGTCCCTCGCAGGAGCCGTGTGGGCCTGCCCGTCTTCCCGGATGGCTGCAATACACACCTAGCGGGAAATCGCTCTAGAACACGCGTGCAAGCACAGCCTTAATCGCGGCCCACAACGGCCAATTCTCACGAACCTTCTGCCCAAATCATGAGAATTGGGTGGAAATCTCCCAGCAAAGTCACTTCCAGTGGCTTGGCCCCACAAGGTCGCCGCCTGGGCCTAGCTCAGTCCCGAGTGGTTGCGGCAGGAGCCCTGGGAGTAAGCACTCTACAAGCCAGGTGTACACGAAGACAACGCCTCCCGGTACTCAGCCCCCGGGGATGCCGCCCCGATGCTGGCGGAATGGGCCTGCATGCTCCTAGGCCCTGGCCCAATTGGCCAGTGTTGGGTGGCAATTTGGGCCCCGCTGGCATCCACGATCTAGTTCGCTTTCTTCCTAGGTTCATGTCGCGGCCATCCAGAAACATGGGCCGGGCTCTTGTGGCTCCTGCAAGGTTCCCCGGAGTGGGGGGGCTTTCCAGGTCACAGCTGAGTGGGGTTTCTGGCTGAGTTTCAGCCTCTGTGTTTACTGCCCGGTGGGGTGCCTAAGGTGCAGGCAGCCTCGGCGGCCGGGGGGCGGGCATGCAGGTTTCTCCCGCTCTGAGGGGTTTTTGCAGCTCTGAACAGCATGGTTTCCTTCTGGGTGGCAGGCGGAGTAGTGGAGTGTGGCTCAGAGGTCCCCTATTTGAGTGCTTGAGGGACAGGCCCCTGGGAGTGAAGCCTGAAAACCCAACCGAGTGTTAGGGCCAGGGCCTAGGGGAATGGCAGGGGCCATCTGCCAGCGCCAGGGTGGGCACCCCAGGGGGCTGAGTAGCGGGAGGCGTTGGCCTTGTGTGGGCCTGGGTTGTAGAGGGCTTTTTCCCAGGGTGTGGACCACGACCACTCAGGACTCTGGACTAGGCCCAGGCGGCGACCCGGCAAGCCCTTGCCACTGGAAACGAGTTTGCCGGGGGGTTCTGGCCAATTCTCGTGAGCTTTCTGTCCAAATTGATATCGATTTAGGCGAAAGCTTGTGAGAATTGGCTGGCATTGGGCCGTGATTCAGGCTGTGCGGATGCCGGCATTCTAGAGCACTTTTCTCACTTTGTGCATGTTGAGACCATCCGGGAACATAGGCTGGACCCATGTGGCTCCCGTGAGTATCCCCCCGCCCGCATGGGGGAGCTTTCCACGGGCAAGGTTGAGGGAGGGGGTCTGGCTGAACACCAGCCACCGCGTTTGTGGCTGGTGGGGCTCTGAATGTGTAGGTGGCCTCAGGTGAGCCATTCATATTTCTGTCGCTCTGAGCTTGTGCAGCACTGATCGGCATGTTTTCCTCCTGGGTGGCAGGCAGAGTCTGGGGGTGTGGCTCAGGTATCCCCAGTCTGGACGCCTTGGGGGCCAGGTCTCTGGGGACAGAAGCCTGAAAACCCAACCTGGGGTTAGGGTTCGCACCTAGGGGCATGGCAGGCCCGATCTGCCTGGCACTGAGGTGGGATCCCCGGTGGGCTGTGTGAAGGATAGGGGTCAGGAAGCGCGGCAACCTGTGAGTTTGTGACCAGTGGAGGCTGTCGAAAGTGGGGATGGCCTCAGGGAGGTATGCAGGTTTCTTCTGTTCTGAGGGTTCTGTGCAGCTCCGAATGGCATGGTTTCCTCCTGGGCACCAGGAGGAATCCTGGGGTGTGGCTCCGAGGTCCCCAATCTGGAGGGACACTGTCAGTGTGACTTTCCACCTAAGGAGGTGTTGTGAGCTGTATTTAGGAGACCCTAGAAGGCCCGGCAGTGCCAGTCCGTGCCACTGGAGGGCGTGGTGCGCCGTGGTGCGGGAGAGCACGGTAGGGTGCAATGCTGCTTGCCACCACTGGAGGCAGCGGCGAGCTTCCGTGGGAAACACACCGGAAGAGGCGTCCGTGCGGCCTGCTGGCTCCGAGGGCCCCGGGGAGGTGGTGGGAGAGACCCTGAATCGTGAGGCACTGCAACTTGTTTTTACAGGACAGAGTGTTGAGCTGAAGACCCTCTGTTTCCCCAGGCTCAAGAGTGGTGGTGACAACCGCTGGAGCCAGGCCCCCGCTCAGTCCGCGCTGTGCCCCGCTGCCCCAGGTGGGATGGGAATGTGCTGTCAGGATGGCTCAGGAGGGTCTTCCCGTGGGGGTCTGGGGCCGGGGCACCAAACTCGACCCATGGGGCCTTTGGGACCGAGGACTTGAGTGTCTGTTTGGAAGAGTCTATTTGCTTCCAAAAAGGACAAGGACATTGGCCGGCTTTAGAAGGAAGTGAATGACCACTTAAGAAACAAGCATGTGTCCCTCCTTCTCCCAGGAATCGGAGCCGGTGTGCAGGGTTTAGGTGGGAGACGCCTGCTTATCCGCACCTGACAACCCTTCTTCGCTGGGGCTCCACGAGACCTGAAGTTGGGAAATCAGCGTCTGGGTACGTCACGCAGCTTGTCCCAGGACGTCAGCGTTCAGAGAAAACAGCAGACCCGTGGGGAACAGTGGCACATCTATGCCAGCATGGGAGGTAAAACTTCTCTTTCACCCCACACATCCTGGGTTCTCTCTCATCTTCGGTGGAGCCCAAAAGTCACACGAACGCAGCTGTCAGCGATGGAGAGTGGGTGCTAGGGTTCCTGAGTTTCCCTGCGGGGAGCACCCGGCAGGGGATCTCATTTTCTCTGCTGATTTCTGGCTCTCGGAGGTATTTGGAACATCCCTTTCCTAGGCAATCCCTTGGGTTCGAAAAGGAATATGAGATGGACTCGGTGTGTGTTTGGAACCTGGAATGCGTTCCTTCATGTAACAGTGCTGATTCCATGGGTCCTCGGCTGTGGCAGAGTGGCCGGCATCAAGAGTGAGGTGGCTGTTTGTGGTCCGAGAGAGGCTTGGAGGATGGCTTCTCCTTTGTCCAAGGGGATGGATCCTAATGGATTCGTTTTTTTTATCCAAAGAGTTCCAATGAGGGCAGAGGGAACATTCAAAAGGATTCCAAGGAGCCTTGGATGATTGAAAAGGGAAGCTTGACTTTCTAGTTTCACTCAGAGTACCATCTAGAGAGTTGGCCATGGCATCCTTTCTCTGCAGTTTCATGGGTGGTGAAGTCAGACGGAGAGTCTTTGGGAATTCCACTGGATAGAGGCATTCTGGTGGCTTCCCAGGGCATGGCGTCAGGAACCCTGGGGTGAATTTCTGGGGCTGCTTGCCGGATGCTGGGTGAGTCATGTTATCCCCCAGGTTTTCTGTTTCCTCCTTAGGAAATTAGTGGCAGGGAATGTTCTGCTTCCAGCGGAACCCTCCAGCACTGTAGGTGGGCATGCGGGTTGTTGCAGCCACTCTGGAAAAGAGCATGGTGGTTCCTCCAAAAGCTAAGAACTGAACAACCTTAGGATCCAGCCATTGCCCTCCTAGGTATTTCCCCAAAGGGCACAAAAATGCACATTCAATGGGGGTACAAGCACCGTGATATTTACAGAAGCATTATCAACCATAGCGAAATGATGGAGGGAGTTCCAATGTCCATTCACTGATTATATATATATATATATATATATATATATATTACATATATGTGTGTTTGTGTGTGTGTATATATATATATAAAATCTCCCACATCTTCTTAATGGAATAGGAGCCAGGTTCAAAAAGAATGAAATCTTACATTTGCAAGGATGTGGATGGATCTAGAGTGGATTTAGCTGAGCAAAATCAGCAAGAAAAGACCAATAGCCTATGATTGACTCCTTTGGAATTTCAGCAAGAAAACAGGTGAACGTAGTGAGGGGAGAAAGATAGGCCAAGGAGGAAAGAGACTCAAACTTAGAACACAAATGGAGGGTTGCTAGCGGACAGGGGTTTGGGTTTGGATTCTGGTTAGGATTCATGTTTGGGTTCAGGTTCAGTTTCGGGGCTAGGGGTTTGGATTTGGGTTAGAGTTCGGGTTAGGGGTTAGGGTTGGGGTTAGGGTTAGGGTTGTGGTTAGTGTTAGGGGATTAGGGTTAGGGTTAGGGGTGTGGTCTTCCAGTTGGCTTGATGCCAGGCCCCCACCACACTCACTCTCCTGTGGGCTCACTGTACTACGTCTTCCCTTAGGCTCCCTAGGCCCACGTCGTCCTCTGCTAGGGACCATTCTTGGCCCAGGCTCCACACGCTGGGATTGGGAGCAGATCATCTGCACCTTCTGGACTTGTGCTTCCATGCGCATGACATGGGCGTAGGCTGGCCTCACAGACTCGTCAGAGGAGACCCAGTGCAGGAAGATGCAGGCCACGACATGGGAGATGCCCAGTGACCCCAGAGGGAGCACACAGGCCTTGCACAAAGCACTGTGTTCAAGCAACCCAGCACAGGATCTGGGCACCAGGCCACCGGGCATGGGGAGTCCTGGTGGGGGAGGCCCTGGCAGGGGGTGGGGGTCCATGGAAGTGTCCCAGAAGAGGCAGGAGACAAGGAAGGCAACAGGACTGAGCTTCCCCAGGAGGTCGATGGACGAGTCAGAGGATCCCAGAGACCTTTGGGTAAACTCAGAGGCCTTGGAGATGTTGGCTGAAATGTCATTTGGTCAGAAAAGTTGTGTCACAAACCCCCAGTCAACATTGAATGATTTACTCTTTGTTGCTTCTAGGAATCAGTGCATGTGGGCCACTAGCACTCACACTGCATGAGGTCTAGGATACATTTACTTTTCGTCACTTTTCAGGACTAGAACTTGGGTCTCTGTGTTCAGGAGCAGATTCCTGGTGCTCATGACCACGGCGAGCCCTGCGGACGACCCCCGTCACCTCCCACAGTGGATGAGACCACATGGGTTGAGGGGGGCTCCCTGGTGAAGCCCCAGTGCTCAGTACGGAGAGCAGGGACCCCAGGTCCTCGGCTGAATGAGGAAGGAATGAGGGAGGGTGGGAGTGAGGGGAAGGGAGGGACGGAGGACGGGGGAGGGGAGGGGGGAGGGCGAACAGGAGAGGGAGGACGGGAGGGCGGGAGGCAGGGAGGGAGGAGGGGTAGAGGGAAGGAGAGGGGAATGAATGACGGAGGGAATAAATGAGGTGGGGGGAGGGAGTGAACCCGCAGAAGCCGGTCCATACACCAGAAGCCATTTGGGTGAGGTCTGAGGGAATCACAGCTCAGGCCCTGGATGGTGGCCCCGCGGCACGTCCCTCTGTCCTCCCAGGCCGACCTTCCTTCTCCTTGGCCCCCTGTCACCCTGGGTCCTCTCCACCTCCTCCTCAGACAATGATGAATGTTCCCAGGAGCAGGGTGGCAGGCGCGGGGTCTCAGGAGGGGCTGCCGCGATCCTGTGCCCCAGACGACACTGAGACAGTAGCCACAGGACATTCTGTCCTGAGGACTGGGATGAGGATCCCATCCATCTCCTTGGGCACGAACATGGTTCCATTCCCGGCCGTCTCCACCGCTGCTGTGCCAAATACTCCTGAAAACACGTCTGTGACCAACTGGGCCCGAGTTTCTGGGGGTGAGTCCCAGGCTGACCCTGCTGGGTGATAGGGGCCCCTGTGGCCTGGGATGGGTGCCGCTCCCTGTTGCCCCAGACAGGGGTGCCTGTCACCCTTCTCTCCAGGGGACCTGCATCGGACCTCTGCTTCCTCACGTTCTCCCCAGGGCTGCTGGTCCCCAGACCAGACACCTGCCAGTCTGAGGCTGACCAGCTCTGCCTCCCCAGCGTTCCTTTGCCCGAGCCCTTCCCCGGGAGCTCCTGCACCTCCTGACACAGACTCCCTGTGTGCCTATCCTCCCCCTTGAACTTGCCCGTGTTTAGTCTCTGTCCCTGTCTCTGTCCCTGTGGGACCCAGGGACTTGGAGCATGGACTGGAGCAGACCCATGGGAAACCTTTCTCTGGCCTAGGGTTGTGAGCGATGCTTTTGCCCTCTGCAGTGTGTCTTCCAGCTTTCTGCGTTTCCCTGGTTTCTGTGTGGGCCACAGGAGGAAACAGCCGTGTCCTGTCTGGGGACCGACGGTGGTGTCCCAGCAGGAACAGGGGCCTTGGCCCCAAGATTGTGCCCAGAATTCCTAAAGGGGTCCCTCTGATGACATCTCATCTGGAGTCCATTGGGCGTTTCATCATCAAATGAGGGACATTCTATGTCAAACAGAGAAAACAAAACAAAACAAAACAACACGAGTGCGCTTTGAAAATCGGTGCAGACACAAAGGCACCTATTGAGTGATTCCCCTTCCAGAAACCTCCAGAACACGTGCAGGAACAGAGAGAGAAAGCGGCTTAGGGGTTGCGAGGGGCCAGGCTGGGGGAGCAACGGGCAGGGAGGGCTTGGGCTCAGGGTCTCCTTTGGGGAAGGAGAGATCCTGCAGCGATGTTCTGGGGTGCGGTGGCACCGCGTTGGGAAGGTACTTCGTGCTCATGACGTGTTCAAGGGAAAACGAGTACTTTTATTTAAAAGAAATAATAAACCGCACACAGGAGACAGACGGCGACTATAACGGTGACTACATACAGGAGAGGAAGGACATAGGGGGAGGGGATGCAACATTCTGGGGGGATGTCGGGGTCAGGGGCGGGAATGGAGGGTGATTTTACAGGGAGATCTCCCCGCAGAGTTGTGGGCTCTGGATGGGGCTCTGGGAGCCCCGCAGGAGCAGGTGTCGGGGCAGGGGTTGGGATCCGGGCGGGGACAGGGTCAGCAGTCGTGGCCCGTGCAGGATCCAGAGCAGGAGCTGGGTCCGAGACAGGAACAGGAGCCCAGGCCAGGGCAGGGAAAGGAGCAGGAGCAAGGGAAAGGGGCTGGGTCTGGGGCGGGAACAGGGGCCTAGGCAGGGGCAGGGGCAGGGGCAAGATCAGGGGTATGACCTGGGTCTGGGGCAGGCGCAGGGACAGTGGCCCTGGCAGGGAAAGGAGAAGGGACAGGGGCAGGGGCAGGTACAGGGGCAGGGGAAGGGACAGGAGCAGGAGCAGGAGCTGGGGCAAGTGCAGGGGTGATGGCCGGGGCACGGTCAATGGCAGGAGTTGGGTCTGGGGCAGGAACAGGGGCACAGGCAGGGGAAGAGGAAGGGGCAGTGGTCCTGGCCGGGCCAGGGGAAGGGACGGGGGCAGTTGAAGGGGAAGAAGCAGGGGCAGGACCTGGGTCTGGGGCAGGAACAGGGGCAGGTGCCGGGGCAGTGGCCCTGGCAGAGAAAGGAGGAGGGATAGGGGCAGGGGAAGGGGCAGGGGCAAGAACAGGGTTAGGACCTGTGTCTGAGGCAGGTGCTGGGGCAGTGGCCCTGGCAGGGAAAGGAGAAGGGACAGGGGCAGGGGCAGGGACAGGGGCACAGGCAGGGGAAGAGGAAGGGGCAGTGGTCCTGGCCGGGCCAGGGGAAGGGATGGGGGCAGTTGAAGGGGAAGAAGCAGGGGCAGGATCTGGGTATGGGGCAGGAACAGGGGTGCAGGCTGGGGAAGGGGAGGCCATCCTGGCAGGGGCCGGGGCAGGGGCAAGAACAGGTTTAGGACCTGGGTCTGGGGCAGGCACAGGGGCAGGTGCCGGGGCAGTGGCCCTGGCAGAGAAAGGAGAAGGGACAGGTGCAGGGGAAGGGGCAGGCGCAGGGGAAGGGGCAGGAGCAGGAGCTGGACCAAGTGCAGTGGTGATGACTGGTGCAGGGTCAAGGGCAGGGTTTGGGTCTGGGGTGGGATCAGGGGCGCAGGCAGGGGAAGGGGAGGCTGTCCTGGCAGGGGCAGGGGCAGGGGCAAGAACAGGGTTAGGACCTGTGTCTGGGGCAGGTGCCTGAGCAGTGGCCCTGGCAGGGAAAGGAGAAGGGACAGGGGCAGGGGCAGGGACAGGGGCAGGGGAAGGGACAGGAGCAGGAGCTGGGGCAAGTTCAGGGGTGACGGCCGGGGCACGGTCAAGGGCAGGAGCTGGGTCTGGGGCAGGAACAGGGGCACAGGCAGGGGAAGGGGAGGCCGTCCTGGCATGGCCACGGGACGGGGCAAGGGAAGGGGCAGGAACAGGGGTAGGACCTGTGTCTGGGGCAGGTGCAGGGGCAGGTGCAGGGGCAGCACCTGGGTCTTGGGCAGGTGCTGGGGCAGGGGCAGGGGCAGTGGCCCTGGCAGGGAAAGGAGAAGGGATAGGGGCAGGGGAAGGGGCAGGAGCAGGAGCTGGGGCATGGGCAGGGGTGATGGCCGACGCAGGGTGAAGGGCAGGAGCTGGGTCTGGGGCAGGAACAGGGGCCCAGGGAGGGGCCGGGGAAGGGGTGGGACCAAGGGAGGATCCGGGTCAGGGGCCAGAACAGGAGCCCAGGCAGGGGCAGGGGACGTGGGAGTAGCTCTGGCAGGGGCAGGGCCAGGGGGAGCGGCAGGAGCAGGGCTGGGGGCAGGAGCCGGAGCCAGCTCTTCCCGGACAGCATCAGCATCTCCGTGGGCAGGCGCCCGGTCCCCTGTCGGCTCCCGGTCTCCTGCGGAAGTCTCTCCAGTCACCATGTCCTCCTGCGGAGTGGCTGAAGTTGGGAGTGGGTCTAGCTCCTCCGCTGGAGTATCTGGGAGAGGAGAGAAGGTCCCCCGCGGGCCTGCCTCTGCCTGTGGCTTTGCAGAGACAGGGCACAGCCCAGGGCGTCCCAGAGAAGCCGCAGCCACGAGGGAACCCTCACCGGGATGTCTCCCCGACTGGAGTCACCCCCCGGGTGCTCCGAGCCAAGCCGTCGCTCGTGGCTCCACACCAGCCTGTGGGGGCTTCTCCCTGTGGGGCCCAGCACCGACCCATCCCCACACAGCCCCAGGCACCCCTCCCCAGCCTTCTCACCCTCGGACGTGGCCTCCGTGGGCTCCGTGTCCAGGACCGCGGTCCAATGGAGTACCGGGGGCCGTGGTCTGGGAGGGACCGGAGGCCTTCCCAGGACCGGGGACTCCTGGGTCAGGGAGGAGTGCGTGTCTTCCCGCCTCCTTCCGATGTCATCCGTGGCCTGCCGAGGCAGAGACGGGGAATGTGCAAGAGGCGTCAGAGCCCTGTCCGGCCATACCCACCGTCCTCCCGCCCGGTCCCCCAGCTTCTCCCGGATCCCATGCAGACCTGTGCATGCACAGCCCCGCACCTGGGTCAGTGACCCAGCCCTGCAGGGTCTCAGGAGACACCCTGGGCAGAAGGGGGCAGCCCCCACACCCCATCCCACCTAGCCAGCCTTCACCTGGGGTGTGAACATGACCTGCCCACCAGGCATCTGGGCCCTCATCAGCCTGCTCCTGCTCGGGGCGTCTCCACCCCCGATGAGCTCTCTTTACACACACACACACACACACACACACACACACACAGACGGGGAGGAGACCTGGGGCTCCACGGGTCGATCAGAAGGTGTGGGGCTGGCTGACGCCGAGCCTCCCGGTGTCCCCTTTGGATTCTTGTTGCCAAAGGGCCAGAGGCGTTGGGGAGCCCTGACACGACCTCCTCTGGAGGGAGCGGACGTGGGTGGCGGGCGAGCTCTCCTCTGCCTGCATCCTCTGGGCTTCGGTAGGCAGCAGCAGAACATGTCGCTTCCTTCAGGATGTCCACAGAGATGAGCTGGGCAGGGGGTTGTCTCTGGAATGTGGGTGCCTGGATACGTGGGTTCAAGTTCCGTTGGGCTCTGTCGTCAGGGAAGTGAGGTCACCGCTGCCTGGGGGCTCCTGACCCGACTTCCTCCTCCCACCAGAGCTCCCTGAGGGCGCCCCTCCCCCAGCTGCTCCAGGCTCCCCCTCCACCCCATGCCCTGTCTCTCCAGTGACCCCCACACAGCCTACCCCCAGCCCCCGGGAGGCCCGGGGGCAGCTGTTGTCCCCGCTGGGAGGGCCCAGAGCTGGGTTCAGACCGGGCTCCTGCTCCTGCCCAGGACTGTGACCGCTGACCCACCCTGTGGCTCTCAGGGCCTCCCCACTCTCCCCGTCTGGACGTTGGGGCTGTTCTGGCTTCTACTTCGAGGGATGCCATCAGGGGTAGGACCTCTCCATACGTTCCATACCCTCTCTCCCAGGAGGCTGGGGCACACACTTGGCAAGGCAAGGGGGAGCCGGGGGCTGGGCGGGGCATGGAACACAGCCCGGAGGGGCCTGGATCTGCTCTGGGGTCCAGGCAAAGCCACCCTCCTCCGGCCTGTGTCCCATCACCCGTGGCAAGGTTGCAGGGCGTGGATTAGGACCTTGGTGACACAGACTTCCAGGGGCTCCCATTAGGTTTGGGTCCAAGGGCCTCGTCTGAGCCCATGTGCTGGGCAGTCTCCACTGTGGTTCCCGGGCATTCCCAAATCCTGGTCACACATCCCTGTGGAGTCCCTCCCCCCAGGTGGATGGCCTGTGTGACTGTGAGAATGCGACAAAATGTTTGGCTGTCATTTCCCAACTGATGGAGGAAAGTCTGTGACTTCTGGTTCTCTCTCTCCTGTGTTCAGTGTCTGTCTCTGTCTTTGTCTCTGTCTCTGTTTTTGTGTGCCTCACAGGAGCAGGATCTGTGGGCTCCAGGGGTGATGGGAGAAACCTCAGAAGCCTCCCTTGTCCCTGTTTCCCTCTCCTGGGGTGGTTCTTGGCTCCTTGCTAAGGCCTTCTCACCATGACCAGAGCACTGACTCTGGAACCTCTTCCCAATGGGGACCCTGAGGCTGCCACAAGGAGGGTCCTGGCCTTGATCCCCAGACCAGGGGTCTCATGCTCTGCCACATTCTGTAAGCCCACTTCCTCAGCCTCCCAAGCCTCCGGGTCGTCCTCTGCTCAGAAGGACCTCGAGGGAGCACAAAGCATTTTCCCAAGACTGGGAGTACAGTGGGTCAGGGCTGGAGATTCAAAGTCAACAGGCTCTTCTACAAGCCTGTGGGAGCCTAGGGGCACCCTGTCTCGATGGCCCCATTGATAGAAGAGTAAGGGGAGGCCTTTTGTGTTGTAGCCCTGTCCACACTGAGGGGGGGTACCTCTTCCTACTTCCAGTAGTCCAGGGTGGTGATGGACACCAGATCCCAGACCCTGTCCTCACCCAGTGCCCTGGTAAACCCCTGGGCCCCTTGCAGACCCCTTGACCATCAGCCCGTCCTATCTCCCCTCCCCATGCTGTGGATCTTGGTCCTTGCCAGGAGTCCTGATGCCCCTGACCCCAAGGCCCAGCTGTCTCCAACCTCTTTCTTCTTTCCCCCTTGTCACCCACCTTGTTCCCAGGGTGTCTCCCCTTCTGACCCCTAGCTTGGCAGAGTGGGGTGTGTGTGTGTGTGTGTGTGTGTGTGTGTGTGCAAGCACGTATGCCTCTACCTGTCTGGGGATGCCTGAGGTCCTGTCCCCACATGGGATGGGGTAAATAGCTATCCCCGAGGATCTGAGGGGCTCTCACCCTCGAAGAAAACCTCATGGGAGGGTTGGGGCTGGCCTAGGACTGGAGGGAAGCTCTGCTCCTTGGACTCTGTACCCCTCTTTTGTCTTAGACCAGTCCCTGCCTCTCTTGACCCCAACTGTCCCTGAGGGTTGGACATGGAAATGCTTGACCTGGGCTGTTCCTCCAGGGGGAGGTGGGGGTGCAGGAAAGGTGCACCAGGCACACAGACCTCCATTCCGAGAGGGCCAGGTGTGCCCAGGAGACCTGCACACGGCACCTGTACCGTGACCCAGCCTTGCGGTGGACGTGTACGCGACCCGTGGCGCTGTACCTGCCTGGTCCCCCATGTTCCCTCACCGCTGCCAAGTGCTCTGTGGCCCTGAAGTCCGCTGAGCGCCAGAACCGTGGCTATGCTGGGAAGCAAGGCTCAGGCTGCAAGGCCAGGTGGGTCGGACATCTGGGGACGCAAAGTTCCCCGAGTACCCCCCACCCAGCTGGTCTGGAGTTCAGACTCCCTTCCAGGGTCCAGCTAATGCGGGGTTGAGCCAGAGGACTTGCAGACATCAATGGAGGCCGACTCGGGGCAGGAGAAGATCAGTCCGCCCCTTCCAGTTCTCTTCTCCTCCTTCTGCTTTGTCTTCTGGTTGTACCCTGGGACAGAGGTCTAGCCTGTCCCTGGATTCAGCCCTGGCTAGAGTCAGAGGGGTGGGAAGGAGGGCAGGGAGGAGGGGGCCACCACCCGGATGCCCGAGTGTGATGCTACCATAATGAGGGACCCTGTGGACACTCATGGATTTCAGCCCTTTTTAGACATGAGCAGTGGCCCCAGGACTCGGCCCCTGCCCCCTCCTTCACCCTCCACGAGGGCCCACATTTCTCCCAGCCCAGTCCTTGTCCGCAGCCAGTGCTCCCTCAAGCCCCAGGAAATTCAGCTGCTCCAGGAGGCATCAAACTCATTACAAGTTGGAGCCGAGCCAGCCCTATGGGGCCTGGTTTCGGGTCCTGGAGCCCCACAGTGAGGAGAGGTGATATGGGGCAGGAGCAGGGAGAGGGCAGAATGAACTCTCCCTGGGGGCCATGGCTCCCTGGTCTGCATAGACCCTGTTGTGTGCTGGCCCCTAGGGTACCCGTACTCCAGCTCCCAGGCAGGCTCCGGGAGCGAGATCAGAATGTGGCTTGTGCTAGCTCAGACTCTCGCTCTGTCCTGTATCTACAGCCTGTCCCGCCAGCTGGACTCCCTGTCCTAGTTGGTCAGCAACACCCTCAGAGCCAAGAAGAACAGCCCATCATCCAGCTCAGGGGCCAGTGTGTGGCTGGGCAGGCAGGGGAGAGCTCGCTCGGGGCTCAGGGAGTCCCTGGCTGGGCTGATGGTGGCTCGGGAGGGCTGGCCTCCCAGCCCCTCTGCTGAGCAGCACTGTGACTGGGGTCATTCGCCTCCCCTCTCTGGGCTTCACTCTCTGCCTCTGTGCAATGTGGTGATCCCGAATGATCACTCCTGTGGCAGGAACATACGGGATGCTGGTGACTGACCTATGGTGGGCACAGAGCCTGGATTGCAGAGTGCCGTGGGGGATGGTGCACAGTGTTGCCAGCGAGCAGCCCTCTTCCCAAAGCCATTCAGCCCTTCCACACAGCTGCCAGGCCCCTGGGAGACCACACTCCCGACACCAGGTCCGTATGTGTGGCTCTTCTTCAGCAGTGGGACAGGGTGGGAACCCTGGGACATGGGATCAGCTCCTCACTCTGAGGGCAGGAGAGCAAGGAAGACTTTTCCTGGGGTCCCCCAAGGCCATGTAAGAGGGGAGGTGGCTGCCCCCAAGCAGTACATTTGAAATTCTGTTTCTGCTAGAACCTGAGAACTGGGGTTTGGTTCTTTCACTTGCTGGGCTGACAAGACACATGCGTTCTCCATGACTCCTCCTCAAATGAAGAGCTCGTGCAGGGTCCTGGGCGTCCTGGACTTGGGAAGGGGGAGGGGCCAGTCCTCTCACTGGCTCCTGAAGGAGACCCGTCCTCTCAAAGACAGGATTATTTCTAGTCATGATCCTGGGCCAGGTTGGGAGACAGCCCCTTACGGCTCCTGACTCTGGGGCTCAGGGGGCCTTTCTCAGGTGCAGCAATGCCCACTGAAAGTGGGGGCCTCAGAAAGAACATATGCCTGGACCAGGTCCTGCCCCAGGGTGGTGGCTGCCTTCTCCATCTCTGGAGAAAGAGGGACATCCTCTGCTTCTCTGGGCGTGGGGTCCTCTAACCCATGAGCAGGCACTAGAAGGTTTCTAGTCTGACTCTGGAAGTGCACCAGTGGGTCAATCACTATCCACACATGAACACAGACAACATGCTAAGGAAGTGCTGAAGGTGATCCTGTGCCAATGGCCTGTGGCTGGTGGGGCTGGCAGCTTCAGTGCCCTCCAGCGGGCCCCCTTTCCCTGGATAGGAATCCCCCTGGAGTCTCTGTCTTCAGTGCTCTCTTCCTGCCGGTTTTAGGACCAAGGGAGAGACTGTGGTGTGGCTTAGAAGGCTCCAGCCTGGCCTCCCTCCTTTTGCACACATCACTGCTACCCGAGAAGCAGGGGCTGCTGCTCCCCTACTGCCCCACACAAGGCTGGTTTAAGGCACTCATTCCCTCCATGCCCAGCTGCTCTGGCTCTGTCACATACACAGCGGGCACAGCTGCCTAACTAGGCCAGGAGTCCCAGCAGAGCTCTCCTTTCCTGGGATCAAGGTTCGTATTCTTAGCCAGAGAAGGAAGCCCCATCTGTCCTCTGCTAGAGAAGGTGAATTCCTGAGCCAGGTAGATCTCAGGTGTCTGAGGACAGGGGGGTCTCCTGCATTTCCCCCTGGAGAGAAGGGTGATGGACACATCTGTCTGGGAGTATGGTGAGCAGCATCCATCCTAGGCCACAGGTGTACCCATCACTTAGCAGCGCTTATACTCGGACTCACCCCTGGAAACTCTGGCACAGATTTTCATAGATGTATTTTCAACAGAGTTCAACACAGCAGTGGTGGAGATAGCAGCGGATGAAACAACGTTAATGCCTATGGAGGTGGATGGTGGCTCAGTTCAGCCACTGAGTCTTGATTTTGGCTCAGGATGTGATCTCATGGTGTGGGATTGAGCCCAATGTAGGGTCTGTGTTCAGTGCAGTGTGCGTTCATGATTCTCTCTTCCCCCTCCTGCCTCTCCCACCACTCTCATGCCACACACTCTCTCTCTAAAATAAATGAGTAAAATATAAAAATGGAATCATACAGAATGTATTTTTAAAAAATTGTAAAGAATTGAACGTCGGTTTTTCCATTTTAAGCATTTTCAGTAGAAAGTCTGGTAGTGTTGTGTATTTACATTTCTGTGAAACAGATCTTGAGAACATTTCATCTTACAAATCTGAACTTCTGTTCCCAATTATTATTTGTTTTTCATGTAGAAAGCATATTTATTTACTTATTATGTTCAGTTAGCCACATATAGTACAACATTCATTTTCAATGTAGTGTTCAATGATTCATTAGTTGTGTATAACACCCAGTGCTCGTCACAACTCATGCCCTTCTTAATACCCATCACCCTGTTACTCCATTTCCCTTCCCTTCTGTAACCCTCAGTTTGGTTCCCAGAGTCCAGAGTCTCTCATGGCTTGTTTCCCTCTCTGATTTCTTCCCATTCAGTTTTCCCTCCCTTCCCCTATGGTCCTCCATGTTATTCCTTGCGTTCCTCAGATGAGTAAAACTGTGTGATAAGGGGAGCCTGGGTGGCTCAGTGGGTTAAAGCCTCTTCCTTTGGCTTGGGTCGTGATCCCAGGGTCTTGGGATCGAACCCTGCTTTGGGCTCTCTGCTTCCCCCTCTCTCTCTGCCTGCCTCTCTGCCTACTTGGGATCTCTGTCTGTCAAATAAATAAAATCTTAAAAAAAAAAAAAAAAGAAAACCGTATGATAACTGTCTTTCTCTGGTTGACTTATTTCACTCAGCATAATCACCTTCAGTTCTACCCATGTTGATGCAAATGGCGGGTATTCATCCTTCCTGATGGCTGGGTGATATTCCATTGTATATATGGACCATATCTTCTTTATCCATTGGTCTATTGAAGGGCATCTCGACTCCTTCCACAGTTGGTTGGGAGAATAAAGAAAAAGAAAGTGGAGAGAATTTGCTCGGACTGGAGACTAGAACAAGCCAGGAGCTAGATTTAGGGTATATTTTGATCTATTAGAAGAAGTTGTACCTCAACTTTTTTAGAAGAAAAAACCCTATGTGTATACAAAAAATAAAGTTAGATACAATGAAGGATAAAATACGACTATAATAATGAAGGTTCAAAAAAGATTACTATTATTTTTTTATGAAAGGTATTGTTAAGATAAAGTAGTTAAAAAACGTTAAAAGAGGAAAGGGTAAAAGTTAAAAAAATTAGCAGAAGAAAAAAAAGAAAATTAAGAAAATTTAATTAACTGCAAGACTAAAGAATCATGGGGAGAGCCATGAATTCCATGCTTTGCTTTCTCCCCCTCTGGAATTCGGCTGTTCTCCTTGGTAAGTGAACTTGGTCTTGGCTGGATTTCTTGTTGATCTTCTGGGGGAGGGGTCTTTTGTAGTGATTCTCAAGTGTCTTTGCCTGAGGCGGAACTACACCACTCTTACCAGGGGCCAGGCTAAGTAATCTGCTCAGGTTGGCTTTTGGGAGCTTTTGTTCCCTGAGCGCTTCCCGCAGAGTCCGGAGGACGGGAATGAAGATGGCGGCCGCCCGGTCTCCGGCCGGAGGAGCCGAGAGCTCGGGGCCCCACTCCTCAGTGCGCCCTCAGAGAAAAGCGCTCAGTCACTCCGTCTCCCTGACCTCCAGCCACGCTCCGAGCTCCCCCAGCCTTTGCCCCATTCAAGGTAACCCCGAGTTGAGAGCGCACTCCTCAGCTCTGTCTCTGTAGCTGGATTCCCTTTTCTAATACCTTCAAGCCCTGCAACCCTCAGACATCCCCTATCCTTCTGTGACCCTGTGGGAACTGGGGCCACGCTGACCCCGCATGGGCTTCACCCCGGTTTAGCCTCTGGAGCGATGTCCCTCAATGGAGCAGTCTTTTAAAAGTCCTGATTTTGTGCTCTGTTGTTCTGCCACTTGCCAGGAGCCGGCCCCTCCCACCGCCGTCTGTCTTCCCGTCGCTTTGGATTCACTTCTCTGCTGGTCCGACCTTTCAGAAAGTGGTCGATTTTCTGTTTCTAGAATTGTTGCTCTTCTTCTCTTTGATCTCCTGTTGGATTTGTAGGTGTTCACAATGGTTTTGACAAGCTATCTATCTATCTCCTGCTACCTGATGTCATCTCAGCAGGCTACTTCTCCGCCATCGTGTGTGTGTGTGTGTGTGTGTGTGTGTGTGTGTGTGTGTTTTAAAGATTTTATTTGACCCAGAGGGAGAGACATCACAAGTAGGCAGAGCAGCAGGGAGAGAGAGGGGGAAGCAGGTTCCCTGCTGAGCAGAGAGCCTGATGCGGGGCTCGATCCCAGGATGCTGAGATCATGACCTAAGCTGAAGGCAGAGGCTTAACCCAGAGACACTGAGCTGCCCCACACATGTAGTGTTTTATTCTATCCTTTTCCTTACTTCTCTGAAGGGAAAAGGAAGTGGTGACTGGAGCCTGGTTTCTGATTTGAAGGAATGGGAGGTAAGGGATTTGAAAGAGCAGTGTTCATGCTGACATGGCCCTCAGTGCACAGTGAGCAAAGGTTTGAAGCTTGGACTTGGAAGTGTTGGTGTTCAGGGGGGATGTTGTCCAAGTTTCCAGCACATAGAGTCACTTGGCTGGTCTCCCTACTCGGACCAGTTCCTGCCTTTCTAAGGGGAGCTTGAAGTGGCTTGGAACTCTAGGACATTTGAGGAATGATCTGGATGGGACACCTGGGTGGGCCAGTGTAGACAAACTCAGGGAATTCCAGAGCTAAATGAACACATTTCTGTAGCTGGAGTTTGCTTCTCTGTGAGTAGCATTGAGTTGGGGTGGAAAGCAGTCTCTGGATCTTATGACTCATCATGTGAGCAGGTCTGAGCCTGGAAGCATTGTCAGATCAGATAGCTGGGAGATTGTGAGGCCATGGTGGTGGACCATCACTCCTGAGGGCAGGCCATCCTGCTCCAGGGACAGGGCTCTGCTCCCTGGCCAGCCCTACCGCTGCAGATGTACTACGATAGTGACTTTCTCTTTGGTTCTCATGTATTCGGCTCAGCAGGGTGGTTGGTGGGAAGCCACCCACAGGCAACCTTATTGATTTTTGCCCGGGTGCCCCTTGCTTCCCCAGACGAGGCGCAGCAGGTATCCTCTGCCTGGTGTTTATAAATTCAACCAGCAGAAGCACTTCTTCCAGAGCCACACCCCTGAGAAATCCTCCACTTTCCTGTGCCAGTTTTCATTTGGAACTGAAATCTCAGCTCCTGCTATTAGGTTCTAAGGCCACACCAGTCTCCGTGAAGCTCTAGTTCCGCTTGGGGCCTGCTGTGCAAGACTGAGGCCAAACCTGGGCATCTGGCCGCTGCTGCTGCAGGTTCCTTCCTGAAAACTGTGCACCAAAGTCCGGTTTGTGATAACATCCCAGGAAAGAGGGATAGGTGCACCACTCTGCCTGACCACAGGAGGATGCTGGGTGTCAGTCATAGGTGGCTGGTTTAGGGAGGAGAGGTGTCTATTTCCCAGGACCTGGACCAGAGGGAGATCGGGGGCCCCGGGATGCTTTTCTGCTCAGCTTTCTCAGGTGAGTTCATCAGGCAAGGGGAGGAAGTGTGTGTGCCCACCTGTAATCGAGGAAGGTGTCTGGTTTCAGGTTTCATGTGCAAGTGGATTCCCCTTATGGCTCATTTTCCTGATGGTGTTGAGGCTGCATTAGGTGGACCCCTTGGCCCAGGCATCCTGTCTGAGCAAGAGCTCTGGTCACCTTTTCCCACAGGGCTCTGGACTAGGAAATTGGAGTGAGTCAGAAGTGAAACCATCCATGTAGGCCTCTGTTTCTCCCTTACCAAGATGGACTTTTGACTGTGATAACTGCTCTGGAAATATAAAGCAGGAGGTAGGGCTGGGGGTGATGAAAGGGAGGTGGGGTGGTGGTTGCTATTCACATAGGGGGAAGGTGGTATTTCACTAGGAAGGTGATACTTGAATCAGGATCTAAAGATGGTGACTGATATCACATCAAGTGCATTCTAAATGGAAGGAAAAGCATGTGCAAAAGCCCCGGGGCAGGAGCATACCAGGTATGTCCAGGAGCAGCAAGAAGGCCCTGTGGCCACAGGAGACAGCTTAGGACGTGACCTCCGGGAGGTGACAGTAGGGTGACAGAAAGCCATTACAGGACTGTGACCCCATGGGACCTTGTTTCACTGGGCCATCCTGGCTACAGTGTTGAGAACAGATGACACAGGGTTGAGGATGGACAAGGGAGGTCAATAATGAAGCTTTTCTAGGAACTCAGGCAAGAGATGCATTCTAGTGTGGACCAGACAGATGGCCTTGGAAGGAGTGGTTAATCCTATTCTGGGTACATTTTGACGACAGAGTTCACAGGATTTGCTGATGGCGTAGATATTGGGAATGGGAGAAAGGAGGGATTGAGAGAACTCCCAGCTCTCGTTGGTTGCCCTGCGTGAGGGGGAGGAGGAGGTTTCTGGGAGTAGGAGGTAGTCTGTGTTCCACATGCAGAGAAAGGGGCCTTTCACAGTGGACCTGCTGATGTTTGTGTCTGGGAGAACTCTGAACGTCTACCCCCTCAGCAACTTTCAAGTATAAGTCTCCCCCACTTTTTCAAAGTTCATGGTAAGACACTTGGCTCTTTTGAAAGATCTATGTTTTTACCCAGCTTCAGTAGCAGGAAGAAACCTTCCCTCTTACAAAAAAAGTCAAAGAGTGGACATTGCGTTCAGCATCTGTTTTGTGGGGGGCCCCTACAGAGGCAGCGTGCTCCCCACCCAGCTCCTTCCTGGGCACTGCTCTCCGTATCCAGCCACCAGTGCTTTGAATTGTGTCTGTGAGCATCTGTTGGGCTTTATATGCATTTATTTTGGGTATCGATTAGGAAGTTGTGTCCTGAGGCTGAAGAAAGGCCAAAGAGAAGAAATTTTTGGAGTGTGATCATGCTCACTAACTTTTCCACATAATTTAATGATAATTCCTTCTTTATACAATTTCTGCTGTGAAAGCTTTCCTAGGAAAACTGTACTTTCAAAGAGCAGGGGAACCTGTACCCCTCCCGCAGGGTTAGCTTTAGTCTCCATGTTACACAGAACATTCCATGACTTGCAGATTTTATCACTCAAACATTGTGCCTTTGAGCACCTTCATCTCTTTCCCATGCCCCCCCCCCCCTGCTTCCCAGAATCTGGGAACCACCAATTTGTTTTCAGTATGTATGTGTTCATTATGATTTTGTTTCCATGTGGAATGGACATGAGAACATCTGGTGTTTGTCACTCTGTGTCTAAGTTACTTAGCATAATGCTCTCAAGGTTTATGTTTCCATGTCTGGTTATTGTGAACGATGCTCCAGTGAACATGGGAGTGCATCTCTCTTTTTGAGGGAATGTTTTTGTGTTCTCCAAAAAATATCTGATAGAGCAATTACTGGGTCTCATGGTAGTTGTGTTTATTATTTTCAGGAACCTCCATACTCTTTGGCACTGTGGCTGCACCAATTTACATTCCCACCAACAGCCCATAGGGTCCCCTCATCTACACATGCTTGATCACACCTGGTGTCTGTCTCTTGGACAATTGCCGTTCCAACAGTTGTGGCAGCTGACTCCTGTTGACTTATAGTTCCCTGATGACGATTAGTGATGTTGAACAATTTTTTCTGTGTCCGTTGGCCACATGTATGTTATCGTTGGAAAGTATTTATTCACATATTCTCCCCATTCTTTATTTAGTTTTTGTTTAGATTTGTATGTGTGTTTTGTGTATTTTGGATATTAGCTTCTTCTCACGCATATGATGTACAGATGTTTTTGGTCATTGGGTAGGTTGCCTTTTAAGGTTTTGATGGTTTCTTTTGCCGTGAAGAAGATCTCAGTTTGATGTCGTTCCACTTGCTTGTTTTTGCCTTTGTTGCCTTTGCTTTTGGTGTCTGATCTGAAGACTTTGCCAAAACCAATGTCAAGAAACTTACTACCTGTGTTTTTTCTTGAGGTCTATGGATTCAGGTCTTATGTTCAAGTCATTCATCCGTTTTAAAATTTCTGTGTGGTGTAGTGATCTAGTTACATTCTTCTGCATATAGTGTCCAATTTTCTCAGTATCATTCACTGAAGAGACAGTCCTCTCCACATTGTACGTTTTCTGCTCCTGTGTTGTAAGTTAAGACCATATATGTGCGGGGTAGTTTCTGGGCTTTCTATTTTGTTCTATTCTATTCTGTGTGTGTGTTTTTATGCCAGTACCATACCATTTGGATGATCATAACTTTGTATTCTAGCTTGACATCTGGGAGTGCAGCGACTGCAGCTTTCTTTCTCCAGATTGTTTTGGGTATTTGGGGTCTTTTTTGAAATCATATGAGTTTTAGAACCGTCTTCTATTTCTTTGAATCATGTCATTGGGATTCGAATAGGGATTTCATCACATCTGTAGATTGCTTTGGGTATGATGAACATGTTAACATTATTAACTTTTCCAGTTAATGAGCATGGCATATGCTTCTGTTTATTTGTGTCGTCTTCCATTTCTTTGACCCACACATTCCTCCCCACCCCAACACACACATGCACTTCCTTTATTTTCCACCATGGGTTCAGTGCACCAGGTCTTTCTTATTCTTAGTTACTCTTATTCCTAGATATTTTTTCTCCATGCAATTGTAAATGGCATTGCTTTCTTAGTCTCTCTTTGTGAAAGTTTGTCTTCAGTATATAGAAACACAACAAGTTGGGGTACCTGGGTGACTCCATTGGTGAAGCACCTGCCTTCAGGTCAGGTCATGATTCTGGGGTCCTGGGATGGAGCCCCTAATCAGGCTCCCTGTTCAGTGGGGTGCCTGCTTTTCTCTCTCCCTCTGCTGCTCCCCCTGCTTATACTCATGCTTCCTCTATCAAATAAATAAATTAAATCTTTTAAAAGAAGAAATGCAACAGGTCTTTGTATGCCAACTTTGTATCCTGCAGCTTTACTGAATTTGTTTTCTCTAACAGTTTTTTTTTGGTGAAATCTTTGTGGATTTCTATATATAGTATCATGTCATCTGCAAATAGTGACTGTTTTCTTTTCCTATTTGGATTTCATATCTTTTTTTTTTCTCAATGTTTTGTCTAGGACTTTCAGTGCTATGTTGAATGAAAGTGGTGAGAGTGGGCATCTATCTTTGTCTTGTTCTTGATCATAGTGGAAAAGTTTTCAGCTTTTCACTCTTGAGTATGGTGTCAGCTATGGGCTTTTCATATAGGGCCTTTTTAAAAAAAAATTATTTGTTTTAAAAATTTCTTTTCAGTGTTCCAGAATTCATTGTTTATACACCACACCCAGTGCTACATGCAACATATAGAGCCTTTATTGTGTTGAGGTATGTTCCCCCAATACCCAGATGTTTTAGGGTTTTATCATAAATGCATATTTAATCTTGTGAGAAGTTCTTTCTACATCTATTATAACAATCATATGATTTTATCTTTTATTTTGTTACGGTGGTGTATCCCATTGGTGGATGTGCAGATGTGGAATCGTCCTTGCATCACTGGAATAAATCCCACTGGATTATGTTGTGTGATTCTCTTGATGTATTGTTGAATTCAGTTTGCTGATGAATTTCTTGAGGATTTTTACATCTATGTTCATGAGGGATATTGGCGTTTCCTTTCCTTGTAGTGTTTCTTGAATCCTTTTCTTGAATTGTTTTGGTAGCAGGATAATGCTTGCTTCATAAAATGAGTTTGAACGGATGCCCTCCTCTCCTATGTTTTAAAGAGTTTGAGAAGGATTTGTATTAATTCTTCTACTGTCTGGCTGAACCCCTCAGTGAAAATTTTTGGTCTTCGACATCTGTTTCTTGGGAGGTTTTTGATTATCAAATCAATTTTTTTTTACTAGTGATCAGTCCGTTCAGATTTTTTTCCTTTCATGATTCAGTCTTTCTAGGTTGTTGGTAGGGACTTATCCATTCCTTCTAGGTTGTCCAGTGTATTGGCCTCTACTTGCTCATAGTACTCTTATGATCCTTTGTATTTTTGTGGTATTCATTATCATGGATCATCTTTTGTTCCTTTTTTTAAGGCTTCTCATTTTTTAAAATTTAAATTCAATTAGGCAAGGTATAGTACATCATTAGTTTTTGATGTAATGTTCAGTGATTCATTATTAATGATTTAATTAGTTCAATGATTCATAGAGCATAACTGCCAGGGCTTATCACCACACATGCCCCCTTTAGTGCCCATCACCCAGTTACCCCATCCCCCCACCCACTTCCCTTTCTGTGGCCCTCAATTTGTTTCCCAGAGTCAAGAGTCTCATATGTTTTTTCTCCCTCTCAGATATCTTCCCATTCAGGTTTCCCACCCTGTCCCTATGATCCTCTGTGTTATTCCTTATATTCCACATATGAGTGAAACCATATGATAACTGTCTTTCTCTGCTTGACTTATTTCACTTAGCATAATCCCCTCCAGTTCCAACCATGTCAATGCAAATGGTAAGTATTCATCGTTTACGATGGCTGAGTAATATTCCATTGTACATATGAACCCCATCTTTTTTTTAAAGGATTTTATTTATTTATTTGACAGAGAGAGAGAGAGAGATCACAAGTAGGCAGAGAGGCAGGCAGGGAGAGAGGGGGAAGCAGGCTCCCCACTGAGCAGAGAGCCCTACGGGGGGCTCGATCCCAGGACCCTGAGATCATTACCTGAGCCGAAGGCAGACGCTTAACCCACTGAGTCACCCAGGCACCCCTGAACAACATCTTCTTTATACATTCATCTGTTGAAGGACATCTCAGCTCCTTCCACTGTTTGGCTATTGTGGACATTGCTGCTATGAACACTGGGGTGCATGTGCCTGTTCTTTTTACCAAATCCATATGGTAAATACCCAGGAGTGCAGTTGGTGGGTCACAGGGTAGCTTTATTTTTAATGTCTTGAGGAAACACCATACTGTTTTTCAGAGTGACTGTGCCAGTTTGCCTTCCCAACAACAGTGTAAGAGGGAACACTTACACTGTTGTCTAAGATGTTTCACATCCTCACCAACATTTGTTGTTCCCTGTCTTTTAATTTTTGCCATTCTAACTGGTGTAAGGTGGTGTCTCATTGTGGTTTTGATTTTTATTTCCCTGATGGCAAGTGATGTGGAGAATTTTTTCATGGGTCTGTTAGCCATTTGTATGTCTTTTTTGGAGAAGTGTCTTTTTATGTCTTCTGCCCATTACTTGAGTGGACTGTTTTTTGGGTGTTGAGTTTGAGAAATTCTTTGTAAATCTTGGATACCAGATCTTTAACTGTAATACCATTTGCAAATATCTTCTCCCATTCTACAGGTTGCCTATTAGTTTTGTTGATTGTTTCTAAGCTTTTCATCTTAATGAAGTACCGAAAGTTCATTTTTGCTTTTGTTTCCCTCACATTTAGAGACATGTCTTTTTTTTTTTTAAATTTTTAAAGATTTTATTTATTTATTTGACACAAAGAGATCACAAGTAGGCAGAGAGGCAGGCAGAGAGAGAGGGGGAAGCAGGCTCCCCGCTGAGCAGAGAGCCCGATGTGGGGCTCGATCCCAGGAATCTGGGATCATGACCCGAGCCGAAGGCAGAGGCTTCAACCCACTGAGCCACCCAGGCGCCCCTAGAGACATGTCTTGAAAGAAGTTGCTGTGTTGGAGGTCAAAGAGGTTGCTGCTGGTGTTCTCCTCTGTGATTTTGGTGTGAGACAGGAATTAATCATCGTTCTTTCCTGATTGTATTTGAGCCCTCTCTCTTTCTTGGTGAGTCTAGCTAAAAGTTTGTCAGTTTTATTTAAATTTCCGAAAAGGGCAGCTCTTATTTTCGTTGATCTTTTGTCTTTTTAGTCTCCATTGGAATGATTTCTACATTCCTTTTTTTATTTCCTTATTCCTACTGATTTGGGGATTTGCTTTTCTCCCCCCTCCTTTTTTCCCATGGATGTGCATTGGAGAGCCTTCTTGTGGATTGACAAGGATCTGAATTTCTATGAACTTCCCCCTTAGAACTACTTTTGTTGCATCCCATAAGTTTTTGTAGGTTCTCCTTTTTGTCTCAGGGTACTTCTAAAATTTCTTGATTTCTTCTTTGACAGTTGGTTGTTCGGTAGCATGTTGTTAAAGCTCCACATATTTTTGACTGTCCCATTTTCTTCTTGTGAATGATGGCTAGTTTCATACCACTGTGGTTGGACAAGATCTGAACCAGAAGGTGAAGGGAGCATTCACATTAAACGTTTGTTTCCTGGGTTTTTTTTGTCTGAGGGCAGAGCATGAGTTCTGTTGGGACAGAGGGAGGTTTTGTGAGACTGGAGCCAGGGGTGGGGGTCAACCCTTATTAGAATTACTGACTACCATGCAGGCTGTGCACTACTGTTCACACTGTAGTCCTGATGGCCCTGATGGACCATGCAGGCTGTACACTACTGTTCACACTGTAGTCCTGATGGTCTCTAACGGAAAGGTGCCATGTGAGTTCGTAGCATGGCCCCAGATCAGCAACCAGGATGTATGGTATTGTGGGAGATTAGAACCAGGCTTTCTGTTGAATGTGACTGAAACAGGGCATGGTGAGCTTCATGACAATAGCTGAAGTCCTGAGTGACCCACTGGGTGTTGGTGGTGGGTGGGATATCAGGGCCTGTGGATCTGTTTCATCTTATCCTGTGGAATTCAGGGACACCCTCCTGTCTATTGAGTTGTGTGGAGTCAGGTAGACAGCAGTCCCTGGCCAGGCACAAGGGTCACACTAGACCGCCACTAGAAGGGCAGTGTGTGGGGGCAGCCACTGTTTGATGTCCATGAAAACGGATTGGGATCTGGTGACTGTGATTCCTACAAGCAACATGGAGAGAGAAGGGAGGTGGTGGTGCATACTTCCTAGGGTTGTGGTCAGGACTAATCTGGAGCCCACGAGGTCAGTCATGCCTAGCCACAAGGCACCCAGACACGGTAGCTGTGGACACTGTGCCCATGGTACTTGTGTGCCAGCTGGCTCCCATGCTGTTAACCTCCTACTTTTCATCATCATCGTGGTCATGAGCCTCTACTCTTGCCCCATGACCTCTGGGGTATTGCTCTCCCTCCATCTGGTCCTCCTCTTCCGCTCTGTGCAACCTGATGCCAGGGTAGCCTTCTAAAGAGGCAGCCCCGTCAGTACCCTGATGGAACACACCATGGATCCCCTGTGAGGTGAGGATAATACCTTGCCCTGGAAGGGGGCTGCAGGTCCCCAATCAAGAGAGTCATCTCCCGTTTCAGCCTGGCCTGCCCTCCCCTCAGTCCTCCTCACGGGAGATCTCCCCACTTCCTCAGCTTACAGCTCTGAACTTAAAAAATGAATATTGTTTTCAATTTCTCATCACCCTAGTTCATCCATGCCATGTCTCTCAAATCTGTTAGTGGGTTTTCAGCAGGTCTGGATGGCTGTCTGCTCAAGGAGGGGATGACCTCAGAGGGGTAGCCTTCCTTCTCACCTCCCTCAGCATGTCCCTGAGTCCTGGATCCAACTGTCCCACTGATGGTTATGGGACCTGAGCCAACCCATCCTGAGCCCAGGATGTGCTGGAGCCACGGATGTGGCCAGGAGCAGTGGGCAACTGGCATGGGCCAGGACAGGGGCAGATACTTTCTCCTTATCATTCCTTCCCCCTCTCTTCCTCCCGGAGGTAGCTCAGAGCAGCCTCCAAGCCCCACATCTTGAGATCCCTTGATCTGTGCCTCCTGCCTTCAGCTGGTGACCTTGGTGTTTTCACATTGCTTCTTCCTCCTGTACCCACACCCATGGCATTTACTCAATCAGGGCAGGGATTGTACCCTTGTCTGTACCTGGTCTTCTTCCTGTCCCGCACTGAGCCCATCCACATTTGTATCTTCCATGTATGTTCTTGGAAGCAAGCCCATCCACAAGGAACCTATTAGCCAAATGGATCCAGGTAAAGACCACTGAATTAGAGATCCAGGATGTATAACAAACCTTCTCTGACACCTGTCTCACACCCTGTGACTATCTCATACTAAAACAGAAACAGTATTAGCTTTCTGGATTATGAACTGGCATCTGTCTCTACTTACACTCTTGAATGCATAGGTGCTGAGACTGGATAGAGAGGGACCATGGATTCCATGGGATAAGGTTAACAGGCAAAGTAGAAGAATTCAACAGATAATCACATCAAAAAATGGGCAGAAGGCATGAACAGACACTTCTCCAAAGAAGACATATGAATGGCTAATGAACACATGAATAAATGTTCATCATCATTAGCCATCAGGGAGATTCAAATCGAAACCACTTTGAGATACCACTTTACACCAGTTAGAATGGCCAAAATTAACAAGACAGGAAACAACAAGTGTTGGAGAGGATGTGGAGAAAGGGGAACCCTCTTACACTGTTGGTGGGAATGCAAGTTGGTGCAGCCACTTTGGAAATAAGTGTGCAGATTCCTTAAGAAATTAAAAATAGAGCTACCCTGTGACCTTGAAATTGTACTACTGGGTATTTACCCCAAAGATACAGATGTAGTGAAAAGAAGGGCCATCTGTACCCCAATGTTCATAGCAACAATGACCACAGTCGCCAAACTGTGGAAAAAGCCAAGATGCCCTTCAACGGACGGATGGATAAAGAAGATATGGTCCATATATACAATGGAATCTTATGCCTCCATCAGAAGGGATGAATACCCAACTTTTGTCTCAACATGGATGGCACTGGAGGAGATTAAGCTGAGTGCAATAAGTCAAGGAGAGAGAGTCAATTATATGGTTTCACTTACTTGTGGAGGATAAGGAATAACATGGAGGCCATTAGGAGAAGTTGGGGGAAATCAGAGGTGGAGATGAACCATGTGCGACTGTGGACTCTGAGAAACAAACTGAGGGTGTCGGAAGGTAGGTGGTGGGGGGTTAGGTGAGCGTGGTTGTGGGTATTAGGGAGGGCACATATTGCATGAAACACTGGGTGTGGTGCATAAACAATGAATCTTGGAACATTGAAAAAATAAAATATAAAATAGTATAAGAATTCAATGAAATTTGAATTCCGGGCAAAGAGCAAATAATTGTTGTAGAGTAAATACTCCCAAGTAGGGCTTATGAACATTATGTAGCAACAGCTTTTTCAAATAGGTTACTGGAAGAAAATTTTTTTTATTTTGAATTATTTATTTTAATTCTGGTTGAGTTAACACAGTGTTGCATTAGTTTCAGCTATACAGTATGTGATTCAGTAATTCTATGTATTACTCAGTGCTCATCAAGAAAAGTGTACTCTTAGTCCCCTTCATCTATTTCACTCATCCCTCCATCCGTCTCCCCTCTGATAACCATCAGTTTGTTCTCTATTGTTAAGAATCTGTTTTCAGTTTTTCTCTTCTTTCTCCTTTATTTATGTATGTTTGTTTCTTAAATTCTACACAAGAGGGACATCCTATGGTATTGTCTTTCTCTGACTGACTGATTTCATTTAGGATAATACTTTCTAGCTCCACCCCTGTGGCTGCAAATGGCAAGATTTTATTCTTTTTATGGCTGAATAATATTCCACTGTGTGTGTGTGTGTGTGTGTGTGTGTGTGTGTGTGTACACATCTATCATCTCATTTATCACTTTATCAACAGACACTTGGGTTGCTTTCATATTGTGATGTTGTAAATAATGTTGCAAGAAAAATAGGGGTGCATGCATCCTTTTGAGTTACTGTTTTCATATTCTTTGGGTAAATACCCAGTAGTGTGATTGCTGGATCCTAGGGTAGCTCTACTTTTAACGTCTTGAGGAACCTCCATACTGTTTTCCAGAGTGGCTTCACTAGGTTGCATTCCCACCAACAGTGCATGAGAGTTCCCCTTTCTCCACATCCTCCCAACAGCTGTTGTTTCTTGTGCTGTTGATGTGAGCCGTTCTGACAGTATGAGGTAATATCTCATTGTACTTTTGGTTTGCATCTTCTTGATGATGGGTGATGGTGAACATCTTTTCTGGTGGCCATCTGTATTCCTTGGATAAATGTCTGTTCATATCTTCTGCCCACTTTTCAACTGGACTATTTGTTTTTTGGTTGTTGAGTAGTATCAGTTTTATATATTTTGGACAGTATCTCTTTATTGCATAGGATATCTTCTCCCTTTCAGTAGGTCGTCTTATTATTACTTTTTCATTGTTTTCCCACTGTGCGGGAACTTTTTATTTTAATGCAGTCCCAATAGTTTATTTTTGCTTTTGTATCCTTTGCCTCAGGAGACCATCTAGAAAAATGTTGCTATGGTCCATGTCAAGAAGTTACTGTCTGTGCTGTCTTGTAGGATTTTTATGGTTTCAGGTCTCCCACTGAGGTCTTGAAAGTGTTTTGAGTTTATTTGCCTGTGTGGTGTAAGAAAACGGTCTCATTTCATTCTTTTGTGTATAGATGTCCAGTTTCTCCAACACTATTTGTCACAGAGACTGTCCTTTGCCCTTTTGATATCCTTACCTGCTTTGGGGAAGATTAATCGGTCTCATAATTGTGGGTTTATGTCTGAGCTTCTATCCCATTCCCTTGGTCGCTGTATTTTTGTGCCAGTACCACACTGTTAGGACGACTACAGCTTTGTAGTATAAACTGAAATCTGGAATCGTGACTCTTCGAGCTTTCTTTTTCTTCTCAACATTGTGTTGGCTATTCAGTATCTTTTGTGGTTCCATACAAATTTTTAGGAGTGCTTATTTGAGCTCTCTCTGTTTAATTTAAATTCAATTAGCCAACTTATAGTACATCATTAGTTTCAAGTGTCCAATAATATATCAGTTGTGTATGATACCCGGTGCTCATTGTATCATATGCTCTCCTTGATGCCCATCACCCAGTTATGTCCTCCAGCAACCCTCAGCTTTTCTCTGTCGTTAAGAGGCTCTCATGGTTTTCCTCTCTCTCTGATGACCCCATTCAGTTTTTCCTCCCTTCCCCTATGATCCTCTGTGCTGTTTCTTATATTTCATATATGAGTGAAACCATATGATAATTGTCTTTCTCTGATAGGCTTATTTCCCTCAGCATAATACCCTCTAGTTCCATCCAGGCCGATGTGATGGTAAGTATTCATCCTCTCTGATGGCTGAATACTATTCCATTGTAGATATGAACCACATCTTCTCTATGCATTCATCTGCCCGTGGACATCTGGGCTCTTTCTGTAGTTTGGTTATAGTGGATATTCGTGCTAGAAACGTTGGTGAGAAGGTGTAACCACTTTTCACTAAATCTGCATCTTCAGGGTTAATACCTAGTAGTGCAATTGCTAGGTCATAGAGTAGCTCTATTTTTAACTTCTTCGGGAAACTCAATACCATTTTGCAAAGTGGCTGTATGAGCTTGCATTCCCGCCCAAAGTGTAAGAGAGTTACTCTTTCACTACATCCTTGCCAACATTTGTTGCTCCCTGTCTTGATAAATTTAGCCATGGCGAATGTTGTAAGGTGGTATCTGATTGTGGTTTTGATTTGCGTTTTCCTCATGGCCACTGATGTTGAGCACTTTTTCGTGTGTCTGTTGGTCACTTGAATGTCCTCTTTGTAGAAAGGTGTGTTCATGTATACACCCATGTCTTAAAGTAGGATGGGGGTAGGCCCAGTAGCATGGAAGGTGTGATCTGCTTAGGTACGGAGACCTTCACAAGCTCTGAATTGAGGTATAGAGATAAGGAGAGTATGAGGCTCAATATTATGGTCAGTACGGTATTAGAGTATAAATAAGCAGGGATTGGTTCAAGATTTTATTCAGATTTCTCCTGCTTTAAGTCCTTTCTGGAGTTCTGAAAAGGCATGATTTTTGACCTTGCTGTGGGGTGAGTCCTCTGCTTCCCTCAGGTGGCCCATTCCCTGGGATTTAGAGCCAGACGGGTGGGAGTGGTTCTTTAAAAAGCCAACCCAAGGTTAAGGTTAGGGCCTAGTGGCACGGCAGGCCCGATCTTCCATCCCTATGCTGAACTTCCCAGGGGGCTGAATTGAGGGCATGGGTCAGGGGAAGTGTCAGGCTTAGGGTTTGTGTCCAGGGGGCCACTGAATAGGGGGGGTGGGTTTAGGGGGCCATGCGGATAAATCCTACTCTGAATCCGTTGCTGAGTTCCAAGTGGCATGGTATCCTTCTGGGTGGCATGCCGAGTCCTCTGGCACGACTCAGATATTCCAGGCTTTGGGGATTTGGAGCCAGGCCTCTGGGGATGGAAGCCTTAGAATCCAACCCAGAGTTAGGGTTAGGCCAGATCTGCCAGTGCTGAGGTGACACTCCCGAGGGCTTGAGTTGAAGGCCAGGGTCAGGCTGAGTATCAGGCTCTATGTGTCCAGAGGAGGACGCTGAAGGTGGTGTGGGCTAAGTGGACATACAGATTTCTCCCTCTCTGAATCCTTTCTGGAATAACAAATGGCATGGATGCCTTTTGGGTGGCAGGAGGAGTCCACTGGTATTGCTCACGTGTATGCAGTCCCTGGGTATTGGGAGTCAGGTCTCTGGGGACAGACCTTTAAGAACACAACAGACTGTTAGGGCGAAAGCATGGGGCAGGGCAGGCCTGATCTGCCAGCGCTGAGGTGAGTGCCCTAGGGGCTTGAGTTGAGGGCGTGGGTCCGGCTGAATGTTAGTCTCCATGTTTGTACTCAGGTTCCAGTGAAGGTGGGGGCGGCCTCTGGTGGGCATGTTGACTTCTCCTGCTATGAAGTTCTTGCAGAGTTCCAAATGGCACGGTTAGCTTCTGGGTGGCAGGCGGATGCCACTGCCATGGCTCAAGTGTCCCCAGTCTGGAGGGCTTGAGGGCCAGGACTCTGTGGACAGAAGCCTGAAAACCCAAGCTGGAGAAAGGGTTAGGGTGTAGGGGCACAAAGGTCAGATCTTCCTGCGCTGAGGCAAGGGCCCTGGGAGGCTGAGTTGAGGTCAGGGGTCAAGCGGAGTGTCAGGCTGAGGCTTTTCATCCAGGGGGACCGCTTAATGTGGGGGTGATCTCAGGGGGGCAGGCACACGTTTCGTACTCGGAGGGATTTGCACAGCTCCAAATGGAATGGTTACCTTCTGGGGAATGGGCGGAGTCCTGTGGTTTGGCTCAGGGTTCCCCAGTCTGGAGGGCTTGGGGGCCACGCCTCTGGGGATGGAGCCTAAAAACACAACCTAGGGTTAGGGTTAGGGCCTAAGGGCCTGGAAGGCCTGATCTGCCAGCGCTGAGATGACTCTTTCAGGGGGCTGAGTAGAGGGCAGAGGTTGCCAGTGTTCTGAGGTGATTCAGGCCAGCATGTGCCTGTTGTTGAGAGTGCTTTCTCGAAAGGTTCAGGCCATGACCACTGGGACCACGGGCTAGGCCCAGTTAGCTCTCCTGAGGGCCCCTGTTGCCAGAAGCGAGTTTGCCGGGGGGTTTCTGGCCAATTCTCACGAGGTTTCTGTCCAAGTCCATATCGATTTGGGCAGAAAGATTATGAGAATTGGCCGGCGTTGTGCGGTGATTTGGGGTGTGCATGCATGGTGTTTGGAGCAATTTCTTGCCAAGTGCATGTTGCAACCATCTGGAACCAAGGACCAGACCCACATGACTTGCCTGAGGGCCCCTGCTGAGGCTTGTTCCCCAGGGGAAGAGTTGAGGGAGGGGGTCAGGCTGGGCGTCAGGCTCTGGCTTTGTGGCCTGGGTGGGGGGGCACAAGGTAGGTGGTCTCAAGGGTCATGCAGTCTTCTCCCGCTTTGAGATCTCTGTGCAGCTCTGAGCAGCATGGTTTCCTCCTGTGGGGGAGGTGGAGTCCTAGGGTGTGCTCAGGGGTACCCAATGTGGAGGGCTTGGGGGCCAGGCCTCTGGGGCAGAAGCATGAAAACCAAACCGAGGGTTATGGTGAAGGCCTAGGGGCATGGTAGGGCTGATCTGCCAGTGCTGAATGAAGTGGGATATCCGGGGGGCTGAGTTGAGGATGGGGGTCAGGCGGCACCTCAGGCTCTGGGTTTGTGGCCAGGGGAGCTGTCGAATGTGCTGGTGGTCTCAGGGATGCATGCAGGTTTCTCTCCTGCTCTGAGGGTTCTACACTGCTCCAAACGTCATGGTTTCCATCTGGGTGGCAGGCAGGATCCTGGGGTGTGGCTCAGGGGTCCCCAGTCTGGAGGGCTTGGGGACCAGCCTTCTGGGGACGGAAAACCCAACCTATAGTCAAGTTTAGGGCCTAGGGGCATGTCAGGCCCGATCTGCCAGTGCTGAGGCAGGCTCCCCAGGGGGCTGAGTATAGGGCAGTGTGGCTGGCATTTGGAGGCAGTTGGGGCCCTGTGTGCACCTGGCCTTTAGAGCCCAGGGTTCGGACCGCCACCACTCAGGACCTCAGGGCAGGCCCAGGCAGCTGCCCCAAAGGGCCCTGCCACCATAAGTGTGTTCACTGATATCAATTTGGGCAGAAAGCTGGTGAGAATTGGCCAGCATTGTTGGTGATTCGGGTTGCGCATGTGCCATGTTTGGAGTACTTTCTCGCTAGGTGTGTGTTGCGACTGTCTGGGACCACGGGCCGGGCCCATGTGGCTCCCCCGAGGGCCCCTGCAGAGAGGAGCTCCCCAGGGGTATAGTTGAAAAAGGGGATCAGGTTGGCCATCAGGCCCTGGTTTTGTGGCACTGGGGGATGACCAAGGTTGGGGTGGTCTCAAGGGGCATGCAGTTTTCTCTCCCTCTGAGGGTTTTGTGCAGCTCCAAATGGCACGGTGTCCTCCTGGGTGGCAGGCAAAGTCCTGGAGTGTGGCTCAGGGGTCCCACACCTGGAGGGCTTGGGGGCTAGGTCTCTGGGTACAGAAGTCTGAAAACCAAAGTAGGGTTAGGGTTAGAGCCTAGGGGCATGGTAGGCCCAATCTGGTGGCACTGAGGTGGGATCCTGGGGGTGCTGAGTCAAGGACGGGGGTCAGGCAGTGCATCAGTCTCCAGGTTTTGTGGCCAGGTGTGGCCGCCAGAGGTGGGGTTAGCCTCAGGGAGGCATATGGATTTCTCCCGGTCTGAGGGTTCTGCACAGGTCCAAATGGCACGATTTCCTCTTGGGTGGTAGGCGGACTCCTGGGGTGTGGCTCTGGGGTGTGGCTCAACAATCTGGAGGGCTTTCGGGAAAGGCCCCGGGACTGGAAGCCTGAAAACCCAACCGATAGTTAGAACCAGGGCCTATGGGCATGGCAGGTCAGATCCGCCAGTTTCAGTGTAGACACTCCAGGGGCTGAGTAGCAGGAGGAATTGGCTTCGTGTGCACCTGCCTTGTGGATCATTTTCTCACCGGGTTCATTCCTAGACCACTTGGGACCCCAGGCCGGGCCCAAGTGGAGGCCCTGCAGCCATGCGCTACAGGAAGCAAGTTTGCCAGGGGCTAACCGGCCAATTCTCATGAGCTTTCTGCCCAAATCAATATCAATTTGGACAGAAGGCTCATGAGAATTGGCTGGCATGGGCAGCAATTCAGGCTGCACAGGCGCCTGTGATCTAGAGCGCTTTTTCGCTAGGTGCACGTCACGGCCATCAGAGAACATGGGTCGGGCCCAGGCAGCTCCTGCGAGGGACCCTGCACAGGGGAGCTTTCCCGGAGTAGAGTTGAGGGATGGGTTCCTGCTGAGCCCAGGCCTCCAAGTTTGCAGCCTTGTGGGGTGCCAAAGGTGGGGCTGGCCTCAGTGGGGGTATGCAGGTTTCTCCCGCTCTGAGGGTTTGGGGCAGCTCTGAAGGCATGGTTTCCTCCTCGGTGGCAGGTAGAGTCATGGGGTGTGGCTCAGGGGTCCCCTATCTGGAGGACTCGAGGTACATGGCCCTGGAAACAGAAGCCTGAAAACCCAACAGAGGGTTAGGGCCAAGGCCTAGGGGCATGGCAGGCCTGATCTACCAGCGCCAGGGCGGGCACCTGAGGGGTTTGAGTAGTGGAAGGCATTGTCCTCGAGTGTGGCTGGCTTGTAGAGGGCTTTCTCGCAGGATTAGGTCCACGACCACTCAGGACCCCAGGCTAGGCACAGGCAGAGGCCCTGCAGACATCCAGCACAGGAAGCAAGTTCGCCAGGGGTTTCCCAGCCAATACTCGGGAGATTTCTGCCCAAATCAATATCTATTTGGGCAGAAGGCTTATGAGAATTGGCTGGCATTGGGTAGCGATTCGGGCCACGGTGGCGCCCTTGGTCTAGAGTGTTTTCTCACTAGGTGCGTGTTGTGGCCATCTGGGAACACAGGCAGGGCCCACACGGCTCCCCCTTGGCCCCCACACAGGGGAGCTTTCCCAGGGGCAGAGTTAAGGGAGGGGGTACAGCTGGGAGTCAGCCTCCGTGTTTGGGGCCTGGTAGGGGACTGAAGGTGGGGGTGGCCTCAGGGGGACATGCACGTTAATCCAGCTCTGGGGGTTTTGTGCATCTCCGAATGGCACAATTTCTACCTGGATGGAAGGCAGAGTCCTGGGTTGTAGCTCAGGGGTCCCCAATCCGGAGGACTCGAGGGCCAGGCTCCAGGGGACAGAAGCCTGAAAACCCAACAGAGGGTTAGGGCTAGGACCTAGGGGCATGGCAGGCCAGATATTCCAGTGCTTGGCTGGGCATCCCATGGAGCTGAGTAGCAGGAGGCATTGGCCTCACATGCGGCTGGATCATAGAGGGCTTTCTTGCAGGGTTGGGGACTCGAGTACTCGGGACCACAGGCTAGGCTCAGGCAGAAGCCATGCAGACATGCACTGGAGGAAGCAAGTTCACCGGGGTTTTCTTGGCCAGTTCTCAAGAACTTTCTGACCAAATTGATATTGATTTATGCAGAAAGCTCATGAGAATTTGCTGCCATTGGGTGACAATTCGGGCCGCACTGGCATCCGTGGTCCAGAGCGCATTCTTGCGAGGTATGTGACGTGGCCATCTGGGAACACAAGCCAGGCCCACGTGGCTCCCCTGAGGGCCCCGGTGCAGGGAGATTTCCAGGGGCAGAGTTAAGCAGGGGGTACGACTGGGCATCAACCTATGTGTTTCTGGCCCGGTGTTGAGCCGAATGTGGATGACCTCATGGGGGGCATGCCCTTTTCTCCCGCTCTGAGGGTTGTTTGAAGCTCCAAATAGCATGGTTTGTCTGGGTGGCAGGTGGAGTCATGGGGTGTGGTTCAGGTGTCCCCTATCTGGAGGACTCGAGGGACAGGCCCTTGGGAACAGAAGGCTGAAACCCCAAGTGAGTGTTAGGGTGAGGGCCTAGGGGCGTGGCAGGTCTGATCCGCCACCACTGGTTCGGACATGCCAGGGAGCTGAGTAGTGGGAGGCATTGACCTCCTGTGCGCCTGGGTCATAGAGGGCTTTCTCGCAGGGTTCTGGACGCGACCACTCAGGACCCAGGACCAGGGCCAGCTGGCGGCATTGCTGGCCCATGCCGCTGGTAGCGAGTTCACCAGGGGTTTTCCAGCCAATTCTCATGAGCTTTCTGCCCAAATCGATACCAATGTGGGCAGAAAGCTTGTGAGCATTGTCTGGTGTTGGGTGGCAATTCATGCCGCACTGGCATCCGCGGTCTCAAGTGCTTTCCTGCCAGATGCTTGTCCTGGCCATCTGGGAACATGGGCCAGGCTCCTGCAAGGGCACCCATGCAGGGGAGCTTTCTGGGGCAGAGTTGAGGGAGGGGTTCCGGCTGAGTGTCAGCCTCCGTGCTTGTGGTCTGGTGTGGAGTCGAAGGTGGGGGTTGCCTCAGGGGTGGCATGCAGGTCTCTCCCACTCTGAGGATTTTGTGTAGCTCTGAACAGCACAGTTTCCTCCTGGGTAGCAGGCAGGGTCATGGGGTGTGGATCAGGGGTACCCCATCTGAGGGCTCAAGGGAAAGGGCCCTGGGGATGGAAGACTGAAAACCATCTGAGGGTTAGGGTCAGGGCCTGGGGTCATGGCAGTCCTGGTTCCACAGCACCAGGGTGGGCACTACAGGGGGCTGAGTAGCAGGAGGCATTGGTCTTGTGAATGCCTGACTCCTAGATGGCTTTCTCGCAGGTTTCGGGCTGTGGCCACTGGCACCCTGGGCCAGGACCAGGGAGCAGCCCTGTGTGCCTGAGCCTTTGGGAACGAGTTCGCTGGGGGTCTTCTGGCCAGTTCTCATGAAATTTCTGGGCAGAAAACTCATGAGAATTGGCCAGCGGTGGGTGGTGATTCGGGCCGTGCTGGTGCCCGCAGTCTAGAGCGCTTCTCACTAGGTGTGTGTCGCAGCCATCCAGGAACACGGGTCAGGACCCCACGCTGGGGAGCTCTCTAGGTTCAGAGTTGAGGGAGGGGTTCCGGCTGAGCATCAACCTCCCCATTTGTGGCCTGGTGGGGTGCCAAAGGTGGGGGTATGCAGGTTTCTCCGGCTCTGAGGGTTTTGTGCAGCTTCAAATGGCACAGTTTCCTCCTGCGTGGCAGGCGGAGTCATGGGGTGTGGCTCAGGGGTCCATAATTTGGAGGGCTTGGTGACCAGGTCCCTCAGAATGGAAGCCTGAAAACCCAAATTAGGGTTAGGGTTAGGGCCTATGGGCATGGCAGGGTCGATCTGCCAGTGCTGAGACTGGCTCCCCAGTGGCTGAGTTGAGGGTGGGTGTCATGCAGCGTATTGGAATTCTGGTTTGTGTCTAGGGGGTGTGCAAATGCTGGGGGTGGCCTAGGGTCATGCAGGTTTCTCCCGCTCTGAGTTTTCTGCGCAGCTCCAAATGGCATAATTTCACCCTAGGAAGCTGGCAGTGTGCTGGCGTGTCTCAGGCATCCCCAATCTGACGGGCTTGGGAGCCAGCCCTCTGGGCACAGAAGCCTGTACACCTTACCTAGGGTTAGGGCCTAGGGGCATGGCAGGACCTATCTGAAAGTGCTGACGTGGGCTCCAATTAGGGCTGAGTTGAGGGTTTATGTCTGGCGGCATGGCAGAATCCAGCTTCATGGCTGGGGGGGCCGCCAATGGTGGGGGTGGCTTTATCGGGGCATGCAGGTTTCTCCTGCTCTGTGGGTTTTGTGCAGCTCCTAATGGCACAGTTTCATCCTGGGTGGCAGCCAGAGTCCTGGGGTGTCTCAGGTGTCCCCAATCTGGAGGGCTTGGGGGCCAGATCTCTGGAGATAGAAGCCTGAAAAGCCAACGTAGGGTTAGGGTAGGGCCTAGGGGCATGGCAGGCCCAATCTGCCATTGCTGAGGTGGATCCCCCAGGGGCTGAGTCAAGGACAGGCATCAAGTGGTATGTCAATCTCCGGGTTTTGTTGCCATGTGGGCCATCATAGGTGAGGGTGGCCTCTGGAATGCATGTGGGTTTCTCCTGGTCTGAGGGGTCTGGGTAGTTCCGAATGGCATGATTTTCTCCTGGATGGTAGGCGGAGTCCTTGGTTGTGGCTCAGGGGGTCCCAATCTGGAGGGGTTGTTGGCCATGTCTCTGGGCATGGAAGCCTGAAAACACAACCTAGGGTTTGGGATGGGGCTTAGAGGTATCCAGGCCCAACCTCCTGGTGCTGAGGCTGGATGCCCAGGGGCTGAGTCGAACATGGGGGTCAGGAAGCACATCAGGCTGTGAGTTTGTGACTGGGGGACTGTCGAAGTTGGGGGTGTCCTTAGGGAGTCGTGTGGGTTTGTTCCATTCTGAGGTTTCTGCTCAGCTTCAAATGGTACAGTTTCCTCCTAGGTGGCAGGCGGACACCTGGGGTGTGGCCCAGAGGTCCCCAATCCGGAGGGACCGTGCCAGTGTGGCTTTAGACCTGTGGAGGGTTTGGGAGCTGCCTTAGGAGTCTGTGGAACGCCCAGCAGTGCCAGTTCACGCCACTGGAGGGAGTGGTGTGCCGTGGTGCGAGAGACCCTGGAAGTCATGGCAATGCTGCTTGCCACCACTGGAGGCAGTGGCGAGCTGCCACGGGAAACCTACTGGAAGAGGAGTCAGTGCAGCTGCTGGCTTTGAGGTCCCTGGGGAGGTGTTGGGTGAGAGACCCTGAAAGATGAGGCACTGCAGCTTGTTTCTACAGGACGGAGTGATGAGCTGTATAATCTCTGATTCTCCAGGCTCAAGAGTGGTCATAAGAACCCCTGGAACCAGGTCCCCACTCAACATTGTGCCCCGTTTCCCCAGGTTTGCTGGTAATGTGCTGTCAGGATGGTTCAGGAGGGTCCTCCCCATTGTGCTCTGGAGTCGGGGGAACCAAACCCGACTCATGGTGCCTCCGAGGACTTGAGTGTTTGTTTGGAAGGTATGTTTGTTTCTCCAAAAAGGACAGGGGCATTGGTCGGCTTTAGAAGGAAGTGAATGACCACTTAAGAAACAAGCATGTGTCTCTCCTTTTCCCAGGAATTGGAGCAGGTGTGCAGACTTTAAGTGGGAGCCGCCTGCTTCTCCCCACCTGACATCCCTTCTTCACTCTGGCTCCACGGAAATCAGTGTCTGAGTCAGTCATGCAGCTTGTCCCAGGACGTCAGCATTCAGAGAAAACAGCAGGCCCATGGGGCACTAGGTCACATCCATGCCAGGGTGGGAGGTAAAACTTTTCTTTCACCCCAAACCTCCTGGGCTTTTCCTCGTCTCCAGTGGAGCCACAAATTCACATTGAACCAGCTGTAAGCAATCTAGTGTGGGTGCCAGAGTTCCTGAGTTTCTCTGCAGGGCACACCTCTGTTTATTTCTGGCTTACAAAGGTATTTGGAACATCTCTTTCCTAGGAAATCCCTTGGATTCGAAAGGGAAGATGAGATTGAATTGGTGTGTGTTTGAACATAGAAAGTATTCCTTCATCTAACAATGTTTATTCCATTTTGCTTAGGCTGTGGTGGAATGGCCGGCATCTAGAGTTAGGTGGTTGTTTGTGGTCAGAGACTTGGACGATGACTTCTCCTTTATCCTAATGGATTCCTCTTTCCATCCAATGAGTTCCAGTGAGGGCAGAGGGAAAATTCAAAATGATTCCAAGGAGCCTTGGACAATTTAAAAGGGATGCTTGTCTTCCTAGGTTCACTCCAATGGCTATATATAGTTGGACATGCCGTATTTTCTCCGCAGTTTCATGGGTGGTGAAGTCAGGAGGAGAATCTTTGGGAATTTCCCTGGATAGAGGCATTCTGGTGGCTTCAAGGGACTTGGCGTCAAGAACCCTGGAGTGAATTTCTGTGGCTGCTGGCCTGATGCTCGGTGAGTCAGGTTATCCCACAGGTTTTCCATTTCCTCCTTAGGAAATTGCTGGGAGGGAATGTTCTGCTTAAAGCAGAACCCTCAGGCGCGCCTGGGTGACTCAGTGGGTTAAGTCTCTCCCTTCAGCTCAGGTCATGATCCCAGGGTCCTGGGATTGAGCCCCGCATCGGGCTCTCTGCTCAGCGGGGAGCCTGCTTCACCCTCTCTCTCTGCCTGCCTCTCTGCCTACTCGTGATCTCTGTCTGTCAAATAAATAAATAAAATCTTTAAAAAAACAGTGGAACCCTCCTACACTGTTGGTGGGCATGCGGTTTATTGCAGCCACTCTGGAAAATAATATGGCGTGTCCTCCAAAAGCTAATAACTGAAAAACACTAGGATCCAGCAATAGCCCTCCTAGGTATTTCCCTAAAGGGCACAAAAATGCACATTCAGTGGGGTACAAGCATCGTGATATTTACAGCAGGATTATCAACCATAGCAAAACAGTGGAGGGAGTCCCAATGTCCATTCACTGATGAGTGATTACATATATATATGTGTGTGTGTGTGTGTGTGTGTGTATGTACGTATGTATGTGTGTGTGTATATATATATACATATATATGTATGTATATATATACACACATATATATGTATGTGTATACACACACACACACACACATATATATATGCATATATATTCATTCTCCCACATCTTCTTAATGGAATAGGAGCCAGGTTCAAAAAGGATGAAATCTTACCATCTGCAAGGATGTGGATGGATCTAGAGTGGATTTAGCTAAGCAAAATCAGTAAGAAAAGACCAATATCTTATAATTTGACTTCTATGGAATTTCAGAAAGAAAACAGATGAACATCATGAGGGGAGAAAGGTCAATGAGGAAACAAATTCAACCTTAGAACACAAACCGAGGATTGCTAGAGGGCGGGGGTGTGGGGGGAACGGTTCAATGGGTGACGGCTGTTAGGGAGGGCACTTGTTGTGATGAGCTCTGCGTGTTCTGTGCAGGTGAGGAATCACAAATTCCTACCCCTGAAGGAGAGGAATGAACACTGCATGGAAACGAATTGGAATGGAAGCCAATGAAGAAAAGAAGACCATGTTCTACTTCATGAAGACTGAGGTAAAACTGGAATGACTTTTGCTCTCCTGTTCTGTAGCTGATCATTTTGAAACACTCCGTGGCAGGATACACTAGTTTCCTTTTGCACAAGGAGCCCTCAGAGAGCTGCCATGAAAGACTCAGATCTCAGAGCATGTCCATGTTCCATTGATATGTTCCTTTCAGTTTGCCCAGGTACCAAGGTAAGTGGAGAGAAATAGGGCAGAAGAGGAAGAGGTATTAAGCATTCAGGAGGTCGCCTTCCCCTTTCTCATGATCGCCTCATTCATTCTTTCAATGAATGCCACATTCATTCTCATTAATGTGTAAATTTAGAAGAAGGAGTGCGGATCCCAGAGCTTTGCCGCAGACAGGGGAGTTCTAGGTCTGCCTAGAGCTGGTAGGGGTCCCTGAGGAGAGCTGAGCTAGTGGCGTGGCAGGCCCGAACTGCTGCTGCTGAGGTGAGTTCCCCAAGGAGCTGAGTTGAAGATCGGGGTCAGATGGTGCATCAGGCTCCGGGTTTGTAGCCAGGGGGCTGCAGAATGTGGGGGAGTCCCCATGGGGGCATGCAGGTTCTCTGGCTCTGAGGGTTCTGCACAGCTCCAATGGGACTAGTTTCCTGCTGAGTGGCAGGTGGACTCCTACAGTGTGACTCCAAGGTTCCCAATCTAGAGCGATTGTGGGACAGGTCCCTGGGGAAGGAAGCCTGAAAACGCAACATAGGGTTAGGGGAATGGCGTTGGGGCATGGCAGGCCCGATCTGCCAACACTGAGGTGGGATACCTCGGGATGAGTTGAGGGAATGCGTCCTGCAATGCAGAAGAGTCAGGGTTTCTGGCCAGAGGGACGGCTGATGGTAGGGGTGGCTTTAGAGGGGCATGCTGGTTTCTCCCTCTCTGAGGGAACTGTGGAGCTCCAAACGGTATGGTTTCCCCCCTGCATGGTGGTCAGGTTTCTGGCTTGTACCAAAGGGGTCTTGAATCTGGGGAGTTTGGGGGCCAGGCCTCTTGGAATGGAAGCCTGAAATCAGAAACTAGAGTTACGGTAAGGGCCTAGGGGCATGACATGCTCAATCTGCTGGTGGTGAGGTGGGCTCCCTGGTTGGCTGACTTCAGGGTGGGTATCAGGTGGCACGTCAGACTCTGAGTTTGTGTCTAGGGATGCCACAGAAGCTGGGGGTGTCCTCAGGGTTGCATGCAGGTTCCTCCCACCCTGAGGGTTCTGCAGAGCTCCAAATGGCATGGCCTCCCCCCCGTGTCGTGGACGCTGTCCTGGAGTGTCCCTGAGGCATCCTTAATCTATATCAGCATGAGTTTCAGAGGTGCCCAATCTGGCGGGCTTGGGGGACAGGTCTCTGGGCTTGAAAGCTTGTACACCCCACCTAGGGTTAGGGTTAGGGCCTAAGGGCATGGCAGACCCGACGTGCCGGTGCAGATGCGGGCTCCCCTAAGGGCCAAGTTGAGGGCGTCGATCTGGCATCGCAGCAGAATGCGGTTTTATGGCCATGGGGGTGACTCCTGGTGGGGGTGGCATTAGGGGTGCTTGCAGGTTTCTCCCCATCTGAGGTTTCGGCGCAGCTCCAAACCACAACGAGTCCTCCTGTGTGGCAGGTGGAGTCCTGTGGTGTTTACTCTGGAGTCCTTCATCTGGGGGATGTGGGGGCCAGACCCCCTGGGATGGAAGCCTGAAAACCTAAACAGGGGTTATGGTAAGGGCGTAGGGGCATGGTGGCACAATCTGCTGATGTTGAGGTGGGGTCCCCTCAGGGCTGAGTTGAGGGCATGCGTCTGGCAGTTCAGCAGAATCCGGTTTTATGGCCGGGGGGACGCAGATGGTGAGAGTGCCTGTAGAGGGGCAGGTTTCTCCCCCTCTGAGGGTTCAGCACAACTCCAAATGCCACAGGTTCCTACTGTGTGGCGATCGGAGTCCTGGGGTGCATGTCATGGTTCCTTAATCCGGGGGGATTTTTTGCCAGGACCCTCAGAATGGAAGCCTGAAAACCCAAACTAGGGTTAAGGCTAGGGCCTAAGGGCATGGCAGACCCAATCTGCCAGTGTTGAGACGGGATCCCCTATGGGCTGTGTTGAGGGTATGCATTTGGTGGCGGGATGGAATCCAGCTCTATGGCCAGACGGGTTGCCGGTGGTTGGGGTGGCTTTAGGGTTTCATGCAGGTTTCTCCCCCTCTGAGGGTTCATTGCAGCTCCAAACCCTAAGGTTTCCACTCGTGTGACAGCTTGTGTCCTGTGGTGTCACTCAGAAGTCCTTAATCTGGTGGGCGTGGGGGACAGTCCTCTTGGGATGGAAGCCTGAAAATCCAAACTAGGGTTAGGTTTAAGGCCTAGGGACATGGCAGGCCCGATCTGCTGGAATTGAGGTGGTCTCCCGGTTTGGCTGAATGGAGGGCAGGAATCACGCAGGAGTTGGGGTTTGGGTTTGTGTCTGGGGGGGGGCAAAGAGGCTGGTGTTGTCCTGGGGGGGGGGTATGCAGGTTTCTCCTGCTCTGAGGTTCCTGCACAGTTCCAAATGGCACCATTTTTCCCTAGGAGGCTGTCGGAGTGCTGGCGGGAGTCTCAGGCATCCCCAGTCTGATGGGCTTGGGGTACAGTCCTCTGGGCACGCAAGGCTGTACACCCCACCTAGGGTTAGGGTTAGGGTCTAGGGTCATGGCAGGCCCAATCTGCCGGTGCTGAGATGGTCTCCCCTCAGGGCTGAGTTGAGGACATGTGTCCAGCAGCTTTGCAGAAACCGGCTTCATGGCCTGGGGTGCTGCCAATCGTGGGGGTAGCTTTACAGGGGCTTGAAGGTTTCTCCCTCTCTGAGGGTTGAGCAGCTCCAAACTGCAAGGTTTCACACGCGTGGAGGTTGGAGTCCTGCAATGTCGCTCAGGGTCCTTAATCTGGGGCTTGGAGGCTAGGCCTCTTGGGATGGAAGCCTGAAAACCCAAACTAGGTTAGGTCTTTGGGAAAGACAGGCCCGCTCTGCCAGTGCTGAGGCGGGCTCCCCGGCGGGCTGAGTTGAGGGAAGGTGATAGGTGGCTCATGTGAATCTGGGTTTGTGTTCAGGAGGGGCTCCGGTGCTGGGGCTTGCCTTGGAGAGCATGAAGTTATCTCCTGCTCTGAGATCTGAGTAGCTCCAAATGGAACCATAACACCATAGGCCGTTGGCAGACTGTCAGAGTGAGTTACAGTCATACCCAATCTGGCGGGTTTGGGGGCTAGGCCTCTGGGTACGGAAGCCTGTACACACAACCTAGTGTTAGGGTCAGGACTAGGGGCATGGCAGCTCTGATATGCTGGTGTGGACGTGGGCTCCCTCAGGGTTGAGTGGAGGACATGCACCTGGCATTGCGGCAGAATCCGGCAGTTTGTCCGGGGAGCTGCCGATGGTGAGAGTGTGTTTAGGGGCTCATGCATCGTTCTTTCCAGAGGGCAGGCAGAGTTTTGTGGTGTGGCTTTGGAATCCCAAGTCTGGAGGGTTAGGGTTAGGGTGAGGGTTAGAGGGTTAGGGTTAGGGTTAGGGTGAGGGTTAGGGTTTTGAGATTAGGGTTAGGATTACGGTTAGGGTTATTATTATTCTTAGGGTTAGGCTGAGGGTTAGGGTTATGTTTTAGGGACAAGACAGGTCGGATCTGCCAGCACAGATATTGGCTCAGCCAAGGCCTGAGGTGAGGGCGAGAATCAGGAGGCTCCTCAGGCCCTGGGTTTTTGGCCTCGAGGGGCAAAGATGGCCGGAATGGCTCCAGGGGTGCATTCCGGTTTGCACTGCTTTGAGGGTGTTAGAGAGCACCCAATAAACGCTCTCCTCCTGGCTCAGATGCTTAGTCCAGCTGTCCCTCTGATCTTCCCGTCCAGGGAGAGATTGCGTGTCAGGCCTCTGGGGTCCAGAGCCTGCCAACCCTACCTAGGGTTAGGGTTTGGTCCTGGGAGAATGGCCGGCCTGATGTGCCAGTGCCCCCCCAGGCTCACCGGAGGTCTTAGTTGAGGAGATTGCCCTGGCAACCCGCCAGCCTCTGGGATTTTGGTGTGGGGCCCTCGGAAGGTTTGGGTGGCTTTAGGGAGCATGGAGGTTTCTCTGGCCAGGAGGGTTCTGCGCAGGGCCATGGGCTCCAATTTCCTCGTGGGTGGCAGCCAGAGTCCTGCCTTGGGAAGACTGGGTCCCCAGTCTGGAGGGCTAGGGAGCCAGGCCTCTGGGGATGGAAGCCTGAACCCCCAACCTAGGGTTAGGTCGTAAGGGCATGGCAGCCCCGATCTGCTGGACCTGTGGTGACCCACCCTGATGCCTGATTTGAGGGCGCATGCCTAAAGGATCCTGAATCTCCCAGTTCCTGTTCCTTAGGGGCACGGAAGTGGTGGTGCCTCAGAGAGGAATGAGGGTTTCTTCCGGTCTGCGGGTTCAGCACATTTCTAAATGGCAGGATTTCCTCCTGGGATCAGCTGAAATTATGGGGTACAGCTCAAAGTTTCCCCATCTGGGGGATTTGGGGACCAGGTGCCGGTGGACGGATGCCTGAACACACAACCTGGGCTAAGGTTACAATTAGGGTTAGGGGTAGGCTTAGGGTTAGGGTTATGTCTTTGGAGCAATTCAGGTCGGATCTGCCAGCACAGATATCAGCTCACCCGAGGTCTGCGTTGATGGCGGGACTTAGGAGGCCCCCCAAGTCCTGGGTTTTTGGCCTGGAGGGTCCAAGATGGCAGGAATGGCCTCAGCGGAGCATGCCGGTTTCTAGGGTTCTGAGGGTGTTAGAGAGAACCCAATGAAGCAGTCTCCTCTGGGCTGAGAGGCAGAGTCCGGCCGTCAGTCGGTTGCTCCCATCCATGGGAGGGATTAGGTGTCAGGCCCTGGGGTCCAGAGCCTGAACGCCCAACCTAGGGTTAGGGTTTTGTCCTGGGAGCATGGCAGGCCTGATGTGCCAGTGCGAACTCAGCCTCTCCAGAGTGCTGAGCTGAGGGCATCGCTCTGGCAGCCCGTCAGGCTCCGGGATTGTGGTGTTGGGGTCCTTGGAAAGTGTGGGTGTCCTTCGGGGACATGGAAGTTTCTCCGGCCAGGAGGCTTCTGCACAGGGCCATGGGGTCCAGGTTCCTTATGGGTGACAGCCAGCGTCCTGTGTTGGGAATACGGGGTCCCCAATCTGGAGCGCTAGAGAGCCAGGCCTCTGGGGACAGAAGACTGAACACCCATCCTAGGGTTAGGGTTAGGTCGTAGGGGCATGGCAGCCCCGACCTGTCGGCGCTGTGGTGACCCACCCCGATGCCTGAGTTGAGGGCGCGTGCCTAAAAGACTGTGAGATTCCTGGTTCCTGGGCCTTTGGGGCGCCAGCACTGGGGGTTTCCTCAGGGAGGCACGCAGGTTTCTCCCGCTCTGCGGGTTCAGCACATGTCTAAACGGCAGGGTTTCCTCCTGGCATCAGGTGCAATGATGGGGTACAGCTCAGAGGTCCCCCATCTCTGAGCTTTGGGGACCAGACGTCGGAGGACGGATGCCGGAACACACAACCTGGGCTAGGGTTAGAATTAGGGTTAGGGTTAGGTTTAGGTTAGGGTTATGTCCTAGGGACAAGGCAGGTCGGATCTGCCAGCACAGATATCGGCTCATGCAAGGGTTGAGTTGAGGGCGGGACTCAGGATGCTTCTCAGGCCTTGGGTTTTTGGCCTGGAGGGGCAAAGATGGCGGGAATGGCTTCAGGGGAGCCCCCCGGTGTGTTCTGCTTTGAGGGTGTTAGACAGCACCCAATGAAACAGTCTCCTCCTGACTGAGACTCTGAGTCCGGCCATTATTCTGATGCTTCCATCCACGGGAGGGATTGGGTGTCAGGCCTCTGGAGTCCAGAGCCTGTACACCCAACCTAGGTTTAGGGTTTGGTCCTGGGAGAATGGCGTGCGTGATGTGCCAGTGCAGACTCAGGGTCTTCACAGGGCTGAGTCGAGGGAATTGCTCTGGTGGCCCGTCAGGCTCCGGGATTGCGGTGTGTGGGTCCTTGGAAGGTGTGGGTGGCTTTAGGGGGCATGGAAGTTTCTCCAGCCAGGAGGTTTCTGCACAGGGCCATGGGGTCCAGGTTCCTCCAGGGTGGAAGCTAGAGTCCTGCATTGGGTATATGGGGTCTCCAGTCTGGAGTTCTAGGGAACTAGGCCTCTGGTGACGGAAGCCTGAACACTGAACCGAGGGTTAGGTTGAGGTCGTAGAGGCATGGAAGCCCCGATCTGCCTCCGCTGTGGTGACCCACCCCGATGCCTGAGTTGAGGGTGTGTGTCTGCAGGACAGTGAGACTCCTTGGGCTTTCTGGGCGCCAGACGTGGGGGTGGCCTCAAGGAGGCACGCATGTTTCTCCCACTCTACGGGTTCAGCACATGTCTAAAGGGCAGGGTTTCCTCCTGGGATCAGGTGCAATGAGGAGGTGTAGTTCAGGGGTCCCCCATCTGGGGGTTTTGGGGACCAGGTGTCGGAGGACAGACGCTGGAACACACAACCTGGGTTTGGGTTAGTAGCAGGGTTAGAGCTAGGCTTTGGGTTAGGGTTATGTTTTAGGGACAAGGCAGGTAGGATATGCAGCACAGATATCGGCTCACCCAAGGGCTGAGTTAAGGGCGGGACTCAGGACGCTCCTCAGGCCCTGGGGTTTTGGCCTGGAGGGTCCAAGATGGCGGGAATGGCCTCAGGGGAGCAGGCCGGTTTCTAGGGCTCTGAGGGTGTTAGCACCAAATGAAACGGTCTCCTCCAGAGTGAGAGGCTGAGTCCGGCCATCAGTCTGATGCTCCTATCCATGGGAGGGATTGGGTGTCCGTCCTCTGGAGTCCAGAGCCTGAACACCCAACCTAGGTTTAGGGTTTGGTCCTGGGGCAATGGCTGGCCTGACGTTCCAGTGCGGACTCAGCCTCTCCGGAGGGCTGAGTTGAGCGCATTGCTGTGGCGACCTGTCAGGCTCCGGGATTGTTTTGTGGGGGTCCTTGGAATGTGTGGGTGGCTTTAGGGGGCATGGAACTTTCTCCGGCCAGGAGGCTTCTGCACATGGCCATGGGGTCCAGTTTCTCATGGGTGGCAGCCAGAGTCCTGTGTTGGGAATACGTGGTCCCAGTCTGGAGGGCTAGGAGCCAGGCCTCTGCGGACGGAAGCCTGATCACCCAACCTAGTGTTAGGTTAGGTCGTAGGGGCATGGCAGCCCACCTACCGTGACCTACCTGAGTTGACTGCACTTGTATGCAGGACTGTGAGACTCCCGGAGGCATGCACATTCCTCCGCCTCGGGTTCAGCACATTTCAACCGCAGGGTTTCTTCCTGGCATGAGGTGCAACGATGGATGCAGCTCGGTGTTCCCATCCGGGTCTTGTGGATCAGGCGCTTGAGGATGGACTCCTGAACACACAACCTGTGCTAGGTTAGTATTAGGTTAGGTTAGGCTAGGTTATGGTTATGTCTTATGGGCAAGGCAGGTCGGATCTGCCCAGCACAGATATCGCTCACCCGAGGGCTGTATTGAGGGCAGGACTCAGGAGACTCCTCAGGCCCTTGGTTTTGGCCCTGAGGGCAAAGATGGCAGGAATGGCCTCAGGGATCAAGCTGGTTTCTAGGGTTCTGAGGGTGCTGGAGAGCACCTCATGAAACGGTCTCCACCTGGCTTAGTGGCTGCGTCCGGCCATCAGCCTGGTGCTCCCATCCATGGGAGGGATTGGGTGTCAGGCCTCAGGGTCCAGAGCCTGAACACACAACCTAGGTTAGGTTTGGTTTGGGAGCATGGCAGGCCTGATGTGTCAGTGCAGACTCAGGCTCTCTGGAGGGCTGAGTTGAGGGCGTTGCTGTGGCGGCCTGTCAGGCCCGGGATCTTGGTGTGGGTTTCTCAGAAGTTGTGGGTGGTTTTAGGGTTTATGGAGGTTTCCTGCCAGGAGGTTTCTGCACAGGGCCATGGGGTTCAGGTTCCTCAGTGGCAGCCAGCATCCAACATTGGGAATATGGGGTCCCTAGTCTTGAGGGCTAGAGAGCCAGGCCTCTGGGGACGGAAGCCTGAACACCCAACCTTGGTTTAGGTTAGGTCGTAGAGGCATGGCAGTCCCAAAATGCAGGTGCTGTAGTGACCCACCCTCGATGCCTTGAGTTGAGGGCGTGTGTCTGCAGGATCGTGAGTCTCCTGGTTTCTGGTCCTTGGGGGCGCTGAAGTGGGGTGGCCTCAGGAGGCACGCAGGTTTCTCCCGCCCTGCAGGTTCGGCACATTTCTAAACAGCAGGGTTTCCTGCTGGGATCAGGTGCAAATATGGGCTGTAGCTCAGGTGTTTCCCCACCTGGGTGCCAACCTAGGGCCAGGCACAACCCCATCCGACAGCGCCAGACAGTAGACTCCTGCAGGGTGTGGAGCAGGAGGCGTTGGCCTCGCCTGTGCCTGACTCTTGGAGGGCTTTCTCGTGGAGTTCGAGGCGGGACCACTTGGGATACCGGTCCAGGCCCAGGTGGCGGCCTTACAGAGGTGCGGCATCCGAAGCGAGTTCACCGAGTGTTTTCACGCCTATTCTCACGAGCGTTCTGCTCAAATCGGCATCGATATTGGCAGAACGCTCGTGAGAATTGGCCGCCGATGTTCGGCCCTGTGGACTGCTGTCCCTCTTGTCCGCTGGACCTTTCTCATTCGGGGCCTGTCGCAAACATCTGTTAAGCACCCCAAGATGGCGCAGCCCAGCCGGGGCTCTGGCGAAGGGGAGCTTTCCTGGAGCAGAGATGAGAGAGGTGTTGTGGATGGGAGTCTCTCGTCTCAGGCCGCTGGGGCGCCAGAAGTTGGGCTGGCCTCAGTGGGGTTTTCTAAGGTTTTCTGGCTACAAGGCTTTTCCGCAGCTGCAAAAGGTACCGATTCCACTAGGGTGGCAGGTGGACTCGTGGCGCAGGCTTTGGGGTTCCCCAACTGGAAGGCACGAGGGAAAGGATCCTGGAAACGAGAGGCTGCAAAATCAGGTGAGGGTTAGAATCAGGAATTAGGGGCAGGCCAGGCCCATTTGCCGGTGTCAGGGAGGGGACACCAATAGGCTGAGGAGCAGGAGGCATTGGATTCGGGTTCTGGTTCTGGTTCAGTCTGGTTCGGTTAGGTTCGGGCTTGGGTTTGGGTTTAAGAGTACCGGGTTAGGTATCTGTTTAAGGGTTAGGATGGTTCGGGTTAGGGTACGGGTTAGGTTCGGTTAGGGTTTAGGATCGGTTAGGTACGGGTTCGGGTTCGGCACGGGTTAGGTATGGGTTAGGGGTTAGTTAGGTTAGGGTACGGGTTAGGTAATGGGTTAGGTACGGGTTAGGTTTGGCTAGGTTAGGCACGGGTTAGGTTAGGGGATTAGGTACGGGTTAGGTAAGGGCACGGTTAGGAGCGGATAGGCACGGTTAGGGCACGGGTTAGGTGATAGGGACGGTTAGGTACGGGTTAGGTACGGTTAGGTTAGGTACGGGTTAGGTTAGGTTAGGTTAGGCACGGGCTAGGTTAGGGTACGGGTTAGGCACGGTTAGGCAACGGGTTAGGGTTAGGTTAGGCAGGTTAGGGTTAGGTTAGGTTCAAGAAAGGGGGTTAGGCACGGGTTAGGCTAGGGCACGGTTAGGTTAGGTTAGGCACGGTTAGGTCAACGGTTAGGTTAGGCTAGGCCAGGTTAGGCACGGTTAGGGCTAGGTTGAAGAAGAAGAAGCCAGGCCAGGCCAGGCCAGGTTAGGCCAGGCCAGGTTAGGCCAGGTTAGGCCAGGCCAGGTTAGGCCAGGCCAGGGGCCAGGCCAGGCCAGGCCAGGCCAGGCCAGGCCAGGCCAGGCCAGGCCAGGCCAGGTAAGAAATAGGCCAGGCCAGGTTAGGCCAGGGCCAGGCCAGGCCAGGCCAGGCCAGGCCAGGCCAGGCCAGGCCAGGCCAGGCCAGGCCAGTTAGGCCAGGCCAGGCCAGGCCAGGCCAGGCCAGGAAGAAGCCAGGCCAGGCCAGGCCAGGCCAGGCCAGGCCAGGCCAGGCCAGGCCAGGCCAGGCCAGGCCAGGCCAGGCCAGGCCAGGCCAGGCCAGGCCAGGCCAGGCCAGGCCAGGCCAGGCCAGGCCAGGCCAGGCCAGGCCAGGCCAGGCCAGGCCAGGCCAGGCCAGGCCAGGCCAGGCCAGGCCAGGCCAGGGGCCAGGCCAGGCCAGGCCAGGCCAGGCCAGGCCAGGCCAGGCCAGGCCAGGCCAGGCCAGGCCAGGCCAGGCCAGGCCAGGCCAGGCCAGGCCAGGCCAGGCCAGGCCAGGCCAGGCCAGGCCAGGCCAGGCCAGGCCAGGCCAGGCCAGGCCAGGCCAGGCCAGGCCAGGCCAGGCCAGGCCAGGCCAGGCCAGGCCAGGCCAGGCCAGGCCAGGCCAGGCCAGGCCAGGCCAGGCCAGGCCAGGCCAGGCCAGGCCAGGCCAGGCCAGGCCAGGCCAGGCCAGGCCAGGCCAGGCCAGGCCAGGCCAGGCCAGGCCAGGCCAGGCCAGGCCAGGCCAGGCCAGGCCAGGCCAGGCCAGGCCAGGCCAGGCCAGGCCAGGCCAGGCCAGGCCAGGCCAGGCCAGGCCAGGCCAGGCCAGGCCAGGCCAGGCCAGGCCAGGCCAGGCCAGGCCAGGCCAGGCCAGGCCAGGCCAGGCCAGGCCAGGCCAGGCCAGGCCAGGCCAGGCCAGGCCAGGCCAGGCCAGCCAGGCCAGGCCAGGCCAGGCCAGGCCAGGCCAGGCCAGGCCAGGCCAGGCCAGGCCAGGCCAGGCCAGGCCAGGCCAGGCCAGGCCAGGCCAGGCCAGGCCAGGCCAGGCCAGGCCAGGCCAGGCCAGGCCAGGCCAGGCCAGGGCCAGGCCAGGCCAGGCCAGGCCAGGCCAGGCCAGGCCAGGCCAGGCCAGGCCAGGCCAGGCCAGGCCAGGCCAGGCCAGGCCAGGCCAGGCCAGGCCAGGCCAGGCCAGGCCAGGCCAGGCCAGGCCAGGCCAGGCCAGGCCAGGCCAGGCCAGGCCAGGCCAGGCCAGGCCAGGCCAGGCCAGGCCAGGCCAGGCCAGGCCAGGCCAGGCCAGGCCAGGCCAGGCCAGGCCAGGCCAGGCCAGGCCAGGCCAGGCCAGGCCAGGCCAGGCCAGGCCAGGCCAGGCCAGGCCAGGCCAGGCCAGGCCAGGCCAGGCCAGGCCAGGCCAGGCCAGGCCAGGCCAGGCCAGGCCAGGCCAGGCCAGGCCAGGCCAGGCCAGGCCAGGCCAGGCCAGGCCAGGCCAGGCCAGGCCAGGCCAGGCCAGGCCAGGCCAGGCCAGGCCAGGCCAGGCCAGGCCAGGCCAGGCCAGGCCAGGCCAGGCCAGGCCAGGCCAGGCCAGGCCAGGCCAGGCCAGGCCAGGCCAGGCCAGGCCAGGCCAGGCCAGGCCAGGCCAGGCCAGGCCAGGCCAGGCCAGGCCAGGCCAGGCCAGGCCAGGCCAGGCCAGGCCAGGCCAGGCCAGGCCAGGCCAGGCCAGGCCAGGCCAGGCCAGGCCAGGCCAGGCCAGGCCAGGCCAGGCCAGGCCAGGCCAGGCCAGGCCAGGCCAGGCCAGGCCAGGCCAGGCCAGGCCAGGCCAGGCCAGGCCAGGCCAGGCCAGGCCAGGCCAGGCCAGGCCAGGCCAGGCCAGGCCAGGCCAGGCCAGGCCAGGCCAGGCCAGGCCAGGCCAGGCCAGGCCAGGCCAGGCCAGGCCAGGCCAGGCCAGGCCAGGCCAGGCCAGGCCAGGGCCAGGCCAGGCCAGGCCAGGCCAGGCCAGGCCAGGCCAGGCCAGGCCAGGCCAGGCCAGGCCAGGCCAGGCCAGGCCAGGCCAGGCCAGGCCAGGCCAGGCCAGGCCAGGCCAGGCCAGCCAGGCCAGGCCAGGCCAGGCCAGGCCAGGCCAGGCCAGGCCAGGCCAGGCCAGGCCAGGCCAGGCCAGGCCAGGCCAGGCCAGGCCAGGCCAGGCCAGGCCAGGCCAGGCCAGGCCAGGCCAGGCCAGGCCAGGCCAGGCCAGGCCAGGCCAGGCCAGGCCAGGCCAGGCCAGGCCAGGCCAGGCCAGGCCAGGCCAGGCCAGGCCAGGCCAGGCCAGGCCAGGCCAGGCCAGGCCAGGCCAGGCCAGGCCAGGCCAGGCCAGGCCAGGCCAGGCCAGGCCAGGCCAGGCCAGGCCAGGCCAGGCCAGGCCAGGCCAGGCCAGGCCAGGCCAGGCCAGGCCAGGCCAGGCCAGGCCAGGCCAGGCCAGGCCAGGCCAGGCCAGGCCAGGCCAGGCCAGGCCAGGCCAGGCCAGGCCAGGCCAGGCCAGGCCAGGCCAGGCCAGGCCAGGCCAGGCCAGGGCCAGGCCAGGCCAGGCCAGGCCAGGCCAGGCCAGGCCAGGCCAGGCCAGGCCAGGCCAGGCCAGGCCAGGCCAGGCCAGGCCAGGCCAGGCCAGGCCAGGCCAGGCCAGGCCAGGCCAGGCCAGGCCAGGCCAGGCCAGGCCAGGCCAGGCCAGGCCAGGCCAGGCCAGGCCAGGCCAGGCCAGGCCAGGCCAGGCCAGGCCAGGCCAGGCCAGGCCAGGCCAGGCCAGGCCAGGCCAGGCCAGGCCAGGCCAGGCCAGGCCAGGCCAGGCCAGGCCAGGCCAGGCCAGGCCAGGCCAGGCCAGGCCAGGCCAGGCCAGGCCAGGCCAGGCCAGGCCAGGCCAGGCCAGGCCAGGCCAGGCCAGGCCAGGCCAGGCCAGGCCAGGCCAGGCCAGGCCAGGCCAGGCCAGGCCAGGCCAGGCCAGGCCAGGCCAGGCCAGGCCAGGCCAGGCCAGGCCAGGCCAGGCCAGGCCAGGCCAGGCCAGGCCAGGCCAGGCCAGGCCAGGCCAGGCCAGGCCAGGCCAGGCCAGGCCAGGCCAGGCCAGGCCAGGCCAGGCCAGGCCAGGCCAGGCCAGGCCAGGCCAGGCCAGGCCAGGCCAGGCCAGGCCAGGCCAGGCCAGGCCAGGCCAGGCCAGGCCAGGCCAGGCCAGGCCAGGCCAGGCCAGGCCAGGCCAGGCCAGGCCAGGCCAGGCCAGGCCAGGCCAGGCCAGGCCAGGCCAGGCCAGGCCAGGCCAGGCCAGGCCAGGCCAGGCCAGGCCAGGCCAGGCCAGGCCAGGCCAGGCCAGGCCAGGCCAGGCCAGGCCAGGCCAGGCCAGGCCAGGCCAGGCCAGGCCAGGCCAGGCCAGGCCAGGCCAGGCCAGGCCAGGCCAGGCCAGGCCAGGCCAGGCCAGGCCAGGCCAGGCCAGGCCAGGCCAGGCCAGGCCAGGCCAGGCCAGGCCAGGCCAGGCCAGGCCAGGCCAGGCCAGGCCAGGCCAGGCCAGGCCAGGCCAGGCCAGGCCAGGCCAGGCCAGGCCAGGCCAGGCCAGGCCAGGCCAGGCCAGGCCAGGCCAGGCCAGGCCAGGCCAGGCCAGGCCAGGCCAGGCCAGGCCAGGCCAGGCCAGGCCAGGCCAGGCCAGGCCAGGCCAGGCCAGGCCAGGCCAGGCCAGGCCAGGCCAGGCCAGGCCAGGCCAGGCCAGGCCAGGCCAGGCCAGGCCAGGCCAGGCCAGGCCAGGCCAGGCCAGGCCAGGCCAGGCCAGGCCAGGCCAGGCCAGGCCAGGCCAGGCCAGGCCAGGCCAGGCCAGGCCAGGCCAGGCCAGGCCAGGCCAGGCCAGGCCAGGCCAGGCCAGGCCAGGCCAGGCCAGGCCAGGCCAGGCCAGGCCAGGCCAGGCCAGGCCAGGCCAGGCCAGGCCAGGCCAGGCCAGGCCAGGCCAGGCCAGGCCAGGCCAGGCCAGGCCAGGCCAGGCCAGGCCAGGCCAGGCCAGGCCAGGCCAGGCCAGGCCAGGCCAGGCCAGGCCAGGCCAGGCCAGGCCAGGCCAGGCCAGGCCAGGCCAGGCCAGGCCAGGCCAGGCCAGGCCAGGCCAGGCCAGGCCAGGCCAGGCCAGGCCAGGCCAGGCCAGGCCAGGCCAGGCCAGGCCAGGCCAGGCCAGGCCAGGCCAGGCCAGGCCAGGCCAGGCCAGGCCAGGCCAGGCCAGGCCAGGCCAGGCCAGGCCAGGCCAGGCCAGGCCAGGCCAGGCCAGGCCAGGCCAGGCCAGGCCAGGCCAGGCCAGGCCAGGCCAGGCCAGGCCAGGCCAGGCCAGGCCAGGCCAGGCCAGGCCAGGCCAGGCCAGGCCAGGCCAGGCCAGGCCAGGCCAGGCCAGGCCAGGCCAGGCCAGGCCAGGCCAGGCCAGGCCAGGCCAGGCCAGGCCAGGCCAGGCCAGGCCAGGCCAGGCCAGGCCAGCCAGGCCAGGCCAGGCCAGGCCAGGCCAGGCCAGGCCAGGCCAGGCCAGGCCAGGCCAGGCCAGGCCAGGCCAGGCCAGGCCAGGCCAGGCCAGGCCAGGCCAGGCCAGGCCAGGCCAGGCCAGGCCAGGCCAGGCCAGGCCAGGCCAGGCCAGGCCAGGCCAGGCCAGGCCAGGCCAGGCCAGGCCAGGCCAGGCCAGGCCAGGCCAGGCCAGGCCAGGCCAGGCCAGGCCAGGCCAGGCCAGGCCAGGCCAGGCCAGGCCAGGCCAGGCCAGGCCAGGCCAGGCCAGGCCAGGCCAGGCCAGGCCAGGCCAGGCCAGGCCAGGCCAGGCCAGGCCAGGCCAGGCCAGGCCAGGCCAGGCCAGGCCAGGCCAGGCCAGGCCAGGCCAGGCCAGGCCAGGCCAGGCCAGGCCAGGCCAGGCCAGGCCAGGCCAGGCCAGGCCAGGCCAGGCCAGGCCAGGCCAGGCCAGGCCAGGCCAGGCCAGGCCAGGCCAGGCCAGGCCAGGCCAGGCCAGGCCAGGCCAGGCCAGGCCAGGCCAGGCCAGGCCAGGCCAGGCCAGGCCAGGCCAGGCCAGGCCAGGCCAGGCCAGGCCAGGCCAGGCCAGGCCAGGCCAGGCCAGGCCAGGCCAGGCCAGGCCAGGCCAGGCCAGGGGCCAGGCCAGGCCAGGCCAGGCCAGGCCAGGCCAGGCCAGGCCAGGCCAGGCCAGGCCAGGCCAGGCCAGGCCAGGCCAGGCCAGGCCAGGCCAGGCCAGGCCAGGCCAGGCCAGGCCAGGCCAGGCCAGGCCAGGCCAGGCCAGGCCAGGCCAGGCCAGGCCAGGCCAGGCCAGGCCAGGCCAGGCCAGGCCAGGCCAGGCCAGGCCAGGCCAGGCCAGGCCAGGCCAGGCCAGGCCAGGCCAGGCCAGGCCAGGCCAGGCCAGGCCAGGCCAGGCCAGGCCAGGCCAGGCCAGGCCAGGCCAGGCCAGGCCAGGCCAGGCCAGGCCAGGCCAGGCCAGGCCAGGCCAGGCCAGGCCAGGCCAGGCCAGGCCAGGCCAGGCCAGGCCAGGCCAGGCCAGGCCAGGCCAGGCCAGGCCAGGCCAGGCCAGGCCAGGCCAGGCCAGGCCAGGCCAGGCCAGGCCAGGCCAGGCCAGGCCAGGCCAGGCCAGGCCAGGCCAGGCCAGGCCAGGCCAGGCCAGGCCAGGCCAGGCCAGGCCAGGCCAGGCCAGGCCAGGCCAGGCCAGGCCAGGCCAGGCCAGGCCAGGCCAGGCCAGGCCAGGCCAGGCCAGGCCAGGCCAGGCCAGGCCAGGCCAGGCCAGGCCAGGCCAGGCCAGGCCAGGCCAGGCCAGGCCAGGCCAGGCCAGGCCAGGCCAGGCCAGGCCAGGCCAGGCCAGGCCAGGCCAGGCCAGGCCAGGCCAGGCCAGGCCAGGCCAGGCCAGGCCAGGCCAGGCCAGGCCAGGCCAGGCCAGGCCAGGCCAGGCCAGGCCAGGCCAGGCCAGGCCAGGCCAGGCCAGCCAGGCCAGGCCAGGCCAGGCCAGGCCAGGCCAGGCCAGGCCAGGCCAGGCCAGGCCAGGCCAGGCCAGGCCAGGCCAGGCCAGGCCAGGCCAGGCCAGGCCAGGCCAGGCCAGGCCAGGCCAGGCCAGGCCAGGCCAGGCCAGGCCAGGCCAGGCCAGGCCAGGCCAGGCCAGGCCAGGCCAGGCCAGGCCAGGCCAGGCCAGGCCAGGGCCAGGCCAGGCCAGGCCAGGCCAGGCCAGGCCAGGCCAGGCCAGGCCAGGCCAGGCCAGGCCAGGCCAGGCCAGGCCAGGCCAGGCCAGGCCAGGCCAGGCCAGGCCAGGCCAGGCCAGGCCAGGCCAGGCCAGGCCAGGCCAGGCCAGGCCAGGCCAGGCCAGGCCAGGCCAGGCCAGGCCAGGCCAGGCCAGGCCAGGCTGTGTCAGGCCAGGCCAGGCCAGGCCAGGCCAGGCCAGGCCAGGCCAGCCAGGCCAGGCCAGGCCAGGCCAGGCCAGGCCAGGCCAGGCCAGGCCAGGCCAGGCCAGGCCAGGCCAGGCCAGGCCAGGCCAGGCCAGGCCAGGCCAGGGCCAGGCCAGGCCAGGCCAGGCCAGGCCAGGCCAGGCCAGGCCAGGCCAGGCCAGGCCAGGCCAGGCCAGGCCAGGCCAGGCCAGGCCAGGCCAGGCCAGGCCAGGCCAGGCCAGGCCAGGCCAGGCCAGGCCAGGCCAGGCCAGGCCAGGCCAGGCCAGGCCAGGCCAGGCCAGGCCAGGCCAGGCCAGGCCAGGCCAGGCCAGGCCAGGCCAGGCCAGGCCAGGCCAGGCCAGGCCAGGCCAGGTTAGGTTAGGCCAGGTCAGGCCAGGTTAGGCCAGGTAGGCCAGGCCAGGCCAGGCCAGGTTGTGCCAGGCCAGGCCAGGCCAGGCCAGGTTAGGCCAGGCCAGTGGCCAGGTTAGGCCAGGCCAGGCCAGGTTAGGCCAGGCCAGGCCAGGCAGGTTAGGCCAGGCCAGGCCAGGCCAGGCCAGGCTTGTGCCAGGCCAGGCCAGGCCAGGCCAGGCCAGGCCAGGCCAGGCCAGGCCAGGCCAGGCCAGGCCAGGCCAGGCCAGGCCAGGCCAGGCCAGGCCAGGCCAGGCCAGGCCAGGCCAGGCCAGGCCAGGCCAGCCAGGCCAGGCCAGGCCAGGCCAGGCCAGGCCAGGCCAGGCCAGGCCAGGCCAGGCCAGGCCAGGCCAGGCCAGGCCAGGCCAGGCCAGGCCAGGCCAGGCCAGGCCAGGCCAGGCCAGGCCAGGCCAGGCCAGGCCAGGCCAGGCCAGGCCAGGCCAGGCCAGGCCAGGCCAGGCCAGGCCAGGCCAGGCCAGGCCAGGCCAGGCCAGGCCAGGCCAGGCCAGGCCAGGCCAGGCCAGGCCAGGCCAGGCCAGGCCAGGCCAGGCCAGGCCAGGCCAGGCCAGGCCAGGCCAGGCCAGGCCAGGCCAGGCCAGGCCAGGCCAGGCCAGGCCAGGCCAGGCCAGGCCAGGCCAGGCCAGGCCAGGCCAGGCCAGGCCAGGCCAGGCCAGGCCAGGCCAGGCCAGGCCAGGCCAGGCCAGGCCAGGCCAGGCCAGGCCAGGCCAGGCCAGGCCAGGCCAGGCCAGGCCAGGCCAGGCCAGGCCAGGCCAGGCCAGGCCAGGCCAGGCCAGGCCAGGCCAGGCCAGGCCAGGCCAGGCCAGGCCAGGCCAGGCCAGGCCAGGCCAGGCCAGGCCAGGCCAGGCCAGGCCAGGCCAGGCCAGGCCAGGCCAGGCCAGGCCAGTTGCCAGGCCAGGCCAGGCCAGGCCAGGCCAGGCCAGGCCAGGCCAGGCCAGGCCAGGCCAGGCCAGCCAGGCCAGGCCAGGCCAGGCCAGGCCAGGCCAGGCCAGGCCAGGCCAGGCCAGGCCAGGCCAGGCCAGGCCAGGCCAGGCCAGGCCAGGCCAGGCCAGGCCAGGCCAGGCCAGGCCAGGCCAGGCCAGGCCAGGCCAGGCCAGGCCAGGCCAGGCAGGGGCCAGGGGCCAGGCCAGGCCAGGCCAGGCCAGGCCAGGCCAGGCCAGGCCAGGCCAGGTTGAAGTAGGCCAGGCCAGGCCAGGCCAGGCCAGGCCAGGCCAGGCCAGGCCAGGCCAGGCCAGGCCAGGCCAGGCCAGGCCAGGCCAGGCCAGGCCAGGCCAGGCCAGGCCAGGCCAGGCCAGGCCGAAGAAACAGGCCAGGCCAGGCCAGGCCAGTGCCAGGCCAGGCCAGGCCAGGCCAGGCCAGGCCAGGCCAGGCCAGGCCAGGCCAGGCCAGGCCAGGCCAGGCCAGGCCAGGCCAGGCCAGGCCAGGCCAGGCCAGGCCAGGCCAGGCCAGGCCAGGCCAGGCCAGGCCAGGCCAGGCCAGGCCAGGCCAGGCCAGGCCAGGCCAGGCCAGGCCAGGCCAGGCCAGGCCAGGCCAGGCCAGGCCAGGCCAGGCCAGGCCAGAGCCAGGCCAGGCCAGGCCAGGCCAGGCCAGGCCAGGCCAGGCCAGGCCAGGCCAGGCCAGGCCAGGCCAGGCCAGGCCAGGCCAGGCCAGGCCAGGCCAGGCCAGTTGTGCTGCCAGGCCAGGCCAGGCCAGGCCAGGCCAGGCCAGGCCAGGCCAGGCCAGGCCAGGCCAGGCCAGGCCAGGCCAGGCCAGGCCAGGCCAGGCCAGTGGCCAGCCAGGCCAGGCTGTGCCAGGCCAGGCCAGGCCAGGCCAGGCCAGGCCAGGCCAGGCCAGAATAGCCAGGCCAGGCCAGGCCAGGTACAGGCCAGGCCAGGCCAGGCCAGGCCAGGCCAGGCCAGGCCAGGCTGCAGGGGCGGCCAGGCCAGGCCAGGCCAGGCCAGGCCAGGCCAGGCCAGGCCAGGCCAGGATAGGCCAGGCCAGGCCAGGCCAGGCCAGGCCAGGCCAGGCCAGGCCAGGCCAGGCCAGGCCAGGCCAGGCCAGGCCAGGCCAGGCCAGGCCAGGCCAGGCCAGGGCCAAATAGGTTCAGGCCAGGCCAGGCCAGGCCAGGCCAGGCCAGGCCAGGCCAGGCCAGGCCAGGCCAGGCCAGGCCAGGCCAGGCCAGGCCAGGCCAGGCCAGGCCAGGCCAGGCCAGGCCAGGCCAGGCCAGGCCAGGCCAGGCCAGGCCAGGCCAGGCCAGGCCAGGCCAGGCCAGGCCAGGCCAGGCCAGGCCAGGGCCAGGCCAAAGAAACAGTGGCCAGGCCAGGCCAGGCCAGCTGTGCCAGGCCAGGCCAGCCAGGCCAGGCCAGGCCAGGCCAGGCCAGGCCAGGCCAGGCCAGGCCAGGCCAGGCCAGGCCAGGCCAGGCCAGGCCAGGCCAGGCCAGGCCAGGCCAGGCCAGGCAGGGGCCAGGCCAGGCCAGGCCAGGCCAGGCCAGCGAGGGGCCAGGCCAGGCCAGGCCAGGCCAGGCCAGGCCAGGCCAGGCCAGGCCAGGCCAGGCCAGGCCAGGCCAGGCCAGGCCAGGCCAGGCCAGGCCAGGCCAGGCCAGGCCAGGCCAGGCCGGCCACAGGCCAGGCCAGGCCAGGCCAGGCCACAGCGGCCAGGCCAGGCCAGCCAGGCGGCCAGGCCAGGCCAGGCCAGGCTGCCAGGCCAGGCCAGGCCAGGCCAGGCTGGTGCCAGGCCAGGCCAGCCAGGCCAGGCGGGCCAGGCCAGGCCAGGCCAGGCCAGGCCAGGCCAGGCCAGGCCAGGCCAGGCCAGGCCAGGGGTTGTGCCAGGCCAGGCCAGGCCAGGCCAGGCCAGGCCAGGCCAGGCCAGGCCAGGCTGTGCCAGGCCAGGCCAGCGAAAGAAGAAGCTGAAGAAGAAGCAGGCCAGGTTGTGGCCAGGCCAGGCCAGGCCAGGCCAGGCCAGGCCAGGCCAGGCCAGGAAGAAGGCCAGGCCAGGCCAGGCCAGGCCAGGCCAGGCCAGGCCAGGCCAGGCCAGGCCAGGCCAGGCCAGGCCAGGCCAGGCCAGGCCAGGCCAGGCCAGGCCAGGCCAGGCCAGGCCAGGCCAGGCCAGGCCAGGGCGCCAGGCCAGGCCAGGCCAGGCCAGGCCAGCAGGCCAGGCCAGGCCAGGCCAGGCCAGGCCAGGTTGCCAGGCTGCCAGGCCAGGCCAGGCCAGGCTGGCCAGGCCAGGCCAGGCTGTGCCAGGCCAGGCCAGGCCAGGCCAGAGCGTCAAGCCAGGCCAGGCCAGGCCAGGCCAGGCCAGGCCAGGCCAGGGCCAGGCCAGGCCAGGCCAGGTGCTGTGCCAGGCCAGGCCAGGCTTGTGCCAGGCCAGTGCCAGGCCAGGCCAGGTTTGAGGTGCCAGGCCAGGCCAGGCCAGGCCAGGCCAGGCCAGGAAGAAGAAGAAGAAAACAGCCAGGCCAGGCCAGCTGAAGAAAGAAAGAATAGGCCAGGCTAGGCCAGGTTGTGGCTAGGCTAGGTTGTGTCAGGCCAGGCCAGGGTTGTGGCCAGGCCAGGCCAGGCCAGGCCAGGCCAGGCCAGGCTGTGGTTGTGCTGTGTGTCAGGTTGTGTTTGTGGTCAGGCTAGGCTAGGCCAGGCTAGGTTGTGGTTGAAGCAGGTTGGGGGGTTGGTTGTGGCTAGGCTAGGTTGTGCTTGTGTCAGGCCAGCCAGCTGTGGTTGTGGCCAGGCCAGGCTGAAGCCAGGTTGAGTGTCAGGCCAGTCAGGCCAGGGCCAGGCCAGGCCAGGCCAGGGTTGTGGCTGAAGAAGAAAGAAGCAGTTTAGGCCAGGCCAGGCCAAAGAAAATAGGCCAGGCCAGGCTAGCCAGGCTGAAGCCAGGCCAGGGCCAGGCCAGGCCAGGCCAGGTCAGGCCAGGCCAGGCCAGGCCAGGCCAGGCCAGGCCAGGCCAGGCCAGGCCAGGCCAGGCCAGGCCAGGCCAGGCCAGGCCAGGCCAGGGGCCAGGGCTAGGCTGTGGGCCAGGGCCAGGCCAGGCCAGGCCAGGCCAGTAGGCCAGGCCAGGCCAGGCCGAGGCCAGGTTAGTGCTGTGCTTAGGCCAGGCCAGGCCAGGCGCTGAAGCAGGCGCTGTAAGCAGTTGGGCCAGGCTAGGTTAGCCAGGCCAGGCCAGGAAGAAGTAGTTAGGCCAGGCCAGGCCAGTTAGGCCAGGCCAGGCCAGGGCCAGGCCAGGCCAGGCCAGGCCAGGCCAGGCCAGGAATAAATAGGCCAGGCCAGGTCAGGCCAGGCCAGGCCATAGGGCCAGGCCAGTGGCCAGGGGCCAGGCCAGGTCAGGCCAGGCAGGGGCTAGCGTCAGGTTAAAGGCCAGGAAGAAGGCCAGGCCAGGCCCAGGCCAGCCAGGCCAGGCCAGGCCAGGCCAGGCCGTGGCCAGGCCAGGCCAGGCCAGGCCAGGCCAGGCCAGGCCAGGGCCAGGCCAGGCCAGCCAGGCCAGGGGCCAGGCCAGGCCAGCCAGAGCCAGGCTGTGGCCAGGCCAGGCCAGGCCAGGGGCCAGGCCAGGCCAGGCCAGGCCAGGCCAGGCCAGGCCAGTGGCCAGGCCAGGCCAGGCCAGGCCAGGCCAGGCCAGGCCAGGCCAGGCAGGCCAGGCCAGCCAGGCCAGGCCAGGCCAGGCCAAGGCCAGGCCAGGGCCAGGCCAGGGGCCAGGCTGAGGCCAGGCCAGGCCAGGCCAGGTTGAAGAAGCCAGGCCAGGCCAGGCCAGCGCCAGGTCAGGCCAGGCCAGGCCAGGCCAGGGCCAGGCCAGGCCAGGCCAGGCCAGGCCAGGCCAGGCCAGGGGCCAGGCCAGGCCAGGGGCCAGGCCAGGCCAGGCCAGGCCAGGCCAGGCCAGGCCAGGCCAGGCCAGGCCAGGCCAGGCCAGGCCAGGCCAGGGCTGTGGCCACAGCCAGGCCAGGCCAGGCCAGGCCAGGCCAGGCCAGGTCAGGCCAGGCCAGGCCGGTGGGCCAGGCCAGGCCAGGCCAGGCCAGGCCAGGCCAGGTCAGGCCAGGCCAGGCCAGGCCAGGCCAGGCCACAGGCCAGGCCAGGGCCAGGCCAGGCCAGGCCAGGCCAGGCTGCCAGGCCAGGCCAGGCCTGAGGCAGGGCCCAGGCCAGGCCAGGCCAGGCCAGGCCAGGCCAGGCCAGGCCAGGCCAGTGCCAGGCCAGGGGCCAGGCCAGGCCAGGCCAGCCAGTAATAGGCCAGGAAGAAGAAGCCAGGCCAGGCCAGGCCAGGCCAGGCTGGAAGCCAGGCCAGGCCAGGCCAGGCCGAGGCCAGGCCAGAAGAAGAAATAGGCCAGGCCAGCACAGGCCAGGCCAGGCCAGGCCAGGCCAGGCCGGCCAGGCCAGGCCAGCCAGGCCAGTGCTGTGCCAGGCTTAGGCTGAGGGGCCAGGCCAGGCCAGGGGCCAGGCCAGGGCGCCAGGCCAGGTTCAGGCATGAAACAGGCCAGCCAGGTTGTGGCTTAAACAGGCCAGGCCAGGCTGTAACAGTCAGGCCAGGGCCAGGCCAGGCCAGGCCAGGCCAGGCCAGGCCAGGCCAGGCCAGCTGGTGCTGTGGCCAGGCCAGGCCAGGCCAGGCCAGGCCGAGGGCCAGGCCAGGCCAGGCCAGGCCGAGGCCAGGGCCAGGGCCAGCCAGGCCAGGCCAGGTCAGGCCAGGCCAGGCCAGGCCAGAGCCAGGCCAGGCCAGGCCAGGCCAGGCCAGGCCAGGCCAGGCCAGGCCAGGCCAGGCCGAGCCAGGCCAGGCCAGGCCAGGCCAGGCCAGGCGCCAGCCAGGCCAGGAAGAAGAAGAGCCAGGCCAGGCCAGGCCAGCCAGGCCAGGCCAGGCCAGGCCAGGCCAGGCCAGGCCAGCCAGGCCAGGGCCAGGCCAGGCCAGGCCAGGCCAGGTGCCAGGCCAGTCAGGCCAGCCGAGTGCAGGCTGGTGCCAGGCCAGGGGCCAGGCTTCAGCCAGGCCAGGCCAGCCAGGCCAGGCCAGGCCAGGCCAGGCCAGGCCAGGCCAGGCCAGGCCAGGCCAGGCCAGGTTGAAGAAGAGGCCAGGGCTGTGGCCAGGCCAGGCCAGGCCAGGCCAGGGCGCAGGCCAGGCCAGGCCAGGCCAGGCCAGGCCAGGCCAGCCAGGCCAGGTTGTGGTTGTGGCCAGTTGTGGCCAGGTTGTGGCCAGGCTGTGGTTGTGTTGCAGGCCAGGCCAGGCCAGGCCAGGCCAGGCCAGGGGCCAGTTGTGGTTGTGGGTTGTGCTGAGGGTTGTGCTGTGGCTGTGGCTGAGGCCAGCCACAGAAAGCCAGGCCAGGAAACAGGCCAGGCCAGGCCAGGCCAGGCCAGGCCACAGGCCAGGCCAGGCCAGGCCAGTCAGGCCAGCCAGGCCAGGCCAGGCCAGGCCAGTGCCAGGCCAGCCAGCCAACAGCCAGGCCAGGCCAGGCCAGGCCAGGCCAGTCAGGCCAGGCCAGGCCAGGCCAGGCCAGTGCCAGGCCAGGGGCCAGGCCAGGCCAGGCCCAGGCCAGGCCAGGCCAGGCCAGGCCAGGCCAGGCCAGGCAGGCCAGCCAGCCAGGCCAGGCCAGCCAGGCCAGGCCAGGCCAGGCCAGGCCAGGCCAGGCCAGGCCAGGCCAGGCCAGGCCAGCAGGCCAGCCAGCCAGCCAAAGCCAGGCCAGGGGCCAGGCCAGGCCAGGCCAGGCCAGGCCAGGCCAGGCCAGGCCAGGCCAGGCCAGGCCAGGCCAGGCCAGGCCAGGCCAGGCCAGGCCAGGCCAGGCCAGGCCAGGCCAGGCCAGGCCAGGCCAGGCCAGGCCAGGCCAGGCCAGGCCAGGCCAGGCCAGGCCAGGCCAGGCCAGGCCAGGCCAGGCCAGGCCAGGCCAGGCCAGGCCAGGCCAGGCCAGGCCAGGCCAGGCCAGGCCAGGCCAGGCCAGGCCAGGCCAGGCCAGGCCAGGCCAGGCCAGGCCAGGCCAGGCCAGGCCAGGCCAGGCCAGGCCAGGCCAGGCCAGGCCAGGCCAGGCCAGGCCAGGCCAGGCCAGGCCAGGCCAGGCCAGGCCAGGCCAGGCCAGGCCAGGCCAGGCCAGGCCAGGCCAGGCCAGGCCAGGCCAGGCCAGGCCAGGCCAGGCCAGGCCAGGCCAGGCCAGGCCAGGCCAGGCCAGGCCAGGCCAGGCCAGGCCAGGCCAGGCCAGGCCAGGCCAGGCCAGGCCAGGCCAGGCCAGGCCAGGCCAGGCCAGGCCAGGCCAGGCCAGGCCAGGCCAGGCCAGGCCAGGCCAGGCCAGGCCAGGCCAGGCCAGGCCAGGCCAGGCCAGGCCAGGCCAGGCCAGGGCCAGGCCAGGCCAGAGCAACACGCAACCGAAC